>CM075345.1:97150000-98400000 GCA_037693485.1 Kitagawia praeruptora
CAATTGCCACAGGCTGTATACATCTAATTTAAAGAAATTACATAAAAGCAATACTTACACAAACAAAATAGGGGGGCAACGACCCTGGAAGAAGATTTTAGAGAGAGGATTATGAGCACTGTTAACGGAGGAATTTGGTGATAACAAATTTCGGAGGTTGCTGGAATAACGAAATCATGAAAATAGGGGGATTTGGGATTTTTGGATGTTTGGGGCTGGATTTGAGAGGTGTCTCGATTTGTCTCGTGTATCGGATCCTTTTTCAAGATGCCTGCGTACCTTATATTTATAAGGATCAAGCCAACGCAGTTCTGTGAAATTGATTTGTGTCTATCCCTTAGAGACTTTAGGAATAAACTTCGTTAATCTGGGTAATTACTGATTTTATCTGATTTAATCTTATCGTTGTGATATCTTCCTAATTTGAAGAATATCGTTTGGTGATATTTTCCGTTATTGATTGATTGAGATTGATTCTTTCCTCGTTTCAGGGAGAGGATAAAACTTAGGCATTAAGTTATAATTATTAATCTGAATTAATAATTAGTAAATATTAGAAATTTGGGAGATTATTAGACATGCCAAAAATCTGGCGTAACAACTACCCCCCAGTTCTTCAGTGTAGCTTGCTGCAGTGGAGAACTAAGCATGCTTCGATCTTCCAAATTTCCTGAGTCACCGAAACAGCTAGGAGAGGAAGATTAGTAAATAATATGGAGCACCTAGGTGCCCGTAATATGTATGTAGATGTAAACAAGACAATATGTGAGATGTAAAAAAGAATAAGTTTTATAGGTGTGAGAGAATGTATCTTGGAGGGTCGTTCAAGTATTATTCCACAAAGTCATCCAAAGCATTTTGAGAAATATTATCATCCAGTCGAAGGTCATATCTACCATGTCTTCGAGAGGGTATCCCCCTCAAAGGGGGTCATTTTCCTCAGAATTTTATAAATTTAGGATATCCTCCTCAAAGGAGGTCGTTTCTTAGTCCAGAAATACCCTCCTCACAGGAGGTGGATTTTCCGAAGATCGTACCTTGATGAGGCGCCGGAAGTACGGAGGATTTTTTAATTCGGGATACCCTCCTCAAAGGAAGTCGTTCCCCATATCAGAAATATCCCTCCTCACAGGAGGTAGATTTTTCGAAGATCGTACCTTGATGAGGCGCCGGAAGTACGGACATCCCCCCCGGAAGTACGGTTTTTGCAAGGATTTAATAATTCGGGATACCCTCCTCAAAGGAGGTCGTTCCCCATATCAGAAATACCCTCCTCACAGGAGGTGGATTTTCCGAAGATATCTTCATTCTTACTAAGACTCTCCTTAGAGGAGATCATCTTTCAAAATATTATCTTCATCAAAATAGGGTCTTCCAAAATAATCAACTCTTCGAATAAGAGTCTTCCAAAAATATTACCCCTGCAATGGAGGGCCTTCTAAAATAATAAACTCTTCAATTAAGAGTCTTCCAAAATATTAACCCCACAAAGGAGGACCTTCCAAAATATTAAACTCTTTCGAATAAGAGCCCTTCAAAATCATGCAACACGAAGATAACACCTAAAATCTTGAAAATCTTAATAATTCAAATTCTGCCCAGATCTATTTTTGGCATTTTTGACCTTCTAAACGATTTTTACTGGAAAAACACAAAACACGAAAGTTGTAGATAACGAAAATATCTTTATGATGATATATGGCTCATCAAAAACGGACTTATAAAGAATCGGGAATCAAATAAAATGTCTGCTGATCTGCTTCTCAATGCTGAAAAAACGAGATCTGATTGTATTTTGTGATTTCGAGAATAGATCGAGATATAATCTGAGAAAACTCAAAAAACGAAAGTTATAGGCTATTTAACAATCTTTCCGAATCATTAAAAATCATCGAAATCCGACATGTATTGAATTTACTACGAATTTTATAAGATAACAGATTTGTATGGACAAAATCATAAGAAAACTTATCTTAATTTGGAATAGAACCGCCGCCTCCACCGCTTAGCTCCTCCATTAAAGCAGCTCCAGATCCATAATAATCCCCCATGCGTATGAATTATGCGTATGAATTGATTGTCCTCCACAATCAAAAAATATATACCCTCCTTCTAGCGCAATTGTTAACGGAGGAATTTGGTGATAACAAATTTCGGAGGTTGCTGGAATAACGAAATCATGAAAATAGGGGGATTTGGGATTTTTGGATGTTTGGGGCTGGACTTGAGAGGTGTCTCGATTTGTCTCGTGTATCGGATCCTTTTTCAAGATGCCTGCGACCTTATATTTATAAGGATCAAGCCAACGCAGTTCTGTGAAATTGATTTGTGTTTATCCCTTAGAGACTTTATGGATAAACTTCGTTAATCTGGGTAATTACTGATTTTATCTGATTTAATCTTATCATTGTGATATCTTCCTGATTTGAAGAATATCGTTTGGAGATATTTTCCGTTATTGATTGATTGAGATTGATTCTTTCCTCGTTTCAGGGAGAGGATAAAACTTAGGCATTAAGTTATAATTTTTAATCTGAATTAATAATTAGTAAATATTAGAAATTTGGGAGATTATTGGACATGCCAAAAATCTGGCGTAACAAGCACTATATTCTAGATGTGTGAATGTATGTTTACCTACAGTGTTCATTAAACTGTAAAAATCGTCACATTGCATTACAAAGCATGATTTTTATTTTTTGTGAAATGATTATACTTTAAAATTTTGACAACCGTGCCTATTTTTTGGCGGAACGTGTAATATGTGTTCGATCGATGTGTCGATGGTTCTCCCATTTCAAATTAACCATTTTTGATTTTATGAGTCTAATTAATCAAATTTTGAGTGTAATTTTAAAATTTGTTCTTATTTGTTTTTCAAAAAATTAAAAATATAATTTTCAAAAAAAGAAAATTTTAAAAATGCAATTTAAAAAAGGTTATATATGATTCAATTACTCAAATACATGCATAATAAGATTACTGAGTTAATTGCAAAAAAGTAGCCAGATTTTACACTCATTTTCAAAAAAGTGGCCAGATTTTCAATTTTGCAAAACGGTGGCCAGATTTGCCTTTTTCTTTTCAAAAAAGTGGTTGCAGATGATTTTCAGCTAATTTGGCAGAGGTAAAATGGGAAAATATGTTATTTTACTAAAAAATAATGCTAAAAACCCCAAAAATTATCCAAAAAATCTCCAAATTAATATGTGTCACCATATAATTGATTATATTCGTAATAATAATAATAATGCCACCCTCCATGCATGCACATAAATTGACTAATTAAATCTTGACAACTCATATTTGTGGATTTTTTTGTGAATTAATGTGCATACATGGGGGCATTATTATTACGAATATAGCCAATCATATGGTGATACTGTTAGGACAATCATATGAATCACATGAAGAATTCAGATTGCACTCATACACTCATGTTCATGACAGACTAGCATGACAACAAATATTCTTGTGCTATACATGTGCACTAGAGGTCTCCATGTGAGGGCATGTGAAGTCTCTTATCTTGTATCCTATTTAAGCTGTAATGTTTCAGTTAATGAATATCAAACTTTATCAAACTCTATATGGTATCAGAGCTTGATCCATTTATTGTTTTCTTCACCAACTAATCGCTTACATCAAATCTTCATTTAATATCAATGGCTTCCACCAACAATCAGATACCAAATGCGGCTGAACCTTCTCAGCCATTTACCATAGTTCAGTTTACAAATGCAATCAAGCTTACTTTCACCAATTACATTACGTGGAAAGCTCAAATTAAATCTATCTTAGTTGGACATGATCTGTTCAAATTTGTAGACGGCACTCATTCAGCCCCGACAAAGACAGTAACCACCAACTCAATCACAAAAGCGAATCCGGCGTATACCACATGGATGCGTCAAGATCAACTTCTCTATGGCGCACTTGTTTCAACTTTGGTGTCAAATGTGGCGCCACTGATAACTCAAGCGGAAACCACCCAAGAGGCATGGAAAATTCTTGAAGACACGTATGCTAAACCATGCAGGGGGCATATCAATCAACTCAAAGAGAAAATTAAAAATTTGAAGAAAGGTAATCAATCAATTACTGACTTTATGCAACAGGTCAAAGGGTGTGCGGATATTCTTACATCTCTTGGCAAACCTCAAGATCCAGATAATATAATTGACTATGTTTTAAAAGGTTTGGATTCAAACTTTCAAGCTGTTATTGATGCTGTTCAAAATCGTGAAACTACAATTTCGTTTGCTGAGCTTCATGAAAAATTGATCAACAAGGAGCTTCAACTCAAACAAGAAGGTGGGTCGGCTCCTTTAGGATCCCCTGTCACTGCTATGATGATGCAATCCAAACCCAAAAACAAACAAAGATCATATGCTAATAATTCAATGTCATCTACTCGTCCATGGTCTGCACAAGCCTTTCCTACACCACCACAGCCACAATACCAGCCCCCTCACTACGTAAATCATCCTCCACACCGTCCCTTTCAAGGTCGATGCCAGTGGTGCCGTGAAACAGGTCATGTTGTTGCTTATTGCCCGATTTTTCGCCAAACTGCACCTCATTTACGTCCACCCACACGTCCTTCAATCAATCAAAATTATGCACCACTACAGCCTTCACCACAGGTCAATACCAGCACGTTAAATCAACCTTGGTTAGTTGACAGTGGTGCATCCCATCATGTCACAAATGACCTTCAGAATCTCAGTCTTCACTACCCATATGACGGTACTAATGAAGTCATTGTTGGCAATGGTAATGGTTTACAAATTTCTCGTGTTGGAACATTTCCTTATCCAACTCCAACAAAAACCATTGATTTTGATAATGTTCTATATGTTCCTGAAATTTCCAAAAATCTTATTTCTGTGTCTCAACTTGCTCTCCACAATAGCTTATCTGTCGAATTCTTACCTACTTGCTTTCTTGTGAAGGATCTCCAAACGGGAACAACTCTGCTTAAAGGTCCTTGTGTCAATGGTGTTTATGCATGACCCTTGTCTGTTTCACCTCAAGTTCTCACAACTCACATCTCCAATAAATCGTCCTGGCATCACAAGTTAGGACATCCATCTTCATCTATTTTGAAATTTATGCAAAGAAGTTTTAAACTAGGTACTACTTCCCATGTTGATTTTTGTAATTCTTGTTCAATCAATAAAAGTCACAAATTACCCTTTTATCAATCTACCATGTCTTCTACTTATCCGCTAGAACTCATCTACTCTGATGTATGGACCTCTCCTGTTGTTTCATTTGATGGCTATCGCTATTATATTATTTTTGTTGATCATTTTACAAAGTATATATGGTTGTACCCATTAAAATAAAAAACAGACACCAAAGCTACATTTATCAAGTTTAAAGCCATAGTTGAAAAGTACTTCAATTCCAAAATTAAAATCTTGTATTCTGACAATGGAGGTGAATACACTGCTCTGGCTTCATTCTTGGCATCTACTGGTGTCTCTCATTATACTTCCCCACCACACACCCCACAACACAATGGTTATTCAGAGAGACGTCATCGTCATATTGCTGAAACAGGTCTCACATTAATGTCTCACTCCGGACTTCCTCAAGATTTATGGCCATTTGCATTTCAAACTGCTGCATACTTAATCAATAGGATGCCCACTCCCACACTTCAACATCATTCTCCATTTTTCAAGCTATTCCAAAAACAACCTAATTATCAGAAGCTAAAAAATTTTGGTTGTTTGTGTTTTCCTTGGCTAAAACCTTACACATCCAACAAGATGGATCCTAAATCAGTTCCTTGTGTTTTTGTGGGGTATTCTGCATCTCAAAGTGCTTACTATTGCCTAGATCCCAAGACCTACAAATTATACACGTCAAGACATGTTAACTTTGTTGAGCATGTCTATCCATTCCATGAGCTCCACCAACCAGTTTCTCCTCAAAATGCTATTACCCAAGAACAAGAACAGTCTCATTCAGTCGATCTTCCCATCCTTGTTAATCTCAATCCTTCCACAAACCAAGAAATTAGCACAGATTCTGATCTTCACACTAGCATTCCCCCACCTGCTCGAGTAACTACTCGATCGATGAATAACATTCACAAACCCATTCAAAAAATGAACCTTCATGTCCATGTTCAATCCCACAAAGAGCCCCAAAATATCACTCAGGCTCTTAAAGATCCAGATTGGCGTCAAGCCATGTCCTTGGAATATGAAGCTCTTTGCTCAAACAATACATGGGATTTGGTTCCTCCAGATGAAGCAACTAATGTTGTAGGTTGTAAATGGGTATTTCGTGTCAAATATCATCCTGACGGGTCATTAGATAAGTATAAAGCCCGTCTTGTTGCCAAGGGTTTTCATCAACGACCAGGCTGTGACTATACCGAGACCTCCAGTCCTGTAGTAAAACCTGTTACGATACGCACAGTTCTAGCAATCGCAGTGTCGTCAGGATGGCCTTTGCGTCAACTTGATGTTAATAACGCCTTTCTCCAAGGTAACCTAAATGAAGATGTCTATATGTATCAACCACCAGGTTTTATTAATAAAGATTTTCCACACTATATTTGCAAGCTCAAGAAAGGAATTTATGGATTAAAACAATCACCACGGACATGGTACCATGAGCTTCGCACATTTCTTCTTGAACTTGGGTTTGTAAATTCTGTGGCTGATCCATCCTTGTTCATCTATAGACATGATACAGTTATTATATATCTCCTGGTTTATGTCGATGATATTATCATCACTGGTAGTTCAACGCATCTTCTTGAAACCATAATCACTAGGTTGTCCAACCGTTTCTCGCTTAAGGATTTAGGCACCTTATCCTACTTTCTTGGTGTTGAATGTCACAAACATCCTAAAGGCTTGTTTTTAAACCAACAAAAATATGTGCTTGATTTATTGCAGAAGTCTCACATGATGGAATGCAATTCCATCTCCACTCCAATGTGTACCACTATTTCTTTGCGAAGGAATTCTGGCAATTTGCTGTCCAGTCCAACTGAGTACAGAACACTTCTTGGGAGCCTGCAGTATCTGTCATTAACTCGCCCAGATATTGGTTTTACGGTTAACAAGCTTTCTCAATTTATGCATTCTCCAACTTCGGTTCATTGGAGTGCCTTAAAGCGATTGCTTCGATATCTCAAGGGTACGCAGGACAAAGACATACTAATAAGCAATAATAGCTCCCTTGCATTACATGGTTTTACTGATGTTGATTGGGCAGGAGACAGAGATGATTATATTTCCACCACTGGATATTTGATGTATCTTGGTTGTACACCAATTTCCTGGAGGTCTGGTAAACAACATTCAGTAGCAAGGTCGTCAACTGAGGCAGAGTATCGAGCCTTAGCAGATTCGTGCTCCGAACTCATGTGGATAAACTCGCTCTTGTCTGAACTAGGTGTTAAACTTGTTCAACAACCAGTACTTTATTGTGATAATCTTGGGGCCAAGAGTCTGAGTTCTAATCCTGTTTTTCATTCAAGAATGAAGCATATTGCTCTTGCTTTTCATTTTGTCAGGGAGCAAGTTCAGAGAGGTCTTCTTCGTGTTGCTTATGTTTCGACAGAGGATCAGCTTGCTGATGTGCTTACAAAACCATTACCTCGTTCCAGGTTTGAGATTCTGGTTTGCAAGTTAGGACTCACCACTCCGGTGTCCAACTTGAGGGGGCATGTTAGGACAATCATATGAATCACATGAAGAATTCAGATTGCACTCATACACTCATGTTCATGACAGACTAGCATGACAACAAATATTCTTGTGCTATACATGTGCACTAGAGGTCTCCATGTGAAGGCATGTGAAGTCTCTTATCTTATATCCTATTTAAGCTCAGTTAATGAATATCAAGCTTTATCAAACTCTATAGATACATATTAATTTGGGAATTTTTGTGGATAATTTTTGGGATCTCTAGCATTTTTTTCCCATTTTACCCCTACTAAAAAGCTGAAAATCGCATGTAGCCACCTTTTCGAAAGGAAAAAGACAAGTCTGATCACCATTTTGCAAAATTGAAAATCTGACCACTTTTTCGAAAATGGGTGTAAAATCTGGCCACCACTTTGAAAATAAGTACTACATGTGTATATAAGTATTTGTAAAGTAAATTATAAAAATTGAGAAAATTCGTGATTGAGGAAGTTTGAAATTTGACTTATGCTGTTAATCTGTTATGCATTCACAAACAAGATTTTTATTTTTTATCAATTTTCTCACTTTTTAATTTCATATTTGTTTTTGCCAATAATTTTATTACATGTATGATGTAACTCAATAGACCCGTTTTTAACCAATTAACCCCATTATCAATCACAACAATTTGAACCGACTTTGTCTTTCTTAAAAACGATTCTTAAACCAACTTTAACCAATTAGACCAATATTTGACGGATTACCCCAACAATAACAAGGAAATGGAGTATCTTATATATGCATTCTTGCATGAGCTACGGAATCGGTAAAAAGTTGACTAGGTGCTTCAGAAATTGTTCTTTTTCCGTTCATCGTCACCCAAAATCCAATGTATTTGTCATTTTTTTCCCTTGTTCAACAGCTTGAGGCTACAAGCGTAAATATTGATCATGACATCCAGCGGCCAGGATCCATGAAAGCTGCGACAAATACTTTAAGGCAGTAAGTTGCAGGATCAATCCTTCTAAATGCTCCTCACACAGATACTATAGTGCAATTTGCACTTAAAATGACATTTTATAATCCAACCTCTATAAAATGTGAAAAAAAATGGCAATGGTTACTTTCTCTTTTCCAGAGATCTTTACAAGGCTTGAAGTGGATAATATATACAGTATATATACATAACGGGGCATATCAAAACCAAGAAAGTAGGCTATATGGTTTCTTAATTAACTTAACAGGTCTCATTAGAAGTCCGAAATCTCTACGAAGTTCTTGCTCCGATACACTGTTATTTTCTGTTTGTGGGGTCCACAGCACCTCAAGAGCCTGTATGTGTAAATACGTATTTTTTTATAATTTTGAATACTAGTCGTAAATTATAAGAAATGTATGTCGTAAACTCACCTCTAAATTGCTCCTTCGGATTGAACAGATCTTCTGCAGTGCGGTTTTAACATCCACCTTGTCTACATGTGGTGTATGCCACTTCACCGATGGAATCCAGTATTCACCGTCAGCAAGCACCAACAATGTTACCTGGATAACAAAATGTATAGCACAAATGTTTATGGCTTAATAACGGTTCTAGAATAAGTAATATTGTAATTAATGCACACCAAGACTTCTAAGTCCATTGAGACATTGCGTAGTAATCCACATTGTAGAGTTTCACTAGGGAGAATCAGAAAACATTGCAAAAAGTATACTGGAGAGTAGTATTGGTTTCACGTACGGAGAAGAAATTACCACTGAATACTCATTGTCAATGCTGTTAACATTCCCTGCAGAATGCTTTTCACAAATAGCACCATCGACATTCACAAATGTCTCTTCTTCTTTGTCAAATTTTGCAAGCTCTGTCTCTAGAAATCCTTTGAAACATGGTCTGCTATACTTCTCCATATCATCGTATTTTTCCTAACATATATTTAGTTCAGAAGCGCATAAAAAACATACTAATTAACTAGAATATGAAACATAAAAACATTAACATTGATGCTAGGGGTCAGCAATATCCAATATGTACAGCGAGTCAATGACTGTCAACAATTAACCTACATCTCTGCTACTGTTGAGGAACATAACAAGTACATGTGCTAGGAGAGTAGGCAACACAATTTGACATATTTAAACTTTCAAAGTCATCAATAGATTACAAGGACTGGCAGTAACTAAAGTCTCGTCAGTACATTAAAACAAGTACCAAAGTCTCATCAGTGAAAACACGTATAACTTATAATCCGCCTTTTCAACATAGGACAAACGGTGCATATTTGAAACAAAACTATTAAAAGTAAAACCAATGAAAGAGTGACTACAATAAAAAATATAAAGTTCATAGTTAATTTGATCTGCAGTGTAGTAATATTAATAATACAATATTGTCTTACCATCATCTGTGATATAGAAATAAAATTACACATGTGATTGAGAAAACGTTTTTTATAAAATATATACAAATTCTTCAAATTTAATTAATCGGACAAACATAAAATTAGAATACAATAGCGTAGCAACAACAAAATAGATTATCAAAGACTAATTTGCAGAAAGTAAATCATAAAACAGGTATAGTACAAAGAAATGTGAATGAAAACATGCAAGTACACATCAGATGTGGAAAACTGTAAAATAAAAAAAGAGAAAATAATCGAGAGGGTAAAGTTAAAATATCCGAAGAACGAAAACCTGAGGAAGTGAATAAGGAGGGATAGATTGGAGTTGGGGTCTATGGATAAAAATGTCATGTCCACATAAACAAAATAGTAAACAATACATTAATATGGCTGCCATGCATTTACCATACAGAAACAAATGGGAACTACTTGCCCCCCTTGGCAGATGCGTAGCTGTAGGTCGGCGATATCTTGACTTGTCATAACGCGTCTAGTTTCAGAAGTTGAATTGAAAAATACTGTCATTAAGGATAACACTTAAAATATCTCAGATTTTCTTTACGGGTAAATTAAGAGCATCTCTAAGAGTCTCTTAGTTCACTCCTAAATATATTATAAATAATTAAGCTCTTAGCAAGTTATTAAATTGATTTGTATGTCAACTCCAACAATACTCCCTCTAATTGCTCTTTATTTTATATTTAATTCATATTTCGATTCCATTAGTACAAATATTCAATAGAGGAGAGAGAAAAGTCAATATCTTACTAGTAAAATATAAGTTAAGAGCTACTAGTTGCTCCTAAAATAGAGGAGAAAGAAGAGGCTCTTAACTTTTTAAAGAGCCTCTAAGAGTCTCTTGGAGCTTAATTTTAACTCATGCTCTTTATATTTTGATTGAAGAGCTTGAATAAAGAGTCTCTTGGAGATGCTCTAATAGCTGACTTGGAACTAATGAAATTATGTTGGTCTTCAAGGTTAAGAGTAACCCCAATAGACATATATATTCAAGATAGGATATACACCAACTTACAAATAGATAAGCAAAATGGCAAGAATCATGATGCTCAAGTAGAGCTTTCACCACTTCTGCAACCAAAATATAAAAGGAACGTCAAAGAAGTCGGGCACAACACAAAAATGTTGCTTGAATGCAATGTTTCTACAGGAATGACAATAACAAGGTAACTATCCACATAGAAAGCATCTGGTATCTTAGTGAAATTCACATATGTGGTGAACTTACTTTAAGTGAACCTATTTCATATAGTGAACTAGTGGCAAATAGTATAGTCATTTTCAGGGAGGATCTAACTTACTTTTACTATGTTAACAATCTATTCAAATGGACGCTACAATCTAATAGCTGAAAGAAGAGCATATAATTTGAGTAAAATTCTAGGAGAAGTGATTCGAATCATGCATATACTAGGATCAATTTCTTCATTACGTGATTCATCAATTGGTAAAATGGAAATCTATACAATTAACTAAATCATACTTGTCAAGGCATAAAGGTTCCAGCAAACCACCTGTATGCCTAGGCGTTGATTGGGGGAATTTTGGGTAGAGATACTTGCATGTCATCAGATCTTTGATTTCACCACATGCATATATTATTCGGTCTTGTTTGTATGTTTTTTTAAACTTCTTATGAAAGATTGTGTGTTATATATATAGCATAATGATGTCGACATGAAACAAGGAAAACAGATATACCACTTGAAAAAAGAGGGAAGATAAGAATGTACCTTTCTTAAGGTTGTTTAAACCACTTATGGTGTATGTGTCCGCAGCTCCAGCAATTCTATATAGCTTCCTTTGCAATTCTCGCTTCTTGTCTAAAATCCCAACCTTGAAACAAACATATATAGCCAGATAAATATTACAGTAATAATTATACACATCTAGTAATAGACATTACAAAGTCGATCAATTGTCAACTAAAATGTACCAAACCTGAACCATAAGCACACTTCCCCTTCTAATGTCCGGCACCTCTATTTTGCAATCAGATGCTTGCACATTGTCTTCATTTGTATCATCTGAAATAGAATTTTGACGATTTTCCTCACCAATTACAGCAAGTACAAAAAATATGCACATAATAACCCCGACTGGTTTGGGAATTGTGGCAGAGTGGCACGTGCATGTACAAGGACTGTGGCACTTGCAATTACATTTAGAAGTCGAAAAGTTAATGCCCTTGTGAACATCACTACTACTACTAGGCTCGCTTTCTTTTTCTTTAAAGCAATTGCAATTATTACAAATTTTACGTTTCCCTTTGTAACACTTGCAACCACTACACCTCTTATTGTAAAAATAATCAATATAGTCATTGTCTTGATATTGAATATATGTTGTGTATGACGATGAACTACAGCTGGAAGGCCTTGATGATGAACTAGACCTCGACGACAAGGAACTAGACCTAGAAGGCCTTGATGATGAACTAGACCTTGACGACCAAGTACTAGACCTAGAAGATGATCCCATTCTACCATACGAAGCAGCAAATGCAGGATAGCGGGTAAAAAATAAAGACATAAGCATTACGGCTAAATATAATATCCAAGAAGCCAACATTCTACGAAATTTATGATGAGTATGATGATGATAATCGTAATCGAAAACTGAGAAACAAGTGTTAAAGCTTGAATTCATTGTGAAATTAGAATTTAAAATCGATTTATAATGGAGAAAAGGAGTTGTATTATTAGATAAAATAGGATAAGTACAAGTAAATTTAGGAATAAAATTGAAACGAACAAAGTAAACTGACGGTGGCGATGTGATCGCCGACCGCCGCACCGGACCAATTTTCCAGGCAGCTGATACGGAGGATATCGCCATTAAATGCTAATTTTAGGGGATTTTCGGGTAAATTTTTTTTTAGAATAAGTCAATATATTTTAAGACAAAGTTAAAGATTACTAACATTCCAACTTATTTTCCAACTTATTTTTACAACCTATTGAATCTCAAACATACATTAAATACTTGTATAAAAAAATTATCAACTTATTTTTACAATTTATTGAATCTCAAACATACATTAAATAATTATATAAAAAAATTATCAAAATATAAAATTTTTACACGAAAATAAATCCATAAATCCTTACAAAAAGTTTTGCCAAACGGGCAGTTAATCTGATTGTCTCCTATGTCTACACTTTACAATATCTCTCCATATACACTTTATACACCGAACCAAACCCTGATAGTCGAATTGGGTTATTACATTTTTATATAATCATTATTTTTAATAATTATTTTAATTTTAATTTAATATAAATTTAATTAATGAAATATATGATTTCAAACTTATATATATATATATATGATAAATTTTTAATTTAATATATTATTGATAGGATCGATTCTTGAATTTTTAGTGGAGTAATTTAAATATATAATATATCTTATATTTAGATTTAACTATTCTTATTTAATTACAAAAAATCTAGAGAAAATTATCAAAATACCTTAAAATGAGGTACCCATGACCCAAAATACTGATCTTCGGAAGAGTTGGCCCTGACTACTCACGCAACACGCTACTGCGTGTAGCGTGTCCCCAATGTACTATAGCAATCTCTCCGCCTCTCTCCTCTACCATCTCTCTCGTCTCTCCAAATCTCTCCCAATCTCTCCGGCTTACTCCACCTCCCTCCGGCCACCTTCGCCATATCTGAGCATACCAAACTAATCACCACAGCGTGCTCTCTGTTTTGCCCAATTGGTTATATCGAATCTGGCCCCGGCATATGCGAGTCGTCAGAAAAAATGAGGGAGAATAGATGGTTCGATTTGGGGGTATAAAATCGGGCGAAATGAATGGGTTGATATGGGTATAGAGTTGTAGAGCGTCGAAAGACGATTCCCGTGGTGTATAGAACATACACGGATGATAACTGAATTGAACGAACGGAGCTCCGCGAGTTATGATCGAAAATCGCTAGAGAATCGCCAGAGCGCGTTTGTGGAGAAGGCGTTGGATACGCATCTCAAAAATGCGTATCACCAGATGCGCATCTCCGAACGGCGCATCTCCAGTTACTGTAGCAAATTGTTAGTCGCGTGTCTCCTTGTTACTCAGTTGTCAGTAGCGTGTATGTAAGATACTGCTTTACCAGTAGCGTGTCTTTAAGACGCTCCTTCACCAGTAGCGCATCCCGTGGGTATTTTGGGCTGCCAGAACTGGCGGTGGGTATTTTGGTTATGGATGTTTAATTTGTGGGTATTCTGGGCCATCACCCAAAAATCTAATTGTCATTATTCAGTATATGGTTAAACCAAAATACAAATACTTATATTCATGTTTCCTTCTTATAAACGTATACATGTTTTTAATATATTTTATTAATAATAAGAAACTATGATATGTTATGATTTTTTTGGGTATATATTAATGATTGTAAGATTATGTTTTAAATTAAAAGGTAAGTTGCTCTCGTAAGAAAAGAAATATTAATGATTGGAAAATATGGTACAATTGATATTTTTAGATGTTTATAAAAGGTAATATCTTTTAATTAAAAAATAACGCATTTTAAAAGACAATCGGTCACTTACCATTAATTATATTTTTTTATTATTTATTAATTAGAATAATTGTACCGAAAATCAAACCGACAAAACTTTCAATATTTCACCTTTAATATAATAGCAGAGATATGTTCGTAAATAATAAAATTTTGTACATGGCCTTCCGTGTACAAGATTTTTGACCTTTTACTTTAGATTTTGATTTTTTAATTCTAGACTTTAAACATTTGATTTTTAACTTCTTGTAACTTCAGTCATGTAAACTTATAAATCGGTGTTGTGGAAGAAATTTTACATAATAAGTTAGGAGCCTGTTACTGGAATAGTTCAATAAATTTGTATAACTCAATCGATCAAGAAGGTTCGTAATTGAGTTACTAAAGAACATGGATGGTGATTCTTTAGAGAAATGGATTGAATAGAGAATTAGAGTTCAAAGATTGTGCAACTCTATGGCAAGCCAGCTAAAAAAAATCCTAATTTGACTATGTCACACAAGTGTAAGCGTACTCTCAGCTACACCCATAAAATACCTACATACCCCAATATATAGGGGTCAAACCCGAATGTAATTATAGATCATCTATCTGAAGTGATAAGTCACCTATTTTGTGGAGCTATCACTATTATCTCAGTTTTTCATCAAGTTATCAGGTAGTTATGGAGTTTCTTGGTTGTAATAAGACTGTGGAAGCTTCATGGATCATCATTAGATCAACAATATGTAAATTATCATGTAATTACATCATGTATCCTTTATAAATCGATAACATTTTTGTTAAATCGTGTGTAATTATCTCAATAATGTACCCTAAAAAGTAGAAGGTTGTTTCGTTCTCAAACTGTAACTTTACCATTCGGAGCTGCAAGCTATCACCTGGGGGCTACTCTTTGGGATCCTGGATGAAACTACACACATACAAGAGGTGAATAGGTGTATATGGCTAACTATGATTAAATTAAAAACTTTACCGAATATGCCTTACTGAATTCAATTTAAGAAGAAACAAATGACACGCTAATTGTAACTACGTGGAATGCTGTAAGTAAGGTGCAAAAATGTAAAACAATCACACACAAAACTTTTATCCAGGTTCGACCCCTAGTGGTCTATGTCCTGGTTCCTTATCAACTTGGTAAGAGAATATATTATTGATCAAACAAATTTACAACAACAAGATACAATAATATATCACCCTACTTTCCAGCTGCTGACAAATGACGTGTTGAATAGACCGATTCCTGAACATGCTCCCTAAGCTATACTACTCCGAGTACAATTCTTTAGCACTAATTAACCAAACCTACTATCCACAGCCATATATCCGGCAACTAAACAATTACAATCTGAACAATGCACTTCAATAAGAGATTACAACTCAATCCATGGACTCTCTAAATATATAACACGAATATAATACATTATGAGCTCAAAGAGAATCGTTGAAAGATGTAGCAAAGAAAAGCCTGAGTTGATTTTTTTTTCTTGTTCACTTTGTTGGATGACAAAATAAACACAAGAACAGGTTTATAAAGCCTCACAATTAACGTTTAAAAATTGTCCTAATAACTTGCAACGTACAGAATCCAATTCTAACGTTTAAATTAGTTTAGACTATTTCTTAATGTTATTGTGAACGTTGGACAGAAGAAAGAAGAGGATTAAAATGTTGATAAATTGTCTCTTCTGAAAATATGCTTATAAAAATGTATGTAAGAGTTTGTAGAAGAAAAAAGTTTAAATCAGAAACAAAGTCCTTGTTTTAAGACAACAGATTTAAACAGTCAAAGCAAATTGGTCAAGATCTCTGTAACATATTATGTACGCATTATTTAATTAGAAAGCCCTTACAAATAACTGGAGACGTATTCTAAAAATTCTTCATGTTTTTAGTACATCTTCCGTTATTCTGGAGGACGACTTTGGCTTGTTGATTGGATATTGTCTTTGTGTAAATGGCTTGTGATGTGCTAGAAATAAAGATTGAAATTGCAAGCGCACAACTCATCGTTTCAATACTTGAGATATCGATTCACAGATACTAATATTTTCGCAAACCTTAACTTCTAATTTAGGCGAATTAGGACAAGCGGGTTTTAGAAAATTTTGGATTTTACTATTTAATTCTTGTAATTAATTATAAATGAGAAGAACAAAACTAAATTAATCTAAAAATTCTTAGTTCGAATTAAAACTAAATTTTATTCTACCTTTTATTTAATTAATTTATTTTTTGAAATTTTATTTACAGAAATTTTTAAGAAAAATTTGACATGACTTGTTTGTAATTCTAGCTAGCCAAAAATGCTCCAAATTAACTAATCGTTATAGGAACTACAGAAATTTCAACCACAAAACTTAGAAACGCAGCTTGACTCTAAGACCCAGAAATTGGAAACAGCAAGACAACGATTAAAACTCTCGACAAACAAACAAAGATTGAGTGAACTCGGTAAAAACTCGGGAAATCAATTCTGAAAATTAACCATAACTCAACAGCTCAAATAGAAGAACCAGCAAAACTCGATACAGGACTCAGAACTCAGAAACACAACTATCGCACATTCACACATTCGCGGAAAAATACAACAGCACAATGAAGAAACACAGAAAAATTTAGATTACAACTCTACTCAAAACTTGTAAACAGAAACACAACCAGCAACATTCAACACCATTCGAGGAGGCAACGATTCAACAGCAAAAAGAAACGGACAAGCAGCAATTTGAACACAGCAGCTACGAACTCAACATAACTCAGCAACAAATCGAAACGCAACAAAATAAGACAAGAAAACTCAGCAGTGAACTTAACTCAACGAAATCAGCATTGAAACCAAAACAAAACATCAAACGAAGAACTCGGGAACAAAGTAAACATAGAACAGATCTTTAATTACAAACTGGATTCGCGACTCGACTCTAATAAACAGCAAAACAAGAGAGGTGTGGTGTTTGAATTAGAAAGAAACGAGGAAGAAGAGCAAACAAAGAAAGATTTTTGTTCGAATAGAAGAAAGAAGAACAGGGAAGTTGGTTGTGGTGTTTGGGTTGTTTGTGGGAAAGAGAGAGAGAGAGGGGAAGACAGGTAGATAGATTTTTTCTGGGTCTCGTTTGAGCAGAGAAAAGAAACAGGGGAGAAGGTTTTGTAAATAAACGAAGAAAAACAGGGGACTAAAGGAGCTTCGAATTAAAACAGTAATTTGCAGAAAAATAAGTAGTGAAAGAGTGAAAGTAAATAGAAATATAATTTTTATTTTTTTTATTTTTTTTATTTTTTATACTAACACATAAAACTTGAATATTAGATCTATAATTAAAAATAATTAAACCCACAATAAAATTGAGATTTAAAGGGGCACACCTACAATTATTAACTAAGAGCAAGAAATTAAAATTTTGTTACTTTCAACCCCAAGTGGTTAGCATTTCGCTACTTTGTCCACTAAACGGATTTACGAAAATAACGAAAGTGAAGCAATATAAAAGAGAGAGCAAGACAAGAAATTAAAGGAAATGGAAATTTGCATTAATTAAAGAGGAGTGTTTACAAGATTTAGAACTACAAAACAAGAAATGAAATCTACCTTAAAACTACACTAAAATCTAGATAATCAAATACAAGGGGGGTGAGGGGGTATTTATAGGACAAGAATTAGGGTTGAGGGGTGTGTTGGGTAAATCTTGGTCCTACACATTCTAAATGTGGTGGACAAATCCTAGCCATCTATTTGTTTCCTTCCCCTTAAGCTTTGATTGCCAAACTGTCTAAGTTCAGCAACAATGGCTTGCTATTTATGATATACTGATTTGATAATCGATATGTTGTTTTAACCTGCAAAATCAAATTAGTACAAATAATATAACATGTTGTTTTATATCTAAATACAAGCCTTCAACTTGTTGCTTGTTGCTTGCTTACTGTTTGTGATCATCAAAACCATTGGAGTATCAATCTCCCCTTTTTGATGATTACAACTATTTTAGAAGAATTAAAAATAAATCTCTGTCATTGTCAGCTTGATCTCCATAGTTGTAATATGTTCTGTAATGATAGTAGTATCAGCTTGATGAGATTGAAACAAGAGCGTAGCAGAACCAGAGATAGGACCAGCAGATGAAGAAGGATCAACAACATTAACAGGAGGCTTAGACGGTGGAGTTGGTAGAATCCTCGACACCTCGCCATCTTCAATTTGAATGTTGTTTTGAGACAGAGTCCTATGATCCAGTACCTCCTTAATAGACATCTTACTAGCACTCTTAAAATCAATCTTGTAAAACTTAATTACCTTGGTTAACAGTAAACCATAAGGTATCCCATTGATAAATTTCTCAAGAGTGGTAATCATCTTTTGCAGAATCAACGAGGATAAATCAAATGACTTCCTAGACAACAACATAGCAACAACATCTTGACAGGTAAAATTCGACTTAGTACCCAACCCATGACAAAAATGCGAACGACAAATCTTGAACAATAAATGGGCTAAAGGAGAAACAGCTGTTGTGGCAGGGGGAGTGGAGTCCAAAAGTTTGTCATTTCCCATAATCACTTTCAGTTGATCAACATAACTGAAATCAGGCAAAGACACAGATCCTTTTGCAGTATACACGTCAATTTCAAACACATTATCAATTTTCAAAATTGAACTCAAAGGAGGAGGATTGAGTTCAATCTTTTTACCCCTAACCATTGAAAACACATTCCCAAATTTATCAACATGCAGATTGGCGTAATATTCTCTAATCAATTCGGAATAATAAACCTTAGGCATATAAACTAAAAACAATTCAGACCCTAGATCATGAAGCATTTTTAACACACCACATTTAGAGAGAGATGAAATCAACTTACGCGCAACCGGAGTACCAATGATGATGTTCTGTATGCCTAGTTCAATGTCAAACTAACGTGTTTCAAATTCTAGACCAGCAAACATCGGGATTCCTCACATTTTCTTCGATTTTAGAGTCTAAGACACTTCGTCACCACTTTCTTGGACCGTAACCGCAAGATCCACAATTGAATCATCTTTCTTTGAGGGATTTGATTAGCTTGTAACTGGGATTTGCGAGTTCGTGGGTGAGTCATGGTTGAAGTTAGGTGAATCATAAAAATCAAAACCCTAATCGCCGCTTCACTTTAGGAGAGAGAGAGAGAGAGAATAGAGTGTGGAATTGATGTGAATAGACTGAACCGTCCTGTCTCTTTTGTTTTTTTATAGAATTTTTGGGGGAGAATTTTTAGGAAATTAAAACACATAAGAATTTATCAATAAACAAGCTTTTCCATATAATTAATTAAACAAATATCACGCAAGACGAAAAAGAAAGAAACGGAAAAATGTACATATGTGCACACACATAAATAAAATCAATCAATCTGTGTACTTAGAATTAAAAATAAATAGAGCGATCAAGAAAAACACAGATTAAGTCACAGCCAAAACAAGACAAATGGTACACCATTTAAAAAAATTATAAAATAAATGGCATGCTAAGCTGACCATAGATGTACCACTCAGCAAGCTGATTTATATAGAACACATGCCAAGCTCTCTTCAAATGATTGATAATCTTTCTTCAGCTAAAGGCTTTGTGAATATATCAGCAAGTTCAAATTTTGTCAAAACAAAAACCGGTTCAATCTTCCCTTTTGCAACAGTATCCCTCAAGAAATGGTGTCTAACATCAATATGCTTCGTTCTTGACTGATTCACCGAATTATTAGAAATATTAATGGTGTTGGTGTTGTCATAATAGATTGGGATCTTGTCACACTTGATATCAAAGTCCCTTAGTGTTTGAATCATCCATAAAATTTGAGAACAACAGCTACCAGTTGCTAGATATTCTCCTTCAGACGTGGATAAAGCAACAGACGTTTGATTGCATTGCCATGAAACCAAGTTTTGTCCAAGAAATGTACAAACACCACTTGTACATTTTCTATAAACTTGACAACCTGCATAGTCTGCATCACTATACCCAAAAAGATCAAAGCATTCGTGATAGGATAGAACAAATCAAGAGTAAAGGTATCATTTAAGTATCTAAGAATTGTTTTTTACCGCATTTACGTGAGACTCTTTAGACTTGGATTGAAACCTTGCACAAACACACACACACACTATACATAATGTCAGGTCTTGAGGCAATTAAATAAAGTAAGCATCCAATCATACCTCTATATCGTTTGGAATCCACATCCTTACCATTTTCATCTACTGTCATCTTGCTATTTTGGATCATGGGAGTTGTTTTCAGCTTGATATCCTCATAACCAAATCTTTTGAGCAGATTCTTTATATACTTGGATTGATGTACGAAAATTTCATTTTTTGATTGCTTGATTTGGATACCCAAGAAATAATTGAGCTCATCCATCATGCTCATCTTAAATTCACAGTGCATACACTTAGAAAACCAATCACACATAGATTCATTAGTAGATCCAAATATTATATCATCCACATATATTTGTACAACAAGAATATCATTACCAATTCGCTTAATAAATAATGTGGGATCGATTTTACCTCGAATGAATCCATTTTTGAGTGGAAACTTACTAAGCCTTTTGTACTAAGCTCTAGGGGCCTGCTTTAAACCATAGAGAGCCGTCTTGAGCTTGAACACATAATCTGGATAATGTTCATGTTCAAAACCAAGAGGTTGTTTAACATTTACTTCCTCTTTTAGCAAGCCATTTAGAAAAGCACTCTTAACGTCATTTTATATAGCTTGAATTTCTTGTAGCATACATAAGCTAGAAGTATCCGAATTGATTCCAAATGAGCAACATGAGCATAAGTTTGAGTAAAATCAATGCCTTCTTGTTGATTATTTCTTTGTGCCACAAGTCTTGCCTTGTTTCAAGTAACGGTTCCAAATTTATCCACTTTATTCTTGAAAACCCACTTCGTTCCAATGACTGAAGCATCCTTCGATGGCTTTACATATTCCCAAACATCACACCTTTCTAATTGGTTGAGTTATTTTTGCATGACCATGATCCAATTTTCATCTTCTAAAGCTTTTTTGACATTTTAGGGTTCTTTTTGAGCTAGAAAGGCAGCATGAGCACAAACATTTGCTTTCCTTTCCTCATTGTGATTCCATATGAAATATCACCAGTGACTAAATCTGGGGGATGATTATTAATTGTTCTTGTTGATCTCGGTAGAGAATGTTGAGTTATTTCTTAATGTGTTGTCTTTCTCATCTTTGTTGGTTGTAAGTGATCTTCTCCATCATAGAGAGGCAGCTTCTGAGTAGACCTTACCGGCCTCTAGGACCTTCCAAAGCCATTTTTGTCCTTGTTATTTCTTGTAAAGACATGTTCTTCCTTTCGACTACTCCATTTGGTTGTGGAGTCCTTGGAGCAGAGAATTCATGTGTAATTCCGTTTTTTTCAAAATAAGTAATGAAGTCCTTTTGGAATTCACCTCCTCTATCATTCATACCTACAAGTGTTGTATCAAACTTGTTCTCAAGTAATTTCATCAACTTCTCAAACTCATTAAAAGCACAATCTTTAGTATGAAGAAATAATACCCAAGTAAATCTAGAATAATCATCTACAATTATAAAATCATATTATTTATCTCAAGTACTCTTATAAGATTCTGGACCAAAAGAATTCAAGTGCAGAAGCTCTAAAGGTTTAGAAGTAGATATTATTTTCTTTGCTTTGTGCGTACTTCTAATTTTTGTTAATTGGCAAGCTGAACAGACCTCAGTTTTGCCAGACTTTATCTTGGGTAGTCCTCTGACCAGTTTCTTGCTTGATAGCTTATTGAGCAAGTCCATGTGTGCATGTCCTAATCTTCTATGCCTAACACATGGATCATTGTCCACTGCAACTAAACAGTAAATTGTTTTATGTATATTAAAGTCCAATATATATATATTTCCTTCCCTTCTAGCAACTAGGGGGAACATTGTTAGTACCAATGGTAATAATACACTTATCAATGCCAAAATCAACAAAATATCCATCATCAAATAATTGAGTTACAATAATTAATGTAAGACCTTGAACATATTGCACTTTATCAGTTGATATATGTTAGGTCCAAATGTGTTGTAGAGGGGGGGTGAATACAACTTTTCGATTATGAGAAGCAATAAATACGATGCAATAAATGAACACACAGATTCAAGGAATATATTTCTTTATATATAACTTGAAAAGGTTGCTACAACATTCATTACAAAGTATAACAGAAGTTCAGAGAGAAGTGAATGATTCTAAGCTCTGTGAATATACTCTCTCTCTTTTTCTTGTGTTTTTCTCAATATTGCTCACTAACTAAAACATTACACAAGTGCTTCTATTTATACTACATGTAATCTATGTCCTGTAGTCTTCAAAGACTAAGATGTACGTGGCCCAATGATGTCCACATAAATCTTGCCTTATCTTGAAAGCTTGGAAATCTGCCAATCAGAAGATGCCATGTGTCATGTTGAAGCTGCACTCTAAGTAGAACTTCTACTTGAGAATTTCTACTTAGCCATCTCGAAATTTCTAAGTCGAACTTCTACTTAGAAATATTCTACTTGGCCATCCAGAACATTTGGTACTTAGAAAATATTCTGGTCTTCAACTTGAAACTTCAATGCACATCTTGAGCTTGTGATATCTTCATATCTTCTTTATTCTTCAGCAAGCTCTTGAACATGGATCTTTATTACTGACATAAACTTGCTATCAATGTCCTGACACTTGATGCACTGGTCTGGTTCATAAGTGACTAGTCTTGATAGTGTTTCTGCTTCTTGAATAAATTACCATATTCACTTAGTAACTTGGCTTTCCGATATTTGCTTTCCTTCTTGTTCACTTGAAATCAATTGGTCTTGTTGATACTGATAGTTATGATCTTGATTCTCGATTTCTCAAATCACTGAGGCCTGAACAACTTTGACTTGAACTTCTCTCAATGATTTCTTCTTGGCTTGATCATAGTTAACATGTTCAATTGTATCAATTACCTTGTCTTCATATAGTGTTGATTTCTTGTGACTTCTTGTTCTTGATTGTCTTCTGGTTAAGTATCTTTTCTTTTAATTGAGTTACATTAGTTATAGTGTTACAAGTTTATACACTCTGCCTTTCAATCTCCCCCAATTTGATTGTCTAACAATGACATTCAAATTAATGAAGGATAACTCAACTAAACAAGAGACGAGAAAAGATAATTAACATTACATTCTTGAAAAATATACAATTGAAAAGTACTTGAAAACAATACAAAGAACTTAAACTAGAAACAGAATTCGAACCTCGAATTAAAGATCATTTGAATGATTCCTATCACCTGGATTATTTCATATCTTTTAGTCAAACTTATATCACCTTATTGGATTCATTCTAAGATGAATTTTCCTCAAGTGAGTTAAAGCAACCGAAAGACATGAAGTTTTTCCAACTTCAAGTTCACACCACTCTGACCTTTAACCCTAATTCTGTTTCCTTTTCCTAGCTTCAGCAGCTTGGTCTTTTTCTTCTTTCTGCCTTCTGCGCTTCTCCTCCTGCTGCTTTTGTTTTTTATATACTGGATCATGAAGTTGCGTCCACCTATCATTCAACAAACTTACTGCTTCCATTTCTAGAGGGTTCCTGGGTTCTGGGTAAGGATGTTTGAAAAGCCTTCTGAGTTTGTCCACCTCCTGAGTAGTCCTGATCTCTGGAATTTCCTCAAATTTCTTCATTATAAGCCGAGGTTTCCTATGAGTTTTATCAGCTTTAAACTGACAATAGATCATCTTGGGATAGCCTTTGACACGGTTAGTATTGTGGACACTAGCCGCATCTTGCTCCATTCGCTTCTTTTCCACTACTACATCAGACAGGTAACTCACGAGTCTCTGCTTTTCTTTCACATACTTAACTTCCACATCTTCCCATTTGAACACATATAACACTTTCTCCAGAAATGCAGCATCTTGAGTCTGCTGCAGCCATTGTCTACTCATATGCAAGAGTGTTTGCTTCTGGTCTGCATCTATGAATACTAAGGCATCAGCTGTATTATCAGCAAAAGAATGTATCTAGTATACGCTGTCTCTTCCTGGAACACCAACTGCCTCCCTTATCTCTCCTTGTTCAAGTGCTCCAGAAGGAAGATTCAGAGCTTCATCAACATTCTTCATTGCTTGAAGAATATTCCAATTCCTCTCTATCAGCTCTGGTTCAATCTTCACATTATCAAGAGGGTTTGGAGCAATGACATCACACTTCCACACCTCATTGCTCTTCTTGAGTATGACACTTTCAATGATCTTCACTGATTTATCTTTAAGCTCAGAAGCGAATCCCTTACTCATCATTTGCCTACAGACGGCCTTAAGAGATTCCACTGAAAGTTCCATTAAGTCCTTTTCCTCCAAGCTCACCCTCTTCAATTTACTGTCAACCACCATCCGGACAACATTTGGATATGCTGAGAATTCTGGACCCTTGTCCTCTGCTAGCTGCATTAAGTGATCCCTATACAGAATGCTTAGATTCTCAGAATGAGAGTATTGAATTTTTGTTGCTAGCAAGAACAACTCTGATGCAGATCTTCTCGTCATGAATTGGTCATCCACATACATGAAAGACATTGGGACTCCTTCTGTGAAAGACAAAATAACCTGCCACTCCTTTTGCGTTGAATTGTATCCAACCCTGACTTTAGAAATTAATCTCTTTAAAGCACTTATGTAGTCAGCAGCCATTGGATTCTGCAAATTTAGGTTGTAGAACAGATCATCTGCCTCCTTGTTATGATCTCCTTTTGTACATGGTCCCATCAATATCTTCCTTGCGTCATCCCACTTCTGCCCTATCCTTCTATTGTCCAGATCAATTTGAGGATCAGCTAGCCTTGCAAGCTCATAATCGTACTGCTTCCCTTGTAGCTCCGCTTTCTTTTCCTGAAACGCAGCACGATCTTGCATTGCCTTCATTTTAAAGAACTCAGCTTGATCTAAGGCTAACTTTTGAGACTTCAGGGTTTCCTCATCAACAATAATTTCTTCAGGCCTTCCGACAGACATCCCAGCACCTCCACCTTGATCTTTCAATGATCTCTTTATAGCATGTTTCAAAGGTGCGTCTTCCATATCGGAATCTGAGTCAAGTACCACCTGTACTTTTTCTTGATGACTCAGGTCAACGAATGGCTCATCTTGCTCAATCGCTATGGCCTTACCCTTTTTCCTTCTCAGAGCCTCTTCATCAATAGACGGCTCAATTTCTATTTCTTTTACAAGATCAGCTTGTTCTGGAATTTCTTCGATTTGAACTCCCTGCTGTCTCGTCTCCTTTATACTCTCCCCCTTAGATGAGTTATCCTGAACTCCACCCTGGTCTCCAGATCCACCAGCTGCATAAAAATCTTCAAAATCAGAACCATAGGGTCCTGCTCCACTAGCACCACCTGTACCAGCATCGGGGGGAGGTTGTTGCGGCGCGAAACACTCTGGGGGCACAAAACTTCTGATTGCGAACATAACTCTACTGATCTCCACAGCCAGAGTATCCATTGTAAGCTCCATTGCTCCCATCCTGTCATTCAGAGTGTTTCCCAAGACACCAGCAGCATGGCCCAAGTCATTTACCTTGTTTGTCAAATCATTAAAAGATGTAGCTTGACTTGCCATTCGTGCTGCGTAGTCGTCAAGGGCCCTTTGATTGTTCCCAACGTTCATCCCTAACTGCCCCATCGTCTGCCCAAACTGCTTCATTTGATTTTCCATAGAAGACATACGAGTATCAAGATTTTCAGTATTAAGGGACGGTGTTTGGTTTAGGTGACCTCGCTCTAATTCTCGTTCTGTTGGTATTTGGCTCTCGGTTTTGGGCCTTAAAAATGAAGGTCCCTCTCTCCCTAACCTCTCACACACACTCCCTGTCTCACGCTCGTGTATATCTTCAATAAATGATCCAAAATATGAAGCAGTACCTGCAGAAACTGGATATGCAATATAATTTGCAGTTATGGGATCAAATGCTGTTTGTTCCTGAGTTGGAATCTCAGGCTGAGAGGCTACAAAGTGTTCTTGTACGACATCAGAACCGATCCTCTTTGTAGCATCAGTACGTACCGGTGAAGGTACGGCTGAAGCTTTTAAAGCTTCATGTCCTCTTGAAGCAACAGTATCTTCAAAAGGTACATAATCATCATCAAAATCAAAATCCCTATGTGCAGATTGTTCAAGGGGTGAACCACTCTCGTGAGGTGGAGTGGTTGCGTGTGACACTCTAGGGTTTGACTGAGATTTAGAAGTAGCAGCATGAGAAATTTTGGGTTTCTTTCGAATGAGTTGCTGCTCTTCGGGTTCACTCTCTTCATCATATCCTACATTTACTTGTGCTGGCTGTTTGGATTCCGGTGACTGGGGTGATATAGAATTAGAAATATAGCTCTCACCCTGGGATAGATCCTGCGGGCTAGCAGTCTCTTGGGTCTGGGAATCAGAAACATAGGAAGAGGAATGAGTAGAATGTCGAGAGAGATTACCTGATTCATTACCTTGTTCGTCTCCGCTTTGTTCATCAGGAATCTCTTCAAATGCCTCAGCATGAGCAGACCGATTCTGAGCATGTGATGAAACTTGCGAGAATTCCATCAAGGTGGTAACTCCCTCATCATATGTAAGCCACTGTTGTAAGGTATCAGGAATAGACATCGGTTTTCCATGATGTTTATCCTGATTTTCAACTGTTGAAAGTGACTTAGTGCCCATCCCTAGTGGTGCAGATTTTTGACTTCTGGCAAAACTCTGTCTAACTGTAAGAGCATCTTTCGGTATTAAATGATTAATCAGCATCTGTAAGAACCGAGGAAACCAGCAGACAACATCTGTTGTGTTGAGGTCTCTACTTGCAGGAGATCCCATCACAGCCACTATCTCAGAGAGAACTATTCGTCCATAATTTATATCCAGCTCTCTTGCTAGGGCAATTCCAAGGTTTTGCATTGGAATGGAAATTTGATGGTAATCGCTTTCTCGTGCCCGAAAACATCTTGTAATGGCCTCGAAAAAGTAATTCCATTCCACATGAAGAAATTGTTTTTGGATGTTTCCAGTGATCCGGCCAGTCGGAGGATAACACCCTATTTCTTCAAAGAATCTGAGGCGTTCTGCAGCTGTAGGTTCTGAATCATAAGCATCTTTAATGGGGAATCCCAGAACCTTGTTGACAATTTGTTCAGTCACCTCATATTCCTGACCCGCTATGGTAAACCTGAAACCAAAGGGGGTTGATTTGCTCCCAAAAGAAACTGCACTAGTCCATAATTGCTGTAAAGCATCATGTACTAGTGTAGGTTTAGCAGTAAAAGCATCGCTAGCTTTGGAATACAAATTGAGAAATCGTATCCAAGACTTAAAGCGTGGGAGTTGATCACCAATTTCCGTAGAAATATTATAAAAATTGTTTTTGGCAAGTGAAAATTGGTGAGCCATTTTAATTAAAAGTTTTTCTTTAATAGATGTGAAAATTAATTTTAATTTTTGAAAAACAATTAATTTTAGAATTATCAGTTATAGCCCTTTTAATTTAACAAAAAGACCAAAAGTCACTTCTTGAAAGATTAAACTACGGGTTATCACTGTGAGAGGCGAAAATCAACAACCAATTAACAGAATCTGATACCAGTGAAATCAGTGAATTTATGTGTGTACACACCAGTGAAATCGTGTGTATATGACTTTGAAGTGGTGTGTGTATATACGTGTGTATATATATCGGGAAATAAGAACAGATACACAAACACACAAACTCAGATATTACTAGTCACTCAGATAGTGGCAGTCAAAAATCGGGCAGTAATTCGTTGTCCGTATGAGATTAGTCACAAAAATCACGAATCAGTGGTCTGAAAGTATGAAATCGCCTGTAAGTATATGTGTGCGGCTGTAAAACTGAATTAGGTAAAGTGAAATGAAATCATCGAGTTAGAGATGTATATATAGACATGAATGTGAAATGACAAAAGTGTCCCTGTTAAAAATTATGAAAACTCTAAGTACATACAGGGAGAACTCAAGTCGAAATTCTATCTCGAAGTCTAAGTCGAAGTCTATCTCGAAGTCTATCTCGAACCTTTTTAAGTCGAACTTCGAGATAGAGTTCGAGATAGATGTTAACTCGAAAAACTTTACCATTTAACTATAACAGACCATGTAAACAGCACAAACCACTAACATCACTAGGGAAACCTATCTCGAAATTCAAGTAGAAATTCGAGATAGACTTCGAGTTAGGAGTTAACTCGAAAAATCCCCTTAACAACTGAGAGCTCTATCTCGAACATCAAGTCGAAATTCGAGTTGAGTTTCGAGATAGAGTCTAACTCGAAATTATTAAATAATTCGAAGTTATTCTCTCAGATTAATTCAAACAATATCCCCTGTAAGATAGATATTATATGGAATATTTTGAATAAGGAAATAGGCACACTGGTAACTCAAATTCGAACCCTAAGTCGAATTTCGAGATAAATTTCGAGATAGAGGCTAACTCGAAATTTTTTCCAGACTTAGAATTTTCAAAACTTCACTCTGGAAGCTCAAATCGAAATTCAACCAGAATTTCAAGATAAGTTTCGAGATAGTGTTTAACTCGAAATTTTGAAGATACTTAGAATAATTTGGCAATTTTTCTTTGAAAAACTCAACACTTAATTTTGCCAAATTAATATAAATATCAATTCAAGGATTTTTAATATATGACATAATTAAAACATTCCTTGATAATTCTAAGGCCTCTAATTACATGAAAATCATAGGTAAATTCATCTAAAAATCATGCAATATTTAGAATATTATGAATTTAACTCCCCCTATGATCATGCAATTTAACAAGCATAAATTCAAAGATTTGTGCTATAAAAGACACTTAAAACACACTGAATTCATGCAAAATCACACTATATGCACCCTATAATAATCATTAATTAGGCATTTTAAAGTCTAAACACATAATGATTAAATAGCTTGCATATACAAACATAAACATGGATTTTACAGATAGAAGGCTTTACTAACTTGTGTTAAGCATTCCCAATTCACCAACCAACCTATTGAATGTTACTTCATCAAGAGGTTTGGTGAATATATCTGCAATTTGTTGCATTGTGGGCACAAAATGTAGCTCCACAGTCCCCTCCTCGACATGTTCTCTTATGAAGTGATACCTGATGTCGATGTGCTTGGTTCTTGAGTGATCTACAGGATTGTTGGTTATGGCAATGGCACTTGTGTTGTCACACATAATTGGAATTTTCTTGTGCTCCATGCCATAATCCTTCAATTGGTTCCTCATCCACAGTATTTGAGCTACACAGCTTCCAGCAGCAATGTACTCAGCTTCAGCAGTAGAAGTAGATACTGTATGTTGCTTTTTACTTTGCCAGGACACCAATCTTCTGCCAAGAAATTGACAAGCACCAGATGTGCTTTTCCTATCAATCCTGCAACCTGCATAATCTGAATCCGTATAGCCAATTAGATTAAAACCTGTATCTCTTGGGTACCAAATTCCTAGATTTGGTGTGCCCTTGAGATACCTAAAAATTCTTTTGACGGCTATGAGATGTGATTCTCTAGGATCCGCTTGGAATCTTGCACATAAACAAGTCGCGAACATTATATCAGGTCTACTTGCAGTTAAATAGAGAAGTGAGCCAATCATACCTCGATAGCTTGTGATGTCAACTGATTTACCTGATTTGTCTTCATCAAGCTTCGTGGCTGTTGCCATGGGAGTCTTAGCTGCTGATGCATCTTCTAGATTATACTTTTTGAGTAAATCTCTGACGTACTTGGATTGACAGATAAAGATACCATCTTTTCTCTGACTGATCTGTAATCCAAGGAAGAAAGACAGCTCTCCCATCATGCTCATCTCGTATTTGTCTTGCATTAGCTTAGCAAATTTCTCGCACAAGCGCTCATTAGATGACCCGAAGATAATATCGTCCACATAGACTTGAACAAGTATTAAATCATTCTTCACATTCTTATAGAACAATGTTTTGTCAATTACTCCCCTAGTAAAACCACTTTCAATTAAGAATACGGATAGGGTTTCATACCAACATCTTGGGGATTGCCTGAGGCCATAGACAGATTTGAAGAGAAGATACACAAAATCTACAAGTTCTGGATCAATGAAGCCAGGCGGCTGTTCCAGATACACTTCTTCTTCTAACTCTCCGTTCAGGAAGGCACTTTTCACATCCATTTGAAAAACCTTGAAGTTCTTATGTGCTGCAAATGCCAAAAACATCCTGACTGCCTCAAGTCTTGCAACTGGTGCATAGGTCTCATCATAATCAATTCCTTCTCGTTGAGAATAACCTTTTGCAACCAAACGAGCCTTGTTTCGTGTTACAAGTCCGTTTTCATCCATTTTATTTCTGAATACCCACCGAGCTCCAATTACTGATTTGTTCTTTGGTCGGGGTACCAGTTTCCAAACTTTCTGCCTTTCAAACTGATTGAGTTCCTCTTGCATGGCAATCATCCAATCAGCATCACCAAGAGCTTCTTCTATTTCTTTAGGTTCAAGCTTGGATAAGAACCCAGAAAATAAGCAAATATTAGCCAGGTCAGCTCTTGCATTTCTTCTAGTAGACACACCAGCATCTGGATCACCAATAATTAATTCAAACGGATGGTCTCTATTCCATACCCGTTCTCTTGGAAATTGTCTTGATGATTCAGCATGACTTTCTGAATTGTGGTGCTGACTACTTTGATTACTTTCACTAACTCCCCCTGAGTTAGTACCAGCTCCTACAGAACTAGAGTCAACTCGACTCGAGCCTTGAACAGTAGTCCTTGAGCTGCTATTTACTCCCCCTGAGTTGTTGCCGGTTCGTACTGAAGAAGTCTCTCCTGATCTTGTAGAATTAGCTTGTTCACTAGACTCAGGTTCTTCACGTACACTTGGAACATTTAATGGGACAACCAACTCAGGTTCATCTTCAAGTTCTTCTAAGTCCAGATTCTGAAATTTTAGGGACTCAGGTTCACTAGAATCTCTTGAAATTGATGAGAGTTTGGTATCGTCGAATCTGACGTTGTAGCTTTCAGTCACTTTTCGATCATTTACTAAGAACACCCTATAAGCTGCTACCACATCTGTGGAGTAACCAACAAAGATTCCTTCACGAGCTTTTGCTGCAAACTTGCCTAGATTTTCATCATCTATTAGTACATAGCATTTTGCTCCGAAGACATGAAAGTATTTGATTGTTGGTCTTCTTCCGTTCATTAGCTCACATGGTGTCTTTTCTTTATCTTTTATGATCAAGGATCGATTTTGAGTGTAACACACGGTACTCACTGCTTCTGCCCAGAAATACAGAGGAAGTTTCGAATCACACAACAAAGTTCTTGCTGCTTCAACCAATGTTCTATTCTTCCTTTCAACTACTCCATTTTGTTGTGGAGTTCTCGGGGCTGAGTACTGACGACGTATTCCCTTAGATACACAGAAGTCATTTAGCACTGCGTTTTTAAATTCAGTGCCATTGTCTGATCTAATCGTCTTCACAGTAAGTGTTGAAACATTCTCAATTTGAGTGATGTGATCAATGATTAGGAAAGGTACTTCGTCTTTCGTCATTGCGAACAATACCCATGTATACTTGGAGAAGTCATCCACGATTACCAATGCATATCTTTTCCTAGACAAAGATAGGACATTCACTGGGCCAAACAAATCCATATGAAGAAGTTGCAGAGGCTCAGTGATACTAGAAATTTCTTTGCTTTTATGCGATGCTCGTTTCGACTTTCCCATTTCACAGGCTTCACAGAGTCCTTTCGGAGCGAACTCCATTTGAGGTAGATCTCTCACCAATTCTCGCCTCGCGAGAGCATTCATCGTTTTGAAGTTTAAGTGAGATAATTTTTTGTGCCATAACCAGCTTTCATCATCCGAAGCTTTGCTGTAGAAACAGGTGACTTCATTCTGATTTGCTGAATCCATGTCTGCAACAAAAAGATCTGCCTTTCGAACTCCTCTCAAAGCCAATGAACCTTCCTTGATGTGAGTGATTGATACACCTTTCTTGTTGAAGACAATTTCGTAACCTTTGTAACAGAATTGACTGATACTCAACAAATTATGCTTTAATCCCTCAACATAGGAAATATCTTCAATGATGACATTGCCAGTTTTCAGTTTGCCATATCCCTTTGTCACACCTATGCTGTCATCTCCGAAGGTAACATAAGGGCCAGCTTTCATAACCAACTCTGTAAGCAGGGACTTGTTTCCTGTCATATGCCTCGATGCTCCACTATCCAGCACCCATATGACTTTATTTCTCTTTTGCTTAATGCCCTGCAATGACAGATTGATTAGACTTTCTTCGGAACCCAACTTTGATTGGGCCCGGCTTTTCGATAAGATTTAGAATCAACAGATTTAACAACAGGAGATGCACTTTTATTAACATTACTAGAGCTTTCGACTTTCTCCTTTCCTTTCTCAGACTTGACATATTTATCAGTCCTAGGAGAAGGTTTGTCACTCCTAACTTTAGGAGGACTGACAGTCTTAGCTCTCACATGCTTTTTCTTGATGTTTGAACTAGCAGCAGTGTTTAAGCATGACTGGCTAGATGCATTCATTAAATTCACAAAAGTTTGCATGACATTAAAAGTGCAAGGCATACAATTAGGTTGACCACACTGTGCATGGTTCGGATGCAGATTATTCATTGTATGTGTGACAGGCATGGCATGTGCAGCAGGAACATTTATGTTAGCTTTACATGCATAAGAAAGATGTTCAGTAGATTTGCAGTGATAACATGCTTTCTTTATTCGTTCAGCCTTAACCTCTTTTATGCCTTTCTTCCCTTGTTGTTTAACAGCCTTAGCTCCTATTCCTAGTCTAGATTCATCACTAGGGAAATTGATTTTAACTTGTTTAATAGGAGTTATAGGTTGTGCTTTCTGACGATCTTCCATCTCAATCTCATATCTAGCTATCAATTCAGTCTCTTCTTCTTCTATTCTAGGAACAAGGTGTTTGTAGATGGGTTTGACAGAAGATTTAAGAATACTAGGTGTTTCCTTTTTAAGGTCACTGGAACTAGGGTCGATAATTCTCTTGCCTTCTTTCTTAGAAAGATCAGAATAATCAAGTCCTACACCTACTCCAGTTATCTTCTTAAATACGTCATTATCTACATACACTTTACTAGCAGCTAGTTTGTAAGCTTCACATTTAGTTTCTAACTCAGCTAGTTTGTTCCTTAAACATGATTCTATTTCTTCCTTAAGGACGAGCTTGTGTTCCAAAGATTTAATAAAATCTCTTAGGGAAGTATCTACAGTGCAAGCAGCCTCTAACTCTTCCACTTTTGCCTCAAGCATTCTGCTTTTGGCGACAAGTGTTTTCTGTTCCTTTTGAGAAGTGTCTAGGCTTTTGCACAACATGTAGATCTCTTCGCTAAGAGCCCCGTTCTGTTCCTTATAATCATCAATAGACATTTCTACTTTAAGGGTTAGAACTGGTACCTCTGGTTCCTCTGATGTCTCAGCCATGAGTGCAAAGTTTGCTACATGAGTAACATCTTCCTCATCTGAATCATCCCAAGCTCTTCCTTCTGTTACTACTAAAGCTCTTTTACCATGTTTTTCTTTCACCAGCGATTCATACTTGCTTTTGAGGGCTTCAAATGTCTCTTTTGGATAAGTCTGTTTAGGCTTTTTGCAGTCCGAGGCAAAATGTCCAGGTTCACCACAATTATAGCAATTGAACTTCATTTTGAAATCCAACGGAGATTTGTAGCTGGTACTCTTGCCTTTGCTTTTGTAGCCTGACGAACTACCACCACCCTTAGCAGCCCGATAGTAAGATGAAGAATTTCTCTGTGATCGGTTGCTCTTTCTAAATCTCATGTTGCTGAACTTCCTTGCCATGTATGCCACGACACTATCGTCCATGTTGTCCAGCTCTTCTTGGGTGAAGTAGTCATCATCACTGTTAGATGCACACTCGTCATCATTATCAACTTGATGCGGTGCAGGTGATGATTTAGGCTTTGCTGCAACCATTGCCTTCTTAGACTCTTCCTCATCAGCAACTAATCCTGATGCAGTTTCTTTTCCTTTTGAATCATTGTCCCATGCTTGATCTTGAAGTGTCTCCAGCTCATAGGTCTTCAGAATTCCATAATATTCTTTCAGAGAAGTTGTATGCAAATCTCTGGTTTCTCTGATTGCGTAGACCCTATGTTCAATGCTCTTTGGCTGGTTCCTCAGATATCTCGTATTGGTCTCAACCATGGGGAGAGTAACACCTCTCAGATTCAAATCCAATACCAACTGACTGAATCGTAGATAGACATCTGTTATGCTTTCTCCTTTTCGTATTCTAAAGGTGTCATACTCCATCTTGAGTATAAGTGTCTTGTTGCTTCTAACCTCTGCAGATCCTTCCATGACAACTTCTATCTTGTCCCAAATCTTCTTTGCTGTATTCAAACCTTTGACTATGTTGAACATTTCATGATCGAGAGATTCCATCAAGGTTTGCCTTACAGAAGTATCATAAGCTATTTGCTCCTTGTCAGCATCCGTAAAGTCCGCTGCCTTTTTAGGCTCAGACCGAGCAGGTATAACCTCCTCTCCTTCCGTACGCTCAGGAATAGCTTTCATTGGAACGAATTTACCCTTTTCAAGGACTTCCAGATACTCAGGGTTAATAGTCTCTAAGTAGAGTCTCATTCTGAAAACCCATTCTTCATAGTGATCTCGGTTGAACATTGGGATCTTGAAAGAATTTTTAGGAGCCATTTCAAATCTTGTCACTAAAAAATTCTAAGTACCCAAGACTAGGCTATGTAGAATATCTATGTAGAACTTCTGCCAAGTCGAAATTTTTCTAAGTAGAAATTTTGCTCAAGTCGAAATTTCTCTAAGTAGAAATTGTCCAAGTCGAAATTCACCAAGTAGAAATTGTCCAAGTCGAAATTCTATGTAGAAAATCTCAAGTAGAAATTCTATGTAGAACTTTTTGTCCTTAGAATAATTTTCTGCAGATTACTTTAATATTGAATAAACAATATCACCTTTTTGACTTTTGATACTTTACACGCCGAAAGTGACTAACCCACTTGCAAAGCACTGAGTACACTTTCTTTTGCTTTCGGCCAAGGAATAATAATCAAATCAAAAGTACCAAAAACACCTTTTTGACTATCTTATTTGTTTGAAAAAGGAGATCAAAAAGTTGTTGGGTTATCTTCTTTGACAAGAACAGATGATGAACACTCAAGAACACCAAATATCAATGAACCCAGATTAATTCACAAAAATTAATTAAAATACACCCAAGCCAAATAATCACACCTGGAGTATTTAAATAATTTTTCCCGGATGAGTTTTCACTGGAAACGAATTAAAGCACACTTTTCGAAAAAATGAAAAGTAGATCTAGAAAATGAAAACTCACGATTCTTCTACCAAACACAAGGATCTATGTTTTGTATGTTAAACATCCGCTCTGATACCAATTGTTAGGTCCAAATGTGTTGTAGAGGGGGGGTGAATACAACTTTTCGATTATGAGAAGCAATAAATACGATGCAATAAATGAACACACAGATTCAAGGAATATATTTCTTTATATATAACTTGAAAAGGTTGCTACAACATTCATTACAAAGTATAACAGAAGTTCAGAGAGAAGTGAATGATTCTAAGCTCTGTGAATATACTCTCTCTCTTTTTCTTGTGTTTTTCTCAATATTGCTCACTAACTAAAACATTACACAAGTGCTTCTATTTATACTACATGTAATCTATGTCCTGTAGTCTTCAAAGACTAAGATGTACGTGGCCCAATGATGTCCACATAAATCTTGCCTTATCTTGAAAGCTTGGAAATCTGCCAATCAGAAGATGCCATGTGTCATGTTGAAGCTGCACTCTAAGTAGAACTTCTACTTGAGAATTTCTACTTAGCCATCTCGAAATTTCTAAGTCGAACTTCTACTTAGAAATATTCTACTTGGCCATCCAGAACATTTGGTACTTAGAAAATATTCTGGTCTTCAACTTGAAACTTCAATGCACATCTTGAGCTTGTGATATCTTCATATCTTCTTTATTCTTCAGCAAGCTCTTGAACATGGATCTTTATTACTGACATAAACTTGCTATCAATGTCCTGACACTTGATGCACTGGTCTGGTTCATAAGTGACTAGTCTTGATAGTGTTTCTGCTTCTTGAATAAATTACCATATTCACTTAGTAACTTGGCTTTCCGATATTTGCTTTCCTTCTTGTTCACTTGAAATCAATTGGTCTTGTTGATACTGATAGTTATGATCTTGATTCTCGATTTCTCAAATCACTGCGGCCTGAACAACTTTGACTTGAACTTCTCTCAATGATTTCTTCTTGGCTTGATCATAGTTAACATGTTCAATTGTATCAATTACCTTGTCTTCATATAGTGTTGATTTCTTGTGACTTCTTGTTCTTGATTGTCTTCTGGTTAAGTATCTTTTCTTTTAATTGAGTTACATTAGTTATAGTGTTACAAGTTTATACACTCTGCCTTTCAATATAGAATTATTACCAATAGAACCTGTACCGAGGATTCGAAGAGTCTTGTTATTCCCAATTGTCACTCTTCCACCCTTTTTTATTTGAAGACTTATGAATTGTGACTTGTCTACACACATGTGTTTAGTGCATCTATTGTCCAAAATCCATTGTTTTGATTTAATTTAGTAGCGAGGCACATCTACCAAACAAATAAAAACTAATTCAATGTTTTGGTACACATATAGGTTTAGGTTCAGATAGGTTACCAGCAAGAATATATAAAGCATTTAAATCAGATTTCTTGATCCACTTTTGGACCACTTTTGGTGACTGATTCTGCTTTCTGTCAGTCTGTTGGTAAATTGTTTGCCTTCTATCATTAGCTTTCTGGTATGCTAGCTGGTGTTTGACTGGTCCATTTTGGTATGTTGTTTTCCTTTTCTGATTGACTCGGGCAGTACGGTTCCTTTCGAGACGGCCCTTACCTCCACATTTTTTGCATGTCTTCCATGGCATAACATAATTATAAGGTATGCCATTTTCTTCCTTCATATTTAAGCATAGTATCCTTTTTGTTGAAGTTCATGCTAACTCCTTCTCTAACCAATGGGACATTTGTCTTCTTCATCATTGACTTTAAGCTTTCTTCTCCTAGAACAAAAGTTCACATGCCTTGTTTGAGTTCCCTTTTCAAGACAGTGATCATTTCAGCTTGCTGACTAATGGTTTCAGTTTACTTACTGAGATCTCATTTCAGCAGTTCTTGATGACTCAGCCTGAATAGGTTCTCTAAGGTTGAATGTCCTCAAGCATTCATCTCTTGTCTCAATTTCTGATTTCAGCTTCTTAAGTTCCTTCATCAGTTGCTCATTTCTCTTAAGAATTGCTTTATTAACTCCATCAAGTTGAGTATTTTTGACTTAAGATTATCAATAATTTGTCCATAGTTCTTTGCTGGAGTCTATTCAGCCATGAGATCAGAAATTATCTTCCTTAGGTGAGCATTTTTGTTTTCCAACTCATTGTTTTCATTTTTCAGCTCCATGAACTCAACAATAGATATATGAATATGTTCTTGCATTGTTAGTGTATCTAAAATTACGTTATCTGAAGATGCATAATCTTTAAATGAGCTTACCTCACTCTTGTCATCCTCAGAATCTATTTCAGTATAGATTCCTTCAGAATTTACGGATAAAAACTCGGCTTTTTATAGATAAAATCTAAAAATATTTAATATTTTTAATAATTTCAAAAATATTAATAAATAAGTTTAAAAAGGCTAGATTAAATTTCAAAATTTTTTTGGATAACATCTAAAAATATTTAATATTTTTAGTAATATCAAAACTATTAATATATTTTTTTTAAAAAATCAAGATAAAAACTCGATTTGGCCCGCCCGCGTGCCTAAAACGTTTCTTATATTTTAGGTAAAACCCGGCCCGGCCCGACCCATTTTTCTAAAAAATTTGGCCCGACACGATTCTCAAAATACGTGTATATTTTAAAGTCCGGATAAAAACCGACCCGAAAGATTATTTGTGCGTCCCTACATGCAAGCGATAAGATGAAAAAAAATGAATAATTAAAGTAATTATGCCAAATTTTACTTTGAATTTAAAGTTTAAATGATGGTAATATAGCTAAATTCAAATCTATTTGATGCTATTTTAAAATCATGCATTGAATTATAAATCATCTTTTAACATCAAAAATTATTTTTTAATTTTTATATTATTACCATAATTACATCTATTTTAACATTGACATTGGACTTACTCTCACAAATTTAAGTATTTGGCGTTATACCCATTATGATAAGTAGGGGTGTACACGGGTCGGTTTGGGCCGATTAAAGCATTAAAACGACCCAACCCATTATAAATCGGTTTAGAAATTTTTAACCCGACCCATGAAAATTAAATTTATAACCCAACCCAATTTGTTATAAGTCGGTTTGGGTCGGTTTGAACGGGTTGTTTAACTAGTGATTAATAATCGCTAGTTTTTCCAAACAAAGCTATTAAAACCATATTGATTCACAGTTACCATCATAGATTTATTGCTTTTTTTTATCTTTTCCAAATTTATATTCTACTTCAAGTATCTTATTTTTCACCTGTACTAGTATTGCTATTACTTGTAGCAACTACATTATATGTAGTTAATGATGCCAACAGAAACTTCACTAAAGGGCCACAAAATTGGAAATCTTGCTACAACTTCTCTGTTGTCCGGGCATCGCCCAAATATTTCCCAGAATTACAGCAGTCCTCATGGCTTCACTTTCACAGTCGTTTGGCAATGGAACCCACCCAACATTCCGCAGAATTACTGCACTCAGCCTGGCTACACGCATATATTTTTGCTACATGCACATATTAAACGGGTTGGGTTGGGTTGGGTTGGGTTGGGTGAAAAAAATCCAAACCCATACCCAACCCATTAACACCGGGTTAAATTATTTTTGACCCAACCTTGTTCCGGTTTGAAATTACTCGGTTTGGTTCGGGTGAAAATAGGGCCGGTTTGGGTCGGTTTGATCGGTTTGGCCGACCCATGTACACCCCAAATGATAAGCATATGACGCTATATTATTACTCCCTCCGTCTCTTAAAACGTTTCCTGTTTACTAAATCGGGAAAATCAAAATACTTTTCTCCTTTCTATTTTAAGCCATAAAAAATAATATTTAATACCAACTACTCCACCCACTACTCCTTAAAAATAATATTCAATACCCACTACTCCACTCTCTAATCATTACAAATAATATTCAACACCCACTACTCCAAAAAAACAATATTCAATACCTACTATTCCACCCACTACTCCTTAAAAATAATATTCAATACCCACTACTTCACCCACTACTCCAAAAAAACAATATTCAATATCCACTACTCCTTAAAAACAATACTATTCAATACCAACTACTTCTTACAAATAATATTTAATACCCATTTTTTCTTAAAACCCGTGTTTTTAGTCAAATGGGCAATGTTTAAAGAGACGGAGGGAGTACAGTCTTTATGAATTGTTTAGTTGCATAAATGACCTTTAACTCTTTAAGCTTTAAATAGACTTTTGGCTTCATTTCAGAAAGAAAAAAGATTTTTGGCTTCCACCTTTCCACGGAAGTAAATACTAAATATACTAAATACAAACAAATAAAATAATTATTCGAAATAGCGAATAGGCCAGGTGAATTTTCCCGCCTAAAAAACTGAACCGTACCCTGTAGTCTGTACATGACACATCAATTCAATAAATATAGTATATATATACATATACATGTACTGCTCCAGCTCATAACCCTCTCTTCTCAATTCTCTCTCTAGAATCTTCTTCCAGGTTCTCTCTCTCTCTCTCTCTCCCTCCCTCCCTGCCTCCCTCCCTCGCTCTCTGTCTCTCTGTCTCTCTCTCTCTCTCTCTCTCTCTCACACACACACACGTTTCTTGCACAATCTTTTCTTCTCCGTTTCACTATCTCTCTGTATGTGTTGAGTGATTCTCATTTCCTTACTTGTTTTATGTTTGTGTGTGTATATTATATATGTGTGTGTAGTTAATCTCACTGTCCCTGATTTGTTAATTAGGGTTTGTTTCGTTTCAAGAATCATTCTCTACCTCTCTCTCGCTCTACTGAATTTGTACTCATATGTATGTATTCTATAATTAGGGTTTTGAGAAATTTTTGCATTGCTAATTTCTTGAATTAATATGAGTTATATATATGATTCTATATATGGATGTACTGGAACTGAGATGATTTTATTGAATTTCCTAATTGCAATTGTTGCTAAATTCATCAAGATTGTGGTGTAATTAACACCGGATTATCCATTTGCCTGTGTCTCCTAATTAATAGGGTTTCGGATTATGCTAATTACGTAATTACTGGTATAATTTCAAGTTTTAATTTGACATATCTTGGAATACATGCCTGTTTTTAATCTCTCCGTTCTTGGTTTTAGTAATTAGGCTTTGTTTCATTTCAAGAATCGTACTCTTGTAGATTTTCTCTTCGACGTTTTCAGTGTATGGACCTTTTACAAGTTTTTGCATTGCTTATTTGGCTCCATATATGCTTCTAAGATTGGGTGTAATTAACAGTGGATTAGCCTTTCTTTGTGGTCCCAAATTGGTAGGATTGGGGATTGTACTACTTCAGTAATCATTTATTTATAATGTTAAGTTTACTTTTTTTCTGTGTAGTATTTTTCTGTAATTTCTTTATATTAGATGCATACATCCTGGGGGTAATTGTCTTGTACAAGTGTCTTCCCACTGCTGATATACTATGTTCTGGCTGGAATATTGAGGTGCATTACGCATTTACTTTTTGGTCCATTGTGTAATGCTGGGCTGTGTCTATTTGCAAGGACTATGATCCCTCCATGATTTATGATTTTACTCATTTTGTCAATGCTTTAATTCCTTAAAAATTATTCCACTAGCTAGTTTTGATCAATTTGCTTGAGATTATTGAAGGCCACCTCTCACTAGGTTTATAGTCCCATGGAATATTGATGGAGATTTTGTCCACAGAGTAACTTAGAAGATTATACATTAAAGAAAATTAGAGTAAATAAGCTAGTAATTGGAGATTATAATCTTATGAAACAAACATGGTCTTGAGGTCTTCTAAATACTCTTAAATTGCATACATATGAGTAAGATTTTGTTTTTGATGGCTGGATGGTTATCAATTCTTAGAGCAACAACATAGATCTAGTGTTGCAAATGTCTAGAGCTTTGTTTTCCTGTGGCATTGGTATTAATTTCTTTTTGTTATTGGCTTTTCCCAGACAAGTTATTAATTTGTAGAAATGGTAAGATGTGCTTTGACTGTTCCCTGTATATCGCAGAACATTCTGTACGAGTGGTTTCTCTATTAAAGAACATTTACTGACTGTCGGTTGTTCAACCTAAATCATGGCTAAGAAGAAAGAAACTGAATCCGTTGCAACCACAAGTACTAGGGTACTACGGCCACGAACACCTACTGAAGAAACAAAAGTAGAAGAGAAGGCCAAGGGAAAGATGCCTGTGAAAGCTGATGCAAAGGCCAAGGGGAAGATGCCTGTGAAAGCTGATGCAAAGGCCAAGGGGAAGATGCCTGGGAAAGCTGATGCAAAGGCCAAGGGGAAGATGCCTGTGGAAGCTGATGCTAAGGCCAAGGGAAAAAAGATTGTTGCAAGTGAAAAGCTAAAGATTGGTAATTCTGGAGAAAGTGAAACTGCTCGGAAGAGAAAAGCTATATCACACGAGGGGAACCCAGAAGCTTCTGGAAGTCAAGTGAAAAAAGGAAAAACCAGGAACAAGAATGAGATGGATAAGGGTGCTGCAGGAGGGATCACCCGAGTACTTAGATCAGAAAGTGCAAAGAAAGGAGATGAAGCTCAAAAGCAAGCTGTTGAGAAGTATTCTGAAAAAGCCAAAACTCACAAGAAAAGTGTAAAAGGAATCATGCCCTCTGCTGCTAAAGGTTCTTGTTCACTTATTGTTGATTTTACTCGTCCAGAGTCCACAAGTAAAAAGGCTATAAGATCTGGTACTAAAGCTTCTTGTTCACTTGTTGTTGATTTTACTTGTCCAGAGTCCACAAGTGAAAGGGCTACAGGAGTTGCCACAAAACGCCAGGTTGCATTGCAGAAGAACATGAAAGGAAAGAAAGTTGTGGAAAGAAATGAAGCTGAGGAAGAATCAGACAGTGACGAGGACATGCACAGCTCAGACATGACGAAAAAGGCTTCTCTCACTATAGGAAGTCCTAAGTCAAAGAGAAACCTTCCTGCAAAGAAAGAGGTTTCCCTTACTATTGGAAGTCCCAAGCCGAAGAAAACTCTTCCTACAAAGAAAGAATCTTCCCTCACTATTGGAAGTTCTAAGCCAAAGGGAAACCTTTCAGCTGAACCAAGTAAAAGAAATACAAGAGGAGTTGGAAAGTCAAAGGATGCTCCATCAAAGGAACATGCTGATGATACTACTGCAGTTGCTTCAAGCAGCCAAACAGTCCCAAAACAAGTTTCCAAGGCAGAAAAGAAAAGAGGTGGAGTTCAGGCCAGTACTCCTGTCAGAAAAAACCCAGCGAGGAAGGGGCGGGCAGATGCTAAAACCAAGTGAGTTTGCCTTGCGTAATTTTTCAGGGAATATGGAAAATAATTTATACATATGTATATATATATATATATGTGTGTGTGTGTGTGTGTAAACAGTATGCTTATAAGGTTCTTTTTACTTATTTATTAATATTGCAGCAACTGAAGGCCTAACGATGATTGGCAAGAATAGTATGCTTATAGGTAATACATCATCAGTCACAGTAGATTACTTTGCGATTCTCCCTCTATTTTTCATAATTTAGATATTTAAACATACTTGCTTACAATATACCTGAAAGCTGTCTTGCTTAATTGTTATATGGGTTGTTTTGATTAAAAAAAATATATGTACAATCTACTTCTGTGCTGGATGGGTAACTAAATGACAGCCTTCACCTGTAAATAATATCTTACCGGTGTCTTTTTTGCCAGTTAAGCTCACGTGGTCTAATAATCAGTCTAATCTGTATTTTGTGCTGCTTACCCACATGGTCAGATGAAGAATTCTCATTCTTTCTTGTGATTTGTGAATATATTTTTCGTTAGAAGTGTCTTTTGGACATTAAATATTGCACTATCTTATGGTTTCAACTGAAAATTCAGATCACTCTTTCCTGCATTTAAACTGCTTTTGTTCCAGTTATTAAAGTATCTACTACTATGATGGTTTTGTTTGCAGATTGTTTGTTGAAGTGGATACAAGTTAGTTGCAGATGATAGCAATTTGAACCACATTTTGGGAGGATACTTGGACATTATGTCAGATGCTTGAGGACCAACTTCTACCACAGTTTTTTATAGTTATCATAAGGATTTTAGATTCAGAGTTTTAATTCTGTGTTGGTGTTTGAAGGTCATGCAGATATTGATTTTGAGATGCAAGTACTGTAAGAATGTGTTCTTCTGCTTACAATCAACAGTGACCCAAATCTGAAAGCAGAATTTGGTGATGAACTGTATGCTGTAAATGACATAATTCTCTAGTAAATAGACCTTTAAAATTGTTCTCGCCAGTTTGCTCACTCATTAGGTTTTAAAGGTTATTTTTAAGTGCTTGCTCAGAGATGCCTGAAAGGAAATATGGTATTATGTTGATTACTAGTGTTAGCTTGTGAGTAGAGTAGTCAGTACCATGAATGGCATCATTCCAAGTTCCAACTGCTTTACAAGTTTTCTCTAATAGCTTATAGCCTTATATACATAGTTACATACTCTAGTGTTGTAAATGTTATTTTGATAAATTGCAAACTGTCAGCTGGTGATTCAATATTTGTTACCATTTCAAGTGTTTGTACTCTGTACCCGAGTTTTTTGCATAAAAGAAACTCACAAAGCCGCAAAATCATTACCTATTCATTTTATAGTTGACGTCTAATCGTCTATATATGCACTACATTTAAGGAAAAAAAAGGAGAGAGACATGTTTGTATATGGCCAAGTTTTTCTAGTCTTCCTCACTTCTAAGTTCTTAGGTTCCTGATTTTAGTGTGTGTTGTGTATAAATTACTGTAAGAAAAAACAGGAGTGAGAAATACTTAAACTTCTTCAAAAGGAGTGAGAAATGTGTTCAGTTACTATAGCCCGTTTGGCAAAACTTATTTTATGGGCTTATGGACTTATTTTCGGATAAAAATTTTTTATTTTGATAAATTTTTTTTATACAAGTATTTAATGTATGTTTGAGATTCAATAAGTTGCAAAAATAAGTTGAAAAATAAGTTGGAAAGTTAGGGATCTCTAACTTTGTCTTAAAATAAGTTGACTTATTCTGGAAAAAAGTTCCCCCAAACATCCCATTAAGAAAGATTTCGTTTTAAAATGTCTGCTTTGCTGTGACCGTAAACTAGTTTCAAAATATAAGACCTTGACATAAACATATGTAGTTCCTCTATTCTGTAACAAACTTGACATTTGTAGACTTGTAGTTGCACAATGAAGAGGAAGCAGGCTGATACATAACCAATTTAGTATATATAAAGTAAAAATTTCTAAATTTTTTATATGAAAACTGAGACTCACATTCTCACAACGATCATTATCTGCAAGCATTAAACTCACCTCCCCAGACATCAATGAGTCAAATATTTCAAAAAAAAAACAGGCAAAAGTATTTCACATGCAGCTAAGCATTTCATGCCTCTGTCATATAATAAAAAAATTCAATGCATCACATCAACCTATAATGAAGCTGTAATCAGGAGAGATGCATAATAACATCGACAGAAACATAATAAAAAGAGCAAGTAAACTAGGTTAAAAATACTTGGATTGTCGTAAACAGCAACAAATATCAGATCAAAAAAGAGATAATATTTTAGACAACCAGCAACATATATGAAGATATCCTAACAAAAACCAGGTTCAAATCTCACAAGTGCAGAAAAGCAACAATCATATATCAGCTGGAACATCCTCAATTTAGGTAATTGCTTTGGTGGATTTGGGCAGCAAATCTGTGTACTCCTGGTATGGGGATTTTGTGAAGCGAGTCTTTGTCCACAAGTCTGGAGTGAGGAAGCCATAAGTCTTCAGCAGACTATCAAAAGTAGCCTGCAAACACATTACAATAGCAGCGCTACACATCTCAAACAACAAAGAACAATGGGAAGCAAACCAATTACAGGGGATGCAGTCCATTAAAAACTATTTTTGTATACCATAGTAACATACTTATATATCACAATATTAAACAAACGATGATTGGTAATCCAAAAAACCCTCATAATACTAGAATCAATCGACTTTCAAGATCCAAATTTCTTAAAACGATACAAAAATATCCTTAGAACCATAGATAAGCCAGACCAAACAACTCAGAGAGTAAAGACAGTTTTACACAAGTATCACAGCAAATCTACTCAACAGTATACAAAGTGTAAATCTATGTAAACCACAACAATCTATAGACCTGCCACATGTGGGCACAAGTGAAGGAACACATTAAATCGCCGAGTCAAACCACAGAGTCAAAGTTCCTATCTGGGATGAACGACCAGTAGAGAAAGAATTACACACTAAATTAGCCAACCTCAAATCTTTGAAATGCATTTGGCTTTTGGGTATTTTAATCTGAGCTATGTTTGTTGCAAGGATTACACTCAATGTAACCAGACTAGTCTTTTCATATAAACCAAAGCCCTTACACAAAAACAAACCAATTTGACAAAACATTGACGCCAATATGCAACAAAACAACTCTTTTAAAAATTTCTTCTTTAAGCTTTCATGCTCATTCACAAAAAAAAAAAATTATAGCAAAAAAATACAGCACCTTTTGCAACAACACAAAAAATGCTGCATTTACTTGTTGCCATTCCCAGAATCATCCACAATTTACACTAAAATGGACAACCAGCATACATAAATTTAACATAAAACCACTTCGAAACAATAAATAATAAGTAAAATCAGCTTAAAACAATAAACTAGAAGACAATTAAGGGGTTAAAAAATCAACCTTAACAAAGTTCTTATCTAAGAACTACACAGAATTGTACGACCAACATGCACAAATTTAATATAAAACCACTTTAGAACAATTATTAACAAACAAAATGAGCTCAAATACTACTTCAAAATAAATAGGTAGTTGAAAAAAAAATTATGGTTAGAAACCAACCTCCAACGAAATTCTTATGTAAATTTAAACTGTACAGCCAACATACTCAAAATTGACTTAAAAGCACATTAACCGCAATGAATAGGAAAACAAAATGAACTAAAACAATAAACCAAAAAACAATTAAGCGTTTAAAAAATTCGACATTGACAAAATTCCCAAGAGTCTTAGTGGAGCCACGGGAGCTAGTTAAAACATCCTCAATCCCCGCAAACTGCAACTGCTTCGGCACCCTAGCCGCAACGAGGAGCCAGAACCATCTTAACCGTAACCCAACCACATTTCCCAGTAACCTTTACACACAGGACAGTATGTGGTTTCCCAATCTTATTTCCCCAAAATCCTTTCCTAACAGGAATAACCGACCATTTCACTAAAATAATCAAACCCCCATATAGCAGCAGCAACTTCCTTACTACACTTAACATCCAATCCAACATGTTCATTTCCATCAGCAACAACAAAGGCCCTTGCACCGGGTTCGCTGTCTGGTTCAGAACCACAATGCCGTAAAACCAGTACCTCATTTTCTTTTGTGGACGTCTAATCGTCTGTGTATACAACACATTAGGAAAAAAAGAGAATCATGGTTTGCATAATTGCTGAGAGTTTTACTTGTCTCCCTCCCTTTTTCGGATCTTGATTTTAGTGTTTTTCGTGCATACATTAATCAAAAACAGGAAATAGTTATTTGAAGTTTTGAGAAAGGATTCATCTTATGAAATGACCACAATAAATTCATCCGACGTTGAAAGAAATGAGTTACTAAGAAAGTTTTCGTTTTAAAATGTCTGCCTTGTTACGACCATAAGCAAGTTTCAAAATATGAAACCTTGACAAACAATTGTAGTAACTCTCTGTAATCAAAACTTAAAACAGCAATTTTTTTAAAGAAACTACTTGTTCAAAAACGATTCAAAACAGGCAAAAGGACAGTAAGTGTTAAGACTTGCATCCACAGACATCAATCAAACACAGCTATGTTGTAAAAAAATGAAGCTGTGATGCAAAAATCATACTGCCAATACCCTTTCACAGCTTGGCTGGAATGGAAAGAAAAACTACTACTTTATAATTCAGGCAAGCACCCAGTTTCACCTGAACAGAGCAACTCATCTGGAGAATTGCAGAACTAAATAAATGAGGAAGAAACTAACTTGATTAAAAAACTTAGATTGTCTTAAACAGCAACCAATATCACATCCAAAGTACAAAATTCAAAAGAAAAGAGATAATATTTTAGACAACCAGCAATATATATGAAGATATCCTAACAAACACCAAGTTCATATCTTAAAAGTGCAGAAAAGCAACAATCAAATATCAGCTGGAACATCCTCAACATAGGTAATTGCTTTTGTGGATTTGGCCAGCAAATCTGTGTACTCCTGGTATGGGGATTTTGTGAAGCGAGTCTCTGTCCACAAGTCCGGGGTGAGGAAGCCATAAGTCTTCAGCAAACAATCAAAAGTAGCCTGCAAAAACATTACATTAGCAGGGCTACACCTCAGACAACAAAGAACAACAGGAAGCAAAACAATTATAGGGAATGCAGCCCACAAAAAACAATTTTTGTTTGCCAATTGCCATAATAACAGACTTATATATATAATATATCAAACAAATATCATCCACAAGACTGTAAAAACCTTCATAGTACAGTACTAGAAGCATTCAACTTTCAAGATCCAATATATGTACAACAAAAACAGTAATATCTTTGAAACCATAGACAAGCCAAATAACCAAACAACTCAGGGAGTAAATACATATTAGACCATACAAAAGTATCAAAATAATCTAATCCACAGTATACAGAGTATAGGTTATGTAAACCACAACAATCTATACTTCTATAGACCATACACATGTTGGCACAACTAAAAGACAACACATAACGCACTTATGAAACATCAAACCACAATTGAAATTCATATCTGTAATGAAAGACCTGTAGAGAAAGAATTAAATACTAAACTAGCTAACGTCAATTATTTGAAATGCATTTGGCTTTTGTGCACATTAATTTGAGCAATGTCTATTTGCAAAGCTTACAGTGTCCGTAACCAGACAAGTCAATTTTAGGAAAAATAAGCCCTTACACGACAATAAGCTAATTTGACACAACAATGGCCACAGTAGAGAGACTGTTGTCAAAATTTTCTTCGTTAAGCTGCATATTCATTTTGATAAAATAATACGTACATACTGTTCGCAATAACACAGAAAATGATGCATTTTCTAAATGGCATTCCCCGAATTATCAATATTTACACTAAAATGCACAAACCAACATACACAAATTTAACATAAAACCAGTTCCAAACCAACCAAAATGAAATTCTTATCTACAATATAAACCAACAAACACAAATAAAATATAAAGGCACTAGAAAACAAATAATAAGAAACAAAAATGAGCTAAAATGAATAAATGAAAACACAATAAAGCGGTGTAAAAATAAGAAATGGACCTTGACGAAATTGCCGAGAGTCTTAGTGGATCCACGGGAGCTAGTAAAAACATCCTCAATCCCCGCAAACTGCAAGACCTTCTTAGGCACTCTAGCAGCAACAATCCCCGCACCACGAGGAGCCGGAACCATCCTAACCGTAACGGAACCACATTTCCCAGTAACCTTACAGGGAACAGTGTGGGGTTTCCCAATCTTATTCCCCCAATATCCTCTCCTAACAGGAATAACCGACAATTTGGCCAAAATAATCGAGCCCCGAATAGCAGTAGCAACTTCCTTACTACACTTAACACCCAGCCCAACATGACCATTCCCATCACCAACAACAACAAAAGCCTTGAACCGGGTTCGCTGACCGGCCCGGGTTTGTTTCTGAACCGGCATGATTTTCATCACCTCGTCTTTGAGAGAAGGGCCGATTAGGAGGTCAATGATTTGGTACTCTTTGATTGGGAGTGAGTGGAGGTAGATTTGTTCGATTGATTTGATCTTGCCGTCTCGGACGAGTCGGCCGAGTTTGGTGACTGGGACCCATTTCTCTTCTTCTTTGGGAGCACCACGACGACGGCCACGACCACGGTCACCGCCTCGACCGCCACGACCGCCGAAGCCGCGTGAGAATCCGCCTCGCTCGCCTGCGCCGCCTCTTTCTGCCATGCTTGATGAGATGATATTAGGGTTTGCTCAGAGGCGTCAAGTGTGTTTGTAAATGAGTGTGAAGAGATGAGGGAACCCTAGAGGCTAGGGTTTATATGGTTTTGTTTGGGCTTTTCGTATTTACAGCCCAGGCCGTTTCGTTGACAAAACAAGCCCATTAAAGTATGTTAGACACATAATTTAAATTAAAAATTAACCCATCATTATTTCTTTTGAGATACTCCCTCTGTTTATTTGAATTCTTTACGTTTGCTTTTTGCACGGAAACCAAGATAGTGGATGTAATATTGTTAAAATAAATGAAGTAGTGGGTGTAATAGTAATTTTATTATTAAAATAAGTGAAATAGTGGGTGTAATAGTATAAAGGGTTGAAAAGGTGGAGTGAAGTAGTGGATGTAATGATGTATTTTATTGTTAAAAGTTACTATTTTTAGTAATGTAAAGAAATGGAATGGACGGCCCAAAATAGAAAGTGTAAATAAATGAAATGGACGGAGGGAGTAGTATTTTGCAAATCAAAAAAATCTAGTTTTTTTCCTTATACAAACATCTATATGTTTTATAAATGAATATATGTTTTAAAAAATTTATACATGAGCGAAAATCGAACCTAAACTTTGGAATAACAATAAATAAATATTTATTATTGGAATTATCTTATTATGCTAAAAAATTATTGTTTTAGTAAAATGGAAATTTATTTTTATTATTTTATGCTTGGACGATTTCGTTCGAAATGAGTTAAGAATAGGGTTTGAGGTGCCTGAGGTTGTCCTCGGGATTTTCTCTGAGGTTAAAAGATTTGTAATATAATTCTAAGCCTATATATGTAAATTACTATAACAAATTTATATTTACAAAATTGCCCCTGCGGGGCCACTTGATTTATAGCAAGAAAATCTTTTAATCTCAGGAATATTTCATGAGCACAACCTCGGGCCCAGTTTTCTCTTGAGGTACATGGATTGTCAAAGTTAATTAATCCGGTCCAAAATGATTTTTCTCACACAAATAGAAATATTTCAAAATTAATATTTTGGGTTCAAATAAACTTTAATTAAAAAAAATAAAAAATTAAGCTTATTAAAAATTTTGAGATAAGCGAGAGTCGAACCTAGAATTTGGGGGTAATAAGAGATAAATTCGTAATCTCATCGCGCTCACTTTTATTTGAATTTAATAGGTTGTGTTTAGATTTTGACTTTTCAAGACGACCTAATCTTGGGGCCGTTTGGGAAATCTTAAAATAAGTTACTTAACACTTATATGAAGTAAGTAACTTATATGAAGTAAGTAATAAGTTACTTACAACTTATATTTTCGTGTTTGGGTGTTTAACTTATAAGTTGGTAAAATTTTTATTGAATTAAATTAAAAAATATTATTTATTTAATATAATAATCCCAGTACATGCATATGACATTTATAAATATAAATGTAAAAATATAAAATATTAAACAAGTTAAAAAATCAAGTAATACGAAATAAGTTAGAAAAAAGTACGTCATTACTAACTTATCACTTATCAACTTATTTGGCAAAATAAGTCCGTTCTACTTGTGCAGGCAAACGGTCCGAAATAAGTTGAAACGGACTTATCCTCAGATAAGTCCATTTCTCTCCGATGCCAAACACGCTCCTTATCCGACTATAACATACATTTCGGGTGTTTTGTATTTGTGCATGTCTAAGAGTTTGACTAAAATATTGGTTGAAATAATATAAAATAAAGTTTTATATTATCCAAAATTAAATTTTAAGTTACGGAAAAACTTTCATAACAAAGACCAAATCATTCTTAAAATTAACTTCCATGACCATTATATGATTATATTAGTTCTGGAACATAAACGTTATTCAGAGCATCGCATTCCTAGTATTAAGAACATTATATAGATCAACCATTTGCAAATATTAATTTAAGAACTAAAATAAATTTGGACATGTAAGAGCCCCTTTATACATCATCTTTACAGATTTTAAAAACCAAGGTTTTTTTTTTTTTGAGATAATTAATAAGGATTTCAACAAGTTTTTTTTTTTGAAATAAGGATTTCAACAAGTATTCTTCTCCTTTACAAGATATAGAATGTAGATTTTCGTATATTTTGTTAGTCACAGAGGCATGTCTGTATACATCTAATAACAAGTCTACTTGATCATAGTAATACTGTGTATTACTTACTTGACCCTTTAACTGGGGGATCCCTTTGTCTACCAATGGTTCTATACTTGTACTTAGTTTAATGTAAATTTCAATTCATGTAACCTCAAATAAGTCATTGAATGCAACTTGGAAGAAGATCTATGGATCATGCCGCATCTGAAGATAAATTGAAAAATAAGGATGGTGCAAAAATGATGTCTAACATTGACTAAGTCATAATTCGAGAAGTGCAAACTGAACATATTCGAGAAGTGCAGAACAAATTGATTAGAGAAGTCACCAATTCGAGATGTGCTACATTGAAAATTTGAGAAGTGTATTGATTCGAGAAGTGAAGAAATCATTGATTCGAGATGTATGAATTAGTGAAGTCAAAATACATTGATTCGAGATATCTTAATTAGTGAAGTCTAAAAACACTGATTCGAGATGTCTTGACTAGTGAAATATAAAACACTGATTCGAGATGGCGTGATTACTGAAGTCAAAACACACGGATTCGAGAAGTCATAAGGAAACTGGTTCGTGAAGTCAAGATATCGAATCAGCTATTTCAGAGATATCGAATGAGGGACTCAGCAGTTTTTCAATGCAACAAAAGATAAACTTCTGTAAAGATTTGGAGGCAAAGAATCTACACAAATCAAGGCACCTGCAGTCCATCTGTTGCATTATGCACCTAGCAAGCCTACAAAGAAGCTTAGAGAGAAATTTAAAGAGAAACAGCTAAAGAAGTGGATCTGGTCCGCCTGACAGCTAGGACAGAAAGCTATAAGAAAGAAAAAAGAAAAGCACGCTCAAGGTCCTTCCTTCACTTAAATGGTCTAATGAGGCAGCGCATACCACGAAAGTCCTTTGAGTCAAACAACCTACGTTGTTTTTATTTTCCAATAAAGTAAAAAAGTACAGTTAGTTAAGTGAAATAAGATTGCAACATCATCTGGAATAGTCTTTTTTATGAGTAAGCAAAACAAGACGGAATCACAGACTCATATCTTTAGTTATAAAGTTTTTTATTGTGCATTCAAGAATATCTCTCAGAGAAAAACGAAGCTGAGAATACAATTTGTGTTCACAGTTTGTAGCATACTTCGTGTAATAACCCTAACTTTTAGAATCCTACAGTGCCTAAATGAATAGTAATTTTGAGGATTTAGGGAAATGGTATGTGAGTACCCTAGATTTGAAATGGAAAATGAATAATCAGGAACCATATTGATGTTGTACTATGAAAATGAGTGACTCAAAATGATAATGGATTTCAGAAATTCCTGAGTATGGATTTTAAGATTTTCGATTTCAATTGAGACTCTATGGAATGTGATATTAAGGAGTATGGAAATATTAAAAGGTTTATATCTTGAGGAAATAGTGAAGTTAGATTAAACCAAGGGATTATCAAAGCAAGGAAATGCCAGGGGAAAATGAATTGTTAAACGATTTTGAAACCACTTGAAGAAAGAGGTATATTCGAGACGAATCGCAATTAGACGAGTATGGAAACAAAACAACCAAGATTAGTAATACATTAAGGATTCATGCTACATTATGATTTAATCAAGGATAATAACACTTACCTAGGAAAATCAAGAAATGAGAATTTAGAATCATCCAAGTGACATCACTTGCTTACATCACATTCCACTAACCTTGATTAAGGGCAAATTAGTACTTTCACATGGTTTTTATCCACAAAACTCTTCAAGCTTCTACTAAACTCTAGAATTATCAAGAATCTAGCCAAGATAAGATCAAAACCAACACAAAAATCTCCATTCTCCATTTTCGGGTAAAAAGACAGCAGCTCGGTAAAATGGCCATATCTCCTTCATTTCTCAATGAAATTTGGTGTTCTATAGATTTTTGGAAAGGTATTGAGATGCTCTACAACTCTTCTTTAGGAGCCGCTTCCAGAAAAGCATGGTAAGACCATCGTTTTGGCAGTTCTTTGAGCTGATTAACAGTGAATCCGAAATTGATAAGTTGTTTTCTTGTTTGGATGATCAAGATTTAGCTTCCTAAGGACTATCTAAGGCTTATTGAAGGATCATCAAGCTTTGTTAGTGTTATTAGAGAATCAAGTAAGGTATGGAATTCATGAACCTTTAGTATTATCTTGAGTTTATGATGATTTATAGAAAGTTTAGTGATTAAGTGGTATAAATGTTAAGATCATGATGTTATATGTGTTTGTAAGTGATTAAAGTTGAATATGGAAGGAGTATGTGCTTGTAACCATGGTTGGTAAGATGACCACATGGTGTAGGTGATGGTGTATAAGGTGGATGATTGATTTGGAGGAGTTGGATTTTGGAAAGTATGAAAATATAGCCGTTATAATGCCCGATTTTTTGTTAGAACAAAAATTGCCCTGTTTTTGGACACCAATACCGTACGGTAGTACCCTGTTTAGAGTACCAAGTGACCATGAAATGATAGATCTTAGTTCATAGATCGTTTTGATATAAAGTGTGTTAAAATCTGATGAACGGTTTAGGAGAAAAGTCAGTTTTAGTGAAAGACGTTTGAAAACCGAGAAACCGTAATTGTGTTAACTTTGAGGCTATAACTACCATACTTAGACATTCTTAAAAATTATAAAATTTTGGGATATGGTCGTAGGGTAGTCAAAGAGGCATTACCAGTTGGTCTTATGGTAAAATTCGAAATCCATATTTTCTGGGAATTTTTACAGTTAAGTGTGGTCGTTAGGGAAAATGGTGAAAACCCCTGAAACTTCGATTGAGTTTATAAATGGTTGAGTTCTTGAACTTTTGGGGCAATAGTGATATGTTAAACATATGTTAGGAGTCAAGGGTGTTATTGTATAAAGATTAGGTTATTAAGTGGGATATATATATATTAACGGTGATCTTTTCATTTCTATAGAGTCGGGAGACGAACTCAGGATTTCACAGGCTCGTCTTAGAGATTCAGGCAAGATCTTTTCTATCCCTACTTAGAAATTATTTATCTTCAAAGAAACTTGATTTCATGGAATATATATATGTGATGCTATTGTTACTATATTGTTAAGAATTTGTTTTCCTTGATTATTGATATTAAAAGGAGAGGTATATGAAGATGTATATGAATATGGATATGGATATGAGTATGAGATGGATATGGATATGAGTATGAGATGGATATGGATATGGATATGAGTATGAGATGGATATGGATATATATAGAGATGATTATGCATAAAGTGAACATGCCTTATGGTTAAGAGTTATATTCAAGGAATGGTATCAGTTGTTATCTAGAATTATATATAAAGGAATGGTATCAGTTGTTATCTAGAGTTATATATAAAGGAATGGTATCAGTTATTATCTAGGGTTATATGATTTATAATATTTTGTTAAAAATATTCTTTCTAAATGTTGTGACAGATATTATTGAGTATTATTTAATACTTCTAAAATAAATGGAATACTCTATGTATACAAGAACATATTTGATTTCATCGAATATAGAAGAGATGTCTGAGTCATAATCAAAGTATTATGACATAAATATTTTAAAAGTGATGATAAATGGAAATGGAAATGATATATGTGAATGGAAATGCGAATGGAAACGGAAAAGTGGAAAAATGTGAAATGGTATTTGATAATGGTAAAATGATTTGAAAAAGGGGGATTGCAACAGTAAGCGTAAGAGGCTGTGTGGGAGTGGCACAGTCCAGCATTCAATATTTTCTTACGGCACGAAGATGCCAAGGGAGGATGTAGCAGGTAGCCTTCCTCCAGGGTTGATTACCAAGTAGGGATCATCCCTTCTACTAGTAGTAAACAGAGAGCGGATACGGTCAGGCGACCGATCATCGTCCTACGTATCTGGCGCCAGCAGATATCCCCAAAACTTGAAAGAAAGAATTGAAAATGGTTTTCAGATTTCTATAACTGAAAATAGAAAAGTTATATGAAATGATGGAATTATTGTTACAAACGAAGAGAAACTGATTTTATATTAATTTATATGATTGTTTCATAAGAAGGAAATGAGAAGATTATAGCGAGAGATTTGTTCAAGTTTTTATATTATCTTGAAAGATTACACTGAAATGGTATATTGATGGTTATAGCATTCAAGAAGAGGAACTGATATTATATGATGTTAGAAGCGAGACTGATGGAATGATACTATATATTTCTTACGTACAAGGATAATTGGAAAGTGTATATACATTTTGAATGGAAATAAAATTCTTCCATAATAACTGAAGTTTGCTTTTGTCTATTATATATATATATATATAACGGTTTATTTTCCTTTGATGTTAGTAGAGTGAAATTATCTTGCTGAGCTATTTTGGCTCATTCTTGCTATTTATCTATATACAGCTAGGAATGCCAATACTTCGCAGAACGCCCCGCAAGAGGGTAGGGGGAAGGCGACCTTCTGAGAGCACGCTAGCATCGATTCCTGAGGTAGCGTAGAGGCAGACGGATTCTGAGAGCTTATGTATAATTAAGGGTGTAAGAATGTAATAAACTTTTGATTGTTGGAACGCTTCATGTCGAAGTGTTATTCAACAATGTACTTAAGTATGATCCTGGTTTGTAATAACTGTTCAACTCTTAACTTTATTATGGTGAATGTTGTTCTCTGAGCATATGACTGGTGTGGGTGTGTGTATTATTGCGGGGTCAATTGCATAAGTATTAATTGGAAAAAAAAAACCCAAGAGATATTGATATTGAATGGAAATTGGTCCGTGATGGCCCGGATTATGACCCCGGATTTGGGGCTGTCACACTTCGAATCTAATAAAATACTAGATTTAGAGTAAGTTTGTGTGTTAGTTATTTGCGTATTATTCATTGTTCAAACACATATACTCAAGCTACAAAACCAAACAAATTCAAACACTTAAACTTAAAGAAAAATCAAAGAAAAATATGATAATACATTCACCCTCCCTTTTATGATCTCAGTGTGTATTCATATTCAACATATTTTGATACACTACTTTTGCAAGGACATGAACGACTATTATGTCATGCTGAAATTTCTTGTTTTTTCAACGATTGTGAATTAGATAAAAAAAAAATCCTTGAAGAACTCATCTTGTTCTTTGATTTTGTGGGCTTCCTTTATATGATAAAATTTTTAACCAGAAATATATGGATAAATGATTATTCACAAATTAAGATATTGCATTCAAAACATCATTTTTTTGTAAGAGGCTGATCTTATTATTTGTCTTTAAGATTATCAAGCAATTTCTTTAATTTAAGATTTTTAGAATCATTCTCATCATCAAGAATAATATTGTCGATTATCGATCCTCGTTGAGAATTTATGGCATCAATGGGTATTTTAGTTTTCAAATCATTTAACATGATTTACAAGTGAGGTCTACAATTGTTTTGAAACTGGCCAGTACATAAAGATTTTATTTTTCCAAATTTAACAACTCTCATTGCTTAAAAATTTCTTTTAAACAAATTGTGACCCCCCAGGTATTTAATTTTGGAAAAAGTATGATATTGTAATTAGTAAGAGTTCTAATTTGCTCACTTGAATGCAGTGATTTAATTTAATGAGATTCATTCTCGATTGTCATGCACATTCTTTCTTTCACTTTTTGAAAATCTCATGTTGAAACTTGCGAATATTGTTTCAATTTAGCATGTGCACCTTCTACTCTAGATGAAACATGACACTTATATCTAGCACACTTCTCACTCTCCAGAAAAGCAAAAAATGAATAAAAAGAAGTGTTGAAACTTGACATTCCAGTTACATCAAATAAAAGCAACTTATATCTATTTGTTTTGTAAGTACAATCCATCACAAAATAATTAGAGTTAGTTAATGTTATTGTTATCGGATGAGAGAAAAAAAAAGATATTTGATATTTCTATTGTCATAATGAGCTATGTCAAATATAAAAATACCTCGATCAAGTTCAGCAAATAAAGTTTAGATAGGAGTTCGATAAGGGGTCATTGTTTACATATGAATGGCACCCAAACTTCTAGACGAGACATGTCTGATGGTTCAGATTGTTTGTTAAGTTTGTGAAATTGCTGGACGACTGACAAAAGTATCTGGACAACACAATGTCAAAAACTAAGCTGAATGGTTCAAAAAAAATTAACATCCAATGTGATCATAACCACGAGACCTCAATTATATCATTAATATACAACATATATTTTTTGCACTCATTTTTCTTTCAATTATAAATTATTATTCCTTTGATTATATTGTAAATTTGACTGATATGGGCTAAAAGTAAGCCCTAAAAACACATTTAATATGGTATTAATTAGACCTACAATGGTCCAAGCATGGGGCCCACCAGATGGGCCCAAACCCTATTTTTCATATTAATTTCGTAATTAATATTAAGGGTAATAAACAGTTCAGCAAATAAGAGTCAAATAAGGATATTACTCCTGCTTGACTTAGCCTCCAAGGCACCTACTTCAACATGGAAACTGACTCCTACAAGGAAAGAGTCTAGAACCTTCCTCAAGGCGGTGGTTTGCCCACCAAGTCTTCTAATCCTACCGTAATTCTAGGGCTTCTCAGCCTATATAAAGGGCCTGACCCCTCATTCTCAGAACTACGTCTTGGCTTGAATCTCAATACGAGATACGTAGGCACTCTGTGAGGACCGATTAGTCTCAAACACGGAAACAGCCATTAAAGCACGAAGCTCACGAACCCTAGCATTAAATACAATTCGATAACCTAGTTTTTATTCCACAACATTTGGCGCCGTCTGTGGGAACAAGACATCAACTATGGTAACCACACGAAGAACGGTACCGACCTCTACTGAGGCCTTGCCTCTAAGCTCTACTCCACCTGTCACTGAGGAAGTACCCCCAACAACAGGGGCGAACACTCAAACTCAAGTTTCTCAACCTCCAGGGACGAATCCCCATGCTGAGAGAACATTACCTATGGTCATCCACCCAAGTCAAGAAACCAACCCTGTTCAGATGATGGTTTCTCCTATGGTTAATCCTAATCACCCGTTACCACCGGGGGTACAGATCCATACTACGGATCTCCCCATTAATACCAACCCGATGTATGGTTTGCCTAACTACCCTCCCACTACTCAAGGTGTTGGACCAAGTGGCCATGCCTTGTAGATCCGAGATCAAGAGTATGGTGACTACTCTAGCCCCTATACTGATGATTCATCTCCTGATGATGATGATCGCGATGAAGCCCCGAGAAGGCGATGTGCTAGTAGAGAACCTCGAAGGAGGACACAAACTATCCATGATGGACCCCCTTTGATAGCTATAGAGAGAATCAAGGCTCATGAGGCCGAGATCTTAAGGTTGAAGGACGATATGGCGTGAGAACAAGCTAGGTTGAATCAAACTCAACCTCCTCCAACCTCAGGAAGGATTCCCATTATAGACTTAGAGAGGTCTTCAAGAAGGCAGAGAAGGGCTGATGCCCCAACCGGAAGAACAACAAGGGTGGAAACCCCCAGAAGCAACCCCAAGGATCTGATGCCACTTGAGGATCCTGATGATCCCACACCTCCGTTTACTGAGGAGGTGATGAATGCTCGTATCTCAAAGAAGTTCAAGATGCCGACAATTAAGGCTTATGATGGAACGGGTGATCCCGCAAACCACGTCAGGATGTTGTCAAACGCACTGCTGCTGCAGCCTGCAAGTGACGCCCTAAAGTGTATGGCGTTTCCTCAAACCCTGTCGGGCATGGCTCAAAGATGGTATAGTCGGCTACCTGCGAATTCGATTAGCTCTTTTAAGGAGTTGAGTGCCGCTTTTGTCAGCCAATTCATTAGCGGGAGAGTTCATGAGAAAAGCTCTGCATCTCTTATGTACCTGGTGCAAGGAAAGAACTAAAATCTAAGGGATTATCTCAAGCGATTCACCAAGGAGACATTGAATGTTACTGACCTAGAAAATAAGGTAGCTGTTGTGACCAAAATCTTGCATGGGTTAGATTTAGGCCCATTGGAAGATCAGGGTCCAATCCCATAAGGAAAATGAGTAATCTGTCAGGCTTCCGAAGGCCCATGGTAGCCCCAGGGGTTACCATGTACATGGCAGCAAGGAAACGTGTGGCTTAGGGTCCCAAGGGCATCCCATTGTGGGTAACCTGCAACCATTATCAGTCATTCAGTAGGGCTTCCAGAGTAATTTCCATGCTAGGGGTTACCGGAGGGGGTACCAGAGCCAGGCTACCGGGCGGTACCCCCAGCTTCCGCCGGAAGCCTGATTAGGCTGCCAATACAGATAAGGCACGCCTCCTATTTTTTAGGAACACGTTTATATCACCTGAAAACACTCTCAAACAGATAAACATTCAGTTGTATGAGGATATATGTTATAGTTACTTGATAAATGATACAAAATCATGAAAAGTACAAGAGATAATCATTCTATGTTACCTACAGAGCTTGGTAACTTGATTATACACATCATACTCGATTATTATCAGAAATAACAGTCATTATCCCACTGGAGAGAGGATAAATCATCATAAACAAACGATCATATCATTCAAGAACTACATTCGGGCTTGATCCACTATAAATAGTGGTATGTAGGCAGTTTACGGGATCTTCTTCGACACTTACACTCCTTGAGTAGCTAGAGCACGTGCACTCTTGTGTGATACGGTCAAATTAGGGTTCTTGGCTGGCCAACCTTTGGTCCTTGAGCTCTCATCTCGTAGATTCAGTCCGATCCTTCCGAGGAACCACATCCCGTGTTCTTCGGTATCCCTAGTCGCGAGCCTTCCCGGGCGGCTAGCTATTGATCTTCAACCACGAGCCTTTCTGGGTGGTTGGACGATTCCTTGTTTATTGGCGCTATTCCAGCACGAGGCCTCATAATTTGTTGTGCTAAAATCCTCCCACAACAATTGGCGCCCGAAGGAGGGGCCTCAAAAATCGTCATTTGGAGGAGATATGGCGAGTGACAATTCTGATAGTGATAAGACACCGTCTCAGGATGGTAATGGACGAAACAAAGATGGTGGTGATGATGTTAGTAACAAAGACATCATGGATTATCTGAAAACGATGAATGAAAGAGTTAACCTGTAAGAACCCTGATTTTTGTAATATTTTTAAGAATATAATATCATATGACATTGTGAATTCGAGACCTTTTGAACCACCCAAGTTGTTTAATGGAATTGATTATCTGAGAAATTTATGTTGTTACATTCACTGTGTAAGAAAAAGGGAAGATTGTTAAGGCAAGAGGCCTACTGCTATTAAGATTTATAAAAACTTGGGATTTGAGAATTATTAGAGTATTAAAGGATTTTAAGAGGCCTACTTACGTATTTATTATTTTTACGTTGTTAAAAATACTCAAAAATATCTATCTTGGATTAAAAGCTTATTTTAATTAAATAATTATTTTACTAATTGTTTATATATTAAATCTAAAAATATTATTTATTAATTATCGTTCATTATTTTAAAGACAAAACTAATCCAAGATACCTTCAGCGTTTTCAAACTTGAACTCTTTCGGACCCAAAACATTTTCGAAAACCCCCGGTCAGCATTTGCTTCTTGTACATTTTTCAATAATTATCAGACAACTGAGGTCAAACTTCAACTACTCAAGTTTTCTATCAAAATGATTTTGAAAAGAAAAGAAAAAGGGGACTCTGGCAGGTGTGGGAATCGTTGACGAACGATTCCCGGGATGTGTAAGCGGCCGTGAGCCAGGCGGTCCGTCAATTATTATTCCGGCCCAGGTGTTGCCGAAGGATGATTACGGATGTAGTTTTCATCGAGGGTGATTACGGATGTAGTTTTCACCCGAGGGTAGTTACGGATGTAGTTTCTATCCTTCTACTAGTAGAGAAGACCCGCGGATTATTGGACTTGGATGTGGCGACTGATCATCGTCAATCCCTGTCAGGTTTCATGTTTTCTTCAAGTCCCATCCTCCACTTTGGAAAAACACTCAGACACTGCTTCTTAGGCCTAAGTGCCAAGTTGCCGATAGTGTTATTTTTGGTAAGAAAAATATTGACTTCATGCGGTATCTAGAACTGCAAGATTATTTTCAAACAAGGGCACGTGTTGGTGTACCCTTGCGATAGTTCAAAGATGAAAGATGATTCTATACTATTTGATATAATCAAGCTTAATGTTTGCTAAATTAAATAAAGGTTAACACTGCTTATCTTATATATATCTTGCTGAGCTATAGTTGCTCACTCTTGCTTGTTTTTAAAATTGCAAACACAATAGTTAAGAGAAATGGCAAGACCCCGTCAGACTGTCCGAAAGCAGGTGACTAGACCCCAGGCAGCAGTTGAGATCCCACCGGTAGGCCACATTAGCCAGATTGGTTTGCAACTTTTATTAGTACGCTTTATTTATAAGTATGACCTGTGCAAGGCAGTGTACCGCAACAAACATTCAAGCCGCTACCACCGCTTCATGTAGAAGTGTTGTTGGTAGCATAAATACTATTTAATTCGGTTTGTAATAACTCTAAAACTGTTACTTTTGCTCAATCAAGTGTATGACGTTTCTGAGACTCTAACCTGTGTGTGTGTGAGTGTGTGCGGTGTGAGTTTATTGTGGGGTCGATTGCTGTTATATTCATTATGTGCAAGAACAAGTATGTTAACAATGGAAAATGGACCGTGAGCGCCTAGATTCCCGACCCCGGATCTGGGGGCGTCACAGAAATGGTATCAGAGAGGAGGTTACAGTTCTCAGAAACGATAGTAATTTAGGAAAGCAACCATAATAATAAGAATAATAATAACACTAATAATAACCCCATTAATACCTAGAGCTCTCATCGAGTTCACAGTCGGGTTATCGGATATAGCCCTGACTTCTAAGGCCCGAGAGGGAACTACTCCTTAAACCTTTCTTTATGGTTAGTGACCCACCTTGTTTTCCTTGTGTAGATGGCGGAGATCCCTGAGATACCAGACCCTGAGGCCTATGAGAGAGAGCACGATGAGGCGCTGTTGAGAGATACCGAGGATCCTGAGGAGGACATGAGTGCTGACCCTGAGCTTGGCCCCTGGATTACGCTGATAGGGGATACTGATGAGGATCCCGATGAGGAGCCCTTTGTTGATCCTGAGCCTGTTACCCCCTTCCCTGTAGCCACTGATGAGGAGAGTGTGCGATCCGGTGAGGGCCGTGTTGTGTCACCCCCATCCTCTCCGCAGTCATTGAGCCCCACTTCTTCGGATGATGACTTCGAGGAGGATACTTCTGGCGAGGAGGAGCTTGACCCTACTCCTGCTCCTGCCCCTGTTATGCCACCCCCACCACTAGACCTACCCCCAGTGTCGGGCGCTGAGCACGCCTATGTTGTGCAGTTCATGACCCGGGACTTACTTTCTACCGAGGCCAGACTTAATGAGGCGAGGCGAGCACTAGTGAAGGAGCGCGAGGCACGACTGAGGATTCAGGCTGAGATGAGGACTGCTGTTGCTAGGAGGACTAGAGCTCGACTCCACCGGATCGAGAGGAGGAGTCGCGCGAGGATTATTGGTTTGGGAGTTCGCGGGGACGGAGTGATCCGGACCAGGGATGCTAGGCGCGTTGTGCGTCGTGCATTCTTCCGGGTGAGGTCATTGCTCCGTCGCGGGGCGGCACCATGATGTGTTATGGATAGCTCAGTCCTCTAGGTTCAGATGACATTAATGTGTCGATTTTGCGGGATAGTTGACTTATGCAGTGGCGTCCTTTCTGACCAGTGGATGAGTAGACTGACCTACAGATATGTAGATGTGACTTTGGATAGTATGTACGGATGTAGCCCTATTTTTGTGTAGCCTCGATTATTCAGATGATGTACTTGTATTGTTCCACTTTTGCTAGACCTTGATATTGGAACTATGCGTTAGGCTTTAACATCCAAACTATGTGATGACTCTTGTACCATATTTATCTAGTTTCAGTTTCCTTGATATTGTCTCGACTGCCTTACTTTTCGATGCCATGCTTTACTGTTTTGATATACAACTGCGAACATACAACTTTTACAAACCACAAATACAACTATGCTGTTTCAAATTTATAACTTGCGATTTCAACTCATTTCCTACAAATTTTCAAAATGTTCCTACAAGCTTTAAAATAAATTTTCAATCTATTGTATTTAAAAGTATAAAGATATTTCTACAAGTTACGAAGTTTTGAAATCTTGGAAATTCCTACAAATGTTTTCGAACCACGTAACGAGGGTTTTGAAGTTTTATCACCATCATATAAGGGCACTGCAAGTTTCGAAATTTTAACCCTATATATGGAGGAACAATACGTTCCTGACTTCTATAAATACTGTCAAATAATTTGAAAACCCTAACCCATTTCTTGTCTCATTATCAGAATCATGCCACCCAGAAGAATGAACACTCGAGCTCACCCGGCCAACTCTGAAGGCCAGGGTAGCCACCATGGGCCGGGAGGCCACCAAAACCGTGAGAGAGAGGATTTGGACCTGAGCGAGGATGAAGGTAGTGACTATAACTTGTTTGATAACTCTGAGTATGATGAAGAAGAAGCTGAAGATGACACCCGAGAGGTAGAAAATCCAAGGAGAGACCCTATGGAGCAATTCATGGACTTACTTAGGCAGAACTTGGACCGTCCCCCGGTTCAGCAACCACCCAACAATGCAAATGCAAATGCTTTTCGGAACTTCAAATCCCTGAAACCCCCGGAGTTTAAGGGAACTGCAGACCCGGTTGAGGCAAGAGCCTGGCTGAAAGAAATGGAAAAATCTTTCGAGATACTAGGAGTCGCTGAAGGGCAGAAAACTGTTTTCGCCACCTATCTCCTGAAGGGTGAGGCGAACTACTGGTGGAAAGCTAAGAGGAATTTAGAGGGAAGAGGTGTGGTGACCTGGGAGAGGTTTAGCGAAATGTTCTTGGAAAAGTACTTCCCTAGGTTCATGGAGACCCAGATGGAGATGAAGTTCTTGGAACTAAAGCAAGGTAACATGACGGTGGCCGAGTATGAGGCGAAGTTTATTGAGTTGTCAAGGTTTGTGCCGGAGTATGTGAACACTGAGGCAAAGAGAGCCCGAAGATTTCAGCTGGGGCTAAAGCAATGGATTCAGAATCGTGTGGCGATTCTTGAGCTGACAGACTATGCCACCTTGGTACAGAAGGCATCGATTGTAGAGGCTGGAAGTGAGCAGATGCAGAATGAGATAGAAGGAAAGAAGAGGAAGTTTGATAACCGAAAGGGGAATTCTGCGGGCGGAAGTTTTCCAAGCAAGTTTAAGCGAGGGGCGATGTCCCAGCCCATCGGGAACTTTGGAACCATGAGAGCTGAAAGTTGGAGTGTAGGCCAGGGCGGCCGACCCCAGGGATCATCTTACTCTACCCCATCTCGAGCTCTACCCCCGGGTTGCAATAAGTGCGGAAGGAAACATGCGGGCGTGTGTAAACTGCAGGATGTGAAGTGCTTTAAATGCGGGTTGACAGGACATTATGCTAACACCTGTCGAGGGACCAGTAACAACACCAATGCCGGAGGCACTTGCTTCAAGTGTGGAAAACCAGGGCACCGAATGAGGGAATGTTTGTCCTCTGGGCCAGCTGCGTCAAGAGTTAGTGGAATTGCTTCTAACAAGCCCCCTACTGCTAGGACTTTTAACATGACCGTGCAAGATGCCGTGAGGAACACGGATGTGATCGCAGGTACCCTACTACTCAACTCAGTTAATGCAAATGTTTTATTTGATTCGGGAGCTACCAAGTCTTTTATATCCCTAGACTTTGCACATCGGTTAGACCTTAAGGCTGAACCGTTGAAAGACAGATTGCAAGTAGAGATAGCTAATCGTGAAATCATCCCTGTTAGCCAAGTTTATCCAGGTTGTGACCTAGAAATAGGAGGGCGACACTTTCAGATAGATTTAATACCTTTTAAACTAGGAGAATTCGATGTAATAGTAGGTATGGATTGGTTGACCACCCATGGAGCTCAAATCGATTGTGTGAAGAAGAAAGTGAGTTTAAGATTGCCAGGGGACGAGGAAGTAGTGTTTAGCGGAAAGCGACAAAACCAAAAGTTCCTAACTGTAATTCAAACTAAGAAGCTGTTGCGTAAAGGATGCGAAGCTTATTTAGCCTATGTGAAGGACACCAAAAAGGGGGCACCAAGCCTACAGGAAATTCCTGTCGTTAATGAGTTCGCAGACATATTCCCGGATGATCTTCCAGGGCTACCACCTGATAGGGACATCGAGTTCGCTATAGACTTAGTTCCTGGTACGGCCCCAATTTCGAAAGCTCCATATAGGCTAGCCCCAGTGGAGATGAAAGAGTTGGCCACTCAACTGCAAGAGTTGTTGGATAAAGGAATGATAAGACCTAGTGTGTCACCGTGGGGAGCCCCGGTGCTATTCGTGAAAAAGAAGGATGTCAGTATGAGATTATGCATAGATTACAGGGAGTTGAATAAGGTGACCATAAAGAATAAGTATCCTTTGCCCAGGATAGATGACCTGTTTGACCAGCTAAAGGATGCTGTCTATTTTTCCAAAATCGATTTGAGGACCGGGTACCACCAGTTAAGGATTAAGCCAGAAGATATACCAAAGACGGCCTTTGGCACCCGGTACGGACACTATGAGTTTTTAGTAATGTCGTTTGGGTTAACGAATGCACCCGCAGCTTTCATGGACTTAATGAACCGAGTCTTCAAAAAGTACGTAGACAAGTGTGTTATAGTCTTCATCGATGATATCTTGATCTATTCCAAGATGGAGGATGAGCATGCAGAGCACTTGAGGATTGTGTTAGGAGCATTGAGAGAAGAAAAGTTGTACGCTAAGTTCTCGAAGTGTGAATTTTGGTTGAAGGAAGTTCAGTTTTAAGGGCATGTGATTAGCGATCAAGGCATCCTAGTGGACCCAGCCAAAATAGAGGCTGTATCAAATTGGGAGAGACCAACCACTCCGACAGAGGTAAGAAGTTTCATAGGATTGGCTGGTTACTATAGGAGATTTGTTCAAGACTTTGCTAAGATAGCAGCCCCTTTGACCCGACTAACTCGCAAGACCGAGAAGTTTGTGTGGACTGAGAAATGCGAAGAGAGCTTTCAAGAGTTGAAGAAAAGGTTGGTGTCAGCACCAGTACTAGCCCTGCCCGATGATAAGGGCGATTTTGTGATTTATAGCGACACATCCCATAAAGGTTTAGGATGTGTGCTTATGCAGCACGGTAAGGTGATTGCGTACGCATCTAGACAACTTAAGGAGTACGAGATAAGATACCCCACCCATGATTTAGAATTAGCAGCGATAGTCTTCGCTTTGAAGATTTGGAGGCATTACCTTTACGGAGAAAAGTGTGAAATCTACACGGACCATAAGAGCCTAAAATACATATTCACTCAAAAAGAGTTAAACATGAGACAGAGGAGATGGCTAGAGTTAATCAAGGATTACGACTGTGAGATTCACTACCACCCAGGGAAGGCCAATGTGGTGGCTGATGCACTTAGCCGAAAGGAGAAACTCAAGGTGATAACGTCAGCGGACGAGTTGATCAAGGACTTTGAGAAACTGGAGATTGAAGTGAGGTTACCAGGAACCGGACAAGAGAGTCTAAGGGAAATCAGAGTCCAACCACCGCTCTTGGAAAAGATTAAGTTGTGCCAGGAAAAGAAGATAGAAGAAGAAAAGAATTCGATGGAGGAAATTTTGACTGGTGAGGAAATTAAGTGTGTAATGGACGGGAATGGAGTTATGAGGTACGCATCTAGGATATGGATCCCGAATGTTCAGGAATTAAAAGATGAGATTTTGCAAGAGGCTCATAGTTCAAGGTATTAGATTCACCCTGGAGGCACCAAGATGTATAGGGATTTGAAAGAGTATTATTGGTGGCCAAATATGAAGAAGGACGTAGCAGAGTGGGTAAGTAAATGCTTGACATGTCAAAGAGTGAAGGCCAAACACCAGAGGCCCAGTGGATTGTTGCAACCCTTAGAGATACCCGAGTGGAAGTGGGAGCATATTGCGATGGACTTTGTGGTCGGACTACCAAGGACCAAGACTAATCATGATGCCATTTGGGTAATTATCGATAGATTGACTAAATCAGCACATTTTCTTCCAATTAACGAGAGGTACACAGTCGATAGACTAGTGGATATTTACTTGAAGGAAATCGTGGTTAGGCATGGAGTTCCTGTGAGCATAGTATCAGATAGAGACCCAAGGTTCAACTCCAGGTTCTGGAGGAGTTTTCAGGATTGTGTGGGAACCAAGTTAAACATGAGTACTGCTTACCACCCCCAATCAGACGGACAGAGCGAGAGAACCATCCAGACCATAGAGGACATGTTGAGAGTATGTGCCATAGATTTTAAGGGAAGTTGGGATGACCACTTGCCGTTGATCGAGTTTTCCTACAACAACAGTTATCATGCGAGTATAGGAATGCCCCCATATGAAGCCTTATATGGACGGAGATGTAGATCTCCCTTGTGTTGGGAAGAGGTTGGAGAGCGAAAGATTTTAGGGCCCGAACTGGTTCAACAGACAAGAGAAACTATCGAACTGATACGAGGACGGCTGGTAGCGGCCCAGGATAGACAGAAGAAATATGCGGACCAGACCCGCAAGGACAAAGAGTATGAGGTAGGAGAGTTCGTGATGTTAAAGGTATCACCGTGGAAGGGATTGATGAGATTTGGTAAGAAGGGGAAGCTAAGTCCGAGGTTTATTGGACCTTTTGAGATTTTGAGGCGTGTTGGAAAGTTAGCCTATGAACTAGCCTTGCCCCCGAGTTTGCAGCAAGTGCATAATGTGTTTCATGTGTCTATGCTACGACCCTACCATACCGACTTTCAGCATGTGATAGAGTACGACCAGGTAGACCTACAGCCAGATCTGACCTATGTGGAGAAACCAGTGGAAATCATGGATAGAAAAGAACAAGTGCTGCGGAACAAGGTTGTCAAGCTAGTTAGAGTCTTGTGGAGGAACCAGAATGTCGAAGAATCAACATGGGAACTAGAAGACGTGATGCGTGAAAAGTACCCTCAACTGTTTTCAACCTGATTCCGGGACGGAATCCTTTTAAGGAGGGGAGGCTGTAAGAACCCTGATTTTTGTAATATTTTTAAGAATATAATATCATATGACATTGTGAATTCGAGACCTTTTGAACCACCCATGTTGTTTAATGGAATTGATTATCTGAGAAATTTATGTTGTTACATTCACTGTGTAAGAAAAAGGGAAGATTGTTAAGGCAAGAGGCCTACTGCTATTAAGATTTATAAAAACTTGGGATTTGAGAATTATTAGAGTATTAAAGGATTTTAAGAGGCTATGACAAGAAGTTATGGAGATTTAGGGAATTTACACAATTAAGTACTTACGGAATTACAAAGGAAATCTCTACGCGACAAAATATTATTACAAGGAGTTTAATTAAGATACGGCATGAAATAAGGATTAAGTGACAAGCATTGGTGGAGAAATAATAGTACAAGGAAGGATATTACATGCAAGTATCATGTAACTAGATTGTTAGAAAAGTAAACTAGAAAGCCAAAGAGTAACTAGATGAATAGTGTAAAGTACATGCACATGCTTTAAGAGACAAGAGGGTATGGCTTGACCTAGGGGCTAGCTACTAGGCTTGGATGCATGTAACTTATACATAACTACACATATCAAATACATCAATTATTCACCTCTCTTTCAAACAACACAAAACAAAACTCCCCCCCCCATTAGAAGCTCTCGGCCAAAACCTCCCAAGGAGGAAGAAGAGAAACTTTCTCCAACTTCTACTTACTCATCAACCCTATAATAAATCATAGAGCTTCCTTGTATCATAGTGAAGGTATGTTATCAATTTCATAGCTTTCTAACCATCCAATCTTGAGATATTAATTGTTGAAAGTTGAGTGAATAGTAACCAAGGTTGGTTATCTTTTAGATCTTAAAGTTTAAGGCTTGTAGAGGCTCATCCAAGGTGTTCTCAAGGATTATAAGGCTTACCCAAGGCTCCTAGATACTCAAGAAGGTATAAAAACTCTAACCACTCTTAGTCATGATTTGTTTGTGGTTTATAATGGTAGATCTAAGAGTTTTAGTGCATATCTTGGTAGTATGAGTTGTAGATGATGAAATCTTGAAGTTATGTGCTTGTCATGATGGTTTTAAAGCTTTTACTTAGAGTATATAACCCCATGTATATGGTAGAGATAAGTCTTGGTGGTTTTGATGGTAGATATGATGTATAAGTTGAGTTCTTGAAGGTTTGAGTAAGGATGAGTGATGTGTAAACATTCTGGGAGTATGTACTGTCTTGCAGTAGGTTTTTGAACCCCTTAACTTGTCTCCCGAGGTCCTAATACCCATGGTTATAAAGGTATTTGAATGTAGTTTCCAGAAATATAAGGTTCATGACTAGGTGATGTATAGATTTTGAGTTATGACCCGAGAAGCGAAGAGTGGTTCTGGAATCCGGACTGCACTATATGGTCCACTTGTGAACTCCCTTTAGACCCCTAAAAATAATGTAACCCTTGTGAAAATTTTAGTAAAGCTAGATTTTGCAGTGGTAAAGATTACCCAAAAAGAATTGGATTAAAATATGTATTTTTCAATTTTATAAAAATGTTAGAGTAAAGTGCGCGCAAGTGAAAAAGTCCTAAGAGAAGTTAGTTTGATATGGTTTTAAGGAGGAATCATTATGCTTCGAATGTGATAAGCAAATTGAGTCAAATAAGTGACGAACGTGATCGAGTGATGGCATGGACCTATAGGAGGGCTAGAGAGTCATAGGACGGGGTCATTAAGTTAGTATGTATTCTCTAAAACTTGTGATTAAGAGGTATTGTTAGGGTACTAACGAGCGAATATTGGTTATGTATAGATCTTCATTCCACTCCGCAAGCTCGACCACCCCAACCTCACCAAGGCAAGTTTACTTTTCAAAACTTATATATATGGATTTTCACTGTTGTGTTTGTACTTCCAAACGTATTACGTGCTTATGCTTTATGAGATTATGTTGAAGTTTGAGATATATGCATATGTGTTTGTACACCCTTGAACTTAGAATGAAAATGTTTCTTCGGACAACGACTCTAGCAATAGAGGTCGTAGCGGTCCAAATATACTATTGACCGGGGAGCGGTATATTATTGTATCGTGATTAAATTACGAAAACCCGAAAGGTCATTCGGGAAGTATCGTATACTTACGTATTTATTATTTTTACGTTGTTAAAAATACTCAAAAATATCTATCTTGGATTAAAAGCTTATTTTAATTAAATAATTATTTTACTAATTGTTTATATATTAAATTTAAAAATATTATTTATTAATTATCGTTCATTATTTTAAAGACAAAACTAATCCAAGATACCTTCAGCGTTTTCAAACTTGAACTCTTTCGGACCCAAAACATTTTTGAAAACCCCCGGTCAGCATTTGCTTCTTGTACGTTTTTCAAGAATTATCGGACGACTGAGGTCAAACTTCAACTACTCAAGTTTTCTATCAAAATGATTTTGAAAAGAAAAGAAAAAGGGGACTCTGGCAGGTGTGGGAATCGTTGACGAACGATTCCCGGGATGTGTAAGCGGCCGTGAGCCAGGCGGTCCGTCAATTATTATTCCGGCCCAGGTGTTGCCGAAGGATGATTACGGATGTAGTTTTCATCGAGGGTGATTACGGATGTAGTTTTCACCCGAGGGTAGTTACGGATGTAGTTTCTATCCTTCTACTAGTAGAGAAGACCCACGGATTATTGGACTTGGATGTGGCGACTGATCATCGTCAATCCCTGTCAGGTTTCATGTTTTCTTCAAGTCCCATCCTCCACTTTGGAAAAACACTCAGACACTGCTTCTTAGGCCTAAGTTCCAAGTTGCCGATAGTGTTATTTTTGGTAAGAAAAATATTGACTTCATGCGGTATCTAGAACTGCAAGATTATTTTCAAACAAGGGCACGTGTTGGTGTACCCTTGCGATAGTTCAAAGATGAAAGATGATTCTATACTATTTGATATAATCAAGCTTAATGTTTGCTAAATTAAATAAAGGTTAACACTGCTTATCTTATATATATCTTGCTGACCTATAGTTGCTCACTCTTGCTTGTTTTTAAAATTGCAAACACAACAGTTAAGCGAAATGGCAAGACCCCGTCAGACTGTCCGAAAGCAGGTGACTAGACCCCAGGCAGCAGTTGAGATCCCACCGGTAGGCCACATTAGCCGGATTGGTTTGCAACTTTTATTAGTACGCTTTATTTATAAGTATGACCTGTGCAAGGCAGTGTACCGCAACAAACATTCAAGCCGCTAACACCGCTTCATGTAGAAGTGTTGTTGGTAGCATAAATACTATTTAATTCGGTTTGTAATAACTCTAAAACTGTTACTTTTGCTCAATCAAGTGTATGACGTTTCTGAGACTCTAACCTGTGAGTGTGTGCGGTGTGAGTTTATTGTGGGGTCGATTGCGATTATATTCATTATGTGCAAGAACAAGTATGTTAACAATGGAAAATGGACCGTGAGTGCCTAGATTCCCGACCCCGGATCTGGGGGCATCACATAACCACTTGGAAAAAGGTTCCGAGAAAATGAAAAAATGGCAAAGGAAGTGCAAGTCGAAGTCAAAAAAGAAGAATGTGACTCCGACAAGGCTAAATTTCGATTCTGAGGACAATATTGAGGACGACACTGATTATGTCCCGTCTGAAGAAGAGGTAGCGGAGCCTATGGAAGAAGAATACGAGGGCGACCAATCCGATGTCCCAGAAGCCCAGGGTACCGAAGGTTCACCCACCAGAAGTCTGAGCGTTTTTGACCTAGTTGGCAAAAGACTGACTAACAAAGACCTTCGTCACAAGTTGATTCACACTGGAAACAAAGATCGAAGGGATGGCAGTGGGGGTTCCATAACCCGGGGTTCTCGAGAACGCAGAGAGAGGTCCCACTCGGTACCCCCAAGAAGCACTTCCAGGAGGTCTCGATCTGATGGCAGAAGGAGTTATAGGCAAAGTGGTCACTCTTCTGGGCATAAAAGTAGGAAATCCCGTTCTACCGGAGTCCCAACCGGTGGGGGTACCAACCAGGATTCCAGCTCCCATCAGAGTTCGGTTCCCAGAAAAAGTAAGACAGCCAATGAAGATGATGACTCTGGAAGTGATATGCTTTCAGATGGTGAAAATGGACAGTTCAGGATGTCTGACTGGAAAAAGGCCTTGGAAAAGATCAAGGAGGAGAAAAAGTTTAAGTCCGGTATCACAACCGGTTCCCCATTTTCTGTGAAAGTGAAAAAGGCAGCCTTGCCAAGGTTCTTTAAGATGAATACTGACTTGAAATTCAATGGAAACTCAGATCCAGTTGAATACTTGAGCCGTTTTAATACGGAAATGGATGTCTACCAAGTGGAGGACTTAGCAAGGTGTAGGCTACTGACATCCATACTGAGTGGAAATGCCCACCAATGGTTCAAAAGGCTAGCCGAAGGGTCTATCAAATCCTGGAGGAAGATGGGAGATCAGTTTATCTCTCAATTCAGGGCTACCGTGGCATATGCCCCACCGGTGAATACCCTGGCTAATATCAAGCAAGAACCCCACGAAACTTTAAGGCAATACTTTAAAAGATTTAATGAGCAAGTGCCAAAGGTAAAGAAGGCTTCTGATGAAACCCTGAAAAATTTCCTGATAGTCGGGGTTAGGCCTGGAACCGAGTTTTGGAAGGAGTTACAAACCGAAGAGCCAGGAACCCTGGCAGAGTTCTACCAACAGGCGGAACGCCACAAAGTGATTGAAGAATCCATGGCAAAATTGTCCAAAGATTCCAATCCCCGAGGTTGGAATAGGAATAAAAGAAACCGCTCTTACAGCCCTAAAAGGGATTCTAATAAAAGGGCTTCCGGGAGTGGTACTGCCGGTTTGGGAGCCCCTCGGTATGATGACAAGACTGCCCCAATTGTTGTTAATGCAACTAAGGATAGAGTTTCTGTCAAGGACAGACTCGCTCCGAAGGCAAATTTTCAGAAGTACTCAGAGTATACTCCTTTGACTGTCCCAATTAGTCATATTCTCGAAGTGAATGAAAAGAATGGGCTATTCCGGAGGCCCTATCGGGCAGGACCCCCAGGAGTGAAAGATCAAGGAAAATACTGTGCATTCCATGAAGTGAATGGCCACGAGACTGCTGATTGCAGGCACTTGAAAGATCAAATTGAAGAATTGATTAGAAATGGATACCTGACTGAATTTGTAGCCCAAGAGGCTATGAATTATAAAGAAGGTAGAGACAACAAAGACAAGGCTCCAGGAAACCAAGAAAGGACTACCCGAGCCAATAGCATCCATACCATATTCGGTGGCCCTTACTTGGGGGGTGCCAGTAGGAATGCCAGAGATAGGTATGCTCGGGAAGCCAGGGGGAAGCCCCTAACAAATGTTTTCCACCTTGTAGAAAGGCCCCCTAAGCTGTTCAAGGGGGAAACCGCTGACATTTCCTTTACTGAGGAGGATGCCAAATGGGTTCACCACCCTCATAATGATGCTTTGGTGGTAACCGTGAGTATTGGTGGAATGAATGTGCACAGAGTGCTGGTTGATAATGGAAGCTCAGTGAATATCTTGGCTTATACTACATTCCAGAAATTGGGACTTTTGGACAAAGAGTTACTGCATACCAATAATGAGCTATATGGGTTCACCGGTAACCCAGTCCAAATCATGGGCAAGGTCAAATTACCCCTGACATTGGGTGTGGATCCTTGTAAGGCCACCCAAATGGCAGAATTCATGGTGGTAGATGAAGACATTTCCCACAATGCAATTCTCAGTAGACCAATATTGAAAGATATGAGGGTGGTAACCTCAATATACCACTTTTCAATGAAGTTTCCTACACCAAACGGCATTGGGTGTGTGAAAGGATGTCAACATGAGTCGAGGGAATGCTATAACAGAGCTGTGCAGGCTGCCGAGAGGGCGGAAAAATCTATTCAAGTTGAAGAAAAGGCTGATGGAGAAGCCTTAATGAGAAGCCATGGGCTTGAGCCACAGAAATTTGAAAGAGCATCGTGTAATGCCATCATGATAGTGGAGTTACCGGAGGAACCTATTGAAGAGGTTCCTGTTTTTCGGGGGGTAGTACCACCACAAAGCTTGTTGCTGGAAGCTGCCGAGAAAAATGATGAAATTCCAAATTTTCCAGTGGAAGGCATAGTGAAAAATGCCTCAGATAACGATCTAGATAAAGCAATACTAGAGAATGAGAACCAGGAGGCGGTGAAAGGGCTCCCGGTTGAAATTGATATCGATCCCAGAATGCCCAGTACCCCGGAAAAGGCAGGGGTTGCCGAGGACACTATTCCAATACTGGTGGATGTTGAAGATCCTAGCAAAGTCCTGAAAATTGGGCAACAACTAGATGAAAAGACAAGAGAAAGGCTGACCGCTTTCCTTAAAAGCAACCTAGATGTGTTTGCATGGTGTCACTCTGACATGGTGGGGATCGACCCAAAAGTCATGTGCCATCACCTGAATATTGACCCTGAGAGAAGGGGTATCCGATAGAAGAGAAGGCCTGTCAGTGGTGAAAGGGCTACCGCTCTCCAGGAAGAGGTAGACCGGTTACTGAAGGCTGGTTTGATCAAAGAATCCTTTTACCCAACATGGCTGGCAAACCCGGTACTGGTCCGGAAGCCCAATGGGAAATGGAGGACATGTGTCAACTTCACTGATCTGAATAAGGCATGCCCCAAGGATAACTTCCCGCTACCCAGAATTGATCAACTGGTGGATGCTACGGCAGGCCATGCTTTACTAAGTTTCATGGATGCCTACTCCGGATATAACCAGATACCGATGTAAGAACCAGACCAGGAGCATACCAGCTTCATAACCGATAGGGGACTGTACTGTTATGTGGGGATGCCGTTTGGGTTATTGAATGCTGGGGCTACCTACCAAAGGCTAGTAAACATGATGTTTAAGGAACAAATTGGCAAGACTATGGAAGTCTACGTTGACGATATGCTGGTCAAATCAAAGGTGGTAGTCGACCATGTGTCACACCTTTCTGAGATGTTTGATATCCTGAGGAAATACCGGATGAAACTAAACCCCCAAAAGTGTGTTTTTGGTGTGGAGTCTGGAAAATTTCTCGGATTCATTGTGAACCACAGAGGGATTGAGGCAAACCCTGCCAAAATTAGGGCATTGCTGGAATTGAGATCCCCAAGAAATGTAAAGGAAGTCCAAGGGCTTACCGGAAGGGTAGTAGCCCTAAACATATTCATATCTCGATCTTCCGACAAGTGTAAGGAGTTCTTCAAGGCTATTAAGAAGGGTCAAAACTTTGAATGGACCCCGGAATGTGAAGAAGCCTTTCAAAAGTTGAAGGAAAAGCTGGGAAGCCCACCATTGCTCTCCAAACCCCTGGAAGGTGAGGTACTCATTTTATATCTAGCTGTTTCTGAGTACTCGATAAGTGCTATGCTAATCCGGGAAGAACAAGTACAATACCCTGTATACTATGTGAGCAAAAGGTTGTTGGATGCGGAAACCCGGTATCCCAGCATGGAAAAATTGGCATATGCTCTGATATTGGCTTCCAGGAAGCTAAGGCCTTACTTTCAGGCCCATAAAACCGAGGTCAGAACGTCCTTTCCGCTGAGGCAAGTGATGCACAAGCCGGAAGCCTCTGGTAGAATGATGAAATGGGTTGTCGAGCTAGGACAGTTTGAAATAGAATACAAACCACGAACAGCTATCAAAGGCCAAGCTCTGGCTAATTTCTTACTGGAGTTTCCTCCTGATTTTGAGGTTACGGGGGAAGAAGGTTCCCCGGTACCCCCAGTTACCGAAGGGGATGCCGAAGACCCCCAGTTATGGTGGAACCTGTACGTTGATGGAGCAGTAAATAACAATGGGGGAGGTGCAGGGATAGATGGTAAGCCCAGAGGGGCACCGAATTTAGAGCCCCATACACTTTGGCTTCAAGGCTACCAACAATGATGGAAAGTACGAGGCCCTGATTGCTGGCTTGAAACTGGCTCTGGAAATGAAGGTAGAATACCTGAACGTGTTTAGTGACTCTATGCTGATTGTGTGGCAAATCAAAGGGAGCTTGCAAAGCCGAGGCCCCCGCACTGAACTCTACATGAGGTATGCCCAAGAACTCATCAGTAGGTTCAAGTTGTTAAACCTGAATCAGATCCCAAGGGTAGAAAATTCAAATGCTGATGCCCTTGCCAAGTTGGGATCCCAAAAAGAAGCTATTCTGTTAGGGGTGATACCCCTTGAAGTTCAACTCCAACCAAGTATCTATCGAGAGGAAATTATGGAGATAAATTCTTCTATGGAAAGCCAATGGACAGCCCCAATACGTGAGTATATCACCAAGGGGACACTTCCGAAAGACAAAGATGAAGCCCGGAAACTCAAATACATGGCTGCCCGTTATGTGATCTATGATGGCATCCTATACAAGAGGGGTTTTAACCAACCTCTACTTAAATGCATATCTGGAAATGAATGTGAATACATCCTAAAGGAAATTCATGAAGGCATTTGTGGCAACCACTCGGGGGGTACATCCCTGGCCCACAAAATTCTCCGACAGGGCTACTACTGGCCTACCATGAAAACTGATGCTTATGACTTTGCTAAAGCTTGTGATCAATGCCAAAGGTTTGCTAACTTCAATAGCAATCCAGCTTGGAACTAAGGCCCATTGGAATCCCCTGGCCCTTTGCGATATGGGGAATTGATCTGATTGGGGAACTTCCTAAAGGTAGAGGCGGTGTAAAATATGCTGTGGTAGCTGTTGACTACTTTACCAAGTGGGCAGAAGCAGAGCCCCTGGCCACCATTACCGCCGGTAAGCTGAAGGAGTTTGTTAAAAGAGCTATTATATGCAGGTACGGGGTACCGTACAAACTTATTTCAGACAATGGCAAGCAATTTGATAGTAAAGAAATGAGAAGTCTATGTGAAGACTTGGAAATAAAGAAAGATTTCTCGGCTGTTTGCCATCCCCAAAGCAATGGGCAAACAGAGGCTGTAAACAAAATCATTAAGCACACTTTGAAAGCTAAGCTGGAAGACAAAAAGGGAAACTGGCCCGAGGAGCTTCCAATGGTCATGTGGTCTTACAATACTACTCCCAGGTCCACTACCGGAGAGTCTCCCTTTGCTCTAACCTATGGCTGTGAAGCTATGGTCCCAGTGGAAGTCGGGACAGGGTCCTACCGGAGGGACAAATTTAATCAAGAATCAAATGAAATAAATCAGAGGCTGGCCCTAGACATGGTAGAGGAAAACTGGGCTACCGCCCAGCTGAAACTTACGGCTTACCAGCAGAGGACTCGCAAATACTACAACAACAAGGTACGCCCTCGACCCCTCAAGGTTGGCGACTGATATGGGCTAAAAATAAGTCCTAAAGACACAATTAATGTTGCATTAATTAGACCTAGCCTGGTCCAAAGATGAAGCCCATTAATGGGGCCCAAAACCCTAATTTAATATTAATTTCGTAATTAATATTAGGGGTGATAAACAGCTCAGCAATAAGTGTCAGATAAAGACATTATCTCTACAAAGAGTAGCCTCCAAGGCACACAGTTATACAAGGAAACAGACTCCTACAAGGTAGGAGTCTAGAACCCTCCTCAAGGCTGACTTGCCCACCAAGTCACCTAACCCTACTACGATTCTAAGGCTCCTCAGCCTATATAAGGGCCTGACCCCTCATTCTCATACAGAACGTTTTTGGGCAGAACTCAATACGTCACTAACGTTTTGGCTTAATCCTCGTATAAGGACATGCAAGCCACTGCATCCTAGGTGAGCTCTCGCCGCCATAGCCTCGAGGGAACCATCACCTAGAACTACGTCTTGGCTTGATTCTCAATAACGAGATACGTAGGCACTTTGTGAGGATCGATTAAGTCCCGAACACGGAAACAACCATTAAAGCTCGAAGCTCCCACAAACCTTAGTAGTTAATACACAATAAATATACCCTACTTTTTATTCCACAACATTTGGCACCGTCTGTGGGACGACAACATCAACCATGATGAACTCACGGAGAACATCGGTGACTATACACACCACGTCACCACCACTAGCACTTCTGTTAATTCTACACCCGTGACTACGGAACAAGGGTATGTACCCCCCCATCAATGGAGACAACCACTCAACCTCAAGTTTCTCAACCTATAGGGACGAATCCCATGTTGAGAGAACTCTACCCATGGTTGTCCATCCAAACCAGGAGACTAACCCTTTTCAGATGGTGGTCTCTCCTCTTATTAATCGTCACTACTTCCGGGGGTACAAATCTCCACCACAGATCTCCCCACAAGCACGAATCCGATATATGGCTTGCCTAACTACCCCCAGAACACTCGAGGTGTTGGACCAAGCAGCCATGCCCTGCAGATACATGAGCCGTATCACCCTTCTTATATTAGAGGCTTGGCCCTTATACTGATAATTCTTCAACTGAGGATAACGATCGTGATCAAGCCCCGAGGAGGCGACATCCAAGCAAGGAACCTATAAGGCGTGCTCGACGAGTCCATGACGGACCCCCTATGACAGCCGCTGAGAGAATTAAGGCTTATGAAGCCAAGATCCAGAAGCTGAAGGATGATATAGAAAGGGAGCAACAAAGACAGAACCAAAATCGACCCCCTTTGAGGTCAGGAGGAGAGATTCCCTTTGTTAATTTGGAGAGACCTCCGAGGAGAGATAGAAGGACCGAGGTCCAAAGAGGTGGAACTACAAGGGCAGAAGTCCCCAAGGGTGATCCTCGAGATTTGATGCAACTTGGAGATCCTGATGATACCACATCCTCATTCACAGAGGAGGTGATGAATGCTCATGTCTCCATAAAGTTTAAGATGCCTACAATAAAGGCGTATGATGGAACAGGCGATCCCGCAAACCATGTGAGAACGTTCTCGAACGCATTGCTGTTGCAGCCGGTTAGTAACGTTCTCAAGTGTAGGGCGTTCCCTCAAACCCTGTCGGGTATGGCTCAAAGATGGTATAGCCGATCGCCAGCAAACTCGGTTGGCTCTTTTAGAGAATTGAGCACAGCTTTTATTAACCAATTTGTTAGTGGGAAAGTCCATGAAAAAAGCTCTGCATATCTTATGCAAGTGAAACAGGGGAAGAATGAGAACCTAAGGGATTATCTCAAGCGCTTCACCAAGGAAACTTTGGATGTCCCTAATCTGTAAAATAAAGTAACTATGATAGCCTTGGAGAATGGGACATCGAATATTTTCTTTCAGATGTCGTTAGCTAAGCATCCCCCTATGGGCATGGTTGAGCTCCAAAAATGGGCAAGCAAATACATAAAGGCTGAGGAAAGCAAGAGGAAAACAGAGGTCTCTACCAGAAGTGGTGGAAATGGGAACTCTAGGAAGTGAAAGACATAGCAGGAGTATGATGCTAGGGACAAGTATCCCCGAACTAGCAAGGACTCCGACTCTGCTCTAGGACCGAGGTTTGCTGAGTATGCAAGGTTGAACACTCCAAGGAGTCGAATCTTGTTGGATATTGAGAAGGATAAGGATTTTCGATTACCGAAGCCACTCAGGGGGGATCCCTCAAAAAGAAACAAGAATCAATTTTGCAGATTCCACAAGGATGTGGGGCATGACATTGATGATTACAAGCAACTCAAAGATGAGATCGAGTTTGTGATTTGTAGAGGGAAACTGAGCCACTTCACTAAGGGCGAAGATTGTGGTAACCAAAGAAGAGATTATAATAGAAGGGATGACGATCAAGATCGCACCCCATAGGCCCGAGGGCTAGCAATTAACATGATCTCAGGAGGCCCGATTGCGGCCGGGACAACTAGGAACTATCGGAAGGCTTATGCCCGAGAGATGATGCATATTCAGACCTTGAAGGGGTGAAGTTCCCCCACGATGACCCGCTGGTCTTAACACCCATGGTTGGAAATTCAGAGGTGAAACGAGTCTTGATAGACAATGGAGCTTCAGTGGACATTTTGTTCCATGATGCATTCGTGAAGATGGGATACAACGACTCTCAGTTGACCCCATCTAACATGCCTATATATGGATTCAATGGAGTAGAGTCTAAAGTTGAAGAAACTATTTAGTTGCCCGTCACGATCGGATAGAAGCCAATAGAGGCCACACAAATGCTGAACTTTTTGGTTATCAAAGCATCTCCTACTTACAATGCCATCCTTAGGAGGACTGGACTTCACGCTTTTAAGGCTGTGGCCTCAACCTATCACATGAAGATCAAGTTTCCAACCAGGAATGGTGTAAGAGAACAAAAAGGCAAGCAAAAAATGGCTATGAGCTGTTATGTAGCTGCATTAAGGCCTGATGGAGTCGGGGGGCGGGTCCTTCCGATTGAAGACATGGATGTCCACATTGATAAGAAACATCAAGAAAGGCCAGCATAGGACATCACACATAAGCCTCGGACAGCCATCAAGGCTAAGGCGTTAACTGACTTCGTGGTTGAATGTACTATTGTCAACCAAGAAGTCGGGGGCATGAGATAGTACCCCAAGCAGGAAGTGAACTTCAGGATAAGAATGAGGAGACCAGAAGGAGTAGTGGATGCTCTATGCATGCCTAGTCTTACAAAGCCCCGATGGGTTCAAATTATCTTAGTAGGACTTAGCTTCATATTTATCTAGTAGAAGTAGAAATAAGGTTCGACAAAACCATGCAGAGCGTGTCGCTCCGAGTAGGACAATAGTATTCCATGTAAGGGTTGAACCCATTTTAAGTTATTAATGCAAGTTTGCTTTCTGTTCTATGGTTCTATTTATGTGCCAAGCACCTGATGTGTGTAAGTCAAAGATGACCAAGTACCGAAAATAAAAGAATACATGAATGGAAACAAACAAACGCATAAATAAAACCCTGAAGGGTCGAGAGTTAGGTTACAACACAGCCATGTAAGAGTTTAGGTCCTTGAAGAACCATCCGGCAATCGAAGCCATGCAAGGCTGTGGAGGCTAAGGATTAGATACTCTTCAATATAATTTTTTAACACTTGGGTTGAGAATCCAAGGATGAAGACCAACAAAGAAATTGCATTATCAACTTGAACAAGGATTAAGAAGTTCAAGTAGGTTCTCGTTTCAGAAGTTTAAAAGGCAAGAAGCTCACGGGATTGTATTTCTCGAAATCTAAATCGAGGAATTAACCTTAAATCCTTGACTTAGAATCAAGAAGAACAAAGAGCAAAGTTGGGTTTAAAAAACCATGAAATCAGAACAAAGGTTCAAGATTAGCCATGAAGGCCAAGATTAGCTATGAAAGCCAACTTGAGGGGGTCATGAACCTCCAATCAATATCCAAAAGTTGAAACTTCAAGTTAAAACTTGAAAACCGATATGTAAGGTACAAGACGCCAACACTTGAATATCAACCCTGAAATGGAGATTGAAAACCTCCTAGGGAAGGTTCAAGACGCCGAGAGGCCGCCCGAGAAGCCCCAAGAACCAGGACAAACATTAAAGCCGTGACGGCCAACCGAGCTGAGAAAGGTTGTTTTAAAAACTCTAGGTTGATGTCAACCCAAGATGAGGAGTCTGCAAGAGCCACTTATCAAAGGCTAATAAGCAAGAGTTTTGCACCCTTGACTGGGAAGACCATGGCGGTCCACGTAGATGACATGTTAGTCAAAAGCCTCGATAAGGCAGGTCACATTGAACACCTCCGAGAGGCCTTTGAAGTGCTGAGGCACCACAAGATAATGTTGGATTCAATCAAGCGTGCCTTTGGCGTTGGATCAGGAAAATTCTTGGGTCTGATGTTTTTGAAACTAGGAATCGGGGCCAACCCTGATAAGATCAATGCAATCCTAGATATGGAATCGCCACAGGACATACAAAAAATGACTTGAAGAATCGCAGCCTTAGGGAGATTCATCTCCAAGTCTGAAAACAAGTGTTTACCTTTCTTTTAGTTTTTGAAGAAAGTGAAAAATTTCGAGTGGACTTCAGAAAACCAAGAGGCATTTGAGCAGATGAAGAAATACATGACTGAAGCCCCATTGTTGGCTAAATCTAGTCCCGGAGAAACCCTTTATTTATACTTGGCAATATTTGGGCAAGCATTGAGCGTTGCGCTCATTAAAAGAAGAAACTAAGGTTCAGAAACCAATCTATTATGTTAACAAGGTGCTCCTTGGAGCCGAATTGAACTACTCCGATGTAGAGAAGTTTGCTTTAGCCATGATCATGGCCTCAAGAAAGTTACGAAGTCTTGACAGACCAACCATTGAGAAACATTATGCACAGCTCAAAGGCTAGTGGAAGATTGATTAAAGGGGCAATAGAGCTCGAAGCATTTGATATCAAGTACAATCCTCGAACTACAATTAAGGACCAAGCACTCGCTGACTTCGTGCTTGAATGTACCATTCATAACCAAGAAGTCGGGGGCAGAAAGGTACCACACCCCAGCAAGGGCAAGATGAGACTCCCCAAGAGGGAGAGAAGTATGAAGTTCAGAAGGAATATTGGGTGCCCTATTTTGATGGAGCATCAAAAACAAGTGGAGCTCATGATTGAATATGCCTTGAGGTTGAATTTTTCGATGACCAATAACAAAGTAGAGTATGCCTTGATAGCCGGACTAGGCTTGGCTCTAGCTATGGGGGCCAAAATTCTTAAAGTCTGTGGAGACTCAAGGCTGGTGATAGCCCAAGTGAATGGAGATTTTGAAGCCAAAGATGAAACGATGGTGAAATACCTGAGGATTGTAAAATTACAGTTGGTACGATTCAAGGAATGCCACCTTGAATTCATTCCTAGGGAAGGGAATATAAAGGTCGATGCCTCGTCTAAATTCGGCCACTTAAGCCATGCAAGGCTAACAACAAATCTTGAATCTCAACCAAGGATCAGGGAATCCATGGTCATCCTTGATCAAGACCAGGGAGTCCAAGAAAACCAAGAAGGTCCGACAACTAACTTTGAAACTTACATTTATATCTTTGAGCAAGGCATGATGCCTTTTGTTCCACATTAAGCCTCAACCGAGGAGACCCATGAAGGGCTAAGCCAAAGTACCTTTAACTCCCTTGTTAAACTACTCTACCGTTGAAAATTTTACATTAGCATTGGTGACAGCCTCGAGAAAGTTAAGACCGTACCTCGGATACACAAGATTGAAGTCCTGGTGGACCATCCATTGAGGAGCATACTCCATGGCCCGAAAAGCATAGGTAGGCTCATTAAATGGGCAACCGAGTTAGGGGAATTTGGTATCAAGTATAGGCCAAGGACGGCCATCAAAGCCCAAGCTGCCTTAGCTGAATTCATGGTTGAACGTGCCATTAACAACCAAGAAGTCGGGGGGCAGGAGGTAGTAACCCAGGAGGGCAAAGAACCAGAAAGCAAAAATGAAGATGGAAACATGACCCTGAAAGAATATTGGATTTTCAATTTTGACGGGGTATCAAAAACAAAATCTAGTGGTGCAGGCCTAGCCTTGCAGAGCCCCGATGGGTTCATAATTGAGTATGCTTTGAGGTTGGATTTTCCGACTATGAACAACGAAGCAGAATATGAAGTCTTGATAGCCGGTTTAGGCTTAGCTAGAGCCCTGAGGGTCAAGAATCTCAACATTTACAGAGAAAACATTTATGTTGAACACGTCCAAGAGAGGAAAATGTGAAAGCCGATGCCTTGTTTGAGTTTGCTTCGTCTGAGATAGAAAACTTCTTGTCTTGATCAGACGATTTCAATTGATGTTTTGGAGGTTCAAAACACCTCCTATTGACCTGAAACCTCATTTTGGTGGTCCCGAACACCCCAACCTGAATTAAGGTGTTGGTGATTGATTATGAATACTTATTAGAAAAACTAGTGAGAAAGGTTGATATCTCAAATTCCAAATTGAAAAATCAACTTGGGATCCTGCGCTCTTGATCCAGAACACCAATGTTGAACATATGAACACCAACGTTGAACATGTGAACATCAACCTCGAATCCTAGGGGGAGAAACACGAGATATTAGCCATGAGGGCCAAGTTTAACTAAAAGGCTAATACGTCATGATAGAAACAAAGAAAAGTCTGGAGAATATACTTCAAGACTAAGGATTGGATCCTTGACCTTCAAATCTCAACGCAAAATTTAAGCTTGATGGCCAACAAGGCTGTTTGCCTCAAATCAATATTTTTGTTTGAATTCAAGGCCTTTGTTGATGAGTGGATTTCGTAACAACTTATGAGAGGTCTACGGGTAGTTGTATAGGCTAGCGATCAACTGTTCTGTGAAAGGTTTGGGTTGTGTTTATGGGGGTTGAGCTGTGCTCGAGGGTGTCTCCAATAATCTCAAGTGCCTTTAGAGAAAATCAGAGAACTGAATGCGTCTTACCCCTGAGGTGCCTACGTACCCTTGTATATATAGGGATCAAGCTCACGTAGTTCTAATATGATTTTGTCTCTTACTGGAATATCTGTATTCGGTCGCCTAGTTCGTGTAGGACTCAGGTTCCTTTAGAGCCTTCCACGAACTAGTTGACTAAGTAGAGTACAAACTCGAGTTCGTACCCTACTATGATTCTCTCATTGATCAGAGATAATTCTAGGATCATCTGCGCCCTAGAATTATACTCCAATATCAATTCATTTATCTGTTCTAGATGGCTTCTAGAACCTTCTGTTGGCAACTCGTAGGAACCTGGTACTCAGGAACCTATATCTTAGGAGCCTGTTTCTCAGGAACCTCCTTATTTCGGGACATATCGCTTAGGGACCTCCCTTTAGGTGTCAGTACCTGCACAAATAACAAACTGGTTAGACTGGATAACTCTTCACATGCTCTTATCATCTCAATGGCTGTTGCTATGCTAACTCGCACTCTTCGCCTGGGAGGAACCTGGCCTTCTAATACTCTGCTCAGCTTCCTGACCATTGGGAACCTCCTGATACTCATACTTCCTTAGTCATTTCTTCTATCTGATCTTCATAACTCGTACTGGATCAACCTTCTAGCTCGTATGGACCGAACCCTATAGCTTAATGGGCCTAAATCTAGCCCATGGTGATTTTGGGCACAACAAGTACCCCCCGGTTCCTTGAAATCATGTAATGTGAAAGGAACCTATTCTACGATCAAAGGTTCAATGCTAAACCATTCTGGTAACTATACTTCGCTTCATCATTGTATATCCAAGCCTATATGAGCTAACTCGGCGTAGGAAACAGGACATAAAATATTTTCAGCTTAATATAATCTCGAGTAAGCTTCCTTTGTATTAAGGAACCTGTTATCTCGCTATTTTCTTCTTCTTGCCTCAGCTCTCGAAATTTACTCTATGTTTGCATTCAGCTTCCCAGGGAATCTAACTTGTCACTCAACTCCACGCCTCTTTAAATTTAATAATTTAAGAGGGAATAATGGTTGGTTATAGAAGATAATTCAAAATTTGAATTGAACTTATCACTTACCAAAGCTGTAGTTAATGTGTAAGTTCCCAAGGTTCACATGCTTCTCACGCGTGTATCTATTCATTTTATCGTTCCAGTAATACGTTGCCATGTGTACGAACTATTTCCCATTTACCTCGACTATTTAATTATCTCTCAACCCCTCAGGTCCGTTTTTACCTTTACCAATCACTTGCAAAAACTTTTGGAGAGAGAACAAGAGGAGTTCGACAATCGTCCGCTTAATTCATCTTCTCCGTCGCCGTTCAACTCAAATCAAGGTATGGTTTCGACTTATTTCTTTTTATTCTCTCATGTCCTTCTCTCGTTTTTCAATCATCTGTTTCCTTGGACTATGCATGCCGTCGTTTTCTTTGTATGTATTCACATGTTTTTAATTTGCGTAACTCCTATTGAGATCTCCTATAAAATTTCCTGCTTGTTAATGCATAACTGTTTGAGCATCTCAAAACCTTAGTATCTCTCTTAGGTTCCTGACCCTTCTTCGCCTATCTTTGCAGATGTCTTCTGATTCGACACATTCAGACCATCATTCTTTGATAAACCCTATTTTTACCAAATTAGTCAGCAATAGGACCAGGTCTAAAATCTCTATCCCAGATTTAGGTGAGCCTCAAAACAACCTTATTAGACTTCCAACTAAACAAAATAGAACTCTAAACTCCCCTAATTTCATTGACTTAGGAGACGATTGGCCTTCTGACGAGGAGGAAGTGTCAAAGCCTGATCAGAAAGTACTCCCTGAACCTGACTTTGACAATGAGATAATTGTCGAGAGAGAGTCATATAAACAAGAGATTGTGCCTTTCTGTGAGAAAGTTGATTCGTCCATGACTTCAGCTAGGTTGGAGAAGTTGTGGGAAGAATGTGTCCGTCCAACCTGTGCAACCATTGTTCCAAAACCTGGTGAGAGGGCTCACAGGTTCGATAATAAAGTTCCTGAACGTGGTATTCCCAATGCAGTGACCTCTGCCGCTTTTTTTAGAGTGGGTGTTTACTTCCCCCTCCATCCTTTTTTGTAAGAAGTTCTCGATTTTTATGGCTTAGCCCCTCTCCAACTGACTCCCAATTCCTATAGGCTAGCCATGAGCACATACATTTTGTACTCTAGTCTGTTCACCACTCCTTTATCTGTACCTGAGTTAGGTTATTTCTTCAGATTGAAAGATACTGGAAAGGGTTCCGGCTGTTTTTATCTAACCGCCTGGCCTTGTCATCAAGGTCAGTGTATAAAAAGCATTAAACAAAATTTTGACCAATGGCAGGAGCAATTTCTTTATTGCTATGACTGTCCCCCTATCCGTTTCCAATTCAATCGTCGTCCTCATGTTCCTAAACAAACATTTCTTTCTGGAGTCTGCCTTCAAAGAGCTGAAGAGGCTTTGAAACATTCTTCATCCCTTAGGGATTGTATGATTCTATTAACACCTGAGAATCTCGTCACCCTAGGTTTTCTCCCTGCTTCCTCTGGTAATACTTTATTTTATTTGTCTTTACTGCATTCCTGTAACTATGTCCGTTTTTCTCATGCTCTTTGTCTATCCTGATTTACTTTCTGACTCTTTATTCACAGGTATGGCTCCCAAGGTTCCTTCTTTCATAAAAAGATCCAAGAACGTTGACGAGATCTTCAAGGTTGAAGATAAGGAGGTTTCGCTTGCTGCAACTCCTATCAACCAAGTTCCCACTCCAGCTTCAGTCCAGCCATCTAGTTCCTCTAAGCGTAAGCTAGCTCAGACTACACTTGATCTCTCTGGGAGCTCCCAAACCAGGTCCATGAAAAAAGGGAAAGCCGTGATGATTGAATCGGTTGTGGCCCAAAATCAATTCAAAGACTTGATTGACACACACGTGCTTCCAGAAGCGGTTACCAGCTGGGCTAAAATGGATACCACCGAAGCTATGCATGCTATGAGGTTCTCGGCTGCCCAAAATGCTTTCTTCACTCTCCGCTTTTGCGATGATATTGCTGAGAAAACTCAATATGATTTACGGTTACAAGGAGAAGTTTCAAGGTTGAAGGAAGAGTTGACTGCTATGGAAGGTAAGGTGAACATAGCCACTGCTGCTATTCGAAAAGAAAAAACCGTTGAAACCTCACTAAAGAATAGCAGGGATGAGCTTCAGGGACAGGTGAAGAGTTTGCAGGATGAGAAATTATCCATGCTAGAGAAAATCAACGAACTAAAAACTCAGGTTGATGCTTTAAATGTTGCTGCCGCTACTGTCAAATCATCCATGCTCGTCCAGGAAAAAGCTAGGTATGATGAAGGTTATGACGAAGGCGTTCGTGACTACATGAGGTCCATGTGGGAGAAAATGCCTGAGCTAAACTGGTCTCTCCTAGGCGAGGACGTAGTGGGGATGATCAAGGACTTTGAGAATGAAGCTGCTGCTGCAATCTCTGTACCTCCCGTGAAAACGGTTGAGAGGTCTTCAGGTGCCAACCCTGAGACTGCAGAGGTTCCTGCTCCTGAAGTTATTCAGCCTATCCCTCCAACTCCTCCTGTTGTCACCAAGGGTTCCGATGAAGTTCCTTTTTCGTAAGTTCAACAAGATCCTTTAAAAGCTTTTATAATATGATAACTTTTAATGAGGTCGCGGGCTCCTCGTAACGCCTCGCAAGATGTAATTCTAAATTTGGTTTCCATGGCCTTCGTGCCAATAACTCTTTATGCTGGTTTCCTGGGTCTTTGTACCCATAACTCTCTTTATGGTTTAAGACAATTATCTGCTTTTGCTACATATCTATGTCACATATTTGTACCTATGTGCTTCCATCATTGCATTTTACCTCTATTCCCTCTAACAATTACTTAGTGTCCGTACTTGTGCATTCAAGCTTACGTGGGCTAGCCCTTTGTAAGAAACATAATATACTCGTACTTTCACTTTATAATTTCCCGAAATAAAAGGCAATCAAATCGCAACAACTTACTTGTAAGCTTAAACATATCTTTTCCTATGCTTCACTCAACATTTTCAGAGTCGCATTCTGAGCTAAAAACCCTTTCTGATACCCTTAGATCCTAAATGGTTTGACCAGGTTCCTCGACCATTAAACCTGCAAAATAGACAGAAAACAAAAAACTAGTTAAGGTTAGTAAAATTTCTCTTATTTAATTCGGGTCAACTCTTGGAAAGGTCGCCAGCTTGGCTCCCAATCCTAATCTCTAGGTTCCAACATGCCTCGAGGCATGTTGGCTCCTTTTTTCTCTTCGAAAGGGCACCTGCTTGGTTCCCAATCCTAAACTCTAGGTCCCAACATGCCTCGAGGCATGTTGGTTCCTTTTGTGCCTCGAGGCGATTCTAGGAACCTGTGCGCCGTTCTGGGAGTCCACACAGATTCCTCTTCTTCATGTGTCAGGCTAGACATCTTATGAAGGTAAATGCTAAGGATTTTATCCCTTCTTCCCATGTACCAAAGGCGGTTCCACATGAGGGAGAGCTTATTAGGCTTCTCTTTAAGAACAAGTGTGCCGGTCTAGGCTCTACACAGGTTCCTTTAGGTGCCTTTTGTTAGGACTTTAGGTGCCTTTTTTCAGGACTTTAGATGCCTTTTGTCAGGACTTTAATTCACATGCTCAAGGAACTTGAGGCTTTTCAATCACATTTGCTCAGGAAGCTACCTGAGGCTTTTCCAATGCGTAATCGAGAAGCTACCCAAGGCTTAATTCTGATCAATCAATCGTAGTCTGCTCATTATGTCAATTCATACTCATACTTCGTGAATACTGTCAAAACTACAGGAACCTGTTAGTCAAGGTAACCTGTTCCACAATACAAGTATTAAAACAAGCACTTAAAATTTTCAAATTGGCATATGAAAAAGACTAATCATATCATGCACAATACTGTCTAAGTAGGAATACTACCCCCCAGTTCTTTTGGGTAATTATTGTTACGCGAAAAAACTATGAAGGAGCTATAGCTGCAAAGAATGCACTCAACATATTCAACGTAGAGCTATCTATCGCTCAATACTTTAAAAAGAAATCGTCTTGCAAGTAGAGAGGTTCACATCAAGTACCCCCCGAGTACATGCATAACCAAATACTGAAATCAAAATGCTGGTCAGCTATAACTAATAAGCTGCCTTTATTCCTGGCTGAAAGAGCCTTACTTTTCCTAAAAAACACATAAAAGAGTTACTGATAATACTTCTTGAGATGTTCTGCATTCCAAGCTCTCGGAATGAGATTCCCATCCATATCCATCAAGTGGTAGGTTCCTTCCCAAATGGCTGACTTTATCTGGTAAGGTCCCTCCCAATTTGCTCCAAAAGCTCCATGTGCCAGAACCCTGGTATTTGGCATGACTTTTCTCAGAACTAGGTCTCCAACTTTAAAAGGTCTTGCCTTCACCTTTTTGTTGTAATACCTTCGAACTCTCTGTTGATATGCTGCTAACTTCACTTGCGAATCTGCTCTCAACTCTTCGACCATGTCCAAATACAGTCTATGATTGACCTCATTGCTCTCGGGGTCAAAATACTTTCTTCTCAAGGAACCTGTTCCAACTTCCACAGGTACCATAGCTTCACAACCATAAGCGAGAGTAAAAGGAGACTCACCAGTTGTAGTTCTAGGCGTGGTGTTATACGACCACAAGACTCCAGGAAGCTCCTCTGGCCAGCTTCCTTTCTTATCTTCAAGCCTCGTCTTCAAAGTGTGCTTGATAATCTTATTCACTGCTTCAGTCTGTCCATTACTCTGCGGATAATACACTGCTGAAAATGCCTTCTGAATTCCAAACTGCTCACACAACCCTCTAAGCTCTTTACTATCAAACTGCTTCCCGTTGTCAGAAATCAGTTTCTGCGGAATGCCAAACTTGCATACAATGGCTCGAAACACGAACTCAGTCAACTTTGATGCTGTAATCTTAGCAAGTGGTTCTACTTCTGCCCACTTTGTAAAGTAATCAACTGCAACCACTGCATATTTCACCCCTCCTTTTCCTTTTGGGAGTTCTCCAATGAGGTCTATTCCCCAAACAGCGAATGGCCAAGGACTAACAATCTGTTTGATAGGTGCTACAGGACGGCTATCAAAATTTGCAAACCTCTGACAATTACTGCATGCTTGTACGAATTTGGTAGCATCTGCTTTGATGGTTGGCCAATAATATCCTTGTCGAAGGACCTTCATGGCTAAAGAATTACCCCCCGAGTGATTTCCACATACTCCTTCATGAATCTTCTCGAGGATATACTTGCATTGTTCTCTAGCTACACACTTGAGCAAAGGTTGATTGAATCCTCGTCTATACAGAACTCCATCATAGATTACATACTTGGCTGCATGATACCTCAGCTTCCTGGTATCATCTTGACTTGGAGGTAGCTCTCCTTTATCTAGGTAACAAAGTATTGGGGTCATCCAAGAATCCTCAACTGGGAACTCGATGTCCATTACCCATTCTTTGAAAACACTAGGTTGCTCCTGAATCTGAAGTGGAATTACCCCCAATAACGTGGATTCTCTCTGAGATCCTAGCTTGGCCATTGCATCTGCCTTGGTATTCTTTCCTCGAGGTATTTGATCTAGCTTCACCTCTTTGAACCTCGCGATCAACTCCTGGGAGTACCTCAAATATAAGTCTGTTCTTGGCCCTCTCGCCTGAAAACCACCACGAATCTGCCAAACTACTAACATCGAATCACTGAACACTCTGATATTTTCCACTTTCATCTCCAAAGCTAATTTGAGGCCTGCAATCAATGCCTCATACTCTGCATCATTGTTCGTGGCTTTAAAAGCAAAATGAATTGAGCTATAGAGTTGGTGCCCTTCTGGACTAACTAGTTCTATGCCTGTACCTGCTCCACCATTGTTAGCAGCTCCATCCACATACAGTGTCCACCAAGGTGCACAGTTGTCATTGTCTGCCTGTTTTTCTACCACCTCTTTTGGCCCCTCCTGGCCGGTAACCTCTACATGAGGTGGAAACTCGATTAAAAAATCTGCTAGAGCTTGAGCCTTAATTGCTGTCTTTGGCTTGTATTCTATGTCGAACTGTCCTAACTCCACAGCCCACTTTAGCATTCTCCCAGAAGTTTCTGGCCTATGCATCACTTGCTTAAGTGGATATGAGGTTCTTACCTCAATCTTATGAGCTTGGAAGTAAGGTCGCAGTTTCCTGGAAGCTAGAATCAAGGCAAAAACCAGTTTCTCCATTCCTGTATACCTTGTTTCTGCATCAAGTAACCTTTTACTAACATAGTAGATTGGGCTCTGCTGTCCATTCTCTTCTCGAACCAGAACTGCACTAATGGAATACTCTGATACGGCCAAGTAAAGTATCAATGTTTCTCCATCCACAAGTTTGGCTAACAGTGGGGGGGCTCCCCAAATGCTCCTTTAACCTTCCGAACGCTATCTCACATTCTGCTGTCCACTCGAATTTGCTTCCTTTCTTTATAGCTTTAAAGAACTCCTGACACTTATCAGTGGACTTCGAAATGAATCTATTCAAGGCTGCAACTCTTCCTGTAAGGGACTGAACCTCTCTCACAGTTCTCGGCGACCTCATATCAATCAATGCTTTAATCTTTGCTGGGTTGGCTTCGATACCTCTGTGGTTCACCATGAAACCCAGAAACTTTCCTGATTCTACCCCGAACACACATTTTTGAGGGTTCAGCTTCATTCTGTTCTTTCGCAAGATTCCAAACATTTCTTCTAAGTGCTTTACATGGTCAACAACTTCCTTAGACTTGACTAGCATATCATCCACATATACTTCCATAGTATGGCCAATTTGATCTTTAAACATCATATTTACTAACCGTTGGTATGTGGCTCCAGCATTAATCAATCCAAATGGCATGCATACATAGCAATAAAGACCTCTATCCGTAATAAAAGAAGTGTGCTCTTGATCAGGTTCATACATAGGAATTTGATTGTAACCTGAATATGCATCCATGAAGCTGAGTAGGGCATGTCCAACTGTTGCATCCACTAGCTGATCAATCCGTGGCAGCGGGAAACTGTCTTTCGGGCATGCTTTGTTGAGATCTGTGAAGTCCACACAGGTTCTCCATTTCCCATTAGGTTTCTTCACCAAAACAGGGTTTGCCAACCATACTGGGTAGAAAGATTCTTTAACCAATCCTGCATCCAATAACCTGTCGACCTCTTCTTTCAACGCTTGAGCTCTTTCTCCGCTAACTGGTCTTCGCTTTTGTCTCACTCCTTTCTTTTCTGGATCAATATTCAGCTTATGACACATGACCCTTGGATTTATCCCTTCCATATCTGCGTGACACCATGCAAACACATCCAGGTTCTTACCCAAAAAGGTAATGAGAGATTCCTTTAAGGCTGGGTCGAGTTGAGCTCCAATCTTCAACACTTTTGTACCATCTTTATCATTGATCTTCACATCCAAAGTTTCACCAGCTGGTCCAGCCTTGACCATGGTTTCTGGCATTCGAGGATCTAAGTCTATCTCCATCTCTGTGGTTGAGTCCTCTTGAGGTTCTTGGACTTCGTGCATGACATTCCTTCTCTTTGATGCTGGCTGACTGTCTTCATTGCTTCCATTATGTTTCAGTTTTCGGGATTTTTCTTCATCCAATCCTTCTGCCATACACACATCACCATCCTTGTCCGTAGGGGGTGCACTTTCTATCAGCAAATAAGGGGTATCTGGTCCCCGAAAAACTGGAATCTCAGCATGAGGTTCCTCTTCTATGATCTCTTCAATTCTTATAGCTCTACAGGATGTTGGCACAAAACCTTCTGAAGGCGGACTACGCAGGTCGAGCGTTATTTTATCTGGGTTCTTTCCTGGAAAATCATCAGGAACCTCGTCCATGGGTTCAGGCAATTTAGCAGCCTTAGCAGCATGTTGCAAAGCTTTGGTATAGCACTCTCTAGACTCATACTGGCATCCTCGAACTACACCAATTCCCTTTGGTGTTGGGAACTTCATAGTTAGATGGTAAATGGAGGTTACCACCCTCATCTCCTTCAAAATGGGTCTTCCCAGAATAGCATTGTAATTCATATTCTCTTCTATAACAATGAACTCTGCCAACTGTGTAATGCAACATGGTTTATCACCTAGAGTTACTGGCAAACGAATCTTACCTTTGATAGGAACTTGATTATTAGTGAATCCATACAAGGTATCGTTTATTGGAGTTAAGTCTTTATCCAGAAAATGCATCTTCTTGAAAGCTGAGTAAGATAACAAGTTTACAGAGCTTCCATTATCAACTAGCACTCGATGAACCTCATAAGACTTGATTCCTGCCTCAACCACTAAAGCATCGGTATGGGGATGGTGTACCCAAGAAGCATCTTCTTTAGTGAAAGTAATATCTGCATCCTCTCCTTCAAACAACCTTGGAGACCTCTGTGACAGATTGTAAATACTGGTCAAAGGACGTTCTTTAGCTTCACGGGTATACCTCTCCATGGCACTCCTGCTGCTTCCTCCAATGTGGGGACCTCCTATAATTGTCCGTATGCACCCAGCCTTAGGTGGTCCTTCCATCACGACAGGTTCCTGTGTCTGTGTCTTCTGAGTCTTCTCATCTCTATACTTTTTGCCTTCTTGAGCCACCCATTCACTCAACTGCCCTTGTCTGATTAGAGTTTCAATTAGGTCCCTGAGGTGACGACAGTCTGCAGTATTATGCCCATTGTTATCATGGAAGTCACAGTATGGGCGCTCATTCTTATTCCCTGGAGGACCAGTTCTGAAAGGCTTCTTAAACCACGAGGACTTCTCATTCACCGCGTAAATGTGATCGATCGGGGCTACCAAAGGGGTGAAAGTTTCATAGACAGGTCTCTCATGTTTGTTGTTGTTGTAGGAAGCTGGTGGCGGGACCTGACTCATGACAGGTTTAGTAGGATTCACAGCTTCAGGCTTCACCTGGGATGTACGACTAACCACCTTTTTATTGTCACGACCATTGGGGCTTCTTTGTCTCGACCTCTTGCTTCCACTTTGCCTTACGAAATCTGGATCCTTCTTTAATTCGGCCAGAGATTCCTCCACCAGACGGAAGGGTTCTGCCTGGGTATAAAAATCTACCAACGTCTCTGGTTCTTTTCCTTGAAGTGCTTTCCAAAAGTCCGAGCCTCCTTTGACTCCAGTAATTAAGAAATTCTTTATGGTTTCCTCAGATGCTTTCCTAACCTTTGGAACCTCTGCATTAAACCTCTTGAAATATTCTGTCAATGTCTCACTAGGTCTTTGCTTGATATTGGCTAAGGTATTGGTTGGTGGTGCGAACGCAACAGATGCTCTAAATTGAGTGACGAAAAGCTTCCCCATACTCGCCCAAGAACCAATCGAATCAGCAGGTAACCTTTTAAACCATTGATGGGCTCCACCCTGTAGAGTTGCAGCCAGTAACCTGCACCTGGTGGCTTCCTTCACTTGATAGACATCCATCTCTGTATCGAAACGACTGAGGTATTCAATGGGGTCAGTAGTTCCATCGAATTTCAACTCATTTGAAGGCCTATAAGACCTAGGCAGAGCCGACTTTCGAACCTTCTTGGTGAAAGGAGAAGCAGTTATAGGATTCACAGCAAGATTCTTTTCGTCCTTGAGTTGAGTCAAAATTTTCTTGATATCTTCTGCTGTCACCTCCCCAGTAGCTTCCGCCCTTGTCTTTTTACTCGTTCCTTCCTCCTCTTGCGACTCTGCAGTGCTTGATTCTTCAGTATCCTCGTCTGAATCCGTGCTTTCTTCTTCAATTATCTCAACAGATGGGTCTTTATCTTTCTTCTTTTTCTGTGAAGAACCTCCAGTCTTGGTTTTCTTCTTTCCCTTGGACCCTGTACGGCCCTTGCTAACAGTTTTACTCTTCTCAGGATTCTCTAGTTCTTCGTCACCATTATTCTGCTTTGGTTCTCCACCATCTTCTGGAACCTCCTCTCCATTCTCAGATTCTTCTTCCTCAAAGTTCAACTGTTTCGGAGTAACCTTCGACTTCTTGCCTTCTTTTTCTTCTTTTTACTTGAAGCCTGCTCCAAAGTCGATAAACGTTCTCCCACAGTCTTTAAGATTTCCATCATAGCTGCTTTAGTAACCTTCGGTGCTCTGGGAGGAGATTTGTTCCCCTCGTGAATCTGTCACTCAGAACGGGTTGCTTCACTATCAGAGTTGCCTGACATCTTTTCCACTCTTAAGATATTAACTATCCCCTCCTTCTAGCGCCAATGTTGATGAGTGGATTTCGTAACAACTTATGAGAGGTCTACGGGTAGTTGTATAGGCTAGCGATCAACTGTTCTGTGAAAGGTTTGGGTTGTGTTTATGGGGGTTGAGCTGTGCTCGAGGGTGTCTCCAATAATCTCAAGTGCCTTTAGAGAAAATCAGAGAACTGAATGCGTCTTACCCCTGAGGTGCCTACGTACCCTTGTATATATAGGGATCAAGCTCACGTAGTTCTAATATGATTTTGTCTCTTACTGGAATAGCTGTATTCGGTCGCCTAGTTCGTGTAGGACTCAGGTTCCTTTAGAGCCTTCCACGAACTAGTTGACTAAGTAGAGTACAAACTCGAGTTCGTACCCTACTATGATTCTCTCATTGATCAGAGATAATTCTAGGATCATCTGCGCCCTAGAATTATACTCCAATATCAATTCATTTATCTGTTCTAGATGGCTTCTAGAACCTTCTGTTGGCAACTCGTAGGAACCTGGTACTCAGGAACCTATATCTTAGGAGCCTGTTTCTCAGGAACCTCCTTATTTCGGGACATATCGCTTAGGGACCTCCCTTTAGGTGTCAGTACCTGCACAAATAACAAACTGGTTAGACTGGATAACTCTTCACATGCTCTTATCATCTCAATGGCTGTTGCTATGCTAACTCGCACTCTTCGGCTGGGAGGAACCTGGCCTTCTAATACTCTGCTCAGCTTCCTGACCATTGGGAACCTCCTGATACTCATACTTCCTTAGTCATTTCTTCTATCTGATCTTCATAACTCGTACTGGATCAACCTTCTAGCTCGTATGGACCGAACCCTATAGCTTAATGGGCCTAAATCTAGCCCATGGTGATTTTGGGCACAACAGCCTTGAATCAGGAACCGTCAGTTAAATTCAAACCAACGCAAGGTTCTACGAACAAGGCAGGAAGGTTAGAATCTTAGAATCAAGATAAAGGGTTGACAGCCAACCAATGCACACCAGACTTGAAGTCAAGTGCTTAGTGACAAATGCCTCCTTGGATGATCAACCGTGAAAAGCAAGACCTCCACCATATGAACCAAGAGGGGCAAGAACTAAGGGACTTCATCATTTCTACATCTTAGAATGAGAGTTAAAGGTTGAATGGTTGATGATAACCAACAACCACGAATGAATTCTCGAATCAAGGACTCAGCAAACGAATTAAGGCTGAAGGTCAAGAAAGCTAAGAAACGGGTCGTTTGAAGGTTCCACAAGAATCTCAAAAATTCGGAAATAGTAAGGCTGGGAGCCTGACAAAAGCCAAAGAAACGGTCCATGAATGAAAATTGATAGGAGCTTAGAACACCAACGCCTAGGAAGCCTTATCTCCTAGGCGTTGGATCAAATAAGGCCTCCTTGACGGGGATACCCACGCCAAGGCTGGAGTAACAAATGAAGGGGATGTAAACACCCACGGTGAGGAAGCCGTATCTCCTAGGCGCGGTTAGAAGAAAGTCCTCCATGGCAGGGATACCAACGCCCAGAGCACCTCTACAAAATTAAGTGGATAAATCATCCCCGCCCAGGAAGCCAAATCTCCTGGGCGTGCTTCAAGAAAAAAACCCCTAGGCGGGGGTACCCACGCCCAGGGCTCCTCTCCAAATGATAAGCCATTTTTCGGAAATTAAAAAAAAAGGAAAAATCCTTAAAGATTCTGAAAATATTGATAAAATGGGTAAAAATACCTATTAAATCAAGGAAAAATAAGGAAGTAATTTATAAAATTATTTCTGAGGCATGAGGCCCAACATTTATTTTTGGTAAAGATTATCAAAAATAAAAATATTTATATATGAAGGTCAAAAAAAAAAAAGCGCCACCCAGGACATTTCTCCTGCCCGTGGAAAAGGAAAAGAGCTACATGGCGGGTGTACCCACGCCGAACCTATATCACAAGGTTGAATGGCTAAAAGTACTATTTAGTACCTAAGCTTTGCAAAGTTCACGTATTGATCTCTCAAGTTTGTGAAATGACGAAGTCATTCCTGAAGTTTGAAAATTGACAGAATAATTCCTTTAAAAATACCTGTGGGTACATAAAAATTCCTAAATTATTAGGAATAATTATGGAAAATACCTGTGGGTACATAAAAATTCTTAAATTATTAGGAATAATTACGAAAAATACTTGTGGGTACATAAAAATTCCTAAATTATTAGGAATAATTATGGAAAATACCTATAGGTACATAAAAATTCCTAAATTATTAGGAAAAATTACGAAAAATACCTGTGGGTACATAAAAATTCCTAAATTATTAGGAAAAATACCTGTGGGTACATAAAAATTCATAAATTATTAGGAAAAATTATGAAAAATACCTGTGGGTACATAAAAATTCCTAAATTATTAGGAAAAATTACGAAAAATACCTGTGGGTATGTTACGACCAACTCAACACGCAAGTGCACGTGATCTCAAGTAATACAGATAGCAAATAAGGTTCGTTCCTACAGGGACTCGTTATATTGTCTAGCTACTCACTCACCAATGTATGATTGTTTTCCGATGCTAAAACAAATAATAAAGAGGATTGTTGTTATCACTAAAATTTATCTAAGAAATTATAACTAATTATCAACTGCTTAACTGAGATTTACGTCGAATTACTTATGCAAATAAAACATGGGAATTTAGTTTCCTTAAACAATCCATCTATAGTCTCCAAATCCCTAGCCTTGTTCATGTGATTTATTAACACCTGACCGAACACACAAAACTGATATAAGCCAACTTCCGTTAAACAAATACCATCCTAAACAATATCCACAATAAAGATAGAAATCATTTAGTCTCCCGATTATGCCAAGTCTTCATATGTCTATAAAGAAATACACATAATGGTTGAGGTGCAAGCATTCAATTGATCACATAGTCGTCATAAAACGGTTAGAGTTACGACACTAATTACGAATGATATTATCACGCATAAACCTACGCTAACATGGCAAGTTCTAAACTCTTATTTCCACTTTCGCTTCAACAAGAATTAACACACAATTACAGGAGTTAGCTACTCTCCTATAACGAATTAACATCAACCATGATAGGATATCACATCAATCACACTATAGGCATCGAGAAGATTCAACACATAGAATTCATGAATAAGTCCACTAAACCCCCATGACAACGAATTAGTTCATGATCGAACTAATCATCATCATGGGTTCCAATGAAAACATGACTCTAAAATAAACAAGTAAATAAAATAGAGAAGAAGAAGAATAAGGTTTAGAATTAATCCCCACAATCGAAGAGTACAAAGGTTCAAGAATAGCTTGGAAGAATTTCTTCTCCTTTTCTCTCCTCTTGAAAACCCTAGGTTATAATACGTAACGTGTGTATCTGATTACAAGGGTTGGATGTTGATATAGGTTTTTTCTCCCACTTACCCAATAAGAAAAATACATAAAATACAACTCGGAAACGATTTTTATGTCAAAAAACACTTAAAATACAATTTCAGATCGAATAAGGGCAAAACTGGAAAATCAGCACGACCCCGAGCACTTTGCTCCAAACTGGCGCAGTTTGCTCGGACCAAATCTGCTCACTGCCGAGCACTTTGCTCAAAATTGGCGCAGTTTGCTCGGGCCAAATCTGCTCACGTTCTTTTCTCCTTCGTTTTTCAGCTTTTTCTCCTTCGTTTTTGCTCCGTTTGCTCCCGTTCTTTTTGCATTCTCTTCCGTTTTCAATCCTCTATGCTTGGAATCCTCATGGTGAACCATAACAAGACTCCATTCTATATTATTAAGCCCGAATCCAACTCCAAAAGTAACGGAAACAACGATCTTAATCAACATTATTCCAACCCTGCACAATTAAACAAACACATCAAAACTACCACAATCTTGAGGTCAAAGCAATCAATTTAAGCCAATTTAGAATGTTCCAAGTGGATATAAAATCCACTTATCACACCCCCAAACTTAAACTGATGCTTGTCCTCAAGCATATACAATTACAACTAACTAACTAATTAGTACCACTTCCGTAGGTGATCACGGTTGCATTTGGCATATGCAACAAGCCCTTTAAACCCCTAGGTAGCCCTAGTGGACGAGTAAGGTCTCGTGAGGGCCTATAGTGAATGTACCCACAAAATCCAATGCAATGCAATGCATGAATGCAACTACTATGAAAATGCAAGATCCCCTTCAAACTCACCAAAACCAACTAACAAGCAAATATCTCAATGAACGTAACAAATCCAAGCAGAGCTCGACTAAGTCGCCGTATATTAACAATACATGAACAGAAACGTGCGTGTGTGCAATGCTCATCAGAAATACCCCCAGAACTAGGTCAAAAATCATACATGCTTTCCGTCAAGACAATCACAGGTTTATAACTAGAATAGACTGTAGACACTCCATAACCTAGGAACACCTCCACCCTCATCCAAGGTAGACAGAAACTCATGCTTTATTACTATACTACGACACTACATATACAATACGCATGCTTATTTAACCGTGCAATGAATGAGACCCCAAAAGGCTTATACAATAATACCCATGTAGCGAGTGTTGGGTCAGTGGATCCCAGACTAAAAAGCCTTAGGTCACTAGGACTAAGTCCCCTCAGACTTAATTACTCGAGTATTAAAGAGCCCACTCTGGTTAATTTTGCATTTAAATTATTTATATGACTCTTTTTTTTTTCCTTCTTTTTTTTTTTTTTATTTTTTATATATATTTTTTTATTTTTCCGCAATCTGGAATGAGCCTTTCTCATTTCCAACCCTAGACTACTCATATAAATATGAGCTGGCTACTAGCCAATTGACGCCTAGCCTTTATTAACAACTATGAACAACTAGCATGAAAATTCCTGGTTTCCCCCAAACTTAGACTTTAATGTTCCTACGCTATAAAGGGAATAACGAAAATTCTAAATATAAACAAGTGATTAAATCTCAAAACATCCCACAGGCATGACCCTAACCTAGCCCAAAAGCACCCCAATGAGACTGTGTAATAAATTTTGTTCCCGTAACATGCAAGTCAATTTCATAGAAACTATAAATCAGCCCTCTACTCACCACCATCACACCCAAATCAACATCCACCTATCAATCAGAATCAGTTCGTTCAAAGGGATCATGGAAAATGCATGAATGCATGAATTATGTTATGCACTCTAGAATGCCACTACATGACTCACATATAACAATATGCATGATACATGATGAACAATTTAAACAATATGCATGATAATACTACACTACATGTCCTATATGCATCTAACTACTAATCACAATCTTCACTTCCCACCCCCAAACTTAAATTCTTCAATGTCCCCATTGAAGGCGAGAAACAAAGAAAGTGCACAGGAATACCTCAATCATCAGCAGGGTCACCCTCCTCGGGTGGTAATGGCTTGAGCCCGAGTGCAAAAACTTCCTCATTTGACAACTTACGAAGCACCTGAAAATTATTAGAATCAGCTAGCCCACGAGACTTATGTAGAATGTCAACTCTTCTTTCCCATGGAGTTGCATCCAACAACTGAAATAGCCCCTTTCTTCCTTCGTTCTCAATGCCAGAAATCCCACTTGAAGCTTTTTCCACTGGATCTGATTTTCTTAGCTGCTCAATCTCCTTCTTCACATTCTTATCAACAACATCCACTTTGAAACACTCCTCTGAATCTGACGGATATTTTGTCGCCTTGAACACATTGAAAGTGACTTTCTGATCATGCACTCTCATGGTAAGCTCTCCTTTTTGCACATCAATCAGAGTTCGGCCCGTAGCGAGAAATGGCCTTCCCAAGATGATAGGAATCCTCTTATCCTCCTCAAAGTCCAGTATAACAAAATCAACCGGAAAAATCAGCTTATCCACCTTCACCAATACATCCTCCACTATACCCCTAGGATATGTGATTGACCTATCTGCCAACTGCAAAGTCATATTAACAGGTTTCGGATCAGGTAACCCAAGTTGCTTAAAAACAGACATCGGCATCAGATTAATGCTAGCTCCCAAATCACATAAGCACTTGCTGAAAAGTTGTTTGCCAATAGTGCAAGGTATGGTGAAGCTCCCCGGATCCTTCAACTTAGGTGGCAACTTTTGTTGCAAGATAGCACTACACTCCTCCGTCAAAGCGACGGTCTCTAAATCCTCGAGTTTCAATTTCCTCGAAAGTATGCCCTTCATGAACTTGGCATAACTTGGCATTTGTTCCAAGGCTTCAGCAAATGGTAGATTTATGTGCAACTTTTTGAACACTTCCAAGAACTTTGCCAATTGCTTATCAAACTTCTGCTTCTGAAGCCTTTTAGGGAATGGCGGAGGCGGAAAAACTTCTTTGCTAGCTTCCGTAATTTTTGAACCTGTTTTCCCATCTAACTTCTCCTTTTCTTCCTCACCTGATGCCTTCTTAATGACCGGAAGAGCTGAATTAGAAGACCGGTTAGACCCCTCAGACGCGCCCGCGCCCAAATCACTGTTCACCACATTTTCAAGTTCTTCGTTAAACTGCTTTTTGACTCCCAGATCGTCTGTAACCTTTCCAGAACGTAACGTAACAGCATGAATCTGTTCCTTGACCTCCTTTTTACCCGAATTTGCTTCCGTGTCACTAGGTAATTGCCCTTGAGGTCTGTTCAAAAGAGCATTGGCCAGTTGGCCCATTTGATTTTCAAGAGTTTTCAGAGATGCTGCTTGACTCTTGTACATCATTCGCAATTCTTCCATTTCTGACTTCTCATTCGAATGCACATAACTTCCTGATGGTTGTTGATGAAATCCAGGTGGATTGTATGGTGGCCTTTGGGCAAAGGGTTGTTGATAACCCGAATTGTTGAACTGCCTTGAACTATACTGCTGACCCTTAGATGGTTGTTGCACAGCATTCTGATTGTTGCTCCAACTGAAGTTAGGATGATTCCTATTGTTGGGATGATAAAAATTTGGCACTGGTTGCTGAGATCTTTGAAAATTACCAACAAATTGTGCGGATTCAGCTGAGATAGCACACATATTTGTGTCATGTGCCCCTGCACACAATTCACACACCATAGCAACCTGGTTAGTACCAAGATTAGAAAGGGAATCTACCTTCATTGTCAACGCTTTGAGTTGGGCAGCAATAGCAGTAGCTGCATCCAAGTCAAGAACTCCAGCCACTTTAGCAGGTGGCAAGCGTTGAGTAGGATTCTGAAACTCATTAGCCGACATCATTTCAATCAGATTATAAGCATCCTCATAGCTTTTTGCCCATAGCGCACCTCCAGAAGCTGCATCTAACATAGGCCGGGACTGAGCTCCCAACCCGTTATAGAAATTGCTGATTATCATCCAATCCGGCATTCCATGATGAGGACAACGTGCCAATATCTCCTTGTACCTCTCCCAAGCTTCTCCCAAAGATTCCTGGGAATGCTGAGCAAACTGAGAAATGGCATTCCTGTAAGCTGCTGTCTTTGCCATGGAGAAATACTTGGTCAAGAACTTTTGAGCACAGTCTGCCCATGTTGTAATAGAGCCTGATGGCATAGAATGTAACCAACTCTTGGCTTTATCCTTAAGAGAGAAGGGAAATAGCCTCAATCTGATTGCATCATCTGTAACTCCGTTGAATTTGAAGGTGTCACAGATCTCAAGGAAGTCCCTAATATGAGCATTGGGATCTTCAGCAGGACTACCCCCAAACTGGACTGTGTTCTGAATCATCTGAATGATGTTTGGCCTTAGCTCGAAATTGTTAGACCCTATAGCTGGGCGAACAATACTAGTATGGATGTCCTCCACTTTCGGCTGAGAGAATTCACTCAAAGCCTTCGCTGCTTGATCTTGATTTGCCATAACTTTCCTTGCTTCAAGATTGTCTTCTAACCCGAAATCAAGTCTTCTCCTAGCTAGTTCGTCTCTACGTGCTAGTTCGTCTCTACGTGCACGAGCTCGTGTACGCATAAACTCTCAACACGTACCTGAAATTCACCAACAAGAAATTTTATGAAAACGTCCTAGTCACCGAAATTCAATGACCACTGATGGCAAATATTGAAACTAAACAAAATAAAACCGCGTCCCCGGCAGCGGCGCCAAAAACTTGTTACGACCAACTCAACACGCAAGTGCACGTGATCTCAAGTAATACAGATAGCAAATAAGGTTCGTTCCTACAGGGACTCGTTATATTGTCTAGCTACTCACTCACCAATGTATGATTGTTTTCCGATGCTAAAACAAATAATAAAGAGGATTGTTGTTATCACTAAAATTTATCTAAGAAATTATAACTAATTATCAACTGCTTAACTGAGATTTACGTCGAATTACTTATGCAAATAAAACATGGGAATTTAGTTTCCTTAAACAATCCATCTATAGTCTCCAAATCCCTAGCCTTGTTCATGTGATTTATTAACACCTGACCGAACACACAAAACTGATATAAGCCAACTTCCGTTAAACAAATACCATCCTAAACAATATCCACAATAAAGATAGAAATCATTTAGTCTCCCGATTATGCCAAGTCTTCATATGTCTATAAAGAAATACACATAATGGTTGAGGTGCAAGCATTCAATTGATCACATAGTCGTCATAAAACGGTTAGAGTTACGACACTAATTACGAATGATATTATCACGCATAAACCTACGCTAACATGGCAAGTTCTAAACTCTTATTTCCACTTTCGCTTCAACAAGAATTAACACACAATTACAGGAGTTAGCTACTCTCCTATAACGAATTAACATCAACCATGATAGGATATCACATCAATCACACTATAGGCATCGAGAAGATTCAACACATAGAATTCATGAATAAGTCCACTAAACCCCCATGACAACGAATTAGTTCATGATCGAACTAATCATCATCATGGGTTCCAATGAAAACATGACTCTAAAATAAACAAGTAAATAAAATAGAGAAGAAGAAGAATAAGGTTTAGAATTAATCCCCACAATCGAAGAGTACAAAGGTTCAAGAATAGCTTGGAAGAATTTCTTCTCCTTTTCTCTCCTCTTGAAAACCCTAGGTTATAATACGTAACGTGTGTATCTGATTACAAGGGTTGGATGTTGATATAGGTTTTTTCTCCCACTTACCCAATAAGAAAAATACATAAAATACAACTCGGAAACGATTTTTATGTCAAAAAACACTTAAAATACAATTTCAGATCGAATAAGGGCAAAACTGGAAAATCAGCACGACCCCGAGCACTTTGCTCCAAACTGGCGCAGTTTGCTCGGACCAAATCTGCTCACTGCCGAGCACTTTGCTCAAAATTGGCGCAGTTTGCTCGGGCCAAATCTGCTCACGTTCTTTTCTCCTTCGTTTTTCAGCTTTTTCTCCTTCGTTTTTGCTCCGTTTGCTCCCGTTCTTTTTGCATTCTCTTCCGTTTTCAATCCTCTATGCTTGGAATCCTCATGGTGAACCATAACAAGACTCCATTCTATATTATTAAGCCCGAATCCAACTCCAAAAGTAACGGAAACAACGATCTTAATCAACATTATTCCAACCCTGCACAATTAAACAAACACATCAAAACTACCACAATCTTGAGGTCAAAGCAATCAATTTAAGCCAATTTAGAATGTTCCAAGTGGATATAAAATCCACTTATCAGGGTACATAAAAATTCCTAAATTATTAGGAATAATTACGAAAAATACATGTGGGTACATAAAAATTCCTAAATTATTAGGAATAATTATGGAAAATACCTGTAGGTACATAAAAATTCCTAAATTATTAGGAATAATTACGAAAAATACCTGTGGGTACATAAAAATTCCTAAATTATTAGGAATAATTACGAAAAATACCTGTGAGTACAAGAAAATTCTTAAAATATTAGGAATATTTAAAATAAATACCTGTGGGTATATGGAAATTCCTCAAATATTAGGAAAAGTACAGGAAAAATATGAGGAAAATTATAGAAATATTTTCTTGACAAATTGAGAGATAACTTATGCTAATAATGCATAAAGGCTCTATAAAAGTGCCGAAATTGCTAAAAGCAAGCACAAATTAAAGCCTCGAGTAAGGCAAATCGTCGTAACTGTGTAGGTCGCTCCACACTTTACAATAGGGCGATATATGTGAAACACTAGTGTAAACCAAAAACCCCGTATAAGGGTAAGAAAATTAAGAAGTCCCAGGTAAGGGATAAAAACGACCCCGAGTCTCGATTAAGGCAAATATAACTTCTACGAAAACCTGATCAGTTTTCCTAGAAGTTGGGGGGCAAATGATATGGGCTAAAAATAAGTCCTAAAGACACAATTAATGTTGCATTAATTAGACCTAGCCTGGTCCAAAGATGAAGCCCATTAATGGGGCCCAAAACCCTAATTTAATATTAATTTCGTAATTAATATTAGGGGTGATAAACAGCTCAACAATAAGTGTCAGATAAAGACATTATCTCTACAAAGAGTAGCCTCCAAGGCACACAGTTATACAAGGAAACAGACTCCTACAAGGTAGGAGTCTAGAACCCTCCTCAAGGCTGACTTGCCCACCAAGTCACCTAACCCTACTACGATTCTAAGGCTCCTCAGCCTATATAAGGGCCTGACCCCTCATTCTCATACAGAACGTTTTTGGGCAGAACTCAATACGTCACTAACGTTTTGGCTTAATCCTCGTATAAGGACATGCAAGCCACTGCATCCTAGGTGAGCTCTCGCCGCCATAGCCTCGAGGGAACCATCACCTAGAACTACGTCTTGGCTTGATTCTCAATAACGAGATACATAGGCACTCTGTGAGGATCGATTAAGTCCCGAACACGGAAACAACCATTAAAGCTCGAAGCTCCCACAAACCCTAGTAGTTAATACACAATAAATATACCCTACTTTTTATTCCACAACAGCGACCTAGTACTAAGAAGAATGATGCCCAATATGCGGGTTCCCGGGCACAGAGCCTTTGGAGCAAATTGGGAAGGGCCTTACAAAATAAAGTCTATCTTTTGGGAAGGCACCTACCACCTTGAAAACATGGATGGGAACACTATTACCCGTGCTTGGAATGCCGAGCACTTAAAAAAGTACTATCAGTAAGACTCTTTTCAGAGCAAACGTAGGCCTCTTTCAGGCTTAGGATGAATAAAGGCAACCTACTAGTTGTGGTTGCGTCATTTCCCTTTCAGTTCTTAGGATTTCATGATTTTCAGTAGATGCCCGGGGGGTAGTGGATGCACACCCCGTCTGGATGAAATTTGATGTAATCGTACTCTTTGATTTTCAGTAAAAGTAGAAGTTGATTGTTTCCTTTTACATTTACCACTTATAAATATTTTCAGAAAGATATGTAAGACCAACAAGCATAGTTCTACATGGCAGCCAGGCTACCATCCAGAACTAGGGGGTAGTAGTGGATACACCTCTCAGCTTAACAGGATCCAGATCAATGTAGATGCGGTATTTCTGGAGTTTATGGGCTCTTTTGTTCATATGCCTCGATAATATGGATTCCTTTTATCGTTCTTGGTGTTGTATTGTTTTTTATTTTTTAAACGGTCTGCGAACCACTTAGCTCACCTTGTAGCGAGTTATTGTAGTTCCTTAGCTGATCGTATCTGGTCGATGAGTAACTCTCATCGAGAGTTCATTAATGTATTGATGAACGCTTTGAAGTAATGAAATTTATTTCTTAATTGGCAAAAAAAAAAAAAATCATTACCAGACATGTATGGAACCTTGAGTGGTTCACATGGCTTACTTGGTTATCAGGGCATGTATGGAACCCTGTTCGGCATACATGGTTCCCTTCATTGCTTGGGCTTGTGTGGTACCCTGTTTGGCACACTTGGATCCCTTCAACACCAGACATGTATGGAACCTTGAGTGGTTCACATGGCTTACTTGGTTATCAGGGCATGTATGGAACCCTGTTCGGCATACATGGTTCCCTTCATTGCTTGGGCTTGTGTGGTACCCTGTTCGGCACACTTGGATCCCTTCAACACCAGACATGTATGGAACCTTGAGTGGTTCACATGGCTTACTTGGTTATCAGGGCATGTATGGAACCCTGTTCGACATACATGGTTCCCTTCATTGCTTGGGCTTATGTGGTACCCTGTTCGGCACACTTGGATCCCTTCAACACCAGACATGTATGGAACCTTGAGTGGTTCACATGGCTTACTTGGTTATCAGGACATGTATGGAACCCTGTTCGGCATACATGGTTCCCTTCATTATTTGGGCTTGTATGGTACCCTGTTCGGCACACTTGGATCCCTTCAACCCCAGACATGTATGGAACCTTGAGTGGTTCACATGGCTTACTTGGTTATCAGGACATGTATGGAACCCTGTTCGGCATACATGGTTCCCTTCATTATTTGGGCTTGTGTGGTACCCCGATCGGCACTCTTGGATCCCTTCAATACCAGGCATGTGTGTAACCTTGAGTGGTTCGCATGTCTCACTTAGCCAATAATCGTGAATGGCTTGCACAGGCATTACCACATACGATTCATTAAAACAAGCTAGTAATCCCGGAACAAAGGCTTCCAGGTTGAGCCTCCAGTCACCCCGGGCCACCGAACAGGGTTACCGCTTGGGGCTTCCAAGGCCAGGTTCCCGTCTTTGGAACTTCCAGATGCTGTAGGGCTACCGGACAGTACCCCCACACCCACAGTGGTAATCAAGCAGACAAAGGTACAAGTAGTCTATCAATTCTGTAGCCACCTATTCGGGTATGTGTTGCCGTATTTACTCTTGTACTCTTCTATATTACGAGACCATTCTGTTGTTCGTATTTTGATTCATGATCTAATATCTATTTAATCAACGTAAATATGACATATATCCTCTGAGAACTTGTATGAACTTGTTTTAGGATTAGTCAGAAGAGTCATTCTACCCGACAGAATTCGACGGTGGAGTTTAGTTATGAACTGTTCTAAGTTATAGTAATACCTTTCTTACTTAGCATATTGGTACCCTAGAGGATTTGAGCTCATAAAGGGTAGCTTGATAAATTTATTAAGTTACAGGGAGTAGATATAAATCAACACACAATGCATAAACCAAAACAAATTTAAAAGTACCCAGGCCTACGGCCATAGAGCAACCAGAGTTAAGAATTCCAAAAGTACATGTGTGGAGCGTTAAGGAGCCCACCCCCTTTTAATCAAAACCACAAGTTCATAAAACTGGCATAGTAAGAGTTCAAGACGATTGAAACAAAGGATAATTTAAGAAGACAGAAGGTCTTTAGTGGCCTCAGAGTCAGGGGAATCCTCGACAGGTTCGACCTTCTTAGTAGAATCACCTGGAGCAACCTCAACCACCTCTGTGGGAGCTTCGACCCTAGCATCCTGGGCATCCTCAGCTGTACTGTCCGGAGTAGCTGACGGCTTTGGGGTCGCCTTCGTGATAGGGGCCTGAGACTTGGTAGTTTCCATCTTGAATTTCTCTACTTGCTTCACGGAATCCTCGCCTAGGAGAGCCCAATCAAGGTTCGGCATAACTTTCCAAGTGGCCTTCATGTAGTCGTTAACACCCTTGGCAAACCCCAACTTGTACCTTTCTGGGAGTGTCTCCTTCAGCTTCTTTACGGAAGCCTGCAACACATCCACTTGCAGCTTCAACTCCTTCATTTCGGTGGCATGAGATGCGGCCAATTCCTCCTTATCCTTGTCCTGCTCAGAAACCACCCTACTAAGCTTATCCTTCTCTTTTGTCAACACTGACACTTCACCTTTCATTTTCTTATTGGTCTCCAAAAGCTTCTTCTTTTCTTCTGCTACAACATCAAGATCAGATTTTACCTGTTTTAACTCTTCCCTCAGTTTCATATCCCCTCGGGTAGCTGCTACTAGCTGGTTACCGATCCTCACCTGATGAAACAGATTTTCTCCTGAGGAGTATAGCATAGCCCGAGCAGCATCTGAAGTCTTAAGCTTGGACCAACCCGAGATGACCTCCAAAGGGATCTGCCCTCCGGTTAGCTTATGGAATTGCTGAATTTCCTGTGGCACCCCGAGTGACTGCGGTAGCTTGACTCTCTTAGAAGACCTAGTCTCTGGAGTGGAAACCAGGCTGCCAGAGGTCTGAGAGAACCTTCGTTTATCAGTTGAGGCGGAACCAACCTTCCCAGAGGCTGGAACCTTGGCCTGTGAGATAGGAGTAGCATTGATCGGGGATTCCAATGTCATCAATTCATCTTCTGGGAAAAAATCTTCGTACTTCTCTGAGGGTTGCACAAAAGATGGAACGGCTCCAGACATACCTGAAAAGACAAGATAATCAAAATATTAAACATCACAGCAGATATATCTCAGAATTAAGAGGGATAGGCATAGACAGACACCAAGATGCAAGGCAAATAAAGAACAATTTATAGTCGAGACCTATGCATAAAAAGCCTATAGAGATACTGATGATAATGAATATTTGTAAGCAAGGAAATACGACATGTTGGGTGAAAACGTGTGCGCAAATAAGAGGTATAGGAGGTGGCGACCCGGGTTACCGGAAGGGGAGCTAGCGGAAGCCCCACCTTTTCTCTCATGCTTTCTGTTGATACCCTGAGGTTTAGGCTCTCCTTTTGACCCATCCCTACACTCCATCTCAAGAGCATGGGATGGGGAAGCCACAGGTCTCGAGAACCCCAACCTCATCAAAGTCTCCGGGGTCAGCAAGCTCTCCCCGTCTCTCAGCGAGCCTGCCAACTTCATGATTTTCTTGGCCCTTTCCTCCTCGATCCCCTGTAAGGATGTTTGTGCTGGGATCCCTGAAGGACACAACGAGAAAAATAAAGGACGGATAAAATAAAGGAGAAGATGAGGTATCTAGGGCTACCAGTAATAGGTGAGGGTACCATATGCTTACCCGGCGTCAAGTTCCATTCCTTTCTCACCTCTTCACAGTCGTAGCAATATAAAAACATTTCCATCTAGTCATACATTCCCCGCTTGTTTCCCTTAATGCATCTCCCTTACCGGTCGTTCCAGGAGGTAAGGTAAAAGATGCCTATCTTCCTTCCCACACCCTTCAGTTGATAAAAGTATCCTAATTCTCTGGGGGTGAGGGGAGTAGAGAAGGTCTGATCATAGAGGATATACATACATGCTGCCACCCTGAAAGAATTAGGTGACAGTTGCATAGGGGCTATCTCATAGAAGTTCAACATGTCGACAAAAAACGGATGCATCGGCATAGAAAATCCCTACTTGAAGTAGGATGCAGATAGCACCGCATTGGGTATAGCTTGATCAGGTTCAAAGTTATCAAACCTATGGCACCTCTCACCAGAACTAGGTACCACAGGTCACATCCTGGATTACATGATTCCAGCAACCTCTCAAGTCTGTCAACATTCATGGACGAATCTGTATCCTCACAAGAGGGAACGAAACCTGCAGGAACATGGGGTTTCCGCTCAACCTCCTCCACAAACGGCATCCCAACATCATCATTCTCTTCCATCACATCATCATTACTGAAGAATGGCTGTTCACCACCTAACCAAAGATCATTTATTATTTTTTCCCCCTCATCAGTGTTGGAACTGACGTAAATCCTTTCTGCCTCTCCGCCATCCGAATTCGATGAGCCAGCCTCCAAAGAAAGGCTGGGGTACCGGTTGACAATCTCAACAGACAAAGGATCTATTACTTCCACCTGGGAACGTGTCCGGGAGCTAATTGATGGTTTTGATTCAAGCAGGGGTTGGGAGAGAAGAAGCTTGTTAAGATGAGTGGACCCCGAATCAGATGGTGCCCCAGACACAGGTGACAAATATCCTAGACACGGGGAAGACTCCCTTGACGTTGATGACAAAGACATCTGCAACCACAAAAGAAGGAAGCAGATTAGCAAGGGGAATTAAAATCGAAAGGTTGAGGGTCGAAGAAAATAACGGTCCCCAGAAGCTAATGGGGCTACCAGACCAAAACTGAGAAGTCAAGACTCGGGGGGTAACCATCAACATGGCAGCCTAGCCTATTAGCCCCAATGCTAACTAAGCAAAGTGAGAAGAGGTATACAAAGATAAGGCGTAATAAGAACGCCTAAACAAGCAATTTACAAGTATTAAACTTAATGTAGCATATCTAAGATGGTAATATTCATTGAAAACAAGCATCAAACAGGCTAAATGCATGCCGAGGAATGGTCAAGAGGGTAACCGGAATACGAACCGCATCAATCACTTCGATTCACAACGCTAGATAAAAACTCATACATGCATATATCAATTAAGATTTGTGCACACAGATCTAACCTAGATACGATTCGAAATCTAGGAAAGACAACAAGAAGCTATAACTAGAAAAAACCGAAACCTAAAACATGTAATACGCACTAGAAGTGTCATTGATTAATTCAAGTACATGTGTATGCGAGCATACAAAAGTGAAATTCAGTGTATGTCCAAAAGAATAAATCAAAGAACTTGGCATCTAACTGAATTAAGAGATTCAGAGGCATACCTGGATGAGAGGAAAGATACGAATGAATAAAATGTCTGAGCCTTCGCCGGAGAAGCCTTTGCCGGAAGCTCTCAAAAAACCCTTGCTTACTTGAGAGAAGATGTGGTGAAGAGATAAAAATAAACGCAAAGGGCTAAGTAAATAGAAATATGCAAATGGAGAGAAAAGAGACGTGTCCCCCTTGATTAATGAATGTGGCACAGAAAACGAGGTGGAGTGGGAAACGCCCTTTACATGGAAAATGGGCTATTTTTTTAATTTATTTGTGAAAAAATGGTAGAGTCCCAGCTTATTTCCTCTTCCCCAATAGTTATCATTTTATTTCTGGATATTTAAAATGATCAACTTATCCTTAAAGCAGATAAATTATGAGGCTTTCGTTCATTGGTAGATATATTAACTCTGATGTTTACGATTAGGAGCTTTTAAAGACTGATACCTTTTAGAATGTTGACTTGGCAAGATAGCATAATTGTGAATCTTTCTAGAAAGCGGCACCCTATGAATAATAGGTTCCCCTTGCACACAGTATTACAGGGAACCGGGGGGTAGTTGTTGTAACCAAAATCTTGCATGTGTTAGATTTAGGCCCATTGGAAGATCAGGGTCCAATCCCATAAGGAAAATGAGTAATCTGTCAGGCTTCCGAAGGCCCATGGTAGCCCCAGGGGTTACCATGTACATGGCAGCAAGGAAACGTGTGGCTTAGGGTCCCAAGGGCATCCCATTGTGGGTAACCTGCAACCATTATCAGTCATTCAGTAGGGCTTCCAGAGTAATTTCCATGCTAGGGGTTACCGGAGGGGGTACCGGAGCCAGGCTACCGGGCGGTACCCCCAGCTTCCGCCGGAAGCCTGATTAGGCTGCCAATACAGATAAGGCACGCCTCCTATTTTTTGGGAACACGTTTATATCACCTAAAAACACTCTCAAACAGATAAACATTCAGTTGTATGAGGATATATGTTATATTTACTTGATAAATGATACAAAATCATGATAAATACAAGAGATAATCATTCTATGTTACCTACACAGCTTGGTAACTTGATTATACACATCATACTCGATTATTATCAGAAATAACAGTCATTATCCCATTGGAGAGAGGATAAATCATCATAAACAAATGATCATATCATTCAAGAACTACATTCGGGCTTGATCCACTATAAATAGTGGTATGTAGGCAGTTTACGGGATCTTCTTCGACACTTACACTCCTTGAGTAGCTAGAGCACGTGCACTCTTGTGTGATACGGTCAAATTAGGGTTCTTGGCTGGCCAACCTTTGGTCCTTGAGCTCTCATCCCGTAGATTCAGTCCGATCCTTCCGAGGAACCACATCCCGTGTTCTTCGGCATCCCTAGTCGCGAGCCTTCCCGGGCGGCTAGCTATTGATCTTCAACCAGGAGCCTTTCTGGGTGGTTGGACGATTCCTTGTTTATTGGCGCTATTCCAGCACGAGGCCTCATAATTTGTTGTGCTAAAATCCTCCCACAACAGTAGCCATGGTGGCCTTGGAGCACGGAACCACTGACCTCTTCTTTAAAAGGTCGTTAGCAAAGCATCCTCCTGAGAATATGGTTGAACTCCAACGAAGGGCTGATAAATATATTAAAGCTAAAGATAGCATGAAGAAAGAAGCCACGGTAGGTGGAGGAGGAGGCAACAATGACTCCAAGAATCGAAAGCAAGACCAGGAGTATAATGCTAGGGACAAGTATCCACAAACTAGCGAGGACTCTGATTCTGCCCCTAAGAAGAACCAAGGACCAAGGTTTACTGAGTATGCAAGGTTGAATACTCCTAGGAGTCGAATCTTGTTGGACATTGAGAAGGATAAGGATTTCCGATGGCCGAAGCCACTTAGGGGTGATCCCGCAAAGAGAAACAAGAATTAGTATTGCAGATTCCATAGAGATGTGGGGCATGACATTGATGATTGCAAACAACTCAAAGATGAGATCGAGTTTTTGATCCATAGAGGGAAACTGAGCCACTTCACTAAGGGTGAAGATCGTGGTAATGAAATTAGAGATTATAAAATGGATGATGATCAAGATCACAACCCACAGCCCCGAGGGCCAGTAATCAACATGATCTCAGGAGGCCCGACTTCGGCCGGCACAACAAGGAATTCTCGGAAGGCTTATGCCATAGAAGTGAAGCACATCGTGGGAGAGGCCCCGAAGCGTGCAAAAACTGAAGTAATGATTGGTTTCGATGACTCAGACTTGGAAGGGGTGAAGTTCCCCCATGACGACCCGTTGGTCATAACTTCTATGATTGGAAACTCAGAGGTGAAGCGAGTCTTGATAGACAATGGAGCTTCCGTTGACATTCTGTTTCATGATGCATTTGTGAAGATGGGGTACAATGATTCTCAGTTGACCCCTAATAACGTGCCTATATATGGATTTAATGGAGTAAAATCCAAAGTTGAAGGGACTATTCAGTTGCCTATAACTATTGGACAGGAGCCCAAGGAGGCCACCCAGATGTTGAACTTCATGGTAATCAAGGCAGTTTCAACGTACAACGCTATCCTCCGAAGGACTGGACTTCATACATTCAAGGATGTTGCCTCAACTTATCATATGAAGATCAAGTTCCCAACCAAGAATGGTGTTGGAGAACATAAAGGTGATCAAAAGATGGCACGAAGCTGTTATATAGCCTCGTTGAGGCCTGATGGAGTCGGGGGGCAGGTCTTTCGGATTGAAAACATGAATGTCCGCAGTGGTAAGGAACACCAAGAAAGGTTAGCAGAGGACATCACAAAGAAGTCTCGGACAGCCATTGAGGATAAAGCGTTAACTAACTTTGTGGTTGAATGTACCATTTGCAACCAAGAAGTCGGGGGGCAGGAAATATTACCCCAAGCAGGGAGTGAACCTCAGAATAAGAATGAAGAGACCAGAAGGAGTGGTGGGCGCTCTATTGTGATGGAGCATCAAAAACAAAAACAAATGGTGCAGGCCTAGTCTCGCAAAGCCCCGATGGGCTCAAGTTATCCTAGTAGGACTTAGCTTCATATTTATCTAGTAGAAGTAGAAATAAGGTTCATTGAAACCATTGCAGAGCATGTTGCTCTGAGTAGGATATTAGTACTCTATGTAAGGGTTGAACCCACTTCAAATTATTAATGTAAGTTTGTTTTCCATTCATTGATTATGTGATTTTATTTATGTACCAAGCACCAGATGTGTATAAGTCAAAGATGACCCAAGTACCGAAAACAGGGAAACAAACAAATGCATAAATAAAAACCCTTGAAGGGCAAGTTGATCGCATTCTTACAAGAGAACAGTGATGTGTTTGCTTGGACATTAACTGATATGCCAGGGATTGATCCCCAACTCTTAACTCACAAATTGAATGTCGATCCCAAGCGAAAGACAATAAAGCAGAAGAAGAGGAATTTTGCTCCTGAGAGGCAAGAGGCCATTAAGCAAGAGGTTGACAAGCTCTTGGAAGCTGGTTTTATTGAATAGATTCAGTTCCCCCGAATGGTTGGCTAACCCTATGATGGTCAAGAAGGCTAATGGGAAGTGGAGGATATGTATAGACTTCACTGATTTGAATGATGCATGTCCAAAGGATTGTTTTCCCCTGCCGAGGATAGACCCATTGATAGATGCCACAGCTGGACATGAGATGTTGAGCTTCATGGATGGGTTTAGTGGCTACAATCAGATTAAGATGCACAAGGATGATATTCCAAAGGTATCTTTCATAACTGACTTTGGTGTTTTCTGTTATATTGTTATGGCTTTCGGTCTAAAGAATGCAGGAGCTACTTACCAACGACTGGTGAATAAGATATTCGCCCATCTGATTGGGAAAACCATGGAGGTCTATGTCGGCGACATGTTAGTCAAGAGCCTATTTACGGCTGACCACATTAAGCACCTCAGAGAGGCATTTGAAGTGCTGAGGCACCACAAGATGATGTTGAATCCAGCCAAGTGTGCTTTTGGCATTGGATCGGGAAAATTTTTGGGTCTGATGGTTTTGAAAAGAGGCATAGAGGCCAACCCTGATAAGATCAAAGTGATTCTGGATATGGAACCGCCCTGTTCTGATACGGGACGTACAGAAGTTAACGGACCAGGTTGCAGCCCTGGGGAGATTTATCTCCAAGTCTGGTGACAAATGCTTGCCTTTCTTTCAGGCACTGAAGAAGGTGAAAAATTTTGAGTGGACTCCTAAGAGCCAAGAGGCCTTGGAATAGTTGAAGAAGTACATGGCTGAAGCCCCGTTGTTGGCCAAACCTAGTCATGGGGAAACTCTTTATCTATACCTGGCGGTATCTGAACAAGCATTGAGTGTCGTCCTCGTTCGAGAAGAAAAAAGGCTCACGCATTAGCTGACTTCGTGGTTGAATGTACCATTGACAACAAAGAAGTCGGGGGGCAGGATATAGTAACCACCCCTGGGAGTGAAGAAAAAGATGAGGAGCTTGTACCTGATCAGAAGGAATATTGGGTGCTCTATTTTGATGGAGCATCAAAAACAAAATCTAGCGGTACAGGTTTAGTCTTGCAAATCCCCGATGGGTTCACAGTTGAGTATGCTTTGAAGTTGGATTTTTCGACAACCAATAACGAAGCTGAGTATGAAGCCTTGATAGCCGGGTTGGGCTTGACCAGAATCTTGAGGGTCAAGAATCTCAAAGTTTGTGAGGATTCAAGACTATTAGTTCGCAAGTGAATGGTGAATTTGAGGCCAAGCATGAAACTATGGCAAAGTATTTGCGAGGTTGTGAAAGCTGTTATGACTCAGTTTGATGAGTGCTATGTGGAGCATATTCCAAGAAATGAGAACGTTAAGGCCGATGCCCTGTCTAAATTCGCTTCTTCTGAGATAGAGAATTATGCAGGGAGTGTTTACTTCCAGGTCTTGAAGGCCCCAACCATCAACTCCAAGTTGGTAGCACCGATTGATGAAGGAAGCTGAAGGATAGACCCTATCAAAGCTCATCTTGAGACTGGTTGGCTCCCTGATAATGCCTTGAAGGCACAGAAACTGTTAGTGAGAGAGTGTTGAGATAAGAGGTCCTTTGTCATTCCATACTTAAAATCTTGAATCTCAAATCCCGACACAAAAATTAAGCCTTGATGGCCAACAAGGCTGTCTGCCTCCAATCGAGCTTGTCGTTTGAGTTTAAGGGCTCGAATCAAGAGTCATTAGTCAAGTTGAAACCTAAGCAAGGTTATATGAGTAAAAGAATAAGGTTGGAATCCTAGAGTCAAGATAGAGGAGTGACAACTAGCCAAGGCACACCAGACTTGAAGCCAAGTGCTGAGTGGCAAATGAACTTCTTGAACGATCAACCGAAAAGGAAGACCTCCACCACACGAAGTAAGGGGGCAAGAACTAAAAATCTTCACCATAACCGACAACCATAAATGGATTCAAGGTTTAAAACCAAGGATTCAACAAGCGAGTTAAGGCCCAGAAGGTCACGAAAGTTATGAAAGCCAATTTGAAATCAAGGATGTCTGTTTGGTCATCGACTTTAAATAATGACATTCGACGATCGAATACTGACATTGAGGTCCAAATATCGACGTTCGAATATTGACGTTAAAGTTCAAGGACCGAAAAAAGGCAGACCAAGCTCCGAGGGACGGCCGATCGAGCTCCCGAGGAGGGCTCCGGCCGACTGACCTCCCGGGGGAGCTTCGGCCGACTGATGGCGATAATTAGTACGAGATTTCAGCTGACTGATGGCGATCATCAGCACGAGGTTTCGTTCAGCCGACTAACGGACGGCCGACTGAGGCACCGGGGGCACTCCGGCCAACTAACCTTGATCATCAACACGAGGTTTTGCCCAGCCGACCGAGAACCGGCCGACCGGGCTCCAACGGAAGGCTCCGGCCGATTGACATTGATCGTCAGCACGAGGTTTCGCCCAGCCGGCCGATCGGGCTCCAACGAAAGGCTCCGGCTGACTGACATTGATCGTCAGCACGAGGTTTTGCTCAGCCGACAGAGAGCCGGCCGACTGGGCTCCAACAGAAGGCTCCGGCCGACTGACATTGATCGTCAGCGCGAGGTTTCGAGTTTTTTTTTGTTTCCCATATTGACGGTCAATGTCGATGTTGAGGTTGTCTTGAACGTGATAACCAAGCGGAAGCTGAAATTAAGATTAGCGCCGTTTAGCGCCGTTCAGCGCCTTTTTATGTCGTTTAACGTCGTTTAACACTGTTTAAACGTCATTTAAGGCTGACTAGCGCCGTTTATCACCGTTTAGTGCCGTTTTATGCCGTTTAACACTGTTTAGTGTCGTTTTATGCCGTTTAACATCATTTAACACCGTTTAAATGTCGTTTAAGGCTTATTAGCGCCGTTTAGTGCCGTTTTATGGTGTTTAACGTCGTTTAAGGCTGATTAGCACTGTTTAGCGCCGTTTCGTGCCATTTTATGCCGTTTAACACTATTTAAACGTCGTTTAAGGCTGACTAGCGCCGTTTAGCACCGTTTAGTGCCGTTTTATGCCGTTTAACGTCGTTTAACACTGTTTAACGTCGTTTAACATTGTTAAACATCATTTAAGGTTGACTAGCACCGTTTAACACCGTTTTGTGCCGTTTTATGCCGTTTAATGTCATTTAACACCGTTTAAATGTCGTTTAAGGCTGATTAGCGCCGTTTAGTATCGTTTAACGTCATTTAACACCGTTTAAATGTCGTTTAAGGCTGATTAGCATGGTTTAGTGCCGTTTAGTGCCGTTTAGTGTCGTTTAAAATCGTCGTAAACGCGTTGGTCGCTCCACGCTTTACATTGAGATGGTATTGGTAAAAATACTTGCGTATGAGCAATAAACCCAGACCCGAGTCTCGAAAAAAGCCGTTAAAAACTTCAAGGAAAACTTGATCAGTTTTCCTAGAAGTTGGGGGGCAAATGATATGGGCTAAAAGTAAGCCCTCAAGACACATTTAATATGGCATTAATTAAACCTACAATGGTCCAAGCGTGGGGCCCACCAGATGGGCCCAAACCCTATTTTTGATATTAATTTCGTAATTAATATTAAGGGTAATAAACTGTTCAGTAAATAAGCATCAAATAAGGATATTACTCATGCCTGACTTAGCCTCCAAGGCACCTAATTCAACATGGAAACTGACTCCTACAAGGAAAGAGTCTAGAACCTTCCTCAAGGTGGTGCCTTGCCCACCAAGTCTTCTAATCCTACCATAATTCTAGGGCTTCTCAGCCTATATAAAGGGCCTGGCCCCTCATTCTCAGAACTACATCTTGGCTTGATTCTCAATACGAGATACGTAGGCACTCTGTGAGGACCGATTAGTCTCGAACACGGAAACAACCATTAAAGCATGAAGCTCACGAACCCTAGCATTAAATACAATTCGATAACCTAGTTTTTATTCCACAACATTGACTAATTTGTATACACAAATAATTGAATTCTATTTAATGCAATAATGAGGAGTAATCAAGAAAATAAATTATCCAATTAACCTTTTTTTAAAATACATTATTTTCTCAAAAGATACATTTAAAAGAAGACAAATTGAATAATCTTTTTAATTTATAGAATAAATAGTTTTTAAATTCAATTTTTAGACACTAGAATCTGTTATTAATTTTGTTTAGATTATTTTGTTCATAAAAATTAGCACAGTAGTTAAAAACTAGTTCAAAAATATTTTTAAAAAATTAATAAAACTTACTTTTTTTAGAGTAAGATGCATATAATTCACTCATTTTAGTGATAATAAATTAACCATCCAGAATTTTTTGTCATCCAGAAGTTTTAATCATTCAGAAATTTCCGTTTAGACTTAACAAATGGCCCCTAACTAATTTTTATTTTTATTTTTAAAAGTTGAACTTCATTTATGATAGTCCGCGAAACTACTTTGTTACTAACATATTCTTGTCGTAGTGTGAAAAGAATTTGACAAACTTGTACACGATCTCTTGTCATTCTTTTACTAACGAAAATTTGTTATTATGATAAATGATGTAGGATGACCAGACATATCAAATGAAGGCTCGTGATTGTGTATTTTTTTTTTCATCTCAACTATAAAAAATCCATCAAATTGTTTCTTACCACGAAGCTGAAATGGATAAATATTGATAAGTCAAGTTCCTGATTTTCTATTTCGATCTCAACAAAATGTTTAACTTATTACGATAACAATCACCATTATCACAACAAAAAACAAGATACTTATCTTTTCTCGAACACTGAATGGACAAAGTATTACCTTATTTCAAATAAAATTCTTTTGCCCAATTGATATATCTACGTGATACTAAAAAGATGTACCAAGTAATTGTAATTGCAGGTTTTCATGATTCTTAAAAGCAAATCTAAAATTTCAAAACAAACATTATAAAACATTAATACACATAAGAAGTGAGCATACAACAAAAATTAAAGTAAACTAAAAAGCAGTCCAAACTAAATTCATAATATAAAATAAGAAAAAGATTTTTAGTGTAAAAAATAACATGAACTCTAAAAAATTATCTTCGATAGACAAATATTTGAAGGTTTAGATTATCAGAGGATATTTTAGTTGCCTGAAAATTGTCCTCCATGTTTCTATGTTAAGAATGTTTCTATAATTAGGGATTGAAATTAGGTATAGATACAATTAGGAACGGAAATGTAAATTGAAGATAATTATACGCGTCTACTATATTAAGAATAATTTGGTCATTGTCTTAAACTTAATTGCTCTATAACTTAAATTTCTTCTTTGAATTTAATAATTTTCTATAAAATAATAATTGGCTCATAAAATAACAAAAACATAACATTTGGCGCCGTCTGTGGGAAGAAAACATCAACCATGGTTCAAACACGAAGAACGGCAACGACCTCTACCGAGGCCATACCCCTCAGCTCTGCTCCTCCCGCTACTGAGCAAGTACCCCCAACAACAGGGGCGATCACTCAAACTCAAGCTTCTCAACCTCCAGGGACGAATTCCCATGCTAAGAGAACATTACCTATGGTCATCGGCCCATCTGGTGGGCCCCACGTTTGGACCATACTGGGTCTAATAAATGCGACTTTCAATGTGTATTTAGGGCTTACTCTTACCCCATTTCATTTGTCCCCCAACTTCTAGGAAAACTGATCAGGTTTTCCTTGAAGTTTTAACGGCCTTTTTGCGAGACTTGGGTCAGGGTTTATTTTGGTACGTTACCATTTTCATGAATATCGGCTTGACGTAAAACGTGGAGTGACCAACGTGTTTATGACGATATTATATGATACTAAACGGTGCTAAACGACGCTAAACGGCGTTAATCAGCCTTAAAAGACGTTTAAACAGTGTTAAACGATGTTGAACGACATAAGACGGCACTAAACGGCGCTAAACGACGCTAAACAGTGCTAATCAGCCTTAAACGATGTTTAAATAGTGTTAAACGACTTTGAACTACTTTAAACGGCACTAAACGGTGTTAGACGACACTAAACGGTGCTAAACCGCCTTAAATAACATTTAAACAGTGTTAAACAAAGTTGAACTACTTTAAACGGCACTAAACGGTGCTAGACGACACTAAACGATGCTAAACCGCCTTAAACGACGTTTAAGCAGTGTTAAACGACGTTGAACTACTTTGAACGGCACTAAACGGTGCTAGACGACACTAAACGGTTCTAAACCACCTTAAACGACATTTAAACGATGTTAAACGGCATCGAACGGCTTTAAACGGCACTAAACGGTGCTAAACGACGCTAAACGGCATTAAAACGGCGACCGACTATCGTTTTGTTTTTAAACGGTGACCGAGGAAGGTCAAGAGGTCGGCCAGAGCCCTCCTTGGGCATGAGGTCGGTTGCCAAGAGGTCGTCCATGCCTTAAATGGTGCAAAACGGCACAAAATGGCACAAAACGATGCTAAACGGCGCTAAAACGGTGCTAAAAGGGTGACCGGCTAACGTTTTTCTGAAACGGCAATCGGGGAAGGGCATGTGGTCGGCCGGGGGCCTCCTTGGGCATCTAGTCGGCTGACAAGAGGTCGTCCATGCCACACATGGTGCAAAACGGCACAAAACGGTGCTAAACGGCGCTAAAACGGTGATAGTCGACACTAAACGGTGCTTAGATGATCGGCTGAAAATAGACCCGGGCAACTGGTCGACCACTAGGTGCTCCTGGTCGGCTGACAGGTGCTCCTGGTCGGCTGAAAGGTGCTCCTGGTCGGCTGACAGGTGCTCCTGGTCGGCCAGCCCCCTTCTTGTGCATCTGGTCGGTTGCCAAGTGCTCCTGGTCGGCTGACAGGTGTTCCTGGTCGGCCAGACCCCTTCCTGTGCACCTGGTCGGCTGATAGGTGCTCCTGGTCAGCTGACAGCTATCCCTGGTTGGCTGATTGGCTGACAGGGGCTCCGTGTTGACCCACACGGCACTAAACGATGCTTAAATGACGTTTAATCTATGTTAAATGACGTTAAATGGCGTAAGACGGCACTAAATGGTGCTAATCGATGCTAAACGGTGCTAAATTTAGGAATGTTCGAAGGTCAATGTTCGTTTTGGAAACCAAAAACCTTCATCAGAACCATCAACCGGGCCAACCAACTGACGGGAGGTGCCAGGAGGTCGGCCAGACCCCTTCCCGGGCAGCTGGTCAGCTGCCAGGTGCTCCTGGTCGGCTGAGGGTGCTAGGAGGTCGGCCTGACCCCTTCCCGGGCAACTTGTCGGCTGCCAGGTGCTCCTGGTCAGCTGACGGCTGCGGGGAGGTTGGCGGTCCTTCCCTGTGCGCCTTGGCGTGCCTCTCGGAGCTCTTTCGTGCTTCTCAGAGCTTATTGGCAACGCTTGAATCCTTTCACTAACCTTGAATCATGGTCTTCTTTATCAACCTTGAATCATCTTCATCAACATTGAATCATGTTCATCAACATTCAACCATGTCCATCAACATTCAACCATGTTCATCAACATTGAATCATGGTCTTCATACTTGGTTGTTAACTATCAAACTTTCTCTATTTCAAGATGTAGAAATGATGAAGTCCCTTAGTTCTTGCCCCCTTGCTTCATATGGTCGAGGTCTTGCTTCTCGGCTGATTGTTCAGGCAATCCACTTGCTCCTTAGCACTTGACCTCAGGTATGGTGTGCCTTTGTTGGTTTTCAACCCATTATCTTGATTCTAGGTTTCCAACCTTCTTCTTATGCTCATAGAACCTTGATTAGGTTTTAATTTGACTAACAACTCTTAATTCAAAGCCTTGAATTCAAACGACAAGCCCGATTGGAGGCAAACAACCTTATTGGTCGTCAAGGCTTAAACCTTATGTTGAGATTTGAAGTTCAAGGCTTCAATCCTCAGTTTTGGAATGTATTCTCCATACCATTCTTTGTGGTAATAGCCTTTTAGCTAATCTTCTTGATTCGATACGGCCCTTCCCAGTTAGGGGCTAGCTTTCCTTTCTGTCTAACCCCAGAAGCCTCTATCTTCCTTAGAACCAAATCGCCTTGTCGAAAGTGCCTCTCCCTAACTCTTAGGTTGTAGTGGAAAGATGCTCTCTTCTGATGCTCCGCATTCCTGGCATTTGCTTCATCCCTAACCTCATCAATTAGGTCAAGAGCGAGCCTCATGCCTTCCTCATTAGTCTCTTATTCATATGGAGTAAAGTTTTGAAAAGATCAAAAGGTATCAAAGAAGAAGGCACTATGCCGGAAATTTCTAGAGAAGTAATGCTATTAGCCAACCCCTAAACTCACATATTTTAGTGTGGCCAGGGGAGGCCAAGTCACAAAGGATTAGCAAGTGACTAGACCAGCAATGAAAGGACAAAGCGGGGTTGCTTCTAATTAAGCGCCAACCGCGAGGACTTTTGATATAAAATGAATTGAGATACAGGATGATGGATTTTATATATACCATTGACGTATTAGGATTGAGGGTAGTGACCAATGAAGAGTTACGAAGATTGTCAAAGATAGTGCAGTATGATGCATAAATGTTATCTGAAGCTTACTGTCCTCAAGAAGAGCAATAGGTACCAAGAGATTCATGTTGAACACAACCAATATCTTCCAGAACATCCTTGCTACCATTACCAAGTTTTGTAGGAAAGAACAGATAGACATGTGTTGTCTTTTGGAAGGTCATATAGACTAACATTCATTTGAAAGAAAAGGTTAACATTAAGCTACCCATAGTTTATCAAGATGAGAAGGATTGAAAAGAGATCCTTATTAAGGAGATATGATTTGATTGCCAATTTCAGGATGTAAGTATTCCTTGAAAATATAATTGAGGATAGAACATCCATAGATTAAGACAAACCCTGGGGATGCCCAAAGAATGGCATTACCCCTAATAAAGGCATTGTGAATTCAGATGATATAAGTTGAATCGACTAAGGTATCAATAACCTGTAAGGATTTGTGGAAAGGAGACTCGAAAAGTACATAGACAAAATTGTTATAGAGTTGATTAATGATGTTTGATATACCTTGTACCGAGAAGATACAGGAGGAATGATGAGGATGACCTAAGAAACCTTATAAGGGAAGAGGTAATATTCCGGACTTCAAAAGGGAAGTTTGGTAAGGAATGTATGACATAGTAACAATAAGGCCAGATGAAGCATGTGTGAAACCATGAGAAAGTATGGATTGAACCAATAAGGTTGAGATTATCCTAAAATAAGGAAGGACTATGATAAGAAATATCCTAGGTATGATTGGGAGTAACCGTGATGAAGTCCACATGGAAAGGTGGAAGCAATGACTTATGGAAAAAGAATGATATATATTTTCTCTCCTTCAGCAGAGTCTAAGGAAGAATACTTTCAACCAGCAGTGATGCGAACATGGTAGAAAAATTTAAGTTGGAATAGGCCCAGGAAACATTGATTACAAGGAATTATTATTATCAGGAAAGGCCAATGAGGTGGCCGACACTTTAAGTATAAGGGAGTAAGCATAAATGCTCATACCAAAGAAATAGTGTGATAATGAGAAGGGCCTTGAAGGTCAGAATGTGATGAAGGAATTTACGTTCCCCTGATGATTGTGCGCGGATCAATTATAAGGATAGTTTAAGTAAACATTCGATTCCTAATTTTGTCTTTAGCTCATTACCGACATTAGGAGGTTCTGCGACAGGCCAGACCAAATTCCCCAAGAGACTCGCCTTTCTTTTGGGAAGAGAGAGGAGAGACTAGATAATAATGGATGACTGAATACAGAAGATAGATTGGTACTGATATTGATAAGCTGAGTGGCATGATGATGAATGACAAGCAAGTTTATGTTGGTGTAATTCTGTGCAAACAAGATACAGAATATGAGGTTGGCAAGTGATTAAGCAAACCGCTAAGCTTCTAGCCTTCTACTGGAGACATATGATTAATAATCTCACCAGCCTGTTCCAGCTGCGATGTTGGAAGCTCTCCTGCAATTTTATCTGCTTTATGTAATATCTACGTCAAGCTCAGGAAGCGTTCCTTATGGATAGGGAATAGTGATTATTTTGTTTTCCTAGAGGATTTTGATCTGACAATTAGGAAACCTGTATGTTTAGTTATTAAAGCACTGCATAAACGATAAACGATGGTGATCCTTCTGAGAAATTAGGTGATGACGACTGTGGAAATGTCAAATTGAATCTAAGTTAGAGAAATCATCCAGGTTTATTTCGGATGGTTTAATTTTGGGAACAACGGGATATTTTCGATAAATGATTAGGCTATGATGGTTCATAAGGTAATTATAGTAGAAATGGTACAAGTAACTGATAGAGATGAATATAGAGTTGAGGAATCAATAAGGGAGTAGATATGCAGACTCCTGAGAAACCCCAACAATGAGGTAAGAAAAGTATGATATTGACATTGTAAGTATTGGTCACAATGGAAAGTTGAAATTGAAAGCATAAATGACATAAAGATTAACCCCTTTAATTTGGGAAAATTTGAGGAAAATTGGAATAGATTGATTGAGTAATAAGGAGACTCATGGATCGAGAAAGTGGGAATCTAAATGGTTGAACAAAGGAAAGTTGGACCCCAAACGTGTAATGCATATTGAGTAAAGGTGACGAGTGTCCCACTAATGAGATGACGGTGGAGTTAAGCAACAGAAGTAAATAAGAATTAGATAATACGAAGGATGTGATTGATAAAGAAAAGATTGGGAGATAATTATGAAATGAGAAGCAAGGAATGTTATGAATGGACTTTCTAACGAACTCTCGGGATGACAACATGATAGTGTTAGTATTGTGAATATGAAAGAGTCAGTAGAGTGGCGTGGAATGTCATTAACTATGATGTCAAGCGAGAAATCTAAGATTTAACCTGAGAGGTAGAAAAATTTTCCGACGATGAGTGTTGCAGCAAGGATATGTTGACACGTGAGATTAAGATATAGTGGTATTTGTTACGATTACGATTATTTTTCTTCTCTAATAAACCTCTATAGTTCAGAGGTAAATTTCAAGTATGATAGTTGACAACCATAAAAAAAAAATTATATAACTCCCTGAAATTCTTTTCTTTTCTCTTATTTATCTTCTTCTAAATTGAGAAGAACAGCCCTTTAAGAAAGGGAGGTACTGCTACGTGACTACCTGTCTATGTGATAGGGGTCTAAGTGGAATACCATAACTTGTCTAAATTACTTATCAAGTGCAAAAGGTTGGCCACCTTCTATACTAACTAGGCAATAGGACGAATGTTCATTGATCATAGTGATCTCTCAATAAATTCCTCTAATTCTATATATTGATCGAGATTGCGAAGATTAAAGCGATTAGGAAATGCGTAATTACGAGTGAGGTTATCTCCGAATTCGCAGCGCGATAGTGATACCAAAGTCACTACCGATACCAATAAGGAAAATAGCATATGACTGGGAAAGAGCATAAACCGGATAGTGTATTATACGAAAAGTAGTGAAGATTAATGAAAAAGGATAAAGGATGTATTGTAGCACTAGTAAGATGTGCTGAAAAAGGATTGGGATTGATTAAGGATTGACTAGAAAACTGGAAAGTGAAATAACCAACAAGTACCCCATTTGTCTTTTACATGATTTCGGGACAGAATCCTTTTAAGGAGGGGAGACTGTAAGAACCCGAATTTTCGGTAGAATTAAAACTTTTTTATATATCGATGAAAGAATGAACAGTGATTCTGACTACAAGGTATTAGCAGTTCTAATGAATGAATGTGTAAAGATTCTAATGATTATATGTCATGAAGAATGCAATGGGTTGACAACCTAGATAATAATAATCTATCTCCTACGAAATAAGATATGGCATTCCAAAGAGGAAGGAGATATTCTTGTGTCATCCAAATCTATATCTGTTGTTAGTCCAGTGGTTCCGAAAAAGGGGTAAGGAATGCCCGAAAGAGAACAAGGACATTTTTATAAATATAAGGAATAAAGATGGAATAAAGAATGAATAGTGTTTTGGTGAAAATAAGAATATTATTAGACGACGCTATATATAAGTATTCAGAACGGATTTTTGAGTTCGTATTCATGATCCAAGGGCGAAATAAGTGTATGTAAACGACATCGGATTCAGAAAAATAACACTTTTATTTTCTCCGAGATTTCCCTGGACACTGCAAGACTTAAGGATTTATTAAAAGGATTTAAGGAATTTAAATTCGAGAAGTATTAAGAAAGATGGAGATTAGTACTATAAATATTAAGAAGGTTTCCGGTAAAACCATAACTAGAAACGATTGAGTTATTCCTCTGAACGATCAATTAAATTGAGCAATAACCGGAAAAAAGAGCAAGCAGAGAGCAAGTTGCATGCATGTGCTAGTGGGGAAAATATCTAGTAACCATATAGTTATACAAGTAACTAGCACACTTAGAGATTAAACTAGTACTTAGCAAGCAAATCACTTGGTTAGCCTTAGCACCATCAAATCTTCAACACGTGTCCATCCATTTTCATCATCCCTTGCATTATCACTTTATTAAAGCTACTTTATGAGATATATTATCATCAATAATGCATTTTAGCCAAGGATGAGAACAAAGCAAGCAAAACTCCATCTCTCCCAAACTGCCCAGCACAAACAAGGCTCAAAGAAAAATTCATATCTTCATTTCTATCCATGATAAAATCACCAAATTTTAACCATAGCTTCTCCACTCAATGGTCAAGGTTATTTCCAAATATCATGGCAATCTAATGAGTATAGCCTAGTCAAATCGCCTCCCCAAGTTGAAGAAACCAATCTGCCTGTTCTTGGCAGTTTCTGTCCAGCAGGAAAAGAGGGCTCAAAACCATATCTAGGAAGCTTTGTTTTTGGTTATTTATATCTCAAATCAAAGCTTATGCAGAGGCCAAGACGTGGTAAAAAGTTGAGGTCAAAACTCTTATTTTTCGATTTGTTATGATTTTTACAAAAGTGATGATGAATAGTAACTCTTAGAAACTAACTTTGTTTTCTTGGTTTCTTTTGATGATCTAAGCTATATTAAGGTGTTCCAAGGACTAGATCAAGGCTTGATAGACTCATAGACACTCCAAGGAAGGTATAACTCTCTTGAAACCCTAGATCCACTTTAAGTTTTATGTATGTTCTTGATGATTATTAGATTAGTGATGAATATGATGATCTTATAAGTATGATTATGTAGTTTGTTAGTGGATCTGAGTATTATGATGTTATGATGGTGTAGTAAGATGTTATTGACTGTTAAGAGGAGTATTACATGTGTACAAGATGGATGGATGCCCGGTGTGGCTTGGTTGTGTTGAAAACAATTTAGAAACGTTCGATTTATAGCCGTCGTAATGCCCGATCTTCGTTAAACCTTAAGAAACCGTGCATCACAGTAGCTTTAACTCACTGTTTAGCTTTGTATTCTGCCATGAAAAGCTAGATTATGCTATAATCTTCGTTTGATATAAAGATCGTATGAAATGGACTTACGGTTTAGGAGTTATGATTAAATTCGTAAAAGTGGTTCGAAACCGTAAACAAAAGTTCGTAACTGAAATTGGATTCCTTTAGTACTACGATATCAGTGGCGAATCTTGATAATCAAATATTAGAGATAAAAAGGAAGGTGTGGGAGAAAACCTCATGTCAAACGGATCGTTTTCCGATTTTATAAAAATGTTCGAATCGAGGTTAAACGCGAATGAACCCCTTAAAAGTATGACTTTGGTTATAACTTAGAAAACGGGCGATAAAACTCGAGGTATAATCTTGATTCATAAACGATCGACCTTAGAATTTATACGACTTAAGTATATACCAAGTGTAAGTATGACGACGTGTCGTACTAGCGAACGAATGATGGGTCATAGCGATAATAAAGAGAGTTGCACTAAAGGGTGTTTAACGAGATAACTCGAAAACGTGTTTCGACTTAAGTTAAGTTATACTTAGCCTTTTTAAAAGTGTTAAGTGATTGACCTCGATTATTGTGACTATTTATAGATCACCGGATTGACACGAGGCACACTACCCCTACAGGATTGCCAGGCAAGTTTCAAATCCTTTTTAAAAGGCTGTTGTTGTGAATATATATATGCTTTCTGTTATACATATGCCATAGCATGCATGCCTACTTTCAAAGTCATATTGATATACTTGTTCCCTGAATTATTGTTGGCTTATAAGCTAGATAGTTAATATATCAGTTATAAGTCGGATATTACTAAGACCTGTTAGTCACAGAGGCATGCCTGTTTACATCTAATAACAAGCCTAATTGTCTGTAATGCTTTGCATTACTTACATGACCTCTTAACTGAGGGAACCTCTAGTTGTAGAGTTTCTATTTGTTTTGTACTTGCAATAGGCATCAAATCCTAGTTGTGTAACTGTACTTATATAGTCAAGAATAATGCTTGAAAGAAGTTCCAAGGTTCATGCCTCAAGCAAGAAGATAAAGATTGTCAAATAATCACAGTTGGGATTTGAAGAAATGAAGAATTTGACTAAGTACCAATTCGAGAAGTACTTTTGTCTATTCGAGAAGTCTAGCGTTCGAGAAGTCAGAGATTTGATATCTAAGAAGACACTGTTCGATATCTCTGAATGAACTATTCGATATCTCATTCGATATCTCAGAGATTCGACATGTCTAAATGCTCTATTCGAGAACTCAAGAAGTCAACAAGTCAAAGTGGTATTCGAGAGTTCTCAAAGAGTCAACAAGTCAAAGTTCCATTCGATATCTCAAGGACTCTGAATGAACTATTCGATATCTCAGGGATTCGACAAGTTAAGTGTTCTATTCGACAACTCAAGGAACCCTGGAGAAAAGTACTATTCGAGAAGTGATTCAATATGTAAATCATACAGTATTCGAGAACTCAGAGTTATCTAATCCTAGTTCTCGAACCAATCACTTAGCCACTTCTCGAATACATTCTTGGAGACAAAATACTGAAGAAATTGTACAAGTCTGAAACCTGCAACAAGCCAATGCACTTTATGGACCACAATCTGTAACGTGCTCTGGAAAATCTTACAAGGAAGCTTGGAGAGATTTAGAAGAGAAAAAGAGCTAAAGAAGTGGATCTGAACAGAACTTTGCAAAGTCAAATCTGTAGCCGTTTGGACACTTACTCAAAAAGGATAGACAGACCAGAAAGTAATTTGTTTTAGCTACCTTACTTGTAGTAAGTAGGTTGTATTCATGTTCTATAAGGATACAACCTCACTTCCTAAGAAGCAATCTTAGTGAAGAAAAAGTTTTTAATACACACTTAAGACATATCTCTCTGAGAAAAACGAAGCTGAGAATACTATCATTTGTATTCACAGATTGTAGCAACCTTTATCTAATAATATATTAGATTAAAGTGATATTGTATCTTGTGTTATCTTTATCCGCACCTATACATTTGCACACACAAACACTTATCTGCTACACAGATTCAAGAACTAAGAAAAGTTCAAGAATCCATTCACCCCCCCTCTGTATTCTTTTATTGTATTCAATACTCAACAAGACCCTTAAGCGAAGGGCAGTTGAATCTTATTCTTTGACTATAGACCGGGAGTCGTTATTCCTTGATATATTGATATTATTTTCAGAGGAAAATAATTAAGTAAATATTTTCCATTTATTATCTGGCGAATATTATTTGGAATGTTCATCCGATATTTATTTATTCGATGAATATTATCTTTGATATTCATCTAAGATTGATTTAATATTCGAATATTATTTCGAACCCTCATTTAAGTTATTTACTTAAAGAATATTCATTCAAGCTTATTTACTCAATAGATATTATTTTGAATATTCATTCGAGTTTATTTATTTAATGAATATTATTTTTAATATTCATTCGAGTCTTATTTATTTAAATGAATATTATTTCGAATATTCATTCAACTCTATTTATTTTATAAATATTAGTTTGAACATTGATTCGAACTCAAGTTATTCGATGAATCTATACTATTATATAAAAGCCGAAACATTAAAAGTTTGGTTCAACGGTACTTATTGAATTTACCTAATTACCCTGACTCAATTACAGATCTATTAACTAATCAATTTCCTTTTTCAGGTTACGCATATTTCTATTTTTAAGAACTAAATAATTTCCTTTTCCAAGTAAAATACAATATCTTTTATATTTTATCTAACTAAATTTATACTTCTATATAAAAACCGAAACATTAAAAGTTTGGTTCAACGGTACCTATTGAATTTACCTAATTACCCTTACTCAATTACAGATCTATTAACTAATCAATTTCCTTTTTCAGGTTAAGCATATTTCTATTTTCAAGAACTAAATAATTTCCTTTTCCAAGTAAAATACAATATCTTTTATATTTTATCTAACTAAAATTTCTCATTTATTAATCAATTTCCTTTTTCAGTTTAAACATATAACCTTTTCTATTTTTCAATAACTAAATAATTTACTTTTTCATTTAAAATAGAATATCTTTTACATTTTATCTAACTAAAATTTCTCCTTTTTAAAAACACTACGAGCAATTTTGTTTAAAAAAAATAATTTAATGATATATAATTGCTATTAACTAATCAATTACCTTTTTCAGTCAAAACACGTTACCTTTTCTCTTTTCTCTAATTAAAATCTCTCTTTTTCCAATTATATTATGGATGGTTACATTTTTCAGCAAAACACATTACCTTTTTTCTTTCTTCTTACTAAAACCTTCATTTTTCTAATTATATTACAGGCATTTCTATTTAATAAAAAAAATATTATAATACTAATAATTAACCAATTACAATTTCAGCTAAAAAATAACATAATTATATATAATTATTATTAACTAATCAATTACCTTTTTCAGTCAAAACACGTTAACTTTTCTCTTTTCTCTAACTAAAATCTCTCTTTTTCCAATTATATCATGGACGCTTACCTTTTTTCAGCAAAACACGTTACCTTCTTTCTTTCTTCTTACTAAAACCTCCATTTTTCTAACTAAAATTTCTCTTTTTTAAAAACACTACGAGCAATTTTGTTTTAAAAAAATAACTTAATTATATATAATTGCTATTAACTAATCAATTACCTTTTCAGTCAAAACATGTTACCTTTTCTCTTTTCTCTAACTAAAATTTCTCTTTTTCCAATTATATTATGGATGGTTACCTTTTTCAGCAAAAACACATTACCTTTTTTCTTTCTTCTTACTAAAACCTCCATTTTTCTAATTATATTACAGGCATTTCTATTTAATAAATAAAATAATAATATTATAATACTAATAATTACCCAATTACCATTTCAGCTAAAAAATAACATAATTATATATAATTATTATTAACTAATCAATTACCTTTTTCAGTCAAAACACGTTACCTTTTCTCTTTTCTCTAACTAAAATCTCTTTTTTTTCCAATTATATCATGGACGGTTACCTTTTTTCAGCAAAACACGTTACCTTTTTTCTTTTTTCTTACTAAAACCTCCATTTTTCTAATTATACTATAGGCGTTTCTATTTAATACAAATAAAATAATAATATTATAATACTAATAATTAACCGATTACCTTTTCAGCTAAAATATATCATCTTTTCTATTTTTTCTAATTACATTCCCTTTTTTCCAAGAAATATAACGGGTAGCATTAATTTCTCATTTTCTAAAAACTATGAACAATTTTATTTCGTAAAATAACATACCTAAATTATAATTACTATAAACTAATCAATTACTTTTTCCACATAAATCATGCACGTTACCTTTCTATTTTCTCTAACTAATTTTTTTTAATTATATTACATACGGCTCTATTTAATGAAATAAACTAATAATATTATAATATTTTTAGTTAACCGATTATCTTTTTCAGCTAAAACATATCATCTTTTCTATATTTTCTAACTAAAATCCCTTTTATAATAGAAATACCACGGACAATATTATTTTCTCATTTTCTAAAAACATTACGAGCAATTGTATTTAGTAAAATAACGTAATTCAATTATAATTACTATAAACTAATCAATTACCTTTTTCACCTAGAACATATAATCTTTTTAATTTTCACCAACTAAATTCTCTATTTTTCTAATCATACCACGTACATTCTATTTAATAAAATGAAGTAATAATTTTATAATTACTAATAATTAATTGATTATTCTTTTTAACTAAAACCTATCATTTTTCTATATTTTCTAACTGAATCCCTACTTTTCTAGAAATATCACGAATAACATTTATATAATTATTATCAAATCATTTCATATAAAAAAGTAAGCCTCCAAAATTCATGTTTTAAAAAAAATTAATTTTAATTAATGAATTTTTTTATATAATATAAAAAAAATCTGTGCATCGCACGGGTTTTAGGCTAGTATTATTTTAAATATCCACTTGAGTTTTCTTTAGTTAATGAATATTACCTTCAATATTCATTTAAAGTCGAATCAATTATTGAATATTACTTCGAATATTCCTTCGATAATTAATTCTTCGATAAATATTATTAAGTTGAATATTCATTAGTTGTTCAATGAATATTATCTCAAATATCCATTTGATGATTATTTCATCTATAAATAGTATTATTCACTCGAATATTCATTATTCGTTCAATGAATATTATTACGAATATTTGTTTAAAGATCATTTCGAGCAATGCTCTTCCAATAATTATGACTTAATAAATATTCTTGGAATATTTATGTAATTATTCTAATTCGACGATTTACTTCATTCACATAGTATCATCGACCTTCGAACATGAAATAGATTATTTTAGAATCTTATTATTATTATTATTATTATTATTATTATTATTATTATTATTATTATTATTATTATTATTATTATTATTATTATTATTATTATTATATCAAGGAGGGTTCTCAAACTCTATTCTTCGTTCAATCGTGTCTCTCAAATAATAAGGGAACCCTACTTGAGAAATGTTATTTATCTTGTGACTGCCCGGTCATAAATTATTCATTTCACTCGCAACTTGGTTGCTATTATTCATGGAATCTTGTGTACCCTCTCATCATTCGAGGGGTAAAATTGTTGGAACAAGTTGGTATCCATTAACAAGCCTCGGCTTGGGAAATATTGGTGAATTTTCATTTCCAACTAGATACGACTGCCTTATGGAGTCTGATAAGTGGATTTTATATCTACTTGGAACATTCTAAATTGGCTTAAATTGATTGTCTTGGACTCAAGTTTCTTGTAGTTTTGATTTGTTTTGCTTAGTTGTGCAGGTTTAAGAGAATGTTGATTAAGGTGGATGCTTCTATAATTTTTTGGGAATTAATTGATTAAAATTCGGATTTTCTGGGAAGGCTGCGCAGCTTACACTGTTTTGGCCATATCTGGAGTTCTGTAAGTCCGTTTTCAGCGATCTTACTGCCCACGCGAAGCTTGAGAGATTTTCTACAACCTGGGATAGGAATCACGTGCAAGTAAAGTGATGAATTAAATCGCGCGTGCAATCTTTGTGAAGCATGGCTGGGAAATTCCTGTTTTGCCCTTTTCAAGTTCTAATTATATTCCGGGCAGGTTTTAGCACCTTAATTAAATTCTAATTGTAATAGAAGATAAATTCTTGCTGGGCAAGAAATATAGAGCCTATAAAAACACATCTAAGCATTGTAATAGAGATATACAGATTATCATCGCATTATTATTGTAACCAGCTGAGATCTGCAAGAGAGAAAAGGAGAGAAGGGTTCAACGCTCGTGACAAGCACGGATCTAGATCTACTTCATCTTTTGTATACGTTGGATTATAGATTTGTTTTCTCAACTCTTAGTTCTAATAATATTTTTACTTCTTTCTTCCATATCTTGTTTTAAATCATGTTTTCATCAAATCCCATGACGATGAACGGTTCAATTATGGGCTAATCGTTGTCGTGGGATCCTAGTGGATTTATCTATGTAGCTTAGTAGTTTGCATGCCTTAAAGATTTATGTGTGGTGAATACTTGATATCCTTGTATGGTTGTGCTTATTGAATTTAGGTGCGTCGCGAACATCTAATTTGTTAATCTCTTGCTAAACGAGAGTGGATCTTGAGATTTAGAACTTGCCATGCTAGCATAGGATAGGTTGATGTTAATCATCATGATTTGTGGCATGAATAGAGATATTATGCTACCCTATGTGGTCTAAGTGGATAACTTGTGCTTCAACCTCTATGTTTTCAAATTCTATAGAGATATAGGGTCTAAACATAATAGGTGCCTATTCATCTTCTATCTCTTTTGTGGATGTATGTGTAGATTGGTACTAGTATACCGAGAGGTAACTTTTACTCTTTTCGTGTTATCCGATCAGATATCAAAACCATCGCATGTTTTAATTAAAGGCTGCAACTCTAAGTGAAGTAGATGATGAAACTAGGATTCCATGTTTATTCTCATATAAGTAATTCGATTTTTATTCTCGTTAATTGTTAGTTTATAATTTGCACTTAGTTTAAATTAGATAATAAATCTCAAATTTGTTATTTTTCTTAGCAGTGAATTAAAACCATACATTGTTGCATAGGCATATTTACTGAATAAAACCATAACCAGATCTCTGTGGAACGAACTTTAATTGTATTACTTGTGACAACGTGCGCTTGCGTGAAATTAGCATAACAAGTTTTTGGCGCCGCTGCCGGGGATCATCGGTGTTTTTATTTTAGTTTATGTGCTTGTCATCAGTGGTCGTTAGCGTTCACTGACTTGGATTCTTACTTAGTTTGTTTGTTTCGTGGTGTTTCAGGCACTTGAGTTTGTATGCAAACACGTTCGCAAGCTCGTTTGCAAAGACTGGCGGAAGACGATCTTGTAGAGAATAAAGAGAATAAGGAAGAGGAATCTGAAACTACAGTAGCAATGGCAGATGAAGCAGCAGCTAAGGCTTTGAAGGACTATTCTCAGCCGAAACTCAATGACATTCAGTCTAGCATTGTTAGGCCAGCTATTGCAGCAAACAACTTTGAGATCAAGCCGGGCACAATTCAGATGGTGCAGAATTCAGTTCAATTTGGGGGAGCTTCTACGGAGGATCCAAACATGCATGTTCGGGACTTTATCGAAATCTGCGACACTTTCAAGTGTAATGGTGTGACGGATGATGCTATTAGGTTGAGGCTTTTCCCATTCTCTCTGAGGGATAAGGCTAAGAGCTGGCTACACTCTTTGCCACCTGGTTCCATTACTACATGGGAAGATCTTGCTCAGAAGTTCCTTACTAAATTCTTCCCTATGGCGAAAACTGCAGCAATAAGGAATCAGTTGACTCAATTTCAACAGCAATCTGGTGAGTCATTATGTGAGGCTTGGGAACGCTACAAGGAGATGCTAAGGAAGTGTCCTCATCATGGCATGCCTGATTGGATGGTTATTAATGGTTTTTACAATGGGTTGGGAGCACAGTCTAGACCTTTACTAGATGCAGCATCAGGTGGAGCTCTTTGGGCGAAGAGTTATGATGAAGCTTATGATCTTATAGAGATGATGGCTGCTAATGAATATCAGAATCCAACCCAGAGACTTTCTCAAGGCAAGGTAGCAGGAGTTTTGGAAGTAGATACAGCTTCAATGATTACGGCTCAGTTGAAGGCTCTTGCTATGAAAGTGGATTCTCTTGCTAATTATGGAGTTCAGCAGGTGGCTAGTGTTTGTGAGTTATGTGCGGGCGCACATGAGACGAATCAGTGTGCTATCTCTTCTGAATCAACACAGTTCGTGAGTAATTTTCAGAGACCTGCTGCACCAGTTCCAGCCACTTATCATCCAAACAATCGGAATCATCCTAACTTCAGCTGGAGCAACAATCAGAATACTCAACAATCTTATCAGCAATCGAAGCCATACAATCAAGGCTATCAACAACCTTATAGGGCACCATATCAACCTCCGGGATTTCAACAGCAACAATCTCAGACTCATGCGGGGCAATCATCTAATGATAAATCTGATGAGATGTGGATAGCATTAAAGAACCTACAAGCTGGTCAGAAGCTCTTGGAAACTCAGATAGGACAGATTGCAAGTGCTTTAGGAAGTAGGCCACAAGGAACTCTTCCCAGTGATACGGAAGCAAATCCAGGTAGGAGGGATTTCAAGGAGCAGGTGAAGGCCGTAACTTTGAGATCGGGAAAGGTTACATCAGATCCTAAATCAGCCGCTAAAGAAGATGAAGAAGTGCAGAATCAGCAAGTGGAAAAATCTGCAATGCCTGAATTTGAAAAATCTGACTTAGTAGCGGATGAGCTAGATGGTGACAAAGAGAAGAGCAAGGAACCTGTTCAAGCTTCAGTGGAGCAGTCTACTCAGATCTATCCTCCTCCTCTATATCCTAGAAGACTCCAGAAGCAGAATTTGGATAAAAAGTTTGCTAAGTTCCTCGAGGTGTTCAAGAAGTTGCATATCAACATACCTTTTGCGGAAGCTCTTGAAGAAATGCCGAGCTATGCCAAGTTCATGAAGGGTATTCTCTCGCGTAAGTTGAAGCTCGATGCATTAGAAACCGTTGCCTTAACGGAAGAGTGTAGTGTTGTTTTGCAACAGAAGTTACCTCCAAAGCTAAAGGATCCGGGTAGTTTTACTATTCCATGCACTATTGGTAATCTATTCTTTGAGAAGTGCTTGTGTGACTTGGGAGCTAGCATCAATCTCATGCCCTTGTCAGTTTTCTTGCAACTTGGTCTACCGGATCCAAAGCCAACTAACATCTCGTTACAGTTGGCCGATCGTTCAATTACTTATCCTAGAGGCATAGTGGAGGATGTCTTGGTCAAAGTTGATAAACTCATCTTCCCTGCTGATTTTGTTATCTTGGATTTCGAGGAAGATAAGAAGATTCCCATAATCTTGGGAAGGCCATTCCTAGCTACTGGTAGTACTTTGATCGATGTGCAAAAAGGAGAGCTCACCATGAGGGTACAAAATCAGAATGTCACCTTTAATGTGTTCAATGCTATGAAGCTTCCATCTGATGAAGAAGAATGTTTCAATGTTGATTTGGTTGATTCCGTGGTAGCCAAGGATCTTGATCATTTGTTGCTAACAGATTCTTTGGAAAAAGCATTGAGTGAGAACTCTGAGGTGAAAGATGAAGATGAAGTGATGCAAATTCAGATGTTGAATGCAAATTCGTGGAAGAGAAAATTTGACATGCCTTTCGAGTCTCTTGGTTTAAAGGAGCTGGAAAAGTCACAAGTCCGTCTTAAACCATCTATTGAGGAGGCTCCTACTCTTGAACTCAAACCTTTACCTAATCACTTGAGGTATGCTTTTCTTGGTGATACTTCTACGCTGCCTGTTATTATTTCTTCTAATCTGTCAGATATCGAGGAAGAAAAGCTCTTGCGTATTTTGAGGGAGTTCAAGTCAGCAATTGGTTGGACTATAGCAGATATCAAGGGAATCAGCCCTTCTTATTGCATGCATAAAATTCTGCTAGAGGAAGGAGCTAAGCCGACTGTTGAACATCAAAGAAGACTCAATCCGATTATGAAGGAGGTGGTGAAGAAGGAAATTCTAAAGTGGTTAGATGCTGGTATCATCTATCCTATCTCAGACAGTTCTTGGGTGAGTCCGGTTCAATGTGTGCCAAAGAAAGGAGGCATGACAGTTGTTGCTAATGAGAAGAATGAGCTCATCCCTACTCGGACAGTCACGGGATGGAGAGTTTGCATGGACTATCGGAAGCTCAACAAGGCCACGAGAAAAGACCACTTTCCTCTTCCTTTCATTGATCAGATGTTAGACAGGTTGGCTGGACACGAATATTATTGTTTGCTTGATGGCTATTCTGGTTATAATCAGATTTGCATTGCTCCGGAAGATCAAGAGAAGACCACATTCACATGTCCTTTTGGCACTTTTGCTTTTCGTCGAGTTTCTTTTGGACTTTGTGGTGCTCCAGCCACTTTTCAAAGGTGTATGATGGCTATTTTCTCAGATATGATTGGCACTAATGTGGAAGTTTTTATGGATGACTTCTCAGTTTTTGGTACTTCATATGACAAGTGCTTGCATAATCTTGGCTTGGTATTGAAACGTTGTGTGGAGACTAATTTGGTTCTTAATTGGGAGAAGTGTCATTTTATGGTGCAAGAAGGAATTATTCTTGGGCACAAGGTATCTAGCAAGGGGCTTGAAGTGGATAGGGCCAAGGTGGAGACAATCGAGAATCTTCCTCCACCTATTTCAGTTAAAGGAATTCGCAGTTTTCTTGGTCATGCGGGATTCTATAGGCGATTCATTCAAGACTTCTCAAAAATCTCTAAACCTTTATGCAACCTGTTAGAGAAGGATGTTCCTTTCAAGTTTGATGATGAGTGCCTTGCGGCTTTTGAGCTCTTGAAGAAGAAGCTGACCACTACACCTGTTATTACTGCACCCAATTGGGAGGAACCGTTTGAGCTAATGTGTGATGCTAGTGACTATGCTGTTGGAGCTGTGCTTGGGCAAAGGAAGGACAAAATTTTTCATGTGGTTTACTATGCAAGTAAAACCCTCAATGATGCACAGCTTAACTACACCACTACGGAGAAGGAGTTGCTAGCAGTTGTCTATGCTTTCGAGAAATTCAGATCTTACTTGCTTGGTACGAAGGTGATTGTGTATACGGATCATGCTGCTATTCGATATCTTATGGCGAAGAAGGATTCAAGGCCTAGATTGATTCGTTGGGTACTTCTCTTGCAAGAATTTGATGTGGAGATCAAGGATAGAAAGGGCACGGAAAATCAAGTAGCTGATCATCTTTCACGTTTGGAGGACCAAGGTAAGGATTCACATGCCAAATCTCTTATTAATGAATCTTTTCCAGATGAGCAACTTTTTGGGGTGCAAGGTGAAGAGCCATGGTTTGCAGATTATGTGAACTATCTTGTTAGTAATGTCATCCCTCCGGAATTCTCGTATGCTCAAAGGAAGAAGTTCTTACATGATGTGAAGTGGTACCGTTGGGATGAGCCATTCTTGTTCAAGCTTGGTGTGGATCAGATTTTGAGAAGGTGCATTCCTTATAGTGAGACGGAAAGTATTTTGCATGATTGTCATTCTACCACATATGGAGGCCATTATGGTGGTGATAAAACAGCTCAGAAAGTACTTCAAGCGGGATTCTATTGGCCGACTCTGTTTAAAGATTCTCACAGGTTCGTGATGGGTTGTGATCGATGTCAAAGGGTTGGTAATATCTCTAGGAGGAATGAGATGCCTCTGAATACTATTCTTGAAGTTGAGATCTTTGATGTGTGGGGAATTGATTTCATGGGTCCGTTTGTTTCTTCTTGCAACAATCAGTACATCTTGCTAGCTGTGGATTATGTGTCTAAATGGGTTGAGGTGAAAGCCTTACCAAAAAATGATGCTAAGGTAGTGCTGAATTTTCTTCACAAGCAGATTTTCACACGTTTTGGAACTCCACGAGCTATAATCAGTGATGAGGGGACACACTTCTGTAATCGTCAATTTACTGCGTTGATGGCAAAATATAATGTGACTCATCGTGTTGCCACTGCTTATCATCCTCAAACTAATGGTCAAGCGGAGGTTTCTAATCGTGAAATCAAAAGAATTCTTGAGAAAGTGGTGAATCCATCTCGTAAGGATTGGTCGTTGAAGCTAGATGAGGCGGTTTGGGCGTACAGAACTGCTTACAAGACACCCCTAGGTATGTCTCCTTATCAGTTGGTGTTTGGTAAGGCATGTCATTTGCCTGCCGAGCTAGAGCACAAAGCCTATTGGGCGTTGAAGAAATTGAATTTGGATATCTCGGCTGCGGGTGAGAAACGTCTACTTCAGTTAAATGAGCTTGAAGAATTTCGTGAACAGGCTTATGAGAATGCGAAAATGTACAAGGAGAAGGTTAAGAGGTGGCATGATAAGAAGTTGGTGCGTAAGTCATTTGTGTCGGGTCAACAAGTGTTGCTTTATAATTCTCGTCTTAAACTTTTTCCGGGTAAGCTCAAATCAAAGTGGTCGGGTCCGTTTACAGTCAGGGAAGTATTTCCTAGTGGAGCAGTGGAGATATTTAGAGGTTCTATTGATGATTCTTTCAAGGTGAATGGACATAGACTTAAGCCTTATTTTGTTGGTATGGTAAACCGTGAGAAGGTTGCCGCTGTTTTATCTCGTTCGTGATTTTTTCGGAAGAATGTCAAGCTAATGACATTAAACGAGCGCTTCTTGGGAGGCAACCCAAGCTTTGTTGTATAAATTATTACCTATTTCTGTCTTTCAAAAAAAAAAAAAAAAAATCGAAATTGGAGCAAATTGCAGGGCTGTAACGCAACCTGCGTGTGCGTTTCTGGAAGAGAGGCAAGTTGCGCCCCTAACACGCAACTTGCGTGTGCGTATCTGGAATAGAGGCAGTTTGCCCCCTAGTGGCGCAGCTTGCTGTGACGTTACTGGAAAAGAGGCAATTTGCCTTTCACTCAGGCAGTTGGCGCGTGGGGTGAATTGATTGAAAAAAAAAAAATTCCTCACAGTGTTGTTCTCTATTCTGCCGAGAGTTTGTGTGATCATATAAAAAAGAAAATTCTTTTCTCACCCCAATTCTTTTTATATCCCCATCTCTTCCCTAAATCTTTTCCTATTTTAATTCCAAAACCCCTCATCTCTCCTAAAAAAATTTCAAATTCCTATTTCTTTTCTAAATCTTTTTCTTTTATCTATTAAATATTTTTTCTATCCTATATCAAATTCCAATTTCCACCCAAATTTTTTTCCTTTTCACATTAAAATTCTTATATTCATCCTATCACTCCATGGCCTATATATACCCATACATACACACCCAATTCATTATCTTCCTCATCTACATCTCTTAAAAATTCAAGTTTGGGGGAAAATTAGTACAAGTTCACCTCTTTGATTCGTAGTGGGAATTCTTTTCTCTATTTTATTTTATTACGAATTTGTGTTCTTGTAAATTGGGGTTTTTGTATTATTCTTGTTACGTGGGTATTTTTGGTGTGATTTGGTTTGGTGGTTTTTGGTGGGATATTTCTTGGTGGTTGTTGGTGGTGCTATTGTTGAGTGGGGTTTTGATTATTATGGCGCCTAAGCGAATGAGGGGTGGTTCTTTTAGGGTGGAGAGATTTTCTTCTCCGGATGCGGAGGTTGAGTATAATAGGTTGTTGTCAAAGTCGGTGGCGAAAGAAAGGGGGTTTTTACCAACTCGTCATTATGGGTTGGTTGATGTGATTAGTGAGTTACGTTGGGGAGAGATTTGTAAGGCACCTGCTCCAGTTCCGGTGAATGTTGTTAGGGAGTTTTATGCGAATGCTAAAGGTGAGCCGGATGAGGTGTGTGTGGTTCGAGGTAAACAGGTGGAGTATAGTGTTGATGCTATTCGCAAAATTTTGGGACAACCACCGAAGCTTGTGGGGGATGAAGATTGGGCGAGGAAGACTAGTAAGGATGTGGATTTGGAGGCAATTGTTCGTGAGTTATGTGTTCCTGGTACGGTTTGGAAGTATAAAGTGGGAACTAATGCGCCGGTTAATTTTCTGTCTTCTGCTATGAATAAATTTGCACGTGCATGGTATGCATTCCTTTGTGCGAATATTATGCCTACTTCTCATATATGTGAGGTCACAGTTGATAGATTGATTCTTCTTTGGGGCATTCTAAAGGGGAAGTACATTGATGTAGCCTATATTGTTCATCAGAATATTCTACGGTTTTTAAAGTCTCATGCGCTATCATCGATGCCCCATGCTTCTGTTATAGCTGGTTTATGTAAGGAAAGTGGTGTTATCTGGGGTGCGGATGAGGAGTTGCAGTCACCTTTGCCTTCCATTACTGATGTGTCTATTGATCGAATGCCTGACTGGCAAGGTGGGGTTCCACATCCGAGGGGGCTTGGTTATATTGTTGATGATGGTGCTAGTGGTAATGGAGCGGGCGCTCAGCCACAGGGTTCGGAAGTACCGAGAGTTTTGGAGGCCCACTTTAGGCGTTTGTATAGGCGGATGGATGCTATACATGCTTGTAACAGGGAGTATGCTCAAGATATGGCTACAGCTTTGAGAGATGCAGGTGTTCAGGCGAGGTGGCCAGTCTATGGAGCTCGTACGCAATATCCACCGCCAGATTCTGATTCCTCCGAAGAGGTGGACGAGTAGGTATGTTTTCTACTATCCCTTGTATTTACTTCCATTCAATGAGGGCATTGAATATTTTAAGTTTGGGGGTGGTTTGAGGGATTAGTAGTTGTTGTATTATTTGTTCATGTAGGATTTCATGCTTTGCATCTTAGTAGTAGTAAATTATGCATTTATGTTTGTGTTATCTACGTTTGTTTCATATAGGACATTCTGTTTTTATGTTCGTATATCATGTGAGTTCATAATAGTTTGCATTTGCACCCATGCTTGATAGGAATTTTGTGTTGTTGACGCTTTTGATTGAGAAGTGATATGCTCTGTTCTTGTGCACACACATACACTAGTAAGTTGAAGCTAGTAGACTTTTTGAATGTTGTAAGTGATTAGAAGGACATGAATATGTGCAAGATGATTTAGTTTGCATGCTTTGAATACAAGTTGGTGCGTTAGAGAGATGTTGCTTGGGATTGAGTATGTTTTTCCACCAAGTGAGTTTTTGAGCCTTATTGCATATTGCATATTTGCAATTTATTCGTTTGCTTGAGTGTCCACGGATTGTTTGCATTGCTAGCAGTTGTTTGAGGTCTTTCTTGAAACGCATGACATTAATTGACGATTAAAATGATAAAGGCATGTAGGAATAACCGCATATTTTCCCATATTACCACACCATGTTTACATGATCAACTAGTTAACCCGTTGAGCTTAATCCTATTTTTTCGGTGACATACCACATTACTTGCCTAGACCTTTTTCTTGTATTGGCCTTACATTAATTTGAACCCACATTGTCAAAGGCTAGTAGAGTGCTTAAGGGAGTAATAAGGTGTGCGAGGAGGGATTATTGTTGGTCATACTTTTGGGGGGGAAATATTAAAAATTGGATTTGGTTGTTTACTTGATAGTCGACATATGTAATAAATTATGGGATCATTGTTATTGTTTATATTATTGTTTGTGTTCTATCTAGCTCTCGGAAAAAAAAAACAGAAAAAAAAAAAAAAAGAAAAAAAAAAATATTATGAGAGCATGTTTGTGTTTGTTGTGATCCTATTTCAGTCGACTAGTCGAGTGTTTGTTTTAGTAAAAATTATGTGGGGGGAATATGGTGTTGTGTGTGATTTATTATGGTACTTACTAGCTTTTGACACTTCACCTGTTTTGGCTTATTTGACATACCTTGTCCTTAGCCCCGTTACAACCCAAATAAAGACCTTTTGATTATCGTCATTGATGTATGTTGTGTTAAGAGTTAGATTGATACCAAATGTCAAGCATGCTTATGATTTTGTTGGAATTGAGTGATACACTTACCCTTGTTCTTGAGTGAATATTCTTTTGTGAGTGGATTGTGAGTGTTTGCTTGTTCTTGCGTATGAGATCCCGAGTGTTTTCTCAAAGATGTACTCTTGTAGGTTTAGCATGCTTACTAACTTATTCTTACACTTGACATGGGCTTGTGAGAACTTATGCATGTTCATTGAGTAGACTATGTGAATTCTTGCACTTTCGACACCAAGACATTGCGTATTTACTTTGATTCTTAAGTTGATATGGCATGAGAGGATTTGAAGGTATGGTAGATTAGATTAATTGCATTTGCATATTAGTTGCATTCATGCATTGCATTGCATTAGGTTAAATGGATTTTGTGGGTACATTCGCTATAGGCCCTCACGAGACCTTACTCGTCCACTAGGGCTGCCTAGGGGTTTAAAGGGCTTGTTGCATATGCCAAATGCAACCGTGATCACCTACGGAAGTGGTACTAGTTAGTTAGTTGTAAATGTTAATGCTTGAGGACAAGCATCGGTTTAAGTTTGGGGATGTGATAAGTGGATTTTATATCTACTTGGAACATTCTAAATTGGCTTAAATTGATTGTCTTGGACTCAAGTTTCTTGTAGTTTTGATGTGTTTTGCTTAGTTGTGCAGGTTTAAGAGAATGTTGATTAAGGTGGATGCTTCTATAATTTTTTGGGAATTAATTGATTAAAATTCGGATTTTCTGGGAAGGCTGCGCAGCTTACACTGTTTTGGCCATATCTGGAGTTCTGTAAGTCCGTTTTCAGCGATCTTACTGCCCACGCGAAGCTTGAGAGATTTTCTACAACCTGGGATAGGAATCACGTGCAAGTAAAGTGATGAATTAAATCGCGCGTGCAATCTTTGTGAAGCATGGCTGGGAAATTCCTGTTTTGCCCTTTTCAAGTTCTAATTATATTCCGGGCAGGTTTTAGCACCTTAATTAAATTCTAATTGTAATAGAAGATAAATTCTTGCTGGGCAAGAAATATAGAGCCTATAAAAACACATCTAAGCATTGTAATAGAGATATACAGATTATCATCGCATTATTATTGTAACCAGCTGAGATCTGCAAGAGAGAAAAGGAGAGAAGGGTTCAACGCTCGTGACAAGCACGGATCTAGATCTACTTCATCTTTTGTATACGTTGGATTATAGATTTGTTTTCTCAACTCTTAGTTCTAATAATATTTTTACTTCTTTCTTCCATATCTTGTTTTAAATCATGTTTTCATCAAATCCCATGACGATGAACGGTTCAATTATGGGCTAATCGTTGTCGTGGGATCCTAGTGGATTTATCTATGTAGCTTAGTAGTTTGCATGCCTTAAAGATTTATGTGTGGTGAATACTTGATATCCTTGTATGGTTGTGCTTATTGAATTTAGGTGCGTCGCGAACATCTAATTTGTTAATCTCTTGCTAAACGAGAGTGGATCTTGAGATTTAGAACTTGCCATGCTAGCATAGGATAGGTTGATGTTAATCATCATGATTTGTGGCATGAATAGAGATATTATGCTACCCTATGTGGTCTAAGTGGATAACTTGTGCTTCAACCTCTATGTTTTCAAATTCTATAGAGATATAGGGTCTAAACATAATAGGTGCCTATTCATCTTCTATCTCTTTTGTGGATGTATGTGTAGATTGGTACTAGTATACCGAGAGGTAACTTTTACTCTTTTCGTGTTATCCGATCAGATATCAAAACCATCGCATGTTTTAATTAAAGGCTGCAACTCTAAGTGAAGTAGATGATGAAACTAGGATTCCATGTTTATTCTCATATAAGTAATTCGATTTTTATTCTCGTTAATTGTTAGTTTATAATTTGCACTTAGTTTAAATTAGATAATAAATCTCAAATTTGTTATTTTTCTTAGCAGTGAATTAAAACCATACATTGTTGCATAGGCATATTTACTGAATAAAACCATAACCAGATCTCTGTGGAACGAACTTTAATTGTATTACTTGTGACAACGTGCGCTTGCGTGAAATTAGCATAACAGAGTCCTATCAACAAGTGTTATACTTGGGGAAAGGGGGACGAACTTTACATTTCAAAGTTATGAATGTTAATTGAACTAGGAGACGCGTAAGTGGCTGAGTGGCGCTGGTCCAGCAATGGCCCAACCGTTGGCCGGGGGGTTCCAGAGGGCGGGCGATCTGTCGGTACTTCCTTCTACATGTAGAGAACAAATGATGGGGAGCATGACATGCGACTGATCATCATAGATGTTGTGGCTCCTGGCGCGGCAAGCTCCCGTATTAGTTCATCATCCAAATTGGGGAATATTCTGCAACATTACCATTGTGGGCAGTGCTGAAAAGTGTTTGAACTGGAATTGCAGTATTCTTCCTGCAAGTTCCTCTATCCTGAAAAATTGATAATCTGGCTTATCTTTGACATAGCAGATATTTCCACAAAATATATATGTTTTGAGTACCCTGTAACTTCATCCTTTATATTGATCTGGCACTCTTTTCGTTAATGCATGGCATATGGTTTCAAAATATACTTTTGAACTGTCATATATATCACTATGCAGTTATATTATTGTTGGTGGGCTTTTGCTCACCCTTGCTTTATTTATTTATATCACAACAACAGCTAGATCAGATGGCCCGCGCGCGCAAGGCGTATTCAACACAAGCATGTGACAGCTGTTAGAGGAATAACAGTTAAGATCATAGCTACCATTGCTGAAGAGGCAGCCATTGGTACGCTAGATGTTAGCATTTGAGTATCAAATGTATTTATTATATGATATATATAGATGGATGGCAAAGAGTATGTCATAGTTAAATTGTAAATCTTTTGGGTTGTAAGAACTCAATCTTGTGATTAATAAAATTTGGTAGTTACTCTGATTTCATCTCTGGGACTATAACGTGTGTGTTTTATGTTGTTGTTTTGGGTCACAAAGTTGTAATTTGATTTTTATACTGGTTTATGGAGATTGAGACCGTAATGACCAGATCCCTGACCCGGATCTGGGGGTGTTACATCTCGGTTGTTAATGGTACATTCAACCACGAAGTCAGCCAATGCCTGAGCCTTGATGGCTGTTCGAGGCTTATACTTGATGTCAAATTCTCCAAGCTCTATGGCCCACTTGATTAGCCTTCCACTGGCCTTCGGGCTGTGCAATATGTTCCTCAACTGTTGATCCGTCAGGACTTTGATTTTGTGCGCCTCAAAGTACGGTCGTAGCTTCCTCGAGGCTATTATCAATGCCAAAACAAATTTCTCAATGGGAGAGTAATTTAACTCGGCCCCGTGCAACACCTTACTCACATAATAGATAGGTTTCTGAACTTTACTCTCTTCTCAAATAAGGACAGCACTTAATGCTTGTTCAGATACCGCCAGGTATAGGTAAAGAGTCTCTCCGGGACTAGGCTTGGCCAACAACGGGGCTTCAGCCATGTACTTTTTCAACTGTTCAAAGGCCTCTTGGCTCTCAGGAGTCCACTCAAAATTTTTAACCTTCTTCCATGCTTGAAAGAAAGGTAAGCACTTGTCACCAGACTTGGAGATGAATCTCCCTAGGGCTGCAACTCGGCCAGTTAGCTTCTGTACATCTCGTATAGAGCGGGGTGGTTCCATGTCTAGAATCGCTTTGATTTTATCATGGTTGGCCTCTATGCCTCTCTTCGAAACCATCAATCCCAAAAATTTTCCTGATCCAACTCCAAAAGCACACTTGGTTGGATTCAACATCATCTTGTGGTGCCTCAGCACTTCGAATGCCTCTCTGAGGTGCTTAATGTGGTCTACCTTGAACAGGCTCTTGACTAACATGTTATCAACATAGACCTCCATGGTTTTTCCAATCAGATGGGCGAATATCTTATTCACCAGTCGTTGGTAAGTAGCGCCTGCATTCTTTAGACCAAAAGCCATAACAAGATAGCAGATTACACCAAAGTCAGTTATGAAAGATACCTTTGGGATGTCATCCTTGTGCATCTTAATCTGATTGTAGCCGCTGAACCCGTCCATGAAGCTCAACATCTCACGTCCAGCTGTGGCATCTATCAATATGTCTATCCTTGGCAGGGGAAAACAATCCTTCGGGCATGCATCATTCAAATTAGTGAAGTCTATACACATCCTCTACTTCTCATTTGCTTTCTTGACCATCACAGGGTTAGCCAACCATTCGAGAAACTGAATCTCTTCAATAAACCCAGCCTCTAAGAGCTTATCAACTTCTTGCTTAATGACCTCCTACCTTTCTGGAGCAAAATTCCTCTTCCTCTGCCTTATTATCTTCCGTTCAGGATCAACGTTCAGCTTGTGAGTTATGAGTTGGGGATCAATCCCTAGCATGTCAGCTGCAGCCCAAGCAAACACATCACTATTCTCTTGCAAGAATGCTGTCAACTTGACCTTCAAGGGTTCTTTTAGGGAAGCTCCTATATAAGTAATATTCTCAAGGTCTCCATGTTCTAGGGGTATGGGAACCAAATCCTCTGCTAGCTTCCCTCGGTGTTTAGATATCCAACATTGGCATTCTGGATCGAGAATCCAAAACTACATATTGGTTTTTAAGTTATAACATGAAGTTTCAATCTTTGGATCTTAATTGGAGGTTCATGACCCCCTCAAGTTTGGCCTTCATAACTAATCCTTAAGGTTATCTACTGGCCTTCATCCTTGGATCCTTAATCCAGGTACTTAAGAAATATTGAAGAGTAGCTAGTCCTTAACATTTTTGGCCTTTCATGGCTTTGATTGTTGCATGTGGCTTTTATCTGCTTGTCTTTTATCTAGGGTCCTTCACAGACTTGAACTCTTACTTGGTCGTGCTGTAACCTAACTCTTGACCCTTCAGGGTCTTTATTTATGCATTTGTTTGTTTTCCATTCGTGTATTCTTTTATTTTCGGTACTCGGTCATCCTTGACTTGCACTCATCAGGTGTTTGGCACATAAATAAAATCACACAGTCAATGAATGGAAAACAAACTTGCATTAATAACTGAAATGGGTTCAACCCTTACATAGAATACTACTGTCCTACTCGGATCAACATGCTCTGCAATGGTTTCAATGAACCTTATTTCTACTTCTACTAGATAAATATGAAGCTAAGTCCTACTAGACTAGGCCTGCACCACTTGATTTTGTTTTTGATGCTCCATCAAAATACAGCGCTCAAGATTCCTTCTAGTCTCCTCATTCTTATTCTGAAGTTCACTTTCTGCTTAGGGTACTACCTCTTGCCCCCCGACTTCTTGGTTGCCAATGGTACATTCAACCATGAAGTTAGTTAACGCCTTAGCCTCAGTGGCTGTCCGAGTCTTCTGTGTGATGTCCTCTACTAACCTTTCTTGGTGTTCCTTACCACTGCGGACATCCATGTCTTCAATCGGAAGGACCTGCCCCCCCGACTCCATAAGGCCTTAACGAGGCTACATAACAGCTTCGTGCCATCTTTTGATCACCTTTATGTTCTCCAATACCATTCCGGGTTGGAAACTTAATCTTCATATGATAAGTAGAGGCAACAGCCTTAAACGAATGAAGTCCAGTCCTTCCCAGGATTGCGTTATAAGTTGACGATGCCTTGATTACCGGAAAATTCAACATCTGAGTAGCCTCCCTAGGTTCTTGCCCGATCGTCATGGGCAACTGGATAGTCCCTTCAACCTTGGACTCAACTCAATTAAATCCATAGATCGGTAGGTTGGTCGGGGTTAACTGAGGGTTAGTGTACCCCATCTTTACAAATGCATCATGAAACAAAATATCAATTAAAGCTCTATTGTCTATCAAGACTCGCTTCACCTCTGAGTTTCCAATTACAGGGGTTATGACCAACGGGTTGTCATGGGGGAACTTCACCCCTTCAAGGTTTGAATCATCAAAACCAATTACTATTTCAGTCCTGGCACGCTTCGGGGCCTCTCCCACGATGTGCATCACCTCTCTGGCATATGCCTTTCGAGAGTTTCGAGTCGTACCGGCTGTTGTCGAGCCTCCTGAAATCATGTTGATTACTGGCCCTCGGGGCTGTAGGTTGCGATCTTGATCGTCATCCCTTTTATAATCTCTAATTTGATTACCACGCTCTTCACCCTTAGTGAAGTGGCTCAGTTTCCCTCTACGGATCAAAAACTCGATCTCATCTTTGAGTTGCTTGTAATCATCAATGTCATGCCCCACATCTCTGTGGAATCTGCAATACTGATTCTTGTTTCTCTTTGTAGGATCACCCCTGAGTGGCTTCGGCCATCGGAAATCCTTATCCTTCTCAATATCTAACAAGATTTGACTCCTAGGAGTATTCAACCTTGCATACTCCGTGAACCTTGGTCCTTGGTTCTTCTTAGGGGCAGAGTTAGAGTCCTCTTTAGTTCGGGGATACTTGTCCCTAGCATCATACTCTTGCTCTTGCTTTTGCTTCTTTGAGTCATTAGTACCCTTGCCATTACCTCCTGCGGCTTCTTTCTTCATGCTATCCTCAGCCTTGATATATATACTTGTCAGCCCTTCGTTGGAGCTCGGCCATGTTTTCAGGAGGGTGCTTTGCTAATGACCTTTTAAAGAATAGATCAGTGGTTCCGTGTTCCAGGGCTACCATGGCCACCTTATTTTCCAAGTCAGTGATGTTTAATGTCTCCTTAGTGAACCTCTTGAGGTAATCTCTCAAGTTTTCATTCTTCCCTTGCACCACGTACATGAGGGATGCAAAACTTTTCTCATGAACTTTCCCGCTAATGAATTGGATAACAAAAGCGGCGCTCAACTCCTTAAAAGAGCCAATAGAATTCGCAGACAGGTGGCTATACCATCTTTGAGCCATGCCCGATAGGGTTTGAGAGAACGCCCTACACTTCAAGGCGTCACTTGCAGGTTGCAACAGCAGTGCATTTGAGAACGTCCTAACGTGGTTCGTGGGATCACCTGTTCCATCATAAGCCTTAATTGTCGGCATCTTGAACTTCTTTGAGATACGAGCATTCATCACCTCCTCAGTAAACGGGGGTGTGGGATCATCAGGATCCCCAAGTGGCATCAGATCCTTGGGGTTGCTCCTGGGGGTTTCCACCCTTATTGTTCTTCCAGTTGGGGCGTCAGCCCTTCTCTGCCTTCTTGAAGACCTCTCTAAGTCTATAATGGGAATCGGTCCTGAGGTTGGAGGAGGTTGAGTTTGATTCAACCTAGCTTGTTCTCTCGCAATATCTTCCTTCAACCTTAAGATCTCGGCCTCGTGAGCTTTGATTCTCTCAGCAGCTGTCAAAGGAGGTCCATCATGGATGGTTTGAGTACTCCTTCGAGGTTCTCTACTAACACGTCGCCTTCTCGGGGCTTCATCGCGATCATCATTATTAGATGACGAATCATCGATCTCGGATCTGCAAGGCATGGCCACTTGGTCCAACACCTTGAGTAGTGGGAGGATAGTTAGGCAGACCATACATCGGGTTGGTATTCATGGGGAGATCCGTAGTATGGATCTGTACCCCCGGTGGTAACGGGTGATTAGGATTAACCAGAGGAGAAACCATCATCTAAAGAGAGCTGGTTTCTTGACTTGGGTGAATGACCATGGGTAACATTCTCTCAGCATGGGGATTCGTCCCTGGAAGTTGAGAAACCTGAGTTTGAGTGATCGCCCCTGTTGTTGGGGGTACTTGCTCAGTAGCAGGCACAACAGAGCTTAGAGGCAAGGCCTCAGTGGAGGCCGGTATTGTTCTTCGTGTGGTTACCATGGTTGATGTCTTCTTTCCACAGACGGCGCCAAATGTTGTGGAATAAAAACTAGGTTACGAAAGTGTATTTAATGCTAGGGTTGGTGAGCTTCGAGCTTTAATGGCTGTTTCCGTGTTCGAGACTGATCGGTCCTCACAGAGTGTCTACATATCTCGTGTTGAGAATCAAGCCAAAAACGTAGTTCTGAGAATGAGGGGTCAGGCCCTTATATAGGCTGTATAAGCCTTAGAATTATGGTAGGATTCAGATACTTGGTGGGCAAGCCACCACCTTGAGGAAGGTTCTAGACTCCTTCCTTGTAGGAATCAGTTTACATGTTGAAGTAGGTGCTAAGTTAGGTAGGAGAAATATCCTTATTTGACTCTTTTTGCTGAGTTGTTTATTATTCTTAATATTAATTACGAAATTAATATCAGAAATAGGGTTTGGGCCCATCTGGTGGGCCCCACGTTTGGACCATACTGGGTCTAATAAATGTGACATTCAATGTGTCTTTAGGGCTTACTCTTAGCCCATATCATTTATTGGTCTTGAATGGGATTACTTATAAAAATTGGCTATCTTTTAAAATATTATATTTAATTCATCTTAAATAATAGTCACATGTTTTTAGAAATTTAAATTTATTAAATTTTAAAATATTAATTCTAATACTAATTGATTTAGAATGTGATCATATAATTTTAAAAATTTTAAATTATAAATTTTTTATAAGTCATTGTACGTGAAAATATAATGAAAACAAAAGTGACAAATTCACTTTGTAGTTTTATAATTTGCATGACCGCTCATTTTTACTCTTTAGCAACATTTTGTTATGTAAACAATTTTACTTTATTATACTATTGATGTGAAAACACACTTTCAAGATTTATCTTTAAAACGTAATTACTGAAATTGTATATATATGCCCAATTAATTTATTAAATATGTTCAATTAAGAGAGAAAAAGATGCAACAAAGAAAGGCGATTATCAATGATTCAAAGGGGAGGACCAGTTTGTGACTCGTCGACTACTTTAAGTCAATCATGCAAGTTTCTCTTTCATATGTTGTACTCCCTCTACTTTGATATGTTAGTCGTTTAAGGTTTTAACACGGATACTAAGAAAGCCTACCTGTATGATTGAAATGTATTTATTATTGTAATCATTTCCACTAATACCTTTATACAATTTCATCTCTAAACTCACATTTATTAATTATAGTGTATTGGTAATCTACTGCTATAAATTTTGATTGAATTTTTACTCCATTATTAAAAAATTTCCAAAATTTCCTCCTTAAATTTTTTACTTGATTGTTCCCTCCATCATTTCATTAACTTTCAAATGAAAAAATTGAAATTTCATTTCCCCCTATAATTCCTTCCAATAATATTCTGTATATTGTGAACAATGTTAAGGTTATTATGCTAAAAGAAAGTTTAACAAGTATGGAAAGTGAAAACTTAAGGATTTTTGATTTAAATATTTTTTCCGATACAAATGACATGCTTCACAATCCACAAAACATGCAGCTGAATTAAGGTATTCTTTTTATTTTATTTTAAAATTAAATCTTTTTCTTTACTTTTGCATATGATTTAAGTATGGAGTTAGATTTTTTTTTTTGTTAAAAATAACTACTCTAACTAGTCACCGTCTAACTTGCATTAGTATTGATGTTAAATTTATTGTTTATTATTGCAGGTGTATATGAATTTATAGAAGCTGCTTGTGGAAATCTTACAAAATATTGCATTGACTTTAACTTACTTTCACAGAAAAATATATTTCTGACATGCATATTACCTCTTCATGAAGACCTTTTGCTATTAGATTTTTTTTTATATTCTTTTTCTTCTCATTTATCTATATAAGCTTCTTTCTTCACTTCCATAGTCGGGAGTTTTTCTTCATCCTTTTCTTTTTTTGGAGGTTGCCTATTGAAACTCATTGTTTAAGAGAATATAAATGAAAAAGAAGACACATCTACATATATTACTCATGTATTTTTAAAGTAGGCTGGTGAAAATATTTTAATTTTCTTTACAGCTGTTATGTTCTAGAGAAAATGACCAAAATACACTACTTTTGTAGTCAAAGTGCCCGAAATACCTGTATGCGGAATCGTCCGCCCAAATTGCCCACGACCTACGCATGTTGGGCATGCGTAGGTAGAGATACACATTACTCACTTGCGCATCTGGGGTAAAGCATTTCCCAGATGCGCAATGACGTCATCCCATGTCATTTTCTCACAAATATAGCCGACGTCTCTCTAACTTTCTCGATCGCCTCTCCAGTCATCTCCTTCGTTCGTACACCTCCGACTACCTCCACCACATCTGAAGACATGAAAATATTGCCCAGACCTGCATCTCCATTTTTCCAAGTACATTTATTGAGTTTGGCCCCGCAGGGGCGTTTTTTAGCTTATCGGAAAACTAGATCGAAAAAAAGGTACATATTGGGTATTTCGACTCCGGCAAAATAAATGAAAATCCAATGGTATAGACATGTAGAGGGTGAAAAGGCGAAGATTTTGGTATATAATATGCAAGTGTTCGATGCCTAGAAAGGACGAACGTTGTGGTCAAAATTTTATCGTCGAATTGCCTCCGACGGCTGCTAAGAAGACGATGAACAGTACGCCATGTTGGACATGCGCATCCCCGAAAACGCATGTTCAACATGCTTATACGTGGTTATTGTTCACAAACACAGAAACATTTTTTACACACTCCACGCAGTTACCACATGCGTGGATCCGTTCAACGGATTATCAGAATGCGTAGCCAGCTGTACGCATTTGTGTAATGCGTGGTTCGTGGGTATTTTTGGCGGACGTTTCCGCCGGTGGGTATTTTACGCACCAGGAATTAAAATATGATTATTCTGGTTTTTCATCCTATGTTTTACAATATTTAAAGGATTACAAAAATAATGGTAAAATAAGAAATATTGTCATTACTACACCTTAGAAATAATAGAACGATTGATATTAAAAGATATCTGATGTTTTCTAGAACGACTAACATATCAAATTAGAGGGAGTATAATATTTTTGTTTTTAAAATTGAGAATATCCTAACTGTTTGTGAAATTCTAAGTCATTTGATCTTGTTAATTTTCTATCTACTCCAACAAAGCTGCTATCATTAATGGAGGTTAAAGAACTCATTTTTTCTAAAAAACAAAAAAAAAGAAAAAGGAAAATAATAACATATATCAAGTAAGTCATTAATTGCAAAGGTGGCTCATGTAACTCATTAATTATGAAATTTATATCACATCGTTAAAGTCAAATTGCAACTTAGCAGTCAACTAAATTACTTGGCAAAACCATAAGTTATGGGTGAGGTGGACCTAGTGCCGGCTCTTGTGGGAGTCTCCCTAGCTCCCTGCCTAGGGCCACAAAATTTGAGGGGCCACATTTTTTAGTAATAAGTCATGTATATATACATGTATTAATTATATTTATAGTCTTAAATAGGTAGTTACTCGATTCAAATATAACAATATATTGGCTTTAATATCATGTTTGGACTCTTTATTATTTAATTAATAATTGGTTTGAATTTAGAGGCCCATCATTAATGTTGTAAAAGCCCATTTATGTTAAATGACAATGGGTGTGTATTAGTGTACAGTACACACTACCTTTTCAAATTCCTGTGTCCGAGTACAACTAGCATATTAATTTCTTCCTTTTTGTTTATGAAGATTGTTGAGTATTGAACACGGTAAAAGAATACAGAGGGGGGGGGGTGAATGGATTCTTGAACTTTTCTTGGATTGAGTCTGTGTAGCAGATAAGTGCCTGTGTGTGCAGAAATTAAGGTGCGGATAAGTAAACAACACAAGGCACAATATCACTTTAATCTAATGTATATTAGATAAAGGTTGCTACAATCTGTGAATACAAATGGTAGTATTCTCAGCTTCGTTTTTCTCAGAGAGATATAGCTTACAGTGTATGAAAAACTAGACTCACAAAAGTTACTAAGTTATGAAGTGAGGCTGTGTCCTTATAGAACATGGATACAGCCTGCTTACTACAAATAAGGTAGCTAAACAAATTACTTTCTAGTCTGTCTATCCTTTTTGAGTAAGCGTCCAAACGGTTACAGATTTGACTTTGCAAAGCCTGTTTAGATCCACTTCTTTAGCTCCTTGTCTCTTCTATATCTCTCCAAGCTTCCTTGTAGGCTTTCCAGAGCACGTTACAGGTTGTGGTCCATAAAGTGCATTGGCTTGTTGCAGGTTTCTGACTTGTACAATTTCTTCAGTATTTTGTCTCCAAGAATGTATTCGAGAAGTGACTAAGTAAGTGATTCGAGAACTAGAATTGACTTGATCGATAACTCTGAGTTCTCGAATACTGTTATAGTGACATATCGAACCACTTCTCGAATAGCTCTTTTCCATCAGGATTCCTTGAGTTGTCGAATAGAGCATTTGACTTATCGAATCCTTGAGTTGTCGAATAGCTTTCTGAGTCTTTGAGATATCGAATGGAACTTTGACTTGTTGACTCTTTGAGAACTCGAATACCATCTTGACTTGTTGACTTCTTGAGATCTCGAATAGAGTAGTAGACATATCGAATCCCTGAGATATCGAATGAGATATCGAACAGTGTATTCAGAGATATCGAATAGTGTCTTGAGATATCGAATCTCTGACTTCTCGAATGCTGGACTTCTCGAATAGACAAATATACTTCTCGAATTGATACTTAGGCAAATTCTTCATTTCTTCAAATCCCAACTGTGATTATTTGGCAGTCTTTAACTCCTTGCTTGAGGCATGAACCATGGAACTTCTTTCAAGCATTATTCTAGACTCTATTTGTACAGTTACACAACTAGGATTTGATGCCTATTACAAGTACAATACAAACAGAAACTCTACAACTAGAGGTTCCCTCAGTTAAGAGGTCATGTAAGTAATGCAAAGCATTACAAACAATTAGGCTTGTTATTAGATGTATACAGGCATGCCTCTGTAACTAACAATCTCCCCCAAATTGTGAGTGAGACCCTTAGTCACAATTTCATGTCTGATAACAAGCCTAACATACATTAAAGATAAAACTTTTAAAAGTACAGGTATGTATTTTGATTGAACACATAAATGAAATTACAAGATAAATACTCTTACAGTATGATGAGGTACTAGCCATTTTCTTTTGATTGCATCTCCATTGCTTTGGCTTGTAGATTATCATATGCTTTCTGTTTCCTTTCTTTCTCCTTTCTTGCAATCTCATCTACTGCTCTCATGATTTCTGTCATAGCATCCAATTCTTCAATCATAATAGAGTTTTTGAAATCTTCAAGCACTGGCTTCAGAATGTTGGCAGGATAGTGACTGAGTAGGTTCATTCTTATATTGACATTGTCTCCATTTCTCCTCCTATACTTCACCACATAGGGATCAAACTGAACTCTACACAATCCCTTTGCCCTTAGCTTTTCTGCTTCAATCTCCAGTCTATCAATTTCTTTCTCCCTTTCTAACCATTTCTCATAGCAGCCCTTCCTTATCTTCTCAGCATATTCTTTCTTCATTTTCACAAAGTCAATCAATTCCAGCTTCCATACTTTCTCCACCTTGTCTTTAGAATCCAGCAATGCAATGATTCTTTCTATCTCATACAATTTACCCCAATGTTGACAACCCCCTTGTTTGAATTTCATTTCTTTCCCATTAGTGTACTTGATTTCAAGGTGGTCATCCACAATTGCAGCATAGCATATCTTTTGAGCTCTTAGAAATTGCAGTTGCTCTTCATCAAAGTCTTCATCAAGTGGCTGGAGTTTCAATCCTGGAATGATTGTTAGGGCTCTAGATTTGGATAGCTTCACTCTCCTTGCAGCATGTTTAAATTTCATCCTCTTGACATGGTTGCTTGGCAGAAATCTCTGACCTTGGTTGGTAGACCATAGTAGTATTCCATTAGCAGATTGCTTTCTGAAACATACACATGGTTTCTTGACTTGAATCTTCTTCTTTTCTTGAGATGGTAAGACAGTTGCAGAAGCCATAGATGTAGATTTTGCTAGGTCACTACTAACAGTATTCACCCTAGACTTAGAGTCTTGTGTTGTGGTGAGATTACTGCTAGCATTGCCTAAGGCTTGCTGTCTTCCACTCTTTCTCACATATGTTTTACCTTGGTCATCATCATCCTTTTTATCCTTGTCTCCCTTTTTCTTCTTGTCTTCATCACCCTTATCTCTCCTGTGATGTCTTCTCCTCCCATCACCTTTGTCTTCAGAATCATCATCCTTATTTCTCCTAGGTTGAGCCATCTCTGGAGTTTCACCAGTTGCAATATAGGTTCTGAGGATATGCAGTGCCTCAATTTCTTCAGCATTTCTGGCTCCAACCTTCTTCTGTAATTGATCAATGATAGCAATGATCAGTCTGTGATTTCTGGAGGTGAGATCATGAGGAATGACCAATTGCTTGATATCTTCAATTCTGGTACCATACTGATAAATAATTGTCCATGGCTTCTTGATCACTTCTGGTAGCCTTGTAGGTTGACCATTCCTCAAATCATCAAACAGACTCTTGCTGTTCTCATTTTTCTTCTCAATGATCTCAAGTATGGCATCTATCTCTGAGTGCTTTAGGTCTTGTAGAGTCTGGTATGTTAGATGCCATATCTTTAGTTTGGAAACCATCACTATCTCCTTGACCCATATATTGTTGACTTTCTTGGGGATGACAGTGATGTAGTCTATCTGCTTCTTCACCTCCCTCAGATAAAACTGAGTGTCACCAACCTGTTCCCTTATGGCTTTCAGAAACTCCAAGAAGGCTTTATCATGATAGTCATTGGAGTTAGCAACTTCTTGTAGCTTGGCCTCAGTAACAACTTTGACTTCTACAGGCTTGGCACTCTCAGATATAGAGATTGGAGGTTTGTCAGATGGCATACTCCCTGCAACCACTGTGGTAGTTATGGATTGCTTTTGTCCTCCAGGAGTAGTGATGTGCACAGTTGGTAAGGTGACAACTGGCAAGATAGATGGAGGCTCATCTACTTTGGCTTTTCCCTTGCCAGGCACATTTGCTAGAGACTTAGAAGCCCTTTGTTGACCACCCTCTTTGATTAATATGCCTTTCTCTCCCTTTGTCTCCCCCTTTGAATTTGAGTTCCTAGCCTTCTTCTCCCCCTTAGGCTTGTTGTCAGGCACAGAGGCTGTAGAAATGTCCTTTGGGAGTGAAGATTCATCAGGCAGAGAGAGACCCATATGCTTCATCATTGCAGCTAACATGGATTGTTGATGCAGAAGGACATCAGCTGTGGTGGATGCTTGAGTGTCCAACTGATCATTTAGCAATGCAACCTTTTCTGTGAGATGAGCATTGGTCTTGGTGAGAGTAGCTACCTCCTGCTCAAGAGTGTTGACCTTAGTGAATAACTCATTGGCCTTGAAGCCAGATAAAGATTGGTCCTGAAGCCTCTTCACTTCATATTTAGACAATTCATGCACAGGGACATCAGTCACTAGTCTATCTCCATAAAGGTTTTTGAACATTATCCTCAGCATGGCATTGGCATCTGTAGTCTGGTCAGATAGATTCTGAAATTTATGCCCCAGACCTGTGACAGCATCTTTTAGCACAGCCAGCCCATTGTCCACCTGAGTGCAGGTAGAGTTGCAGTGTTTGATGTCCTTGAACACACTGTCCAATTGAGGAAATTTAGCATCAAAGGCCCTCTTGACTTCTGCTACTGAAGTGGCTGTTTTATCACACACCCTGTTGACTTCAGTTTTGACTCCTTTGCCAAGATAGTGTGCAGCCTTGAGGAAACCCTTGTAGGAATCATTTACAGCTTCATACACTTCACCAGGTGACAGGGATTTTGCATTGGAGCCCAGTGAAGTGATGTATTCCTCCCTGAGATACTGAAGTGCTTCATCGAGAGTAATATCATATTTTCCTTGCAACCAGGCATCTATGTTGCCATCTCTCTCAGCATCATCAATGATCTTTGACTTCTGCACTTCCACATCATCCCTATGGCATAACAGAATAGCCTCATAGTCTGGATTGGGCATGTCTGCAGTGAGAAGGTGCTGAGCAATCTTTGTGAACTCAGGAATCTGATCCACAATTAAGCTTTGAAGTGCTTCAACCGTCAATTGTTGTGGAACAGACCCTGATCCTGAAGCACTGTCATGTTGCACAGGCTTCAGCCATGTTGACATGAAGTCAGAGCTAGAGCTAGGCAAGCTAGTCTCCTCAGTTACAGATGCAACTTCTGTAACCGGATGGATTGACTCTACTACTGGTGTCACCACAGAAGTGGGATGAATTACACCAGCAGTTGACACAGGCACAGAGTCTCTAGTAAAAACTAGGGGAACCTCTGTGTTTGTGATGGTGTCATCAGGATATGCCTCAGCATGCATTCCCTCACCATCTAAATGTGGGTTCTGAGTGGTGAACAAAGTGTCATGCACTAAGTCACTTGAAATTATTGGCTCATCAAGAGAAAAGAATTCTTGATGATCAATACCTTGCATCTCAGTTGCCTGAGTTGCAGGTTCCAAAGAAATTTCAGAGATAGATTCTGGAAGAGAAGTGTGTTTTAGAGTAGATTTTGGCAACTCCCCCTGAGAGATAGAGGGAGTTTCAAAAGTGATGTGCTCTCCACTCAGTGTTGTGCCAGCCTTATCACTCCCATGTGCTGACTCTATACAAGAAGGTGCATTGGGGAGGATGCTTGATTCTATAGGTGCACCCTGTTGAGAGGATACACCTAGTGAGCTGTGTGCCCCTGATTTTACAACTTCAGCCATTTGTGTGACTGAAGAGGTGGTCTTAGTTTTCTTCTTCTTTGTTCTGTGTAAGGGTGACTCAGGTTCCTCACTTCCTAGACCTAATTCAACAGCTAATGCTGCTTCAGACAAGATATTTAAAGGTACAGACATTACTTCCTTTCTCTTCTTTTTACTAACATCACCCTTTTGAGAGGATGATGCAGTTGGCTCAGTAAGAGGTAGAGTGTTTGGTTGAGAGGGTTGGTTAGCAGGCCCTGGGTTAGCATTTTGTTCTACTTGCTTGGGCTGTGCTAACTTAGATTTTGCATCAAATGTTGGCATGTTGTGGGGATAAGTCTTAAACAAACTCTCCATATGGGGAGTTATGTTCAGTCTTACATCCACATCATTCCTAGTTTCCAAGTTACCAAAAATGAGTTTGGTCATGGACTTAGGATAGCCTATTTTATTTTTATCAATCCCAGGCAATTCAATCAGTGAAGCATTTTTATAATTAAGTACAGATTGAATAAAGCGAGGGAAGAAAATATCAGTACCTCTCTTGGTTGTGTTCTTACCAAGTCTCCCATATAATTCTTGAAGTATGATTTGGCCAACATCTATCTTCTTTCCATAGGCCAAAGCATATCCAATTTGCTGCACAGGTGCACTGATTTGATCAAAGCTTGATTTCCTGGCAGTGAAGACTTGGAGAAGAGTTGCAAACACATAGCTCCACTCCTTTCTCAGATTCTTTCTGTTTAGCTTTCCAAGGTTAATCCCATCTGAGTAGTTTATGAACTCAAAGAATTCCTCCAACTCTGCGTTAGTGGCCATTCTGTCAAATGACTCTTGTTGTAGGCCTAGTGCTTGGTTCATGTCTGCAGTAGTGATAGTGATTTCCTTATCTTGAACCTTGCAGTAGATGACATATGAAGTGATTGCGTTTTCCAGGGCTACAACCTCCACAATAGCAGTACTCCAGAATTGTTCCAGAATATCGAGATACAGAGTTGGGTTGGCAGAGAGTGCATCCTTGATATATGACTCAGCCATCCATTTCACAAAGCACTTGAAATTTGCATTGGGTGCTTCAACATCACTAGTGAGAGCGATGAAGTTGGTGTTGAACTTTACTGTTGCCATTTGTGTAGAAGAGAGAAAAGAAATTGAAGGTTGAAGAAGAAATTTGGCTTTTCGTAGCTAGGGTTTCAGGGGTTTAGAGAGTGTAGATGCTTGAGAAATCGAATGAAATGAATCGAATAGATGTGAGATTGTATAAGTATGAAGTACTTGAATTGTCGATTAGCAGACTGTTTTGTATCGACAAGTCAGGCATTCGAGAAGCAGAAAACAACTATTCGAGAAGTCAAGTGTGACGCCCCCAAATCTGAGGTCAGAGATTCAGGTCGTCACATCATCATCCAACCATATCAAACCTGTATTAACTTTACAACTCAACAATACATCTATCCATACCTCAATCTTACACACAATCAAGTTAGAGCCTCAGAAACGATATCCAAAAGTAACACTAAATATTACAATTCGTCTGTACAATCCAGAGTCTTACACAATTCCACTTATACAACTACACTTGAAGACAAGTCTTACTATTACAGTTGAAAACCTATCAGACTACTCTGTAGTATTTATCATGGACTATATCATCTCCGGGTAATTCTTCTACTCCTCTCCTGCTGGTGCGGAGTTAATCGGCCAAATTCTTCCCTTTCTGAAAAGTTTTTATAAAGCAAGAATGAGCTACATAATGCTCAGCAAGTTCACGATTTTGTAAAATAATAATGTGGTTTATTTCGAAAACATTCCCAACTATATGGGTATATATCTCAGATTTCAAAACATAATTGGACAATATATGTGCCCGAGTTTGAATAAAACATCTATACTCACTAAGGAGCTTTAGGATAACATATGAACCCCTTATAAGGTTCCCATTTCAATATATCTCAAGTTTGAAAATATGTATATATGAGTATATCATTTTCGGCAAAATACTCTACGATTAACATACTGTACAGGGAATACATCATTGCAAACCTCTTTCCTTCCATTGGCTTAGAAGGTTTCTCATACAAAAACATTTCATTCTTTGAAACAATAGCAAGTGTGCACTAACACGTGCCAATCTTTATAGAAAACCTTGCAGTTCTAGATACTGCACGATGTCAATATTTTCTCATCAAAAACCACACTATCGGCAACTTGGCACTTAGGCCCAAGAAGCAGTGTTTGAGTATTTTTCCAAAGTGGAGGATGGGACTTAAAGAAAACATAAAACCTGACAGGGATTGACGATGATCAGTCGCCACATCCGAGTCCAATAATCCGCGGGTCTTCTCTACCGGTAGAAGGATAGAAACTACATCCGTAACTATCCCCGGGTGAAAACTACATCCGTAATCACCCTCGATGAAAACTACATCCGTAATCATCCTTCGGCAACACATGGGCCGGAATAATAATTGATGGACCGCCTGGCTCACGGCCGCTTACACATCCCGGGAATCGTTCGTCAACGATTCCCACACCTGCCAGAGTCCCCTTTTTCTTTTCTTTTAAAAACCAGATTTTGATTGAAAACAGAGTAGTTGTGGTTCGACATCAGTCGACCGATAATTCTTGAAATCATACAAGAAGCAAAATCCTGACCGGGGGTTTTCGAAAAGGTTTTGAGTTCGAAAAAGTTCGAGTTTGAAAGTATTAAAAGGTATCTTGGATTAACTTTGTTTTTAAAATAGTGAACAATAATCATTAAATGATATTTTAAGATTTAATATTAATAATTAGTAAAATAATTATTTAATAAATAAACTTTTAATCCAAGATAGGGTTTCGAGTATTTACGAAGATATAATAATAGTTACTTGAATATACGATACCACCCGAATGACCCTTCGGGTTTTCGCAATATAGATACGATATAATAATATACCGCTCCCCGGTCAATAGTATATACGGACCGCTACGACCTCTATTGCTAGAGTCGTTGTCCGAAGAAAACATTTCAATCTAAGTTCAAGGGTAAAAGCATACATGTACTTGTTCAATTTCAATTGCATCAATACTTCGATAAACATAGCATTTGATATAATTTGAAAACTACAAACACAACAGTGAAAATCCTTGTATATGTATAAGTTTTGAAAAGTAAACTTGCCTTGGTTTGGTTGGGGTGGTCGAGCGTGTGAGTTCGAACGATCTATACATAAACAATAATCGTTCGTTAGTACCTTAACAATTTCTTTCTAATTACGGGGTTTTAAGGGGACACGAAATTAACTTAACGACTTCGTCTTATGACTCCCTAGCCCCACTATAGGTCCATGACATCACTCGTTTACGCTCGTCACTTACTCGACTTAATTTAGTTACCACGTTCGAACTATAACCATTACTCCTAGAATTATGCTCCACTAACGACTTTTTCCCTTGCGCGAAATTTACTCTAGCATTTTTATAAAATCCAAAAATTCATATTTTAATCCAATTCTTTTTGGGTAGCCTTCACCACTGTATTTACTAGCTTCTCTAATTTTTCCATGATCCCAAATAATTTTTAAGGTGTTTAAACAAGGTTCACAAGGGGGTCACTTTATGCAGTCCATAGTCCAGAAACAAAAATCACTTCTCCGGCCATAACTAAAAATCTATACATCACCTAGCTATGAGCCTTACATATCCAGAAACTACAGATCAAGACCTTTCCAAAAATATAAGGTAGGTGTTCAGGGGATCAGTTTAAGGGTTCCGAATCACAGTTTCAAAAAGGGGTAAGTGCAGATTGTCCAACAACTCCTTTACCACAAGTCATGTCTCTTCTCAAAAATTCCACCAACTCCAAAAATCATCACAAACTCCCAACAAAATTCTCATACACTTATGGGACCTCATACCACATAAAAATAATTTTCAATATGACAATAACCATCAACATCCATTGTAAGAACCCAGATTTTGGGTAGAATTAAAACTTTTATTATGTATTGAAGTAAGAGTGAACAGTGGTTACAACTACAATGTAATACTGGCTTAAAAGAATGAATAATGAAAGGATATATATTCCAAGGTTATATGGCCTGAAGGATGCTATTGGGTGATAACTTAGACTAGAATAATCTATCTCCTAGAAAGTTAAGATAAGATTCCCTAGAGAGAAATAGATACCCTCATGTCATCCAAATCAATATCTATTATAAGCCCAGCGGTTCCGTAAAAAGGTTAAGGAACACTCGAGGGTGAACCAGGTTCATTTTCCTAATTATAGGAATTAAATAAAAATAAGTGATGAATAGTGATTTTGGTGGAATTTGGAATATTATGATAATAATGTTATACCCGGTATTCGGAACGGATTTCTGAGTTCGTATTAGTGATCCAGGAGGAAAATAAGTGTATGTAAAAGCTGTCGGATTCAGAAAAAGAGCACTTTTATTTTCTCCGAGATTTCCCTGGACACTGCAAGACTTAAGGATTTATAAAAGGGAATTAAGGAATTTAAATTCGAGAAGTATTAAGAATGATGAAGAATAGTATTAGGAATATTAAGAAGGTTTTCGGTAAAACCCTAGTTAGAAACGAATGAGTTATTCCCTCGAACGATCAACGAATTGAGCAATAACCGGACAAAAGAATCAAGCAGAGGGCCAAGGGGCAACCATGTGCTAGTAGATAAGAGATTTATTATGTCAAGGAATTAAGGATTTTATTTAATTATGATTTGAGAAATTAGAATGAAAATCCTCGAGTTAGAATGATAAGCGTTTTAGAAATCGCTAGAACTTTATAACGAGATTAAGCGATAAAGCGAACGTGAAACGAATTACGGATTAAATATATAATGAGATGAGAAACACCACATGATCATCTAGGGTTTACTAATATTAGATTGGTGGAAAAGAAATGAGAAAAGAAAAGAAAAAGCAAGAATGAGGTGTGTGATTTAGAATGAAACAACAAGGCTTCATGTCACCACTCTTTTCTAACACACCATCAAGTCTTGACACTTGTAATTAGAGTGTATTAGCAGCCATAACACCCCACAAATATCACAAAATCATTTCACCAACAAGTCAAAAGAGAAAAAGGAGAGAAAGATCAAAAAAACACCACCTCTCCCCCATTTTTCCAGCAGTTTGCATTTTCCAGGGCAGGGGTCTTTGCAATTTTTTTTCACCTAGATCTACTCATCTAAAAATCATGAAAAAATTCATGGAGCTTCTACACATCAAGGTGAAGTTGGGGATTTAATTTCATAATTTTTGAAGATCGTTTGGATGGGTAAATAAATTCGAGAAGTTCACTGTTTTTCCCCCAAAACCAAGGCACTTCGAATTTTGGAGTTTTAAGATTTCAAAATCCACCTTCCAACCATTGTTTGATCTCCAAATTTTTATGGTGAGTCCTATATTTCATAAAAATGATCTCCTAGAAATCTTAGCTTCAAACTCCATGTTTTCCATTTTCAAATAAATCCTCAAAGATGAGGGTGAATAGTGTTTTCAAGAAACTAACTTTGATTTCTTGGTTTCTTTGGATGATTTAAGCTTTGTTAAAGCCATACAAGGACTATATAAGGGTTATTATAGCTTGTACACTCTCTAAGGAAGGTATAATTCTTAAGAACCCAAGATCTTACTTTGAGTTTTATATATGTTCTTGATGGTTTTAGATTAGTTAAGATTATGGTGTTGTTATATGCATAAAAGCATGATTATGTAGTTAGTGGTGATGATTTAAGAGTTTTGATGATTATGATGGTTAATTGAAACCTTCTTGGACTGGTTAAGATGAAAACCATGTATAGTATGCCCGGTGTGGCTTGGATTGATTGTTATGAATTTTAGAACGTTCGATTTATAGCCGTCGTAATGCCGAATTTTCGTTAGACTATTAAACACCGAGCATCACAGTAGCTATAACTCACTGTACAGCTTCATGTTCTGCCATGATAGGATAGATTATGTTGCAAGCTTCGTTTTGATATAAAGATCGCATGAAATGGACTTACGGTTTAGGAGTTATGATTAAATTCGTAAAAGTGGTTCGAAATCGTAAACGAAAGTTCGTAATTGAAATTGATTCCCTTAAATGTCGTTTAATCAGTGGCGAATCTTATTAATTAAATATTAGAGGTAAAAAGGAAGGTGTGGGAGAAAACCACATGTCGAATGGATCGTTTTCCGATTTTATAAAAATGTTTGAATCGAGGTTAAACGCGAACGAACCCCTTAAAGGTATGACTTTGGTTATAACTTAGAAAACGGGCGATAACACTCAAGGTATAATCTTGATTCGTAAACGACCAACCTTAGAACTTATACGACTTAAGTATATACCAAGTATAAGCATGATGACATGTCTTGATAACGAACGAATGTCGGATCGTATCGGTGATAAAAAGAGTTACACTAAAAGAGACGTAACGAGATAACTCGAAAACATGTTTCGATTTAAGTGGAGTTTATACTTAGCCTTTTAATAAGCGTTAAGTGGTTAATCTTAAATATTCTGATTGTTTATAGATTTTCGAGCTGACCCGGGACACATTACCCCTACCCGCACTCGATTCTCAGGCAAGTTTCCAATACTTGGAACTGTTGTTGTGATAATATATATGATGATTGTTTTATACATATGCCATAGCATGCATGCCTACTTTCAAGTTAATATTGAATTACTTGTTCCCTGAATTGATATCGGCTTATAGACTATATATGAAATATCAGTTATAAGCCGGATTGTTTGGTTAAGACCCTTAGCGAAGGGCGTATGATATTCATACTTCAAATATAGACCGGGAGTCGATATTTTGTAATATATAAATAGTCGTGGAAACCCGGAGGGATCCCAGCGACAAATTTATTACTTCGAGGATTTTTATTCGATTACGAATCTTTCGAGGAACGTTATTTGAGTATTACCTCAGTGAAGGAATATTTAATGAATATTATTTTAATATTCATTTAGAATGTCATTTATTTAATGAATATTATTTTGATCATTCATTGGAGTTATTTAGTTAATGAATATTATTTTGAATATTCATTAGAGTTATTTGGTTGACGAATATCATTCCCAAATATTCATTTGGCTTACTTATTATTATTTGGAATATTCATTTGATCTTTATTTATTTAATGAATATTACTTTCGAATATTCATTTAAGGTTTGATTTACTTAATGAATATTATTTTAAAATATTCATTGGAAGTTCTATTTACTCAAGGAATATTACTTCGATTATTCCTTTAAAGTTTTGATTACTAAATGAATATTATTCGGATATTCATTTAGAATATTATTTGTTAAATGAATATTATTCGGATATTCATTTTGAATATTATTTGTTAAATGAATATTATTTTGGGGTATTCATTTAGAATATTATTTGTTAAATGAATATTATTTTGGGATATTCATTTAGAATATTATTTGTTTAATGAATATTATTTGGATATTCATTTGGAATGTTAATTGTTAAATGAATAGTATTTTCAAATATTCATTTAAGGTTTGATTTATTCAGTAAATATTATTTTAAATATTTATTTAAGTTTATTTATTCAATGAATATTATCTTAAATATTCATTAAGAAGAGATTTATTTAATAAATAATTCTATATTCATTCGAGGATTACTTACGAGCAATATATTGATTTAATAATATTCCGTAATTATTATTGACTTAATAAATATTCTTGGAATATTTAATAAAATTCTTTTGAATTCTTTTTGTAATGATTTATATTATTCAAAGGTTATCCTTCACCTTCAGATATTATGTAAAATATTTCGGAGTCTTTTATGACTATTTTATCAAGGGGAGGTTCCCAAAACTTTATTTTCATTTAAATCTATCTTATAAGAAGATTTAAATACTCGCTCAACTTCCAAAAATTATATAAGGTGACCTCACTTGGAGATGTTATTTATTGGACTGCCCGGTCCTATACTTGCTAAAACTATCTTGTCACTCACATCTTGATTCTTTCAAGCATCGATATGAGTCTTTTGGTTACCTCCTCAACGCTCGAGGGGTATGATTGATGTAACAAGTTTATATCCATTAACAAGCATCAGCTTGGGAAATATTGGTGAATTTTCCTTTCCAATTAGATACGACTACTTTGTGGAGTCCTATCAACAAGTGTTACACTTGGGGAAAAGGGGAACGAACTTTACGTTTCAGAGTCATGGATGATATTCGAACTAGGAGACGCGTAAGTGGCCGAGTGGCGCCGGTCCAGCAATAGCCCAACCATTGGCTGAGGAGTTCCAGAGGGCGGTAGACAAGAAAATCCGTCGGAGCTACCTTCTACATGTAGAGAACGACTGATGAGATGCATGACATACGACTGATCATCATAAACGTCAAGGCATCTGGCGCGGCAATGCTCCCGTATTAGTTCATCTTCTAAAAGTGAGAAATTTCTGCAACACTATTGGTGTTGGCAAGGTGAAAAAGTGTTGAAACCGGAATTGCAATATTTTCCCTGCAAGTTCCTCTTTTATGATAATTGAGAATATCTTGCTTATCTTTTGCATAGCAGATATTTATTCAAAACAAATATATTTTTGAGTTACCTTGTAACTTCATCTCATACCTTATATTGGTACTACATCGTTAATGCATGGCATATGGTTTCAAAGATATTTTGGACTGTTATATATTATCACTGTTCAATTATATTTCTGGTGGGCTATTGCTCACCCTTGCTTTATTTATTTATATCACAACAACAGCTAGATCAGATGGCCGCGCAAGGCGCACACAGCGTAAGCAAGTGTCAACCGTCAGAGGTTTACCGCTAAGGTCTTGGCTACCTTTGTTGAGGATGCAACTACTGGTAGGCTAGTTGTTAGCAATTGAGCCTCAAATGTATTTATATTATGGTATCTATTAATGGATGGCAAAGAGTATGTAATTGTACAATTGTAATTCTTTGGGTTGTAAGAACTCAAACTTGTGATTAATAATATTGTTGGTTACTCTGATTTCATCTCTGGGACTATAACGGGTGTGTTTTATGTTGTTGTTTTGGGTCACAAGGTTGTAATTTAAATTATGTTGGTTTTGTGGTTGGATATTGAGACCGTAACAACCAGATCCCTGACCCTGGATCTGGGGGTGTTACAGAAATGGTATCAGAGAGAGAGTTATAAATCCCAGAGATGACGTGACGTTAAAACAATAAATTCATTAAGATAATAAGAACTCTTGCCAAGTTCATAGTCAGACTACATAATGTAGTATTGACATATAAAACCCTTATGGGAACCCTAAAGTATCATGATAGTAACTTAGCTCGTTCTTGTATCGACTAGTAAGGCGACAGACCTTGGGGATTACGAGCAGTAACATAATGATGCTTGTTTTGATGTTGAAGATCGGATGATGGATTCGATAGAGCACCCTACTGAGGGCCCGGTTGAGGTCCCAGCAGAAGAAGGAAATAGTGATAAGTATAAGGAGTTTACACTTCAGGAAATGAAGGCTACAGCCAGAGAGACTGTAAGAGTTAAGGTATAGTGCTCAGAGAAGTGAGCTTAAAGAATTGAGATATTATTAAGAGAATTAAAGAAGCATATTGGAGTCATAGCCGGACTACCGGATGAAGTGCCAGCAAGTAAGATGGATTTGAGGAATTACTCAAGATCTTATGTAAGGATAGATAAGAATCCTTGGAGACTTTCAGATTAATGAGAAAGGAATTAGAATGATGCATGATTATCAAAGACAATGATCTCAGAACCTACAAGAGGAGAAGACCAGTGAGTCTGTGATAAATTAGTAATAAGGCTATCATCAGGAACCAATTATAAGTTCAGTTCAATTCAGTGAAATGATGAACCAGAAACATTAGTTGCATGTGATTCAGAAGAATATTAAATTCTTTCTTTTCCTTGAATGGATTATGGTAGTTACCTTAAGTTTATTCTGACACTGAATCATAAATGGATTGAGTAAGGCAAGCAGTGGTTGAGATGAAATTGAGAATGCTTTTAGATGAAACCTGAATGAACAGGTGTAGGCCATGTTCTCGAAGTGAGGGTTTTGGCAAAATAAAGTCCAGACAGTAGGACATATGAGCAATAGGAAGTAGTGATTGATTGACCCCACCAAATTAAAGACAGTTTCAAATGGAGATTGGCCAACCACACCGGCAAAGGTGAGAAATTTCATAAGATTCACAAAGTATTATCAAAGATTTGTTCAGGACTTTACAAAGATTGCAATCCTGTAACCCGGCTTATTTGTAAGACTAAAAGTTTGAATGGACAAGCTAAATGGGGGAAAATATCCCTGGAGTTAAAGATAAAAAAAACTGGTGATGACCCAGCATTGGCGTTACCTAATGGAAGAAGGAGAATTTTGGAATATACTAGGATGCACCTCGTACAGGTTTAGGTGTTGTGCTTGTGCAACATGACAACATAATTTCGAATACATTTAGACAGCGCAGTTCATCGGATTCGGATGGCCTTGGTAGTGCCAATGTTGAGGAACGACTAACCCCGACGGTAGTGTTCCTTCTGGGACTAGTTGTTAAGAAGACTGGTATTTGGTAGTATCGACTAATAGGACGGATATGTATCGGGAAGATGTGGCATGTTACTAGTGGGTGAAAAGATTAACTGAAATTTTCCCAAATTCTGGAAAGGAATTCAACGAATTTTGGCAAACCTTGTCTTTCTGATTATCAAAAGACGTCATTGAAGAGAGTGGAAACTGGAGCGAACCTTGTGGATTGGGTAAAGTAGCCGCTATACAGGTGGGTAGACATACCCCGATTATTACAGTTGAATGTAGGGATAAAATTATGAAGTTGAATGTAATTAAGAAACAAGCCGGACTGAGAAATTCTGGGATTGACTTAAATGAAAAGGTTGTTATGCCAGAAATGTTAAGCTTTTGTGACACGTGAAATTGATAAGAGTAACTAGAAGAAAAGTAAGGGTGACCGGAGATGGTACCGAGGAGTCGATTGAGACTTATATGGAGTGAAGTTTTTGAAAAGATCAAAAGGTATCAAGTAGAAGGCAATATGCCAGCAATTGCTAGAAAAGTAATGCTATTAGCCGACCCCTAAGCTCACATATTTAGCATGGCCAGATGGGGGCCAAGTCACTAAGGATTATCAAGTGACTGAACCAGCAACGTAAGGACAAAGCGGGGTGCTTCTAATCAAGTGCCAACCGCGAGGGCTTTTGATATAAATTGAATTGAGATACAGGATGATGGATTTTATATATACCATGGACGTATTAGGATTGAGGGTAGTGACCACTGAAAAGTTACGAAGATTGCCAAAGTCAGTGCAGTATGATGCATAAATGTTATCTGAAGCTTAGTGTCCTCAAAAAGAGCATTAGACACTAAGAGATTCACGTTGAACACGACCAATATCTTCCAGAACATCCTTGCTACCATTACCAAGTTCTGTAAGAAAGAGCAGATAGACATGTGTTGTCTTTTGGAAGGTCATATAGACTAACATTCGTTTGAAAGAAGAGGTTAGCATTAGTCTACCTATAGACTATCAAGATGAGAATGATTAAAAGAGACCCTTATTAAGGATATATGATTGAATTGCCAAGTACAGGATATAAGTATTCCTTGAAACTAGAATTGAGCATAGAATGTCCATATATTAAGACGAACCCTGGGGGATGCACAAAGGATAGCATCACCCCTAACAATAGGCACTGTGAAATCAGATGATATAAGTTGAATCGACCAAGGTATCAATAACCTGTAAGGATTTGTGGAAAGGAATCTCAAAAAGTACATGGACAGAATTGTTATAAAATTGACTAATGATGTTTGATATACCCTGTAACCAGGAGATGCAGGAGGAATGATGAGGATGGCCTAAGAAACCTTATAAGGGAAGTGCTAATATTCTAAACTTCAAACGGGAAGTTTGGTAAGGAATGTATGACATAGTAACAATAAGGCCAGATGAAGCATGTGTGAAACCATGTAAAAGTATGGATTGAACCAATAAGGTTGAGATTATCCTAAAAAAAAAAAAAAAAAAAAAAAACAAGAAGGGAGTTAAGTAAGGAAATATCCTAGATATGATTTGGAGTACCTGTAGTCAAGATCGCACTAGAAAGGTGGAAGCAATGACTTTTGGAAAAGACTGATAGATGCTTTCTCTCATTCAGCAGAATTTAAGGGAGAATGCTTCCACCCTGAGTTGGAATAGATCCAGAAAACATTGATCTCAAGAAATTATTATAATCAGGAAAGGCCAACGAGGTGACCGACGCTTTAAGTATAGGGGAGTAGGCATAAATGCTCAGACCAAAGAAATAGAATGATAATGTAAGGACCTTGATGGTCATAATGTGGTAGAGGAAGTTACATTCCGTCTGATGATTGTGCGAGGATCAATTATAAGGATAGTTTAAGTAAAGATTCGATTCCTGATGTTCCCGGTAGCACATTACCGACATTAGGAGGTTCTACGACAGACCAGACCAAATTCCCCAAGAGACTCGCCTTTTCTTTGGAAAGAGAGAGGGGAGGTTAAGTAACAATGAATTGGTAGTAAATGACCAGAAACAGAGATGGTACAAATACTGATAAGCCAAATGGCACGATGATGAATGACAAGCAAGTTATGTTGGTGTATTTCTGTGCAAACAAGATAGAGAATTATGAGATTGGAAAGCGATTAAGCAAACCGCTAAGCTTTTAGTCTTCTACCGGAGATATATGATTAATAATCTCACCAGCCTGTTCCAGCTGCGATGCTGGAAGCTTTCCTGCAATTTTATCTGCTTCATGTAATATCTACGTCAAGTTCAGGAAGCATTCCCTATGGATAGGGAATAGTGATTATTTTGTTTTCCTAGAGGATCTTGAATTGACAATTATGATGCTTAGTTGTTAAAGCACTAAGTAAACGATAAGCGATGGTGATCCTTCTGAGAAATTAGGTGGTAACGACTGTGGAAATGTCGAAGTGAATCTAAGTTAAAGAAATCATCCAGGTTTATTTCGGATGGTGTAATTTCTGGATCGACGGGATATTTGAAATGAAGAATTAGGTTATGATGGTTCATAAAATGATTATAGTAGAAATAAAGACAAGAGACTGATAGAGATGGAAATAGAATTGGGAATTAATAAGAGAGTCAGATAGGCAGACTCATGAGAAGCTCCAGTAATGAAGCGAGGATAGTATGGAATTGGCAAGGTAAGGGGATTGGCCAAAACGGAAAGTTGGAATTAGGAGCATGAATGACATACAAATTGACTCCTTTTAAGTTTGGAAAATCCGAGGAAATATGGAATAGTTTGATTGAGTAATAAAAGAGACTCATGGAATGAGAAAGTGAAATCTAGATGGTTGAACAAAGGAAAGTTTGACCACAAACGTGCCACGTATATTGAATAAAGGTAACACGCGTTCCCCTAATAAGGTGATGGTGGAGTTCAATAACAGAAGTGAATGAGAACTAGATGATAAGAGGGATGTGATTGATAAAGAAAAGAATGGGAAATAATTATGGAATGTGAAGCAAGAAATGTTATGAATGGATTGATGAATGGGTTTTTCCTAACGAGCACTCGGAATGACAACCTGATAGTGTTAGAATTATGAGTATGAAAGAGCCAGTGTCGGGTCGTGAAATGTGAGTAATAATAATGTCAAGCGGGAAATCCAAGATTTAACCTGAGAGGTTGAAGGATTTTCCAAAAAAAAAAAAGAAAGTAAGTGGTGCTAATATCAAGCAAGAGTATAGGTCCATAGAATGATGGACAGAATAGCAGGGACATGTGATATGTGAGATTACGAAAAAGTGGAATTTGAGACGAATATGATTATTTCTCTTCTCTAATAAACCTCTATAGTTCAGAGGTAAATTCTAAGTATGATATTTTGACAATCATGAAAACTTTCATATATGATTCTTTGAAATTCGTTCTTTTCTTCTCCCTTATTTATCTTCTTCTAAATTGAGAAGAACAACCCTTTAAGGAGGGGAGGTAATACTACGTGACTCTCTGTCTGTGTGATAGGAGTCTAAGTGGAATGCCATTAATTGTTTAATTGCTTGTGAAGTACTAAAGGCTGGCCCCCTTTTTGTACTAACTATGCAATATAACAAATGTTCATTGATCACAGTGGTCTCTCGATAAAATTTTCCACCTAAATATATATACATCGAGATTGCGAAGATTAAAGCGATTAGGAATTGCAAAATTACGAGTGAGGTTATCTCCGGAATTCGTAGCGCGTTAGTGATACCGAAGTCACTGCACGTACCAATAAGGTTAATAGTGTAAGACCGGACAAGAGCGTATACCGGATAATGTGTTATGCGAAAGTATCAAAGAATTGGTAGAACGGATAAAGGGTGTATTGTAACACCAGTACGATGTGCTTTAGAAAGATTGGAATGTGTAAGGATCGACTAGAGAATTGGAAAGCGAAATAACCAACAAGTACCCAATTGTCTTCTTCCTGATTCCGGGACGGAATCCTTTTAAGGAGGGGAGACTGTAAGAACCCAGATTTTGGGTAGAATTAAAACTTTTATTATGCATTGAAGTAAGAGTGAACAGTGGTTACAACTACAATGTAATACTGGCTTAAAAGAATGAATAATGAAAGGATATATATTCCAAGGTTATATGGCCTGAAGGATGCTATTGGGTGATAACTTAGACTAGAATAATCTATCTCCTAGAAAGTTAAGATAAGATTCCCTAGAGAGAAATAGATACCCTCATGTCATCCAAATCAATATCTATTATAAGCCCAGCGGTTCCGTAAAAAGGTTAAGGAACACTCGAGGGTGAACCAGGTTCATTTTCCTAATTATAGGAATTAAATAAAAATAAGTGATGAATAGTGATTTTGGTGGAATTTGGAATATTATGATAATAATGTTATACCCGGTATTCGGAACGGATTTCTGAGTTCGTATTAGTGATCCAGGAGGAAAATAAGTGTATGTAAAAGCTGTCGGATTCAGAAAAAGAGCACTTTTATTTTCTCCGAGATTTCCCTGGACACTGCAAGACTTAAGGATTTATAAAAGGGAATTAAGGAATTTAAATTCGAGAAGTATTAAGAATGATGAAGAATAGTATTAGGAATATTAAGAAGGTTTTCGGTAAAACCCTAGTTAGAAACGAATGAGTTATTCCCTCGAACGATCAACGAATTGAGCAATAACCGGACAAAAGAATCAAGCAGAGGGCCAAGGGGCAACCATGTGCTAGTAGATAAGAGATTTATTATGTCAAGGAATTAAGGATTTTATTTAATTATGATTTGAGAAATTAGAATGAAAATCCTCGAGTTAGAATGATAAGCGTTTTAGAAATCGCTAGAACTTTATAACGAGATTAAGCGATAAAGCGAACGTGAAACGAATTACGGATTAAATATATAATGAGATGAGAAACACCACATGATCATCTAGGGTTTACTAATATTAGATTGGTGGAAAAGAAATGAGAAAAGAAAAGAAAAAGCAAGAATGAGGTGTGTGATTTAGAATGAAACAACAAGGCTTCATGTCACCACTCTTTTCTAACACACCATCAAGTCTTGACACTTGTAATTAGAGTGTATTAGCAGCCATAACACCCCACAAATATCACAAAATCATTTCACCAACAAGTCAAAAGAGAAAAAGGAGAGAAAGATCAAAAAAACACCACCTCTCCCCCATTTTTCCAGCAGTTTGCATTTTCCAGGGCAGGGGTCTTTGCAATTTTTTTTCACCTAGATCTACTCATCTAAAAATCATGAAAAAATTCATGGAGCTTCTACACATCAAGGTGAAGTTGGGGATTTAATTTCATAATTTTTGAAGATCGTTTGGATGGGTAAATAAATTCGAGAAGTTCACTGTTTTTCCCCCAAAACCAAGGCACTTCGAATTTTGGAGTTTTAAGATTTCAAAATCCACCTTCCAACCATTGTTTGATCTCCAAATTTTTATGGTGAGTCCTATATTTCATAAAAATGATCTCCTAGAAATCTTAGCTTCAAACTCCATGTTTTCCATTTTCAAATAAATCCTCAAAGATGAGGGTGAATAGTGTTTTCAAGAAACTAACTTTGATTTCTTGGTTTCTTTGGATGATTTAACTTTGTTAAAGCCATACAAGGACTATATAAGGGTTATTATATCTTGTACACTCTCCAAGGAAGGTATAATTCTTAAGAACCCAAGATCTTACTTTGAGTTTTATATATGTTCTTGATGGTTTTAGATTAGTTAAGATTATGGTGTTGTTATATGCATAAAAGCATGATTATGTAGTTAGTGGTGATGATTTAAGAGTTTTGATGATTATGATGGTTAATTGAAACCTTCTTGGACTGGTTAAGATGAAAACCATGTATAGTATGCCCGGTGTGGCTTGGATTGATTGTTATGAATTTTAGAACGTTCGATTTATAGCCGTCGTAATGCCGAATTTTCGTTAGACTATTAAACACCGAGCATCACAGTAGCTATAACTCACTGTACAGCTTCATGTTCTGCCATGATAGGATAGATTATGTTGCAAGCTTCGTTTTGATATAAAGATCGCATGAAATGGACTTACGGTTTAGGAGTTATTATTAAATTCGTAAAAGTGGTTCGAAATCGTAAACGAAAGTTCGTAATTGAAATTGATTCCCTTAAATGTCGTTTAATCAGTGGCGAATCTTATTAATTAAATATTAGAGGTAAAAAGGAAGGTGTGGGAGAAAACCACATGTCGAATGGATCGTTTTCCGATTTTATAAAAATGTTTGAATCGAGGTTAAACGCGAACGAACCCCTTAAAGGTATGACTTTGGTTATAACTTAGAAAACGGGCGATAACACTCAAGGTATAATCTTGATTCGTAAACGACCAACCTTAGAACTTATACGACTTAAGTATATACCAAGTATAAGCATGATGACATGTCTTGATAACGAACGAATGTCGGATCGTATCGGTGATAAAAAGAGTTACACTAAAAGAGACGTAACGAGATAACTCGAAAACATGTTTCGATTTAAGTGGAGTTTATACTTAGCCTTTTAATAAGCGTTAAGTGGTTAATCTTAAATATTCTGATTGTTTATAGATTGTCGAGCTGACCCGGGACACATTACCCCTACCCGCACTCGATTCTCAGGCAAGTTTCCAATACTTGGAACTGTTGTTGTGATAATATATATGATGATTGTTTTATACATATGCCATAGCATGCATGCCTACTTTCAAGTTAATATTGAATTACTTGTTCCCTGAATTGATATCGGCTTATAGACTATATATGAAATATCAGTTATAAGCCGGATTGTTTGGTTAAGACCCTTAGCGAAGGGCGTATGATATTCATACTTCAAATATAGACCGGGAGTCGATATTTTGTAATATATAAATAGTCGTGGAAACCCGGAGGGATCCCAGCGACAAATTTATTACTTCGAGGATTTTTATTCGATTACGAATCTTTCGAGGAACGTTATTTGAGTATTACCTCAGTGAAGGAATATTTAATGAATATTATTTTAATATTCATTTAGAATGTCATTTATTTAATGAATATTATTTTGATCATTCATTGGAGTTATTTAGTTAATGAATATTATTTTGAATATTCATTAGAGTTATTTGGTTGACGAATATCATTCCCAAATATTCATTTGGCTTACTTATTATTATTTGGAATATTCATTTGATCTTTATTTATTTAATGAATATTACTTTCGAATATTCATTTAAGGTTTGATTTACTTAATGAATATTATTTTAAAATATTCATTGGAAGTTCTATTTACTCAAGGAATATTACTTCGATTATTCCTTTAAAGTTTTGATTACTAAATGAATATTATTCGGATATTCATTTAGAATATTATTTGTTAAATGAATATTATTCGGATATTCATTTTGAATATTATTTGTTAAATGAATATTATTTTGGGGTATTCATTTAGAATATTATTTGTTAAATGAATATTATTTTGGGATATTCATTTAGAATATTATTTGTTTAATGAATATTATTTGGATATTCATTTGGAATGTTAATTGTTAAATGAATAGTATTTTCAAATATTCATTTAAGGTTTGATTTATTCAGTAAATATTATTTTAAATATTTATTTAAGTTTATTTATTCAATGAATATTATCTTAAATATTCATTAAGAAGAGATTTATTTAATAAATAATTCTATATTCATTCGAGGATTACTTACGAGCAATATATTGATTTAATAATATTCCGTAATTATTATTGACTTAATAAATATTCTTGGAATATTTAATAAAATTCTTTTGAATTCTTTTTGTAATGATTTATATTATTCAAAGGTTATCCTTCACCTTCAGATATTATGTAAAATATTTCGGAGTCTTTTATGACTATTTTATCAAGGGGAGGTTCCCAAAACTTTATTTTCATTTAAATCTATCTTATAAGAAGATTTAAATACTCGCTCAACTTCCAAAAATTATATAAGGTGACCTCACTTGGAGATGTTATTTATTGGACTGCCCGGTCCTATACTTGCTAAAACTATCTTGTCACTCACATCTTGATTCTTTCAAGCATCGATATGAGTCTTTTGGTTACCTCCTCAACGCTCGAGGGGTATGATTGATGTAACAAGTTTATATCCATTAACAAGCATCAGCTTGGGAAATATTGGTGAATTTTCCTTTCCAATTAGATACGACTACTTTGTGGAGTCCTATCAACAAGTGTTACACTTGGGGAAAAGGGGAACGAACTTTACGTTTCAGAGTCATGGATGATATTCGAACTAGGAGACGCGTAAGTGGCCGAGTGGCGCCGGTCCAGCAATAGCCCAACCATTGGCTGAGGAGTTCCAGAGGGCGGTAGACAAGAAAATCCGTCGGAGCTACCTTCTACATGTAGAGAACGACTGATGAGATGCATGACATACGACTGATCATCATAAACGTCAAGGCATCTGGCGCGGCAATGCTCCCGTATTAGTTCATCTTCTAAAAGTGAGAAATTTCTGCAACACTATTGGTGTTGGCAAGGTGAAAAAGTGTTGAAACCGGAATTGCAATATTTTCCCTGCAAGTTCCTCTTTTATGATAATTGAGAATATCTTGCTTATCTTTTGCATAGCAGATATTTATTCAAAACAAATATATTTTTGAGTTACCTTGTAACTTCATCTCATACCTTATATTGGTACTACATCGTTAATGCATGGCATATGGTTTCAAAGATATTTTGGACTGTTATATATTATCACTGTTCAATTATATTTCTGGTGGGCTATTGCTCACCCTTGCTTTATTTATTTATATCACAACAACAGCTAGATCAGATGGCCGCGCAAGGCGCACACAGCGTAAGCAAGTGTCAACCGTCAGAGGTTTACCGCTAAGGTCTTGGCTACCTTTGTTGAGGATGCAACTACTGGTAGGCTAGTTGTTAGCAATTGAGCCTCAAATGTATTTATATTATGGTATCTATTAATGGATGGCAAAGAGTATGTAATTGTACAATTGTAATTCTTTGGGTTGTAAGAACTCAAACTTGTGATTAATAATATTGTTGGTTACTCTGATTTCATCTCTGGGACTATAACGGGTGTGTTTTATGTTGTTGTTTTGGGTCACAAGGTTGTAATTTAAATTATGTTGGTTTTGTGGTTGGATATTGAGACCGTAACAACCAGATCCCTGACCCTGGATCTGGGGGTGTTACATCCATGATTTTTCATAAATCAAACTATAATCAACACTTTTGTGCACCAATCTTTTAGATCTACTAATACTAAGCAATGTTCTTGCCATGGCTACTAAGGGTTAGAAATTATACCTTCCTTGAAGCTCTTAGTAACTTAACAAAGCTTGAAATACTCTCCAAACACCTTGGTTGATCAATCTATGGCTTAATCTTCAAGATCCAAAAACAAGAACAATAAGAGTTACTATTCACCTAGAACTTTAAGAATTTATAACTAGAAAACTAATGGATGAAAAGGGTTGAAATTCATATCATACCTTCCTTATATGATGTAGAGTACCTAGGATTTTTGCCTTGAATTTAGAGTGATGGGAAGTGGGAGAAGAATTTTTCTTTTCTTCTCCTTTAGGTCTTGGCCGAGAGCAATGTTACAAAGGGGGGGGTTGTTTTCTTTTCTTTTTGTGTTGGATGAATATGTGGTGTGTGATGAGCTTGGGTGATATGTAGTGGTGTAAGTATATGAATGTACAACCTAAGTATGGCTAGAGGTATGGCCATGGTACTTGGTTGTCTCCACCTTTTTAAAAGTAAGCTAACTAGCTACTAACTAGATTCTTGTAATTTAGTTTGTTTCTAACTAGCTATCAACTACTTGGTTCTAATCTTAGACTAGGTGGTTTGCATGGAATTTGCATGGGATGCATGAAATCTTGCCACCTTGCATGGTTAGTAGGTATTTTCCAATTTCCATAATTTTCTAAATAAATCTTAAACATTTTTGGTGGAGCTTTTCCTTCGATATTCTTTCTAAAATCCAACTTCCTAATTTTAAGTATATATATAGTTCCTTGGTTCTCAAAATAATAAAACCATGATCTTGTCGTAGTATTCGTATTTATCGATACCCCGGAAATGTACGAAAATAATAAAATAGAATTTTGCGAAATCCGTCGACATTTACATACACTTATTTTCCATAAGGGAACATAATATCATTACAAATCTTCATTTATCCGTCATTCATATATGGGGGTGAGATTCACTTCTCTTACATAACAAAGTTACTATTCATTCCGTCTATTCCAATAATATCAAAAATCAGGGTTCTTACAGCCTCCCCTCCTTAAAAGGATTCCGTCCCGGAATCAGGTTGAAAACAGTTGGGGGTACTTTTCACGCATCGCGCTCTCTAGTTCCCATGTTGATTCTTCGACATTCTGATTCCTCCACAAGACTCTCACTAGTTTGACAACCTTGTTCCTCAGCACCTGTTCTTTTCTATCCACGATTTCTACGGGTTGCTCCACGTATGTTAAGTCTGGTTGCAGATCCACTTGATCATGTTCTATCACATGTCGGAAGTCGGTATGGTAGGATCGTAGCATGGACACATGAAACACATTATGTACTTGCTGCAAGCTCGGAGGTAAAGCCAATTCATAGGCTAACTTTCCAACTCGTTTCAAGATCTCAAAAGGTCCAATAAATCTCGGGCTTAGTTTCCCTTTCTTACCAAATCTCATCAATCCCTTCCACGGTGATACTTTTAACATCACAAACTCTCCTACCTCATATTCTTTATCCTTGCGGGACTAGTCCGCATACTTCTTCTGTCTGTCTTGGGCCGCTACCAGCCGTCCTCTTATGAGTTTGATAGTTTCTCTTGTCTGTTGGACCAGTTCAGGCCCTAAAATCTTCCGCTCTCCTACCTCTTCCCAACACAAGGGAGACCGACATCTTCGTTCGTACAAAGCTTCATATGGGGGAATTCCTATACTCGCATGGTAACTGTTGTTGTAGGAAAATTCGATCAACGGCAAGTGGTCGTCCCAACTTCCCTTGAAATCTATGGCACATACTCTCAACATGTCCTCGATGGTCTGGATGGTTCTCTCGCTCTGTCCGTCTGTTTGGGGATGGTATGCAGTACTCATGTTTAACTTAGTCCCCACACAATCCTGAAAACTCCTCCAGAACCTGGAGTTGAATCTTGGGTCTCTATCTGATACGATGCTCACAGGAACCCCATGTCTAACCACAATCTCCTTTAAGTAGATATCTATCAGCTTGTCGACAGTGTATCTCTCGTTGATTGGAAGAAAATGTGCTGACTTGGTCAATCTATCAATAATTACCCAAATGGCGTCATGATTAGTCTTGGTCCTTGGTAATCCGACCACAAAGTCCATCGCAATCTGTTCCCACTTCCACTCGGGTATCTCTAAGGGTTGCAACAATCCACTAGGCCTCCGGTGTTCGGCCTTCACTCTTTGACGTGTCAAGCATTTACTTACCCACTCTGCTATGTCCTTCTTCATATTTGGCCACCAATAATATCCTTTCAAATCCCTCGTTCATTGACTTCTTCGTAACGCAACAAAAACGAAACTTCCCTTTCTTTTTTTTTTCGTAGTACGCTTTACAAGAGACGTCCTTACGTCCGCATGGTGCCGATCGTGATAACAACATTCGTTTCATGGATAAGTTTTTATTCTCGACTGCCCCGTGAAATCTAAGGCACGACACTAAATATAAATTCGATCGTCTGGATAATTCTTCTTCCCTGTCCGTCAGCCACAGATCAAATTAGTACATACGCTCAATCTCCTTATTAATTATACTTGAAAGCACCTTCAATATTCGAAGTCTAACCTTAAGTCTCTATCTGACGTAATCACTGCAGAAGTTTTATATTGCACCACCATCTCTTCCGTATATAAATCGATAATCTTCTAAATGGAAAGTCCCTCGTAGGTAAATCACTTGGTTCAACAATTATAAATCAACTAGGGCCATCTCTTGGCTCGGTCTTCGACGACCTACTTATGAAATCCATTATAATTCTGTCCACGTTCAAGATTTTCTACAGGCGGAATTAATCCACTAGATCTCTATCATTCTGCTTTCGACATGTCACGTTTGTACTTAATAGTTTGCCAATACCATTCTTCATACCCGTTTGCCAAACATTCTCTTAATTCTCTATACATCTTTGTCCTTCCCCATAATCTAATCATTTTCCTCTAACATTATTCTTTATTGTATATACTCTATTTTCTTGGTCAATATACTGACTGAATTCCAATTTCGAATAATCCCTTCTATAGGTATCGGCCACCATACTGGCCTTTCATGGGTAATAACAAATCTCTCCATTATACTCCCTGCTCCCTTTCGTCACCTTCTCTTTCTTATGTTTAGTTCTAATATGAAGATATACTTATGGTACTTGTGGAAAAAAATTTCACACTTTTCTCATAAGGTTAACGTCTCAGTTTTATGCGTGAACGCTATCATGACTAGTCCCCGACTCACGGTTAGTATATCCTATCCCGTAACCTTTATGTTGTTTAGAAGTATAGGCTATCATCCCCTTTCTACTGCATCAGCACACCTCTTAAACTCTTGAAAGACGCATCATTGTGACCCTCAAAGTCCTCTTCTCATCATGAAGTATAGCTAACAACGAGGTTGTTACTAATCGCTCATATCATCCTTAAAACTTTATTTATTAACCCACAAGGGCTTCTGACTCACTAGTCAATCCACATGATACTACCAGAATTTATAATGTTTACATTAATGTGAAATGCCGACTTTGGTGCAGTACAGAGGTCGATCTGGAGTTGGTGAAACCTTCTCTTTAACCTTATCCTTGAAAAATAACTACGCACTTTAACTAGTCAACAATTCCTCCATTTCCGATAAGGGTTTCAGTTCTCGATGGTATAGGTAAGATGTCATGCGCTCGTCTTCTTTCACAACTGGCGCCAATCAGCCTGTATGCTGCTGCGATTCCCAATAAACTTGATTAGGTGGTAATCTCGAAGGATCATTGGGATATATCCATGCATCCATTTGCTATTAAGGGCCTTTTAAACTTTATGTCTCGCTATGTGCATCACTCCCTTTTTGCTAAGTAAAGCTTCACATTCTTGCCACGATATTTCTTCCTTTCTTGTCCGTCTCACTTCCATGTTAGTTTCCTCTAAGGATATGTCTTACATCGCAATCGATTTGAATTTCTTGGATCAGGAAAAGGCTTGGTAACTCCAGAATTCATTACTATAACATCCTGACAACGGTTGGTAGGAACGTACTCCCAACCACCTCATCATTTCCTATAACTTTCCTCACACTAATATTAAAGGTCTTGTGGTATGCCCCGACATGTTATTTCTACTTTAATAATTACTCGGCATAACACTCTGGCTGCACAATTACAATATTTGGTTTTTGATCTCATATTGGTGCAACGGTTCACAATTGTACCTCCCGTTCACCTTAGAGTAATCACTTTTGAAAGGAATGGTTTTAAAATAACAAGGTCCAATAGATAATTTCAATAAGAATTCCACATTGGATGTTCCAAGAATGCTGATGGTTCCAAATACTAGGAGTATCGATTTTCGGAGATGTAAGGATGGACAAAAAGAATACAACAAGGTTTATTCCTTCATGTCCTGAAAATTTGGTAAGGTGATATCATAGAGAATGTTACACGAGGGCAATGATTGTTGGATACAAAAGTCATAAAGACGGTCTTTATACAATTCTTACATCTGGGGAATACTTTCCCTCTTGAAAAATAGAGGATAAAAAAAAGTCCCATTGATAAAGGTCAACCGATCGAAAGAAATTCTACTATGTGACGATAAAAAAAAAATGAAGCAGTTTATCATTCAAGTAATCTATGGTTTCAAATGAATCTTCATTATATGAATGAAAAAAACAGAATATTCAAGTGACATAACGTCTGATACAAAGATGGGTAGAATTCAAGTTGAGTGGACGACCTCACTAGGTCTCAATCAAGTCATTCGTCAAAACTTTCATCATCACACTTTACCACCTGCAAAATGCATTGCGGAATTGCTGAATGAATTAAATTGGGAGTTGGACCAGTGAAACAACAACTAGTCCTTTTCAAGAAACACTAGCAACTAGCGAGACAAAATTTGCTAGTTCACCCGTTTGAGAAATCACCACCAGCTAGGACAATTAGCTAGGTGTTCTTCACAACATTACAATTTTGAGTAGTTGGAACAATCAACTAGTCATTCATATTGACATAACGACTAGCCAGTTTCAATTGGATAGAACGGAATTTCAACATCGTAGCCATTGAAGAAACTTTAGGCTACTCGGACAATGAATGGAAATAAGAAGTTATTCAGTTTGAAGAAAGAAAACTATAAAATCTTAAGAGAATGTTCTAGGTATCGGAACAATCGATAACCTCTCATCAAATATTACTTATCAGTGAAACGGTCCACCCAAGGGTGCCTCCGTACACATGCTTTATCAGATCTTACAGTAGAATAAAATTCAGAATACTAGTATCAAAATGATATCCTTACTATGATTTCAATGTACGACGCACAATCTCATTTTGAATAGAAGAAAGGATTCATGAGGAATAGCTGGATGTTAGATCATCCCTGTTCTCAACAAGTTGATAAATATTTATGGGCTCGACTGAAGAGTGCAAGTATGAAAGAAGTAGTCAAATATCAATATTCGTTTATGAATATTCATTGATTAATTAAGGAAACAATTGTTGAACATTCCTTGGATAATTGAAAGGAAGTGTAAATAGTCCTGAGCAGAACGAAATAATTATAAACTTCAAATAGAATACTCGGGGATCAAATAAGATACTTTGGATGAGTCCCGGTTTAGAGAAAGTATATCACTGGTGGTTATTCCACAAGTTTGAAGTAGAAAGCTAGAAGGATTACCTGATATAAACTAATCGAGGTAACATGGTTAATGAAAAGTTTAAAATGAAGTAGTGCACCAGCCGGTAGTTACCAAAATAAGTTAATAATCATTCGTGCATCTCACTATCACTACTATAAGGGTAACTCCATCTCTTCGTCTTCGTAATTCAAGACACCAACTAGTGCGTCTCTCAATCATCATCTTAAAGTCATTTATCGAGTTAGGGTTTCACAATATATCTGTCATTCCCGTGCTTTATCTTGAAGGCCAAGCTTCACATCACTCCGGGGACACCTGCTAAGTCCATAGGGTCCTACTTCATGCCTTCCGACATGAATCACAAGTGGCCAGTTCCCCCTGGGAACAGATCAAAGAGATCTCTCAGGGATCTCAATGCAGTCCATAGGTTCAGTGGCGGCGTGTGTGCACGTGAACATACGTTACCAACAATATATAGGTTTACAAGTATATATGCGTAGTCTCTGCTAAAATTTCTATCAAAGAGTTCCAGTATAGACTCACTGGTCTCTTCTTTTGGTAGACTCTGAGATCACTGTATCGCTCGTTGCAACCATATTCAACTTCACTAGAGTCGCTTTGTTAATTCTGCTTGTTTGTTCTCTAAGTTGAACTATCATGCTCTAGCGTCCGAATCATGCGTGGAATTATCCAGCACGCTCGTCTTATGATAACATTCTCGTTTAACACATGTAAAATTCGCCATCAAGAGTGATGAAATCCACAACGGCATAGTAACCACCTTTCAGGTAAACCCGTTACCTATCGAAAATTGGATCTTATAGCCAAAGTAAAAGACTGTCATTATTCCAAGTACTAAGTACCCTTAATTATGTAGGGAAGTCTAAACTTCTTGATTCTGAAAATGCTGCCTCTTAAACTGTGAAGGACTATGGGCCATAAAATTTATGCCGGCCTAGTCATCCGATCATATTGGCAATATCGCCTTTATCTCAGCTGCTCTTGAGATTTCGCTCTGCTTCCTATATCATTACCTATGATAGGTCATGTACGACTCTCAAACCTCTATTCATCATTCTGAAGGTCTCTAAGGATTCTATCGTCCCTAGTATAATACCTCCAGTAAACACTCCAGTCCATTCTACTCACCGGTACCTCTTCCAGTAGTCCAATAATAAGTTTACTACAATCTCTTATGTCATTCTCCTACTTAGACTTAACTCTCAACACTCTCGTTTCTGAGTACTGTAACTTATCTCTCTGATACCATTTCTGTGACGCCCCCAAATCTGAGGTCAGAGATTCAGGTCGTCACATCATCATCCAACCATATCAAACCTGTATTAACTTTACAACTCAACAATACATCTATCCATACCTCAATCTTACACACAATCAAGTTAGAGCCTCAGAAACGATATCCAAAAGTAACACTAAATATTACAATTCGTCTGTACAATCCAGAGTCTTACACAATTCCACTTATACAACTACACTTGAAGACAAGTCTTACTATTACAGTTGAAAACCTATCAGACTACTCTGTAGTATTTATCATGGACTATATCATCTCCGGGTAATTCTTCTACTCCTCTCCTGCTGGTGCGGAGTTAATCGGCCAAATTCTTCCCTTTCTGAAAAGTTTTTATAAAGCAAGAATGAGTTACATAATGCTCAGCAAGTTCACGATTTTGTAAAATAATAATGTGGTTTATTTCGAAAACATTCCCAACTATATGGGTATATATCTCAGATTTCAAAACATAATTGGACAATATATGTGCCCGAGTTTGAATAAAACATCTATACTCACTAAGGAGCTTTAGGATAACATATGAACCCCTTATAAGGTTCCCATTTCAATATATCTCAAGTTTGAAAATATGTATATATGAGTATATCATTTTCGGCAAAATACTCTACGATTAACATACTGTACAGGGAATACATCATTGCAAACCTCTTTCCTTCCATTGGCTTAGAAGGTTTCTCATACAAAAACATTTCATTCTTTGAAACAATAGCAAGTGTGCACTAACACGTGCCAATCTTTATAGAAAACCTTGCAGTTCTAGATACTGCACGATGTCAATATTTTCTCATCAAAAACCACACTATCGGCAACTTGGCACTTAGGCCAAAGAAGCAGTGTTTGAGTATTTTTCCAAAGTGGAGGATGGGACTTAAAGAAAACATAAAACCTGACAGGGATTGACGATGATCAGTCGCCACATCCGAGTCCAATAATCCGCGGGTCTTCTCTACCGGTAGAAGGATAGAAACTACATCCGTAACTATCCCCGGGTGAAAACTACATCCGTAATCACCCTCGATGAAAACTACATCCGTAATCATCCTTCGGCAACACATGGGCCGGAATAATAATTGATGGACCGCCTGGCTCACAGCCGCTTACACATCCCGGGAATCGTTCGTCAACGATTCCCACACCTGCCAGAGTCCCCTTTTTCTTTTCTTTTAAAAACCAGATTTTGATTGAAAACAGAGTAGTTGTGGTTCGACATCAGTCGACCGATAATTCTTGAAATCATACAAGAAGCAAAATCCTGACCGGGGGTTTTCGAAAAGGTTTTGAGTTCGAAAAAGTTCGAGTTTGAAAGTATTAAAAGGTATCTTGGATTAACTTTGTTTTTAAAATAGTGAACAATAATCATTAAATGATATTTTAAGATTTAATATTAATAATTAGTAAAATAATTATTTAATAAATAAACTTTTAATCCAAGATAGGGTTTCGAGTATTTACGAAGATATAATAATAGTTACTTGAATATACGATACCACCCGAATGACCCTTCGGGTTTTCGCAATATAGATACGATATAATAATATACCGCTCCCCGGTCAATAGTATATACGGACCGCTACGACCTCTATTGCTAGAGTCGTTGTCCGAAGAAAACATTTCAATCTAAGTTCAAGGGTAAAAGCATACATGTACTTGTTCAATTTCAATTGCATCAATACTTCGATAAACATAGCATTTGATATAATTTGAAAACTACAAACACAACAGTGAAAATCCTTGTATATGTATAAGTTTTGAAAAGTAAACTTGCCTTGGTTTGGTTGGGGTGGTCGAGCGTGTGAGTTCGAACGATCTATACATAAACAATAATCGTTCGTTAGTACCTTAACAATTTCTTTCTAATTACGGGGTTTTAAGGGGACACGAAATTAACTTAACGACTTCGTCTTATGACTCCCTAGCCCCACTATAGGTCCATGACATCACTCGTTTACGCTCGTCACTTACTCGACTTAATTTAGTTACCACGTTCGAACTATAACCATTACTCCTAGAATTATGCTCCACTAACGACTTTTTCCCTTGCGCGAAATTTACTCTAGCATTTTTATAAAATCCAAAAATTCATATTTTAATCCAATTCTTTTTGGGTAGCCTTCACCACTGTATTTACTAGCTTCTCTAATTTTTCCATGATCCCAAATAATTTTTAAGGTGTTTAAACAAGGTTCACAAGGGGGTCACTTTATGCAGTCCATAGTCCAGAAACAAAAATCACTTCTCCGGCCATAACTAAAAATCTATACATCACCTAGCTATGAGCCTTACATATCCAGAAACTACAGATCACGACCTTTCCAAAAATATAAGGTAGGTGTTCAGGGGATCAGTTTAAGGGTTCCGAATCACAGTTTCAAAAAGGGGTAAGTGCAGATTGTCCAACAACTCCTTTACCACAAGTCATGTCTCTTCTCAAAAATTCCACCAACTCCAAAAATCATCACAAACTCCCAACAAAATTCTCATACACTTATGGGACCTCATACCACATAAAAATAATTTTCAATATGACAATAACCATCAACATCCATGATTTTTCATAAATCAAACTATAATCAACACTTTTGTGCACCAATCTTTTAGATCTACTAATACTAAGCAATGTTCTTGCCATGGCTACTAAGGGTTAGAAATTATACCTTCCTTGAAGCTCTTAGTAACTTAACAAAGCTTGAAATACTCTCCAAACACCTTGGTTGATCAATCTATGGCTTAATCTTCAAGATCCAAAAACAAGAACAATAAGAGTTACTATTCACCTAGAACTTTAAGAATTTATAACTAGAAAACTAATGGATGAAAAGGGTTGAAATTCATATCATACCTTCCTTATATGATGTAGAGTACCTAGGATTTTTGCCTTGAATTTAGAGTGATGGGAAGTGGGAGAAGAATTTTTCTTTTCTTCTCCTTTAGGTCTTGGCCGAGAGCAATGTTACAAAGGGGGGGGTTGTTTTCTTTTCTTTTTGTGTTGGATGAATATGTGGTGTGTGATGAGCTTGGGTGATATGTAGTGGTGTAAGTATATGAATGTACAACCTAAGTATGGCTAGAGGTATGGCCATGGTACTTGGTTGTCTCCACCTTTTTAAAAGTAAGCTAACTAGCTACTAACTAGATTTTTGTAATTTAGTTTGTTTCTAACTAGCTACCAACTACTTGGTTCTAATCTTAGACTAGGTGGTTTGCATGGAATTTGCATGGGATGCATGAAATCTTGCCACCTTGCATGGTTAGTAGGTATTTTCCAATTTCCATAATTTTCTAAATAAATCTTAAACATTTTTGGTGGAGCTTTTCCTTCGATATTCTTTCTAAAATCCAACTTCCTAATTTTAAGTATATATATAGTTCCTTGGTTCTCAAAATAATAAAACCATGATCTTGTCGTAGTATTCGTATTTATCGATACCCCGGAAATGTACGAAAATAATAAAATAGAATTTTGCGAAATCCGTCGACATTTACATACACTTATTTTCCATAAGGGAACATAATATCATTACAAATCTTCATTTATCCGTCATTCATATATGGGGGTGAGATTCACTTCTCTTACATAACAAAGTTACTATTCATTCCGTCTATTCCAATAATATCAAAAATCAGGGTTCTTACATCAAGAATGGCTTAATCGATAACTCAAGCAGATAGAAACTCACAGCTGGCAGTTATCTAACTTAGAAATAATTCTAAATTAAATAAAATGTGTTTTTATGAGTGAATTAAACTTTTAGACAAAAAGTCCAAAATCGATTAAAATTCAGCGAGAATTCAGCCTTTTCAAATGATTCGAGAACTCAAATATAGTGTTCGAGAACTCAGTCATTCGAGAACTCAGTTACTATATTCGAGAAGTCAATAATTCCTCTATTCGATATCTCAGAAAGACTCTATTCGAGAACTCAAGAGTACTCTAATGAGACTTATTAGAGATGTCGAATAGTGAATCATTCGAGAAGTCTGACTTATCGAACTATACCCATCACTCATAAAAATTTGATTTTCACTATCTTTTTAAAATCTACCAGACATATTCATTGAAAAATATTCTAGCAAATCAAATAGTGATTTTCTCAAAATTTCATAGAAATTTTAAGTTAATAAAAATATGATTTTCAACATATGCAACAGATTTGAAATATTTATAAATCATATTTCAGCCAACACTTACTCCAAAAATATTGAGAATTTAGGTAAAGTAAGTGTTTACTGCTGCAACAATCTAGATGATGTATTCACTTAGCCAGAATCTGAAGAATTCAGCATTCCAATCTCACTTACCAACCTTGTGAAGGTGACTTCATCTAATGGCTTAGTGAATATATCAGCTAGTTGTTTATCTGTAGAGACATAATGCAACTCAATGGTTCCAGTAGTTGCATGTTCTCTTATGAAATGATATCTGATGTCAATGTGCTTTGTTCTAGAATGATTGACAGGATTGGCAACTATAGAGATTGCACTTGTGTTGTCACACATGATTGGAATTCTTTCCAACACAAGTCCATAATCTCTAAGTTGATTTCTAATCCAAAGCACTTGAGCACAGCAACTTCCAGCAGCTATGTATTCAGCCTCAGCTGTAGAAGTTGACACAGATTGTTGCTTCTTGCTATACCAAGAAACTAACCTTTGTCCAAGAAACTGGCAGCTTCCTGAGGTGCTTTTCCTATCCACTCTGCATCCAGCATAATCAGCATCAGAATAACCAACCAGATTGAACCCTGTGTCCTTAGGATACCATAATCCCAAGTTAGGAGTGCCCTTCAGATATCTAAAGATCCTTTTTATTGCAATCAAATGGGATTCCTTTGGATTTGATTGAAACCTTGCACACAAGCATGTAGCAAACATGATGTCTGGCCTACTTGCAGTGAGGTAGAGTAGAGAACCAACCATGCCTCTGTAGACTGAGATATCTACTCTCTTGCCTTTAGCATCTTCATCCAATTTAGTGGCAGTGGCCATGGGTGTCTTGGCAGGTGAACAATCTTCCAAGTCAAACTTCTTCAATAAATCCTTGATGTACTTGGTTTGACTGATAAAGATACCATCCTTCCTTTGACTGACTTGCAACCCTAGAAAGAATGTCAACTCTCCCATCATACTCATCTCATATCTGCTCTGCATGAGTTTAGAGAATTTCTCACACAGTTTCTCATTTGTAGAACCAAAAATGATATCATCCACATAGATTTGAACTAGGATCATATCATCACCATGCTTCTTGTAAAACAGTGTCTTGTCCAATGTGCCTCGAGTGAATTGATTTTCAAGAAGAAATTGAGATAGAGTATCATACCATGCTCTTGGAGCTTGCTTAAGTCCATACAGTGCCTTAAGCAATCTGTAGACAAATTCTGGGAAATGTGGATCCTCAAAGCCAGGTGGTTGTTGCACATAAACCTCTTCTTCCAACTCTCCATTTAGAAATGCACTCTTGACATCCATTTGATAAACTTTAAAGTTTGAATGAGCAGCAAATGCCAAGAATATTCTAATGGCTTCCAATCTAGCAACAGGGGCAAATGTCTCATCATAATCAATGCCTTCCTGTTGAGAGTATCCTTTTGCAACCAGTCTTGCTTTGTTTCTTATTATTACACCATCTTCATCCATCTTATTCTTCAGAACCCATTTTGTTCCAACAATGGTTCTATTCTTTGGTGCAGGCACAAGTTCCCATACTTTGTTCCTTTCAAATTGATTCAGCTCCTCTTGCATGGCAATAATCCAATCTGGATCCAACAATGCATCATCAAGTTTCTTAGGCTCAACTTGTGATAGAAAACATCCATAGAGGCACTCATTTTGAGTTGCTCTCCTAGTCCTTACTCCTGCATTAGGATCTCCAATGATTTGCTCTGCAGTGTGTGATCTATCCCATTTCCTTGAGTGTTCAGCCTGATTTCTCATTCTTGATGTTGCTTCATCATCCACATCATGGTCATCCTCATTTCCTCCCCCTGTGAAGTTGCCATTACTCACAGGTGTGTCTTGGATGCTTGTTTCTCCACTATTGGTTGGCACAAATTCTTCTCTTGTATCATTATTCACTTGAGAATGTTGAACTTGAGTTTCAACTCTAGTTTCAGTCTCTTCATCAGAATCATCTAGATTATCAAACTTCAATGGATCTTTGTCTTCATCATTGGCTTCTTCTAGTCCAGGTAGTTTGCTGTCATCAAATGTTACATCTGTGCTTTCCATAACTTTCTTTTGACTGATGACATAAACCTTGTATGCAATTCTTTCCATAGAATAGCCAAGAAAAATTCCTTCAAATGCTTTTGCATCAAACTTTCCAACATATTCAGAATTGTCCTTAAGTACAAAGCATTTGCTTCCAAAAGTATGAATATACTTCAGTGTAGGCTTCTTTCCAGTCATCAAGTTGTAAGGAGTCTTTCCAGTGTTTTTGTTGATGAGGGTTCTGTTCTGAATATAGCATGCAGTGCTCACAGCCTCAGCCCAAAAACATGTAGGCATTTTTGCATCAAGTAACATTGTTCTAGCAGCCTCAATTAGAGTTCTATTCTTTCTCTCAACAACTCCATTTTGTTGTGGAGTCCTTGGAGCTGAGAATTGCTGAGAAATGCCATTCTCTTTGCAGAATGCTTCAAGTGTGGCATTTCTGAACTCTGTTCCATTATCACTCCTTAATGCAATCACACTTGCATCGTTTGCCTTTGCTTCCTTGTCAACTTTCTTTATATGCTCAATGATTACTTGTGGAGCCTCATCTTTTGATGCCAGAAATTCTACCCATGTATACCTTGAAAAATCATCAACCATTACCAGGGCATACTTCTTTCTTCCAAGTGACATTATGTTAACAGGCCCAAACAAATCCATATGGATAAGTTGTAGTGGCTTGGTTACAGATGTCACTGTCTTTGACTTGTGGCTTGATCTCTTCATTTTTCCTTTTTGACAAGCCTCACACACTCCTTCTTGGCAGAATTCAAGTGTGGGCATGCCTCTCACTAACTCTCTTTTGACTAGAGAATTAATGGCCTTAAAGTTCAGGTGTGATAGTTTCTTGTGCCACAGCCAACAATCTTCATTTGATGCTTTTGAGTAAAAGCAACAAATTTTGTCCTTGTTTGCAGAGTCCATATTGGCTACAAACAGGCTTCCCTTCCTTACTCCAGATAGAGCAAAATCACCAGTCTTCTTGTGGGTGATCAAACATTCATCTTTGTCAAAATTCACTTTGAATCCTCTATCAGTAAACTGACCAACACTTAACAGATTATGCTTGAGCCCCTTGACTAGTGCTACATCTTCAATGATGACATTTCCAACTTTCAGCTTGCCATATCCCAATGTGTTACCCATGCTGTCATCTCCAAAAGCAACCATTGGGCCAGCCTTTTCCTCATACTGTGATAGCAGGGCCATATCACCAGTCATATGATTTGAGCATCCACTGTCCAAAATCCACATGACCTTCTTCTCACTTTCTTTGCCCTGCAAACACAAAGGTACTACTTTTCCTTTGGTACCCAAACAAGTTTGGGTCCATGTGACTTAGAGACAGTTTTATCATAAACAACATGCTTGTTAACTTTCTTAGTGTCAGTCTTCTTGTCACTGTTGGAAGTCTTAGAACCTGAGGTTTCAGACTTAGGTGACAAAGGTACCTTCCTAGCTTTAGGAGGACTTGAAGACTTTGACCTTGTGTAGTGTGTGTGAGAATTGTGACTGATACAACCATCAATGAACTGTCTTCTTAAATTAAAACAACTAGTCATAACATTCATATTGCATGGCATACAGTCAAATTTATCACAGAAGGGTGCATCTATATGTCTTAGAGGCACAGAACAATCATAGAAAGGTTTAGACACACTACCAACAGGTTTCTTGCATGCATGAGTTAGATGATTGGTACTGAAACAGTTCTGACAAGTTTTCCTAGGGGCATTAGGCATATAAGCATAGTTGTTATCCTTGTTAATCCCTAACTTGCCATTTCTGTTCTGTTTCCTTTTAGTCACTTCCTTTTCTGATTCACTCTTCCCAGCTGAGACAAACTTAACAAACTTCTTAGGTCTTGGCCTATCAACTACTGGCTTCTTGGTCTTTGACTTGACACTCTCACCCTTAGAGGATGCTTGCTGTTCACTAGATTGTGCCTCATCCTCATCATTCAACATTTGCTTGATGAGTAAGGCATCCTCATCAATTTCAAATGTTGATTCCTTAAAAATTGGATTTTCAGTTTTTCTCAAAATGTGAGGCACTTTCTCATGAACAGCTATGTCCTCTTCAATGACAGCATAGCCTTTCCTTTGTTTGAGAGAGTCATAGTCAAGTCCAATAGCTGCTTTGGGTTTAGCTTCAATTTTCTCACAGTAGGATTGCACTAAACCAGATGATTTCTTGAAAGTTTTAAGTTTGAATTCATTCTCAGCTAATTCATCCCTAAGAGCCTTCTCTACTTGACTAGCACATAGAACCTTGTTCTCCAAATATTCAACTTCTTTCTTAAGGTTTTCTACTTGCATAGCAGTTAGCTCAAGTTCCTCATTCTTTTTGGTTAATACTTCATTTCTAGTAGACAGTTTAGCAATCTCCTCATTAGCAGCAGTCATACTAGTATGAATATTAAACATTTCAACAGATAATTGTTCAATCATGGATTTGTATTCAGAAACAGACATGTCTATAGTAGTGAGAGATGGTACCTGAGAATCAGATGAAGATGAGTCATCCTTGGAGTTGGCCATCAAGGCATAATTGCAGAATTCTTGTTCCTCTTCATCACTCTCAGAATCATCCCAACACTTCCCTTCAGCTATGTAGGCCTTACCATGTGTCTGCTTTTTCAGAAGGGCCTCATACTTAGCTTCTAGCTCAAGATAATCTCTATCCTTCTTTTTAGGCTTCTTGCATTCACTGGCAAAATGCCCTAGGTCATTGCATCTATAACACCTTACAGATGACCTATCCACATAACCGGTTTTGAACTTATTTCTGTTTGGTTTCACAGGTGCCTTGTTCTTGTTGGCTGAATGGTTTTGAGTTTTGGGTTTGAAGGGTTGATTTCTTTTAAATCTGATGTTTGGAAATTTTCTGGCCATGAAGGCATATGAAGTATTTTCCATCCCATCAAGTTCTTCCAGAGTGTAAAACTCCTCTTCTTCTTCCTCCTTTTCCTCAACAGGTTCACTCACCCCAGCTTCAGTTTCTTCATCATCTGCCACCTCCTCTATCCTTAGTTGGCTTGTAGATGCTTCTAGGTCCAGAATGGATTTGTTGACAATCAAGGCACATGATGTGTTTATCATCCTACCTTGGTTTGCTTGGATAGCCCTCTTCTGAAGCAACTCAAGTTCATGAGTCTTTAGGACTCCATAGAGTACATCATAGGTGACTTTGTTCAAATCTCTCTCTCTAAGGGAAATGACTCTTTGCTCCAGATGATTTGGTGAAGACAGCAGAAATTTCATATTTAACTCCTTGGTGCTGTAAACCTTTCCATTCATCTGCAACTCAGTAACTAGCTTGTGAAACCTTTCAAACATCTCAGTGATGCTTTCCTTGGGCTGTGCCATGAAAGCTTCATACTGTGTGACCAATATCTGTTTCCTGTTTTCTTTAACCTCATCAGTCCCTTCACACAACACCTCAATGTGATCCCACATCTCTTTAGCAGACGTGCATGATGCAATGTTTGCAAACATTGACATATCCATGGAATCAATGATGAGCAACATGAGGTGGCTGTCAAGAGCAACCTTCTCCCTTTCTGACTCTGTCCACTTTGATGGATCCTTGGCCTCATAAGCTCTAGGGATTGTTATGGTTCCAACAGTCTTCTCTGGTATCTCTTGTTGTGGAACAAAAGGACCATTCTTGAGAATCTCAGGATACAAGGGATGAGAGGCTTTGATGAACAACATCATCTTTATCTTCCAGAGGTTGAAGTTTTCTTTATCAAACTTAGGGACCTTCACCGTTCCTGTAGTCTTTGGTGTATTCGAACTCATGATCGTTTCTCTGTTTTTGAATAAACAGCCCGCTCTGATACCACTTGTTGAGTATTGAACACGGTAAAAGAATACAGAGGGGGGGGGGTGAATGGATTCTTGAACTTTTCTTGGATTGAGTCTGTGTAGCAGATAAGTGCCTGTGTGTGCAGAAATTAAGGTGCGGATAAGTAAACAACACAAGGCACAATATCACTTTAATCTAATGTATATTAGATAAAGGTTGCTACAATCTGTGAATACAAATGGTAGTATTCTCAGCTTCGTTTTTCTCAGAGAGATATAGCTTACAGTGTATGAAAAACTAGACTCACAAAAGTTACTAAGTTATGAAGTGAGGCTGTGTCCTTATAGAACATGGATACAGCCTGCTTACTACAAATAAGGTAGCTAAACAAATTACTTTCTAGTCTGTCTATCCTTTTTGAGTAAGCGTCCAAACGGTTACAGATTTGACTTTGCAAAGCCTGTTTAGATCCACTTCTTTAGCTCCTTGTCTCTTCTATATCTCTCCAAGCTTCCTTGTAGGCTTTCCAGAGCACGTTACAGGTTGTGGTCCATAAAGTGCATTGGCTTGTTGCAGGTTTCTGACTTGTACAATTTCTTCAGTATTTTGTCTCCAAGAATGTATTCGAGAAGTGACTAAGTAAGTGATTCGAGAACTAGAATTGACTTGATCGATAACTCTGAGTTCTCGAATACTGTTATAGTGACATATCGAACCACTTCTCGAATAGCTCTTTTCCATCAGGATTCCTTGAGTTGTCGAATAGAGCATTTGACTTATCGAATCCTTGAGTTGTCGAATAGCTTTCTGAGTCTTTGAGATATCGAATGGAACTTTGACTTGTTGACTCTTTGAGAACTCGAATACCATCTTGACTTGTTGACTTCTTGAGATCTCGAATAGAGTAGTAGACATATCGAATCCCTGAGATATCGAATGAGATATCGAACAGTGTATTCAGAGATATCGAATAGTGTCTTGAGATATCGAATCTCTGACTTCTCGAATGCTGGACTTCTCGAATAGACAAATATACTTCTCGAATTGATACTTAGGCAAATTCTTCATTTCTTCAAATCCCAACTGTGATTATTTGGCAGTCTTTAACTCCTTGCTTGAGGCATGAACCATGGAACTTCTTTCAAGCATTATTCTAGACTCTATTTGTACAGTTACACAACTAGGATTTGATGCCTATTACAAGTACAATACAAACAGAAACTCTACAACTAGAGGTTCCCTCAGTTAAGAGGTCATGTAAGTAATGCAAAGCATTACAAACAATTAGGCTTGTTATTAGATGTATACAGGCATGCCTCTGTAACTAACAAAGATTTATAAATTTATAACTAGTTAACCAAATTTTTAATTAGCAGATGTTCGATAATAGTACTTTGATTACAGATTTTGCACTAGTTAAAACAAGGAGAATAACTTCTTAATCTCAACTTGCTACTTCTATTTTTTACCATTGGATTTAAGTTGTATTGTAATTTTTTTTTTGTTATCTAATTTTGAAATTTGATTGCTTAAAAAAATTTTGTTATAAGAAAACTAAGACCTCCAAAATGCTGGAGACGACCCTGGGTGGACCTGATGTGGAGCTTACATGGCTGTTCCATCAACTTTTTTACTTTTTATGTATATATAATATATGTATCTTGTATGTATAATTAGGGTTCATATAAATTGAAGCAAAGAATTTGCTAATTTTGAGATTTTGGTGTAATTGGTTGTAGTCGAAGTTTCAAATCCTCACTACTTATGAAACCCCTTATAGCAACAAACTTTGCAACTTCATCTGAAGTTCGCTCGATTATATACATTACCCGATTAAAATTTGCGCTATTAATTACCCCAATCCCAAATGCGTAACCCACGTTACTCCAATCCCAAATGCGTATTCAAATGGGTATTTTCAGCACCCCTCCCGAAAAATGTTATTTTCATTTTATTAAACCGAAAAATGGTTATTTTTTGCATCTATCCTTATAATGTACATGTCATGTAAGCAAATAGTTGGATTTTCAACGGATTGATAGAAGTGACCAAATTGAACATTTTTAAATATTTCATTAGTTAATCGAAAGTTTCAAAAAACTTTGGTGGTCCACATGTAAGTAGGGATGGTAACGGGTCGGATCGGATCGGGTTTTTCAATATCCAAATCCAAAATTTTGGACAAGACCCGGACAAGATCTGAACCCGAAAAAAATCCGAAAATTAAGACCCGGACCCGATTCAACGGATTTCGGATCGGATCGGATTTTACCCGAAACCCGAAAGTTTGGATTTGGATTTTACCCGAGACCCGAACCCAAATTACTAATAAAATTAAAATTAAATTAACAAAATAATAAAAGAATTGACTCTTTGATTATTAATAATAAAATGACATAATAAATAATAATTATCATTAAATGTATATGAATATTAGTTAAAGAATTAAGAAAAGAGAAATTGGCTCTTTGACTATTAACTGTAAATATTAATAATAAAATGATATAAAAAATAATAATTTGCATTAAGTGTATGTAAATATTAATTAATAATAAAATGTATATAAATTACGTATCATAATTATAAAATTAAGTATATATATATCACTTAATTTTATAATTATATAATATATATAATATAATTATAATATATATATATATATATATATATATATATCGAATTTCGGGTTCGGATCGGGTTTCAGGTTTCGGGTCGGGTTTCGGTTCGGAATACCTAAGATCCAAATTCAGATTCAAACTCTTTCGGGTCCAAAAATAAGATCTAAATCCAAATAAAAAAAGTCAGGTTCAAGTAGACCCAAACGGATCGGATCGGGTCGGATATCCGCGGGATCGGATTTTTCTGTCATGCGTACATGCAAGTTCTTACTACGATGAATTAGGGGAAAAAAAAAGGTTAAAAATCACAAAAAAAAAAAAAAGGAAAAAGAAGTGTAAGAGTAACCTGGTCCATTCATTTCACAAGATGCTGTAATCAAACGGCTTATATTAACACAAGCTCACCCAGCTGGGCAGAGTATCGCCGTACACAATAACTCCTTCCTCGCAAGCTAAGAAATAAAAAATAAAAAATACAGGGGGGAAGAAACGAAGAAAATACATACACCACCAGGGGGAGACTTGCTACGACTATTTATTGTCCTTGATGAAAATTCTGGAACCTTGGATTCCGCGGTTATTCAACCCCACGCGGATTTCGAAGGCTTCAGGAACATCCTTATCTATTTCATCTTCTTCTGTGTATATTTATTGATTTATCCGTAATTATTATTATATTCAAAATCTGGTTTAATTGAAATGGGCACCCCTGCATTTCCTGATCTTGGTAAACATTGTTCTGTTGAGGATTGCAAACTCATTGATTTCTTGCCCTTCACTTGCGATTGTTGCGACAAGGTCCCTCTCTCTCTCTCTCTCTCGATAATATGTGGGGTTTATTGTTTAATCATGTACAAACCCTTTGTTTGTTTGAATTAAGTTGTTAATTGTGATGCACTTCCCCAGAATCATTTTTCATTGGTCGTTTTTTTATTGTATTTGATTAAGCTATAATTGTTAAGCATTGGTAAAAGGAAAAGAAAGAACGGATAATTTTAGTTGTGATTGGACTAGATTTATGATTTTGTAATCTTTGTAATAGGAATCAAGCTAATCCGAATGTTTATTGCTTAATTGTGACCTCCCTCTGCACTGGTACGTGATCATTCATAGTTTGGTTTGTGTGATAACTCTTTCTCAAAGAGAGGAATAGGATACTACTTGGTTAGATATATGGTTATTGGTAATATACTTTTAATAGCAAACTGATGAGCATTTGTTTTATATATGGTCATGAGCTTAGTTATGAGCTGTGGCAGAGCTACGGAATTGTTTAAGAGGGGGGGGGGGGGTTGTTAAGGTTTTAACCACATGACCTTTTTAAATATGTTATTATACATCAAATTTCAGGGTTAGCCAAGGCCTACCCTGGTGTCTACTTAGCTCCGCCTTTCGTAGTGAGGAAGATAGATTGATAATGTGAATCTTTTCTTAGTTTGCTGTGTCTTACAAAGGGGACTAGTAAAGACTGGAACTTTAAAAAACTAATAGGCATGCAGTTCGATGACCCGCGCCAGTTCAGAAGCTGTGTTGACTGTTTGATTTGCGAATTTTTAGTGAGGCATCTTTGGTGTTGGATATGGTTTTTAGTGGTTTTAAATACTGATAATAATAGTTGAGGAAGTTCTGTCCTTCAAATTCTTTGTTTAGTATATGTTTCGTGTTAAGGAACATGTCGCTCTAAAACCTTAAGGTGTTAGAGGAAGGCCCAACTGGATCTTTATATTATATTCTAACCTTCCTCTAACATTTTGATCTATGTTGCTTTGACTCGACGTGTGGGATACAGCTCAATTCAAGTGCAAGACTTGTATGTGGTTTTAAAGTTGGTTACCCCTGTTTTTTTAGTCAAAAGATCTGATAAGTGTCCGAGTGTTATGCCACAAGGGTACAGTACAGCCGAAATCGTTGAGTTAGGGTGACAATAGTTTTGACAAATTCTAGGGCTATGAATTGTATGAGTGAAGTTAGAGTGTGTCAGGCAGGTATGTTTTCGTTGCGGAGCAGGCATTAGTTGTCTTTGTATAGGTTACTTGGCCTGGAGTTTATAGGTCCCGGGTTTGGTTAATAAATTCACTCCCCCTCTCACCAACTGCATATATGAAAAGTTATTTAATCTTTATGTATACCACCTTCTTTTTCTATCGTGAAGATGATGTTCGAACTTTTTGATAGGTCTTCTGTCTAGAGCATCGGAGTTACAGTAAACACCAGTGCCCGAAAGGCAACAAACACGATGTCACTGTTGTCATCTGTCCACTATGCGCAAAAGGAGTTCAACTAAATCCTGAAGAAGACCCTAATATTACTTGGGAGTCGCATGTTAATACTGATTGTGATCCTTCAAACTATGAAAAAGTCACAAAGAAGAAGAAATGCCCCGTACGTGGCTGCAGGGAGACCTTGACATTTTCAAACACTATCAAATGTCGGGACTGTACTGTTGAACACTGTTTGAAGCACCGGTTTGGACCTGATCACAGTTGTCCTGGACCAAAGAAACCAGACACAGGTTTTCAGTTTATGAGCTTCCTAAATACAAGTACAAAAGAAGATACGAGGCGAAACAAAGCCCCTGTATCATCTTCATCCAAATGGACCTCAACTTTGTTAAAGGCAGCTTCATCTATGCGAGCCTCAGCTGAAGCTGGAATGACAAAATTGGGCAATGAGTTTAGCCAAGCATTCCAGACAGGTGAAGCTAGCAGCAACAATGGAAATGCAACTACTAGCAATGGACAAATAGAAGCATGTCCTATCTGCCATGTTAGATTTGCTTCAGCTACAAGTTTGGTTGATCATGTGAAGAAAACCCATGAAAAGGATAGCACTCGTCCCAGTGTAATGAAGACAACTCTTGATATCTGCCCCAGGTGTAGTAGAGGATTCCGTGATCCAGTAGCTCTTGTAGAGCACGTCGAGAAAGATCATGCTGGATATTCAAAAGCATAGTTGATAATCGGAAATTGGGGGTTCCATATACGAAAAAGTTTTTCTGTTTTATTTATCATTGATTTAATTGTTTGTGTACTCCAAATGCACATATCTTTATCTGACTTTTTAAATGTCAATTCCTTATTATTGTTTTGAGGTTGGACAACAAATTTGTTTTGTATTGTAATGAGGAATGAAGGATGTCTCACATCCAAATTAGACTCATTTAGCTGATTAGCTCTTAACTGGAGTCTGGACTATGTTCTCCTTTGTTTTGTTATTTGTATCTGCAACCCCATTCTCCTTATTCTTATTTTTGCACGAGTGCATGATTGTAGTTTACATCTCTTTTAAACTTAAATGCAGAATCTTAATATGCAAATATATAACCTCTTTAATAATATTAATTTTAATTTTAATTATGTAAAACTTAAAATTCCAAGACGCACAAGTTCATAAACAATATAATGCAGGAAACATATAATTATTATTGTAATAGTGCTAGAGGTACCAAATTGGGTACCAAAATTTGTTACAAAATGACTTGGTACTAAATACTTGGTATTTTGGTATGTTTTAATTGGATGGCTTTGGCGGGCCCATTACAATTATAATCAATTAAATTAGTGACATGTCATTTGGTAATAATTTTTGGTATCCAATTTGGTACCTCTAGCATTTTTCTTATTGTAATCTAGAGTGGTAAGTTCCAAATTATCAACCCTTTCACTCTGTTATTGAGAATCAATTACATTTATAATATGTGATGACATGTTTAGATGTGTATATCAGATCGAAACCAAAATTATAAGATTTATCTGTTATGTCACTAATTACTTATTTCAAAAAAAACATTTTAGGACAGCTATTTTTTTCATATATTATATGATATAAAAAAAGAGGTGTTCTAAAAGAAAAAACCAAGAATATATGCCCCCAGCATCAGGAGAGCAATTAGTTAATACGAGAACAAACAGAATAGTATTTGATTTGTTTATGTACATATCAGCTATATCATATATTCATATTATTATATAGCTGCAGAATTCAAGAACACAGGCCAAGCCCCTAGTGATTATGTATATATCTCCTTGCAAGTTTCCTGTAGGTATATCTTATTGATCATTAGAGAAAATGTGAATCTGCTGTGAAATGCCATAAAATAATTTTGAGATTCTCCTACATTCTGGATTTTGTTGGAAAATTCTGATAAGCTACCAGCCTTCCGGTCTGCTATTGCATGCATTGATCCGAAGGTAAATTTCTTTACAATAATTCCCTTTTATTTTTTGTCTATATCATAATTATATTTTTCTGTACCAAGTCTATATGTGTGTATGCGTACATAATTCATGCATGACATGCATTATGCCCTATTTAAATATCTAAATTTCTTTTTGTAGGCTGGTGATGGAAGAAGAAAGCTGCCCATGGATTTTGGAGAGATTTAGATTTTCTTTGTATGTTGGGGTTTCAAATAATTAGTCATTTCTCATGATCAAGAAGGGAAAAGCAGGCATTAAATTTCTTGATTTGCACAGAGTATAGGAGTTGGTTTGATTATATTGTATAGATATGAGTGTTGTTTCGGGAGTTGTTTCAAGGCAACTTCTGCCAGTATGTGGCAACCTTTGTGTATTCTGTCCAGAATTGCGACCAAGGTCTAGGCAGCCCGTGAAAAGGTACAAGAAGATGATTTCGGATATTTTCCTTTCTTCCCAGGTTAGCGTGATTAATATGTACTTAATGCTGGTTATATGCATTTGAGTCTTATTGTATTCATCTTTCCAATATTAATAAGGCTAAGTTATTTATTATATTTCTAGTGACCGCAAAATTTAGATGATATTTATTGCCTGATATACAGTATATGTTGAGTCCTAGTTTTATTCAGTCACATTTTACTTTCCGGCTGGTAACTTTAAATGTTCTTAATTAAAAAAAATTGTATCCAGCTTGTGTATCACTCAATTATGTCGGGAAATGATGCTTAGCTTATTTGTCCCATTTAGAGTTTCTATGCATGTAAAGCAACCAATTTAGTTGGCCTAAGACTTCTCATGTCCATTAATCTTATGTAGTCCAGACCCTAAAGATCCAACATAGATAAAGTACAAAGTTATATTTGGAACACTTATGGAATAGCTGTTTCGGTAAATTAAATTTGTGTAAAGAGATATACTACTACCAGTGTCCTCGGGTGGAGAGACTACTGCACAAATGAGACTTTGCTGATTTAAATAGTGATTGTATTTTCAGCATCATAATGAAGTGATATCGATTTTTGTCAGTTCTGTTGATGGAAAGTCTAGATTTGTAGCATTCAGGAATCAGGATGCCAGAAATTGATAAGTTTTTACCCGTTGTAACTAAATTTAGTTTCCGGGTATCTTAAGAAACATAAATTTCTTTAGGTATATCATTAATTGGCTACAAATACTTGTTTCAGTTTGATAGGCCCCGAATGACTTTATTATATATTTGAACGATGGTATGGTTTGCTAGTGCAATATATTCTGTGCAGAATTTTTATAACTATAACTAATGTTCTTGCATTTATGTATGTCTTCGTGTGCTAAATTTTCCTGAAAGAATCCCATTATTGCTCACTGCTGCTTCTGTATCTTTTAAGAACTTCTAAATGCAATTCTAAAGTAATTTTACAATATAGCTTTTAACAGAATTTTCCAAGTGGTTTTTCATGTACTACCTTGTTTAGTTCATATTTGGATTATGAAATGGTGAATCATGTACTTGTGAATATGTTCCTTGGAGTTGCATTTTATTTTTTGTCTTTACATATTTCATCATCTGTGTTTTTAGGCCTATCTTACTGTTCTAGCTTATGATCTTGATAATCCTGTGTGTCTTCTCTGAAGTAGTTAGGTATCATGCTCTTTCCAAATCCAGAAATGAAAAAAGGTTCACCTTTCTTCTTGATAACCATGGGTCCATAGTAAACATATTGTCTGGCTGCACATCTTGTATTTGCATTATAACAAGTAACAACATATGACATGGTTATTATCCAAAAAGAAATTATGATGAGCTTCTTAAGGTGCTAACATTAATAAAGCATGATTGGGAAGCTGACATTAATATAGTTAAACTGTGTACTATTTTTGTTTGGGTGAAGGCAGATATATTGAGGGTAATTTGTTTTATCTAGCTCTGGAAATATAATTATCTCTTTCAACACGACTTGTTATATTTTTTATACAAATGTTTTTAAATTATATAATTTATAGGATCAAGAGCCAAATGTACGGATGATTGGGAAGCTCTGCGATTATGCTTCAAAAAACCCTTTACACATCCCCAAGGTAATTCTTAATTATACAATCTTCTCCTTAGGTGAAAAATAAACTCCAAGGCTTTCAGCAAGGTGCATAAATAACATCACTAATGTATTTTTATGCTAAATATATATCATGTTAAACGAGCTTAGGAGTTCAAAGCAAATACTAGTATCATTTTACGAATATGTTAAGTTTTTCCATCTTGTGGAAATATATGATTTTCACCAATTATTCGACATTTACAGAAAACGCCTATGAGCAGCGTTGGTCATCATTAAATTATTAACTAATCTAAAGTTTATAATCCGACTCCCAGATCTCAAACTTGCTCGAAGAACGGTTTTACAAGGATTTGAGAGCAGAAAATTTCCGTTCGACGAAAATTGTCATGTGTATATACAGGAAATTGTTGTTTTCTTGTAACGAGCAACTGTAAGTTTCATTTGTTATCTATTTTGCTTTATATGCCTATTTTACCTTGGAGTTGTTACTGTTAAGGAACAAGTCAAGTTGTCATCACCTATAATTCCAAAATTAATTAATCCCCCCACCCCCCTGGCACGCGCCGACCCCCGAGTAAGAACAATTTAAATTTGTCTCGCTTCTCCTTTAAGTAGCACTTCAAAACTAAATAGAAAAATAAATTCAATTCCGTGTTGAAAATATAATGTTATTAGAAATAATAACTCACCCTTGGAGCAAATGCCAGCATAAAGTTACACGAAGCAATGACAATCTAATAAATCACAAACCTATAAGAAATTATGGGAAATATCAGCAAAGATACGTTGCTGCATAAATGAAATTAACCTTTGACCCCCCTATTTGAATAGAGATAGCAGTTATATCAAGATGTACATTCCCTGCCCCCACTTCTATTTGAATAGAGATAAAGTTATATCAAGATGTACATTCCCTGATTACTGCTAAATCTTTTGATTCTGACAACGACAATCTAATAAATCACAAACCTATAAGAAATTATGGGAAATATCAGCAAAGATACGTTGCTGCATAAATGAAATTAACCTTTGACCCCCCCTATTTGAATAGAGATAGCAGTTATATCAAGATGTACATTCCCTGCCCCCACTTCTATTTGAATAGAGATAAAGTTATATCAAGATGTACATTCCCTGATTACTGCTAAATCTTTTGATTCTGACCCTTATGTACGGACCTTTGCATTTACTACAGGCCTTTATTTGCAAATAGCTTACTAAGCATTATGCACACTCTTCTGGAACAGACAGGCCAGGATGAGATCTTGATATTAGGATGTCAAACTCTTTTTGACTTTGTAAATAATCAGGTATCGTGCTTTATCCCAAGCTTCTACATTTTGTTTCCTCTCCGTATAAAAAAATTCTCCATCTTATATAAATTAATGTTCATATTGCAGAAAGATGGAACCTATATGTTTAATTTGGAAGTATTTATTACAAGGCTCTGCCAGCTAGCTCAAGAAGCTGGGGATGATGAGAGGGCAAATCATCTTCGGGCTGCTGGACTTCAAGCCCTTTCTTCAATGGTACATTGTTCAGAGCACCCTGTACTGGTTTTTGGTTTACTTTATCTGGGGCTTCTCTAAGTTGTCATATCTCACTGTGCTAATGAGATAAGAAACAAACTCAAAAAGATCTCCAGAAATATTGGAAAATAACTATTCAACCTTCAACAAATGCACGCATATATATTCTTCTTACTTCAGGTGATAAGACATGCAACTTCATTCTATTATCACACTAATACATTATCACATTAGCTGTAACTGTAATTCAGATATAGGAACATTAACATCTTACTTTGAACTATACCTGTAATACAATGGCCCCTAACTATACACTCCATACATCAGCACCAAATGGTGATAAGACATATAGCAGGAAAAATGATATGGTGGGATACTGAGGTCCAGTGACAGTGCAAAAATGTTTTGAGGAGTCAAGACTCAGACATGGTCATATTATTCATCTCATTTAGGAATTATTTCCTTATTTTATCATGCAAAATTTTATTGAGTCATGTTTCTGATGATACTGTTCATAGGACAAGACTGATTAGATCCTGCAGTAATATGAAAAACAGAGAGAGGTCATGCTTTAAGAACCTTTATGGTATTCTACAAACCAGATTATACCATATCTTGGGCGACCAACTGCCATTTAGAAGGTTCAAGCATGATTACTACTCAATATAATGATCGTTGAGAAGGACTATTTCATTAATTTAATACATTTAACCTCGCACTTCTGGATCCATCTTACATCAATAACTCAACCCTTACCGCATCTCCTGTATGATTCTTACAAGTCGTCCGCTAAAGTCGGACTTTAAATGCCGATGAAGTGATTTGTACAGAAGACAAGCTTCCTTATATATAAGAGATGAAGAGAGCCTGCTGACTGGGACCTTACGGCATATTTTAGTCAAAATCATGCCATGTATAAGAGGACTCTATTCTCGGTTTGCCCTTAAGTAGATTCATCTGAGCTATTTTCTAGAAGTTAGCTATGAGAATGTATCTGATCGTAAATAAAGACAAGTAATAATCATTATCATGACAAATGATCCAATATTACTTTTGTCTCTTAAACATCTCAGCTATATCTTTTCTTTAATATATAATGTTCTGCTTAGCATGTTATGTGTAAGTATCATTCTAAGCTTCAGTATTTAAACTTCTGTGTTTTGTTTGTGTGTAGGTCTGTCTCATGGGTAAATATTCTAATATATCCGTGGATTTTGATAATGTAAGCTGGGTGCACTTTCAATAATTTTTATTTTGGTTAGTAAATCCTGATAATGTTGCTAATTTTACCGATTTTTTACTGCCTATGCCGATTTTTGACCGCCTAGGCCGATATTTGACCGCCTAGACCGATTTTTTGCCGATTTTTGACCGATTTACACAAAAAACGTTTTTGTAACCGCCTAGGCCCGAGTCGGGGCGTTTTGGGTGCGCCTAGCGCCTAGGCGGCCGCCTAGGACGATTTTTACAACACTGATCACAACATCAAATATAAGTTGATGCTTTACTGCACTTTCATCATTTCCTCTGTACTTTTTACGTACTAATTAGGTTTTGATGTAAAAAGTAATAAGCATTCTCTAATATAAAATGATTTGGTGGCTATCACTTACCAGTTTCACAATGATCACACTAAATGCAGTACAACTTTTAGAAATGAGACAACCAAAACAAAAAAAAAATGAAAAATATAATTGAGGTGCTAAGTTTACCTTTTAGCAGATTGTATTTGTACAATTTTAACAAGTGTCATCTGTCTTCTGAAAGTCTCTTCGTGCATCATAGCTTGAAATCGTCCACCAGTAAAATCTGTACAGATATACTAGCCTACTTTGTTCAGTTATAATAAAATTTGAAAATAAATTAAAACACCTAACAAATCTCATAACTTTCCTCTCTATGTTATGGTTATTTACTTATATATGACCATCTCCTGATTTTCCATATTTTCCTATTCAGATTGTCTCAGTAGTCCTGGAGAATTATGGCAGTCCAAATAAGGAGTCGCGAGATCCCAACCAGGACCAGTTGGAAATGAGTAAAGCTGAAGGCCGTACTTCTCCATCACCGGAGATCTTGACAAAGGTTCCTTCTTGGAAAATGATCGTGAGTGATAAAGGCGAAACAAATGTGACAGAGTAAATTTTTCCTCCCAAAGTTATTGAATGATTATATTTTCTATCATCTCGCCCGAAGAGAAAAAATTATATGCAAATTCCATTGTATGTGTAGTTCGCATCATTAAAGAAAACATTTTTATTTCAGGGAAGATGCCAAGAACCCCTGTTTCTGGTCTAGGGTATGCCTAAACAACATGGCCAAGCTAGCCAAGGAAGCCACCACCATGCGTCGCATTCTAGAGTCCTTATTCCGCTATTTCGACGATAGCAGTCTCTGGTCTGATGCAGATGGGCTTGCTTTGCCAGTCCTTAAAGACTTACAGTTTCTTATGGATGATTCTGGTATTAATGTTATATTTACAATCTATTGTTTGCCATTTTTGAAAGTCCAATCCTTTCGTAGCATAGATAATCCTATTAATCTTTATATCCTGATACTTATGTTATTAATGTTTTCAGGGCACAGCACACACCTTCTGCTTTCAATATTAGTCAAGCATCTTGATAACAAGAATGTGCAGAAACAACCTGATATGCAGCTTGACATTGTTAAAGTTACCAATTCCCTCGCTCAAATTACAAAGGTTCAGCCATCTGTGGCTCTACTTGGTGCTGTAGGTGACATGATGAGGCATCTGCGGAAAAGTATACAATTTTCATCAGATGATGCAAATGCGGATGCCGATGTCGCCAAACGGAACATAAATTTTGGAGAAGAAGTGGACAAGTGCCTTGTGGAGTTATCGTTAAAGGTTACTTGATTTCAATCTTCTTTTTATGACAACATTACTTTATGTTTTCCAATATGTTCAAGTATTCAAGTTCTTTGTTTATTTCGCCACTTTGGTCTTTGTAGTTGTTCTTTTCGGGTTTGATATATTTAGAAAGTACACCGATAATCAACTTCCCAAGTGTCACCTGTTTTGACAAACAACATTCCAATTTAAATAGACACAATAATTGTTGTACTGTTAAAACCTTTATCAAACAAAAAATGCCGTGGAATAGAATATCTTGTGTCCTTATTTGCATTCATGGCCGAGGACACACGATCCGTGCTGATATGTAACTGGAAAAGAATGATATAGATAGTCTAGAAAAAAAACCATAACATAGTATTAAGACCAGGGGGTGGGAGGTGCTTGAAAAAGAGTAATACGTTTACATGGAAGAACTAAACTTATGTCTTCTTCTGTGTCTTTCACAAGTCAACAATGTTGATATGATTGTCTAGGTATATTGAAGTAGAAGGGTTATCTTCTTCTCGTATGGGAAGGGAAGTATTAAAACTACAACCGTATGGAAGAGGTTAACGATAATGGTCAACAAATAAAGAATATGAGTTTTAGAGAAGTTGAATATCTTCTCCCTCTCCTGCTTCGTTTCTCTTCTCTTAGAAGAGACAAAATTTGCAAAAGGCCGGGGCATAACCCTAACTACGACCAAATCAGCTATCCGTTCTATATGCATATCAATGAAAGATTCATCATTCTCTTGTCTGAGTTGCAGTATAAGGCCAAGAAGCCATTATTTTCCTTACAGTTGTAAATTGGAAGGATTTGGTTTAAAGTTATTGCTAAAAAATGATACTTGAGGCAAGGACCAAGGGGTGGCTGTATCATTCTTCAACGTCTAGTTTGCTTCAGTATTATATATTGGATTTCTTGTACATTATGCCAGCATTAAAATTGTGATGGTGGGACGTGAAAGGTCCCATCAGGGTAATAAAACTGGTGACTAGACTTCCTGGATGGAGCTTGTAGATATTGATCATTACCAATTGTCTTCTGAAGGAACTTTGAAGTAACTGAAATTCTCTTAGTTTAATTTGAAAAGGGAAAGTAAATGTAATGGTTTTTGCTAACTGGACTTGACCCGAACTGTTAAAACATACCTTGTTTATCTCATATCCGTGTCAGTGCTTTTTATTTATATAAGAAACTTTGAACAGTTACCTTTAGTTTAAAGAAAAGTTATTTTCCAGTAGAGGGTTACTAGGAACTAAATTTTTTTAAAACTTTTAGTGGTTCTACGAGTCAGGTACTTGTGCAGTAAAGAAGATAAATTTAAAATCAGTTGTTGACCTTTCCCCTGTTTGTTTTGTTTAAATTGTGATGTTAAGTTGTAAATAATTACAGGTTGGAGATGCAGGACCGATATATGATATTATGGCAGGGACGTTGGAGAATATATCACCTGTTACAGTTGGAGCACGAGCAGCTCTTTCTGCAGTTTATCGTACAGCTCAAATGATAGCCCCTCTGCCAAATAGGTCATATCAAAACAAGGCAAAAGCTCGTATTATAAATTTTACAATGATTTTAGCTTTATATTCTTCATTGTATTCTCCAGTACTTAAATCTCACAGATTTACTTTTTTTTTATTAGGCATTCCCTGAGGCCTTATTTCATCAATTACTCATTGCTATGGTTCATCCGGATCATGAAACACGAGTTGGAGCTCATCGTGTCTTTTCAGTTGTCCTTGTGCCATCTTCAGTATGCCCTCATCCACCAGTGTCAGTGAAAGAAACAGATAATCTTGCAGCTTTTTCTAGAACACTCTCAAGAACTGTCTCAGTATTTTCTTCTTCTGCTGCCCTTTTTGAGAAGCTGAGAAAGGAGAAGTCTTCTTCTAGGAGATATCTTGCTTTGGAAAACAAAGAAAATGTTTCTAGTGAGGGGGAACAGAAAAACAACAATGGGTTTCTGGAGAGAATTAGATCAACCTATAGTGGTGCCTCTAGCTCAAACGAACCAGATGTTCCTCCGACACAAGATGAAGATTCGACAGATGATCTTTTTAAAACAGTGGTAGGTTATTGAACTTTCCTTACCATTTTGAAGCAGTCCTCAACAATGCTAAGGATCGACCGTGTAGACACGATTGTGAACTTGCAAATCAAAATCATGTAACTAACCTGTCTATATCTAGGAGAACTTAATCCTGGAGTTCTCTCCTTCATTACTTCTCCTAATAATCGCATGTTAGATCATATCTTTACTTTAGCTGGGAGATGAGGTTTGTAATTGTTTTCTTTGACCTGTTTTTTAACATCAGGAAGCCACCACTTTAAGGCTGAGCAGTCATCAAATCATTCTCCTTTTTTCATCATTATGGACACAGTCAATTTCACCAGCAAATAAACCCGAAAACTTTGAAGCCATTGCTCATACATACAGCTTGATCTTGTTGTTTTCTCGGACCAAGGTGATTTCTGGCTTTGTCACTGTACTTGAAATTTCTGTATGCCAATACAATAGTAAATCAGAATATATGTATGTAGCTGTTTTCTGTAAGTTAATAATATCACATATGTATATTAAGAAAATGAATAAAATAGTAACAAGGGAGGACAGTATATATATGTCACCCAAAAAGCGAGCTACTTGTTCTACCAGCAATAGTTGTTCTGGCCATTTTAAAAAAATATAGCAGTGCAACATTTCCCTTCTTATATACAGTGTTGCAAAAGGATTCACCAAAAAGTACCAAAAGAGAAATAGTATCTCCATCTCGTTATTTTCTGTTTAACTTTGGAATATAATGGTCCACCTGTATAAGCATCATCGGAAAAACAGTGCGCACACAGATATTTGGTACTTTCGACATAGTTTTTTTTCCCTTTGATTCAATCACAATTATTAACTGTTTCGAAATTTGTATTGCCTTTGCCAACTAACATGCTACTAGTATCCATGAAGAGTTTGTCAGTGTGAATGCGTAAATATGGTTTATTTGCATTCGTGAGTCAACAGATTATAGTACTAATAGTAGATACTATCATATATTGCAGAACTCCAGCCGTGAGGTTCTAGTACGCAGTTTTCAGCTTGCATTTTCCTTGCGCAGCATTTCTCTTGCTGAAGAAGGTCCCTGCACCCTCTGATTGAACCTATTTTTCTTTAGCAGAATTGTGCAGTTATCTCTTTTTACTGAAGGAGTAATGAGCGCATAGGCGCACACGCATAGCGAAATTGGTTACATAATACTGTTTAGAATGAATGAATTATTAAATGTTCCAATACCCTTGGCCAATTTTTTAGTGGCACTATTTACATGGTACTTAACTGAAGTAGGAAAATCAACAAGATAGTGGTACTTTCTATAGAAAAAGACTTTACAACAAGATATCTTTAGAGAATCATTTTATCTTAATTTGAGAATAGATCTGAATTGATTCAGCGCATGTCCTTGAGCTTGTTTAATTTCTAAAAACACATTGGGAGCTGGATTCGTAAGTTTGATGATTCTCATCATTCCTGTGGACTGAATTTTAGATTTACTAAGAAGTTTTATCAAGTTTCATTAGTTTGTTCAGTCAGTCAACATGCTTTTCATCACATAAATGCTACTACCCGGTTTCAAACCTATCAACATGCTATTATTCATTAGATGTGCAGACTTGCGCTATGCAAACTTCTGGTGAGAAACTTGTTGCTCACTGGACATAGACTAGTGAATGTAAATAACTTAATATTGCTTCTTGCCAGCACTATGAGTTCTTTATCTTTAACTTTAAAGTACCCAAGCTCGTCGTAGTTAATTATGAATAATAAAGAAATTCGACCAGTCCTAATTTATCACCTAAATTCCCTCTTCAAAATAAGTCTTAATTTATCACCAAAGTCCCTTTTTTAAGACTATCGAATCAGATGGTCCAAAGGATGTTGCAATTACATTAGACTGTCATGTAATTACTTTGTTTTCACCGTTCAACCCAACGAATAAGTGCTGATGGGAGACCTAGATGTTCTAGTATGCGTTACACTTATACATAATGTAAACAAATGTATGAAGTTACTTGCTTGAATCTTGCTTCTGCTTGAAAGTTTAAAATTGAGAATGAAATATTGGGGAACGGTTAAAATTACCTTCTGATTATAGCAGCATCAATGATTTTGCTCAAGGTCTATTCCCTCTCTTTCTGCAGGGCAACTGCCACCATCACGTCGTAGATCTCTCTTTATGTTGGCAACTTCTATGATTATCTTTTCATCAAAAGCGTACAATATTCCTCGTCTTGTTCCCTGTGTTAAGGCTACAATAACAAATAAAATGGTATGTACTCAACTTGCATAAGATTGTTATCCATCCATAGTCTTTTATTTTGTCTTCTTTATCTACAACTGTACTTGTTTGTTGTTTTTTTAGAATCACAACTCTACTTCTTCTCATTCCCATGGCCGTAAATATGATTTGTTAGCAAATATCTTCATAAACAAGGACTAACTTCTTTTTTCATTTTGAACCCTCAATAGGCTAAATATTTAGTCTTATGTCCTCTTATTATTAATTTTGTAGGATCCATTTCTGTCTTTGGTTGAAGATTGCAAGTTGAAGACTGTTGACAATGAATCTGGCCGTCACAGTATTATATACGGATCGAAGGAAGATGATAATACTGCTTTGAAGTTACTTTCTGAACTAGATTTGACTGAGTCCCAGTCTAAGGAATCCTTAGCTTCTCTGTTGGTGAAGAGTTTGGAATTGTCAGATGTAAACCTCATATTGCATATCAAGCTTTAGTAAAAATTGATTAGATCTTTTTTTTAAATTTATCTATAAGAGTGGACTTCTGTTCTTATATAATGTGACCTGAAGCTACTCATATTTTATATTTTCTTTCTGTTGCAGTCTGAAGTATCCGCCATAAAAGAACAGTTGTTAAATAGATTTGTACCTGATGATATGTGCCCTCAAGGAGCATTCACGGATACCCAACAAAAACTATATCAGTTTGGTTCTGACAATCACAGATCTTTGGAAGAGGTGATTAATATAATATTTCAAATCTTCATGATAGCTATTTCTGCATTCATTTACATTGTCTCCATCTATCATGCAGGCTTCTCAAGCACTGGATGATTCTCTTCAGGATTCTTTCAGTCATGATATATATGCTGCAGAAGTGGACATCGAGTTTCCTGACCTTTTGAGTGCCAATCAACTTCTAGATTCTGTATGTTCTTTCATGCCTAAACAATTAGCTGTGTTGAAGTGTGCACCTGCAAGACTGGGATTTTGCAATTGGTTGTTTTTCAGTTTTATACGTAGTTCCTGATATACAACTGTAGCATGCTTATTATAACAATTGTTTGCTCCATTCTTCCCCATTTTCATTTTCTTTTTACAATTCTTATTATAACAAATTTGCACTCGCCCATTTTTCTTTTCAAACCTTCCCACCAAACTCTATTTTTTCCTTCCATTCTATTCCATTCACCCCAACCAAACACAACATAAGGTGTTGAGGAAAGTCACTAATTGGATCTTGTACACCTAACACTCCCCTCACTTGAAAACCCATTAAGGATAAAGAGTGGATCACCATATACCAAACTCACCAAAGGGGTGCAAACTCAATAAGGAGCAATGTAAAGGTGTTAACTGGGAGAATATTAGGGTGGAAGGTTTGAAAGCGAGATATCTCCTATATATAGCTCACTTTGATACGATGTTAGATGACCAAATCTCCCCAAACTTAAGGTGTTGGGGAAAACCACTAAATCTTATACACTTGACAACACATAAGATGTAAACAGAATTAGATTGACTGAAACATCATAAATACTTTTCTTTTGTTGGAGTAATGAACTGACATGAAAATATATCCTTGACCCTGTAAAGTATAAACTAATAAACTCAGATAAAGTGTACCATTTTTTGACACATTTATACCATTCTGTCATTTGGCCATTTCATCACAATGAAAGTTGATCATAATCAGAATTAGGAAGACATACAGAAAGGCTCAGAAACAATTAGTATGGTATATATGTGTAGCTTGTTGGCATACACTTAAACGTATTAGCTTCAGTGGGAGTAGGCTGTAGGCTCAGTGATAAGTGTATTTAGAAGGCATGGATATAGCTTTTTCACTAGCAACATCTTCAATGTTACCTAAATTACCATGCAAAATTCAGGTCTTCCTGGTTGGTTGCAGGTTCTTCCACTTCTTTCCTAGTGATATATAAGCTAGTTTTTTACAACATAATCATATATAATGTCGGTTCCCATTAAGTAACGAGCTCTCATAAAACTTTAAGGTGTTCAACACTCCCTCTGACTCATATTAGTAGGCACACAGAAAACAGACTACACCAAAACCAAAGCTCTGATACCCAGTAACAAAATCTCCTATAACCCGGTCTTAGGAGATGGCCTTAATTGGATCAATATATTCAACAGTTCTCATTTGAATGAAATGGAGCTTTGAATTACTATGTTTTTTCAGAGTGAATAAAGTACTACTTAATTCATACATTGTGTTTGTTTCCGATAATTAATGTATCCAAGCACACATGTCGGGCACTAATCTACCTTATATATAATGAACTTCCTTAAACTAAAACCTCATGTGACCGATGTACCAGGTTTTAGAGACAGCTCACCAAGTTGCTAGACTATCTGTGAGCACTAGATCTGATGTCCCTTTTAGGGAAATGGCCCATTACTTCCAGGAACTATCAGATGAGAAGCAGGAGAAGATGTCCCACTTGATGAACAACCAAAGAAAACCGGAAAATTTGCCAAGAACAACTTCAAAAAGTATCTATGAAGAGGAGAAGCCAGTGGCTTCTTATTTCCAAAGTGACACTCGAATGGTATCAACTTTTCTTTTTAATTTATCTTCACTTCGGCAACGGCAGGCATTCCAAAGTATCTATCACATGCTATTATATATAATTTGCATTCGTTGGCTGCATAATTCCTTGTGTCTTCTAATTTGGCCAATCTACGTGGATCTAAGCTCCAGTGTGTTTTTTAATTCATAGGGAGATTCATGACATTGCTCTTGCTTCATTTGATGAAACTTACTATAGCTCTGTAAAATTATCTACTTCTAGTAACATCTTGAGCTATATGTCTATAATATAATTCCTTACAGTATTTTTGTTGTTGATAATTACCCTGACAGTTAAAGTTACATATAGACAGTTGACCAGATTTTCCAAATATGTTGCATCTCCCATGTTTATTAATCATATAGAATTTCTATCTAACTCTTTTGTTCCTCAGGTTGGTAACCCTTCCATCAGTCAAAATGAAGCTACTGTGTCTAGTTCGACTGACTATCGGCATAATCCTCAGTCATTCAGGCTACCCACTTCAAGCCCATATGACAACTTTCTAAAAGCTGCTGGGTGTTGATACACAACAAGGGTTACATAATTTCATGACCCCAAATTATGGACTGCTGGCATCTACACTAAGCACTTAACAGCTTGTGTGCTTCCTGATTCCGAAATTTGAAGATGTGATATGTACAGCTCTTGGGGAGTTTAATTAACAGGTTCCAGTTTCTGAACAAATTCATCCTTCTTGTCATCGCTGTTCAATATGCAGAATATGTTCTGGACCGTGCACAGCAGGCATTTGTCGCATTGAATTTTTTTTGGCAATTATGGTTTTAAGAACTTATTATGATTGTATATATGAAGTGTATAATTATATAGGATCAATTTTAGTTCTTACAACCAGCTTGTAAATTTTTCATACAAAGTTCTATATATAATCTAGAAGTTCTTATCACCGAAGATTCTATTGTAATAATATTTGCTGCATTGATAACTTTGGCAGTTGAGAAAGAGAACAGGTATGCACTACCAGGTCATATTCCTGCTCTCAGATATAACATGTTGCTTGGATTCTTCCTACAGGTCTATATAATAGTAATACTCATAGTTCTGAATTTTTCGGATTTCGGCTGTATTGCTGGCATTTCAACATTTCTAGATCCTTAAAAGATGAAGAATGTCGACAATTTTAAACCTTCATTCACTCATTCCACATTGAGGTTGATTTTCTCTTCTGTGCAAGATTTTGATTGGATGAAAGAATGTTTACTTTTCCTGGGGGCGATCTCAGGCACCTAACAAATTTGTATGTAAATCATAGTGGCAATTTTGTAAATTTGGAATACATCTCCTATATTCACAATTGTACACTCGTGTATTAATACGGAAACGTAATTACCATCAGTGTTCCACACAATTTATACGGCTTGTTTAGATATAGGGTGAGGAAGTATTCATGATATGTTTATAGGGTGCTTGGGCAAACCAATAGAAAAAGTAACTGGCATTGCTACTATCTTAACATAGATACAAATTTATAATCATCAAAGTTCACAGTAGCAACAGACAGCAGAAGCAAAGAGTAAAAACCTTTAATGGAGACCGCGTTTTGCATTCTCCCCCGTTTGATTCTTCATCTTTTTTCAATGTGAACAAATATCATACGATACCATGTGCACATTTTCTGACACAACTACTGACCCAATATACAGAACGCAATCAATCTCATGTTGATGCCAGTATAAAATAAGAATAATTGCATTGTGGATGGTGTGTCTCCATGAAGCAACCACAAGAAGGCTTACAGAATGATTTGAAGCGAAGTTGGGCGTAACGTAAAGACATTTTAGTTATCTGTGACCTCTTTAATCAATTCAACCACCTTTTTCATTTTTGGTCTCTTGGCTGGTGTGATGTCAGTACAGAGTAGAGCAATCTTCAAGGCTGCAAGCATTTCTTTCCTCCACGCAAACGAAACTGTGCTAAGCCTCGAGTCAAGTATCTGTTCTGGAGTTTCCCCTCTTGCTGCTGCATTTTGAACCCACTTCACTAAATCCATACCATCACCAAATTCCTCATCAACTGGTAGTCGGGTCGTAAGAATCTCAAGCAATATCACTCCATAGCTATATACATTTCCAGGAGCTGTTACTTGCATTGTATACGCATATTCTGAGAAGCAAACAATGAGCAAAATTAATTGGTGGAAACAGAAAATTTCAGGTGCAGAAAGAACCAATGAAGCAGGTTCAGTTACAAGGTATAACTTAACAATACCTGGAGGGATATAGCCAAATGAACCTGCAACAGCACTGATACTTGCAGTGCCTCTTGAAGGGTCTAAGAGCTTTGATATTTCAACCTCGCCAACCATAGCCTTTGAGCTGGAATCTAGAAGTACATTACCTGAGGAGATATCTAGGTGAATAACTGCCACATGATGAAGGAATGCTAACCCTTCAGCCACTCCAGTGGCAATTCGTAGTCTTGCTGGCCAATCTGGTTTGTACTCTGGTTGCTTTGATGAATCATGAAGATACCGAGCCAAAGTCCCATTTGGAAAGTACTCGTGCAACAGAAGAGCAACATCTTCATAGATTACATAACCAATGGGTCTGATCAAATTATCATGAACGAGCCGACTTAATCTTTCAAGCTCTCTAATCATTTTGTTCTGGTATTGAATTATAGTCCTATCAACAGAGTTTAGTCTCTTGACCGATAAGGTCATCCCAGAAGGCATGTCGGCCTTGTAAATGGTGCTGAATGTCCCGCTGCTGAGCTTATTTTCTTCTTTCATGGTTGCTTTGACAACAGCATCAAAATCTATTGCTTGTTGGAGATTTTCAACAAAAACTTGTCCTGCTAAAATTTGTGGCGGATTCTTAATTATATCATCAGAAATTCCTGCATCTTTGGCGGCCTTTTCTTGTCTCTCCCTCATCATAAACAGCATAACAACAACACTTACTGATACAAAAACTGCCAAACCTGAACCAATAACGGTTAATACAATCCTGTAAGAAACACTATGATGGTAGTAGCTCTGGTTAGAGCCATTCAAGTTGCCACATGGAGAATTTAGTGGCTCCCCACAAAGACCTTTATTGCCGGAAAAGCTTGAACTGTCGCTTTTTTGAAATGGCACAAATGTAGGTATTGGACCACTGAATTGATTGTTTGAGAAATTGACTTCTATCAAACTTATCATGCCCTTTAGTAAAGCAGGTATACTGCCCGAAAGTTGGTTATTAGAAACATCTAATGAAACCAGCTTATCTAGTCTCCCCAAATCAGAAGGCAACTGACCACGGAGATGATTAAAACTTAAATTCATTGCTATCTGCAGGTTCTTGATATGACCAATCTCTGGAGGAATGTTTCCACTGAGATAATTACCACCAAACTGCAATTCAAGCAGCTTTGTGCAATTTCCTATCTCATGCGGTATCTCCCCTCGTATCGAATTCTGACTCAACAGCAAGTACTGCAATCTTGATGAGATGCAAATTTCGTCCGGTATAGTGCCATTGATTCTATTGCTGCTCAGGTCAAGCTTGTTAAGATTCCTTGACCTAAGAATTGATGTCGGAATCTCTCCAAACAAACTATTTTCAGAAACAATCAACTCCTGCAGATTAGTAAGCCTGCCCAGCTCTGGAGGAATTCTTCCAGTAAGCCCATTTGAAGCTAAATTTAAGAGAGTGAGATTAGAGCATTGAGAAAACTCTGGGACAATCTCCCCAGACAAATTGTTGTTATCTGCTTCAAAGTAAGTCAAGCCACTAATGTTTCCGACTGACGTAGGAATGCTCCCAATTAATAGATTGTTTCCAATCCTAATACTTGAAAGGTCCTTGCAGTTGCCTATCAATTCAGGAACATTACCAGTCAACTTGTTTTGGGTTAGAACCAATATTTCAAGTTTCCCCATAACAAAAATGCTCTTAGGTATAGGCCCTTCAAGCTGGTTCGAGTGAAGGTTCAACACAGTCAGTCCCGAAACAGAACCTAATGTTTCTGGAATTTGACCAACTAATAGATTCTCATATGCGGTAAAAACTCTAAGATTAGTCAAGTTTCCCACCCAATCAGGTATAGAACCAGTAAACTTATTTATAAACAAGTGCAAATCATGCAACTGCTCTAGCCCCTCGAGTTCATCAGGTATATCTCCAGTAAGCAAATTATTAGAAAGATTCAAAGACTTCAAATTTCTAAGCCTACCCAACTCTACAGGAACTGAACTTTCAAACTTGTTAAAAGATAAATCAAGAAACTCAAGCTCAGACAAAAATCCAATTTTTGATGGAACTAACCCATGAAAGTTATTATAGGAAAGGTCAAGCCACTTTAACTCTTTAAGCTCAAAGATTATAGAGACATTACCTTGAAGCCCTTGATGGGAAAGATCAAGCCTTTCCACTTGAGAATTGTTTAATCCACAACCAATGCCAGGCCAAGAACAGTAATTTTCTGAGTTCTTGACACCCCACGTAGACAAACCCAACTCTTTACTAATTGCAAGCAATGTAGTCTCATCATCTTGAGAAACCACAAATGTGGACATTGATAGCAAACCAATTAGCATAGCTATAAACAAATCCATATGGGGTTCCCCTTAATACACCTCTCTCTCTCTCTCTCTCTCTCTCTCTCTCTCTCTCCCTCCTTCTCTATATATAAATATCTTGTCCTAATGATGAAAAACCCAATTAAATTTCATGCTTATTTGAACGAGAAAACCAAAAATGACACATCCAAGAAATCTTGAAAATGAAGCAAAACACAGCAAAAAAACAAGCCTTGATTTGGGGAAGAGAGTTGAGTTGAATTGTAGTACTATTTCATGGGTCAAGACTTAAAACATCAGTTACCAAAATAAAGAAGTGTACAAAAGAACAATCCCATGAAAATCTGGGTTTCAACTGGTAGAGAAGATGACTCTTTTTTCTTTATAATACACTAGTAGGCTCACACCTGAAGTGAACAAAGAGAAGAAGAGGTAAAAAAAAGTACTAGTACAAAGTTTAAGTGAGAGATGTTTTTTTTTCCCTTGTTATTTTGATGAAAGCAAATGGAGTAGTAAAGTACAATGTGTTGTGTAATGGATGGACTAGTTGAGTTGAGGAGAGTGTCACAGTGCTTGTTTCTTCACGAGATATGAGCAGTATAGTTTATGTAATGATCAGTGAAATCTAACACTATACAAGGCCTTGGATTCGGGTGTTGGCCCTCTCCATCACAATTTGTAGTTAAAATGCCCTAATTATCACAAATTGAAAAAATGGCCCTTTTTATCACATATAAACGCAATATTAAGAAACGTTACTTAATAACGCAATGGCGTCTTGCGTTAGTGGGGATATTTTATTTTTTTTGGAAAGCTGTAAACGAAACATAAGATTGCGTTTATCATACTAACGCAAGATTGTGTGGAGTTATTGCTGGGTCTCACTTTAATTATAGCATGTTCTTTGGGAAGGTGGCAACGGGTTTTTTTTTTTTTTTTGCTAAATTTGTATTTGGTTTTTAAAAAATTTATAACCCGGCTTCAAAAAAAAAATATAACCCAATGATCAATTAAATTGTTTTTTTACTGAGTTCGTATATGGTTTATTCATCGTTCTAAATATTTCTAAAACCCAAAATGAAAATGTTGAACCCCAAAAATTAATTATTGAACCCCTAAATTTAAATAAAAATTGTATTTTTTAAATTTAAAAATTTTAATTTAAAAATTGAATCCGGCGGCCTGATTTTTAAACGCTACGCGTTTAAAAATCAGGATAAGTTAGGGTTTAGGGTCTAGGGTTTAGGGTTGTAAACAACCCTAAACCCCAAACCCTAAACCCTAAGTTTGTATACGGTTTATTCGTCGTTCCGAATATTTCTAAAACCCAAAATGGAAACGTTGAACCCCAAAAGTTAATTATTGAACCCGTAAAAAAATATAATTTAATTGATTGTTTGATTATAAATTTTTCAAAAAGATATTTGCAATTACATTTTTTTAAAAAAAACACAAAAAACGCCACCGGAAGTGGCCTTGCCACCTCCCCTCCCCTAAATAACGCCATGTTAACAAGCGTTTCCTCTCTAACTTGACATAGACAAGCGTTATTAAATACACTGCCTTAACATTTTCGTCAAAAATAAAAAATAAAAAATAAAAATAAACCATAAACGCAAGACGCCATGGCGTTTATGGTGTTCACATAGTAACGTGATATTAATGCGCGTTATTTCGTGATATTAAGGGCCATAATTTCAGTTTGTGATATTTAGGGCATTTTACCTCCAAATTATGATAAAGAGGGCCATAATTCCTTGGATTCTTTTAAGTTTGAACTATGCATTTTTTTTTTCTTAACTATTTACTTACACCCCGATTCATTCATCCATTAGAAGATTTGTTTATTTTTTCGGGTGCGTGGAGTACGGTTTTAGGTTTTTTTTACTATTTGAATATTAAAATTTTATTATTTAAATTTTTATAAATATTTTTTCATTTTTTTTAATTAGACGATACAGTAAATTTTTTGAATAAAAGAATATAATTCATTTATGAGAATGTATTTTTTTCGATAAAAAAACATTTTTGATTAGTTGTTTTATCAACGAAATTAGTTGTTTTCATTTTTAAATAAATATTTAAACACTCATTCCAAAATTTATTTAAAACATATACTTAATTATAAGGTATATAACTAAAATAATGCTACAAATAATAAAAAGATGACAACTTATTTTTAGTAAATGTTGGTGGAAAGTTTTTTTGAAACTCTAAAATTATTCATAAGCAGTGTTGTAAAAATCGATTTAAATTTATTCGAATAATCGAATGAATATATAAAATGAGTATTCGAAAAATTAATCCAAGTATTCAAATTTTAAAAATGAAATCAAATTAAACCGAATTTTAATTTTTATAACCTTGCTCATTAGTCTAATTATCTAAGGAAAAAAGTTCGAATTAGTAGAAGGATTTTATATTTCTTACAATCTACAGTTAAAAGGAAAAGAAAAAAATTGGGTGAAGTTTGTGGGGGTGTTTGGGGAAACTTTTTTTCAGAATAAGTTAACTTATTTTAATCAGTTTTGTAAAAAGCGCATTAAGACGCCTAAGCGGATGCCTAAGCGGAATCGGACACTAAAGCGCTTCGATTTTATACTAAGCGGATGATTAAGCGTTTTTATAGATTATGCGGCCTATTAAGCGGATTAAGCGGTCATTAAGTAGATTAAATGGTCAAAATAGTGTTGACTTGCTAATTTTTTTAATTTTTAAAATATTTAAATTTATTATGATATGACTATAATTGTAAGGAAATATTAAAAATACGAAAGAATGCCCAAAATGCCTAAATTTTCACTACCCACTAACCAAAATACCAAAATCTGAAAACACCAACTTTACTACCCACGGGATACGCGACTTCCGTGGGCGTATCCGTGCCTCCTGTAGACATCAGAAAAATCAAAGCCTCGCCAGAATTTGTAGAGAGCAGTTGCTGGCGACTTTTGGGCGATTTCGCCCTTCTCGTCGATTCCCAACCATACCTCGTCTCCCACCCTCCAAATCGATACTATAGGACCAGGCAGTCGTCAGCTTCATCGTCCGATGATCGGTTTATCGTAGCTGGCCCCGCAGGGGCGTCAAAAGCTCTCGTAGGAAACTTCAAATCGAAAAATCTGTTGATTTGGGTGTTTTAAATCCGGTAAAATAAACGATAAAACATTGGTATAGGATTGTAGAGGACTGAAAAACGAATTGCATGGTGCATATAACGTAACCGGAAAGTGAGGCCAGAGAGAGAACGGAGAGATTGAAAGTATAAGTCAGAATCACTATTTTAGCGACCCCTGAAGACGACGAAGACGACTTCAGATACACATCTTCAAAATACGTATTTCCTGATGCGCATTTTGAAGATGCGTATCGGACGTCATCTCTGACGTCAGATACGCTTTCTGATCATGCGTATCAGCAGCTGCGCCGATTGCAGTGGTGTATGCGTAAGAATTTTCACAAGGTTCAGTGACGTATCCTTTTGATGCTCCTACCACATAGGCGTATCCCGTGGATACTTCTATCCCAAAGGCGTATTCCGTGAGCATTTTGGGCGATACTTCCCGAATCTGGGTATTTTGGTGAGAGAAACTAAAATAGTGGGTATTTTGGGCATTCACCCTAAAAATACCTTTTTTAATTAAGAACATTTTTTGTTTAAATTCTTAGTACTTAGTTATTGCATAATTTTAATTTTACAATAATAATATTATATTTTAAAAAATTAATATATTTTATTAATCTGCTTAAAATTCCGCTTAAGCGTTAGAAGCTCATCTCACCGCTTAGAACCGATTTACGCTTTTTAGAACATTGATTTTTTTTAGTAAAGAACATTGATTTTAATACAAAGTTAGATATTTCTAACTTTTTCCTCCGAAAAATAGTTAACTTTTTCTACAATTTATAGAATCGTAGACATACATTAAATACTTATATATAAAAATTATTAAAATATAAAATTTTTATCCAAAAATAAATCAATTTATTTTAAATCTAACCAAACAGGTCATGTATATATGTACGTAGTGCCCAAAACAGAGGTGCCAAATTCATAATTGAGGTAGGAGGAGGGACCGAGAGGTCGGCTTTAGTATCAAGTACTCACCCACTACCATTTCTTTAAAGAAACATACTACTGTGTTCTTTGTGTACGAGAAAAGACCCTTGTTTTCTCTCTCTCTCTCTCTTTTTATTTTATATTCAATAATAGTACTAATATAATAGACCCACAATTACTACTACTACGAAATCTTTTATTCTTCGCCATTCAACTTTAGCCTCCACTTTTTGTTCATCCATATTCCCTCCCCTTTTTTTTTAGATAGTGTTAAATGCAATTCATTTTTCTTAAATGCAATTTATTGAAATTACATCTAAGTCTTTCTATGTATTAAATGTTTGATACTAATGTGAGATTTTATAGCAGCTTTGATGATTACGGGTGTGGACATTAATGCAACACAAATTCGTATGAAGCACGTCTAAGACTCTAAGTGATAAAGTCACTGCAAATAAATTATTTTAAATTTATATTAAATATTAAAATTTTACATAATCATGATTTTAAATTTTAAATTTATATGTCATATCCTAAACAAATTTTTAGATTTAATATTTAATATCATAAATTAATACAATAATGTAAAATTGTTCTACTTTCATTAGTACGTATTTTTAATATTCTTACAATTAAATTTCTATAAATTATTATTATTGACATAGGTGAGTTTTATTAATTTATAGAGGTTAACAATTAATCTAAATTATTATATTGACATCCTTTTATTGGAACCAATAATATGTATTCAAAATATTAATTTATCGTGATCGAATTTAACGAGATTTTATTGTATTTTATCTAGTATATGATTTTATTTTTTATAAAAGGTACCTTAAAAGTATGATTAACTATTTTTAAAACAGAGTGAAAATAGTTTGTATTGAAATATTAATTATAGTAATTATAATAATAAAATCATTTCTCTACATTAAATAGATGATAAAATTAAAATAATTAATAAATATCAAAATAAATAATGTTACATGAAAAATGCTAAAAATACTAAAAATGTTAGCAAAACCTCAAACATTTTGGATGTGGCCTATACTTTTGTTATTATAAAAATTAATCATTTTTATAATTATATATAGGATAAATATAGTTTCTTTATATTACATTATTATATTTATTATATATTAGAAATATATAATTTTAAATTCATAAAAATATCAAAATATATTTTTAAATTTATGGCTAAAATTTTATTAATTTATTAACCAAATTTAAAATCTGATAATGTAAATGGCATTGTTTTTTTTCAATCGTTTTATAAGGAATCTTTTATTCAAATTAAAATACTTTATATTTCAATTTAATGTTACTAATTCAACCTCTTAATTTATAATTAAATTACATTACATGTTTTGGTATTTAAGAAAATACAACTGACTTTTTTAAATAATATTGTAATATTAAAACTGAAATGCTAAGAATTTTGATCATGGGCCACGGACCAAACTATACATATATTTTTTAATTGAATAAAATTATTTCTATTATAACATAGATAAATTATATGTATATCTATATTAAGTAAAATTTTACATATTATAAAAAAATTGTTATAATTAAATATAAATTATTATCAAACTAACTTTCCCAATAAATTTGTTATTACTCAACTTTTATAAATTGAAATAAAATAAGTGAAATATGTACACCTAATTTGACTAATAAATATCTACAATAAGCAAAAAACAAAAAAAAAATGTTCTGTTGTAGTAATTGGTAAATGGGAAAACGTAAATATATTAATGATTACACAAAAAACTAGGTAGGATAAGAATTTGTGCACACTATTTGCACAAAAAAAGTAGGAAGGATAATAATGTAATTTCTCCAATTTACATGAAGTAATTTGATTTGCATTTAACAATCATGTTTTTTTTTTTCCTTTTTCATAAATGAGAAGTTGTAACAACACAACTCATGTGTTCCATTGATTTAATTTACAAATGTAGTCTACTTTTTCGAATCATAAATGTAACTTCGTCCTTCCATGTTCCAAAAATTCCCGATTTAATCGATTAATCTTCTGTAAGATAACCATTCGATTCGATTTTTGTAAACCGATTAATCCAATTTAAATATATTTGATTTACCATCCAATTTAACTTTTAAAATTATAAATTAATAATGTATAACTTACGATCAAAATTGAATATATTTGACTTTCAAAATTTCTATATTGACACTTTTTAAGAAACGGAGGGAATAAATTACTAAAAAGTTTTATAAATAAAAAGAGGATTCCATGTTCTAAGGATGAACTCAGATAGTTTTATGAGAATAAGAAACTTTTCCAATATTAATAAAAATATTATATTAACAAAAATGTCACAACAATTTCATACTAAAAAATCACTTAACCTCATGCTACGTGAAGTCGACCTTTCTTAAATATAAAATATACATAGTGTTACCTTTTATTAACAATAATTAATTCATATATAATTTATTGTAATTTTTAATATATTTATACTATTATATTAAAGACAAAACATTGAAAATTTGTCGGTTTGGTTATCCTAATTATTAAAATAAATAATGATATAATATAATTAATGATAATTAGTCATTGCCATTTTCACATTTACTGTTAGTTGAATATATTACTCCTCTGTCCCATCCATTTCTTTACAATTTCCTTTTTGGGTCGTCCCACCATTTCTTTACATTACCCAAAATAGTAAGTTTTAACACTATTACACCCACTACTTCACTTATTTTAACAATACTTTACACTATTTCACCCACTACTTAACTTATTTTAACAATAAAATCACTATTACACCCACTACCTCACTTATTTTAACAATAAAATCACTATTACACCCATTACTTCATTTATTTTAACAATATTACACTCACTTTACACCCACTATCCTCGACCTCCGTGCCCAGCCGCCATGTAAAGAACTGGCTGGGACGGAGGGAGTACCTTTTATAAAAACATCAATCGTACCATATCTTCAAATCATTAATATTTCCTTTCTAATTAAAACATGTTACCTTTTTTATTTAAAACTAATCTTACAATCACTAATATATACCCAAAAGTATCACATCATATTTTCAATTAGTAATAAAATATATTTAAAATCTTTATACATTGTTTAAATTATATTAAATTAAAATTAAAAAATTTATTAAAATAATAGTTATATATAAACATAATTGTAATATTAAATATAATTTAATAACTACCTAAAATATCGTATTTTTCAATCAATTTAAAAGATGTTTACTTTAAATTGAACATATCACCATTTATACACAATTAAAATATCGTATTTTCCAATCATAATAATTTTTTTTCTAATTCAAACACGTTACCTTTTAATTTAAAACATAATTTTGCAATCATAATCTTCCAATCATTAATATTTCTTTTCTAATTAAAACATGTTACTTTTTTATTTGAAACATAATCTTGAAATTATTAATATATATCCAAAAATATCATCTTTCCGTCGCTAAATTAAATTAGAACCGCGCCGATCTACATTTAAATTAAAATTAAAATAATTATTAAAAATAATAATTATATAAAAATATAATTATAACATAAAATAAATTTATTTTATACATATATAAGTATATATATAGCAAAATCCATCAAATCTTATCATATAAAAACTACATTGGGAAAGTTACAAATAGCATTGAGTAGACGCAGCACCTTAGAAAGAACGCTGAATCATTTGAGAGATTTGCCAAAGATATGAATCAAAATAATTAAAATTTACAAAGTGAAGTCATTAGTCAATTATATCTGCCATTATTAAAGATTAGTAGTCAGTTTAATCATCATTAGGGCTGCACAACTTTCCGGTCTGGACCGGTAAATTGGACCGGACCGGGTCTACCGGTCCAAGGACCGGACCGGACCGAATATAACCGGTCCGGTCCCCGGTCCATAAAATCAAAAAAATCCGGTCTTCGGTCCGGTCCGGTCCAAACCCTGAAAACACCCGGTCCGGACCGGATCGGACCGGATTTTATGTATATAATTAATTTTATTCTATTTTTTCTTTTAAATTATATAGTTTAATGATAAAATATTCACACATAACATATTTTAGTGATCCATATTGGTAAATAATAAATTTATGAAATAGTATATAGAAACACTATAATATAAATGATTAAATTTCATATTTTATAATATATTTAATTTATAATTACGTTTACAAATTAATGTTACTTTACAAATAATATGACATTTACTTATTTTTAAATTTAAATTAACTTACCAAGTAATTCATATATCAACAAAGAATAAAAATTAAATTATAAAATTAATTTTTTTTATAAAATATTAACTAACCGGTCCAAACCGGTCCGGTTCCGGTCCGGTCCGGGTTTTTCCGGTCCGGTCCGGTCCCAAAGACCGGTTATGACCGGTCCGGTCCCCGGTCCATGAATTCAATAAAATCCGGTCTTCGGTCCGGTCCGGGTCGGTCCGGTCCGGTCCGGTTTTGGACCTTTGTGCAGCCCTAATCATCATGACGAGTGCATTAATAATAAGTACTTTTTTTTAGGGAATAAGTGAATAACTGAATAAGTACTTGGTGTCACACTCACACATGACACAACTTGGTACTCTCTTTATTTTAATATATAAAAATTATGAAAAAATTTCCTATCTTTTTTTATATATACTTCAAAATTATTATTGTATTTTTTGTTATAATTATGAGATAAAAAAATTATATTTCAAATTATATTAAATTTTGTTACCTATACGTTGTTAAAATAAGTTTTAGAGATGTTTGCATATTTTATTTATTATAGATAAACTAGATTATAACCGTGCGATGCACAAGTTTCTTTTAATATGTTATAAATTTTATTTGATATTATAATTATATTTTTATATAATCGTTATTTTCAATTAACTTTTTTCATTTCAATTTAATATAATTTAGTATACTCAGTTTTACGTATTATATTCATGTTTCCTTATTATAAATAACGTATACGAATTTTTAATATATTTTATTAATGAGTGGACGATATGGTGTGATATTTTTGGACGTATCTTAATATTTGCAAATTGGTTTTAAATTAAAAGGTAACGTGTTTTAATTATAAAAAAAATATTAATGATCGAAAGATATGTTACAGTTCATGTTTTTAGGTGCTCAAAAAAGGTAATATCTTCAATTAAAAATTAAACGTGAAAAAGGTAATCGACTAATTGTCATTTATCATATTATTTAGTTATTTATTTTAATCATTAGGATAATCGTAAGTAAACCGACAAACTTTAAATGTTTCAGTAAATGTATACGGATTTTTCATATATTTTATTACTGATTAGAAAATATGGTGTGAAATTTTTATTAAGTATATATTAATGATTTTAAGATTAATTTTAAAATGAAAGATAAAGTATTCTAAATAATATTATTGATTGGAAGAAATGGTACAATTGATATTTTTAGGTGTTTATAAAAGGTAATATCTTCAACTAAAAGTAACGTGAAAATGGCGATCGACTAATTAACATTAATTATATTATATTATTATTTATTGTAAAAATTTAGATAATCGTACCGAAAACCAAACCGACAAATTCAATGTTTCAATTTTAATATAATAGTCCTAGCTTAAAACTCGTGTGATACACGAATTTTTCTTAATATTATATGATTTTTTTAATTTGAATTTAATTTTTTTTAAATAGGAATTTTGTTGGATTAAATTTTTAAATAATATGATTTGATAATAATTATATATATGTTTCCCGTGATACATTTTAACTAAAAAAATAATTGGTTTATTATTAGTAATTATAATATTATTATTTTATTTTGTTATTTGTAAAAGAAGATATTTTAGTTAGTTAAAACTGAATTTAACGTATTTTAGCTAAAAAAGATATAGATAGACATACGTGTTCTTACTAGGGCTTTAAACGAACCGAGCTACTCGTTAAGCTCGACTCGACTCGATTCGATAAGTTTATGAGTGTTCGACTCGAGCTCACTCGAGATTGACTCAAACTCAACTCGACTCGATAAGCTATATACATAGAAAAAATATTATTTAATTTACATAAATAAGATATTATTAAACATTAATACAAATATATAAAATATCAAGATCATAAATCAAGTACTAATCATCTAATTTCTCATCATCCACAAAATTAAACATGAAAATGCACTAAATAGTGAAAGAAAAAGTACTAGCTAGATGAAAATAAAATAAAATTATATTGACAAACTCGAACTTGACTCAGTTCGACTTAACTCGAAATGTTCGTGAACAACTCGAACTCGACTCGTTTGTTAATGAATTCGAGTTCGAACAACAGAAACCGATTTATAAGGTAATCAAGTTTGGCTCAACTCGTTAAGAAAAAGCTCGAACTCGAACTCGATAAGCAAAAATTCGACTCGATTCATTTACAACCCTAGTTTTAATTATGATAGGAAATATGTAAGATAGGAAGATGTAATATAACTTGTATATTTTAAATGTGATTACAGATGCTAATATTTTTAATTAAATTATAAGATGCATTAATCAAAAAAGACAATCGAGAATATGTAGTTTAACTTATTTTTTAGTGTAATTATAGAAGGTAATTAATGTGTTTTAATCAGTGTTGCAGATTTCGGAAATCGGAACTATTCGGTTGAGGTACCGATTTACGATTTATCGGGTGATTTGGTTGAAAAATCGGCGATTTATCGGCGATTTTTGCAAAATCGGTCGAATCAGTTCCAAAATTTTGATCGATTTTTGGTCGATTTATCGGCGATTTTTCAAAAATCGGCCGATTTCTATAACAGAGGTTTTAATTAAAATGTAATATGCATTAATTAAAAAAGACAATCAATGTAGTATAATTTTTAGGTGTGATTGTAGATGATAATATGTTTTAATTAAAAGGTAAAATGCATTAATTAAAAAAGATAATTACTAGTTCTATTATTAAATTTTTAAATTAAATAAAAAAAGCAAAAATTAAATCGAAAACCAACATTTTTAATATTTTGATTTTAATATAATCGTATAAAAAAGGTAGTATGTTTTAATTAAAAGATAATGTGTTTTAATTAAAATAGATTATACATGTTTAGTTAAAAATAGGTTTGAATGGAAAATATAGTATAACTTATTTTTTTTAGGTGTAATTATAGAAGTTAGTATGTTTTAATTAAAAGATAACATGCATTGATTAGAAAAGCCAAGCGGTTACATTCTATTATTTCTACTATTTTATTATTTTTTAAATATAATGAGCGAAAACCAAATTGAAAATCAAAAATTTTAATGTTTCAGCTTTAATATAATAACTAGCTTAGAACTCACGTGATGCATGAATTTTCTTTAATATTATATGATTTTATCAACAATTTGAATGAATATTTTATGATATGAATTTTGTAAATAAATTTTTAAATGATATAAATTGATAATAATAATTATATATATGTATATATATATTGGTCATATTATTTCTATAAAAAGAAAATTTTAGTTATGAAATATAGATAAGTTGAAACGTTTTAGCTGAAAAAGGTAATCAGTTAATTATTGATTATTAAGGTATTATTTTGTTGAATACAATTATCCGTAATACTATTGGAAAAGAAGAGAAAATATTAAAGGTAATGTGTTTTATTTGAAAATGTAATTTTAGTTTTTAGTAATCATAATTATTTTATTTTATTTTATTAAATATAATTGCCCGTAGCATTTTTAGAATATAAAAGATAACGTGTTTTACCTAAAAATAAATTAATTAGTTTTTAAAAAAAGTAGAAAAGGTAACATGATGTGTTAAATTACGTCTAACCGCAAGCGCACGGTATCAATTGTAGTAGATACTAGCAAATACGGGTCGATTCCTCAAGGAGACAGTTTCAATTTCAATTCAACTATTATCAATTGTTTCTAGTCACAAACGATTATTTTGGGAATTTTATTAACTACTAATGCAAATTTAACCAAGTTTTAAATCAATTAATTAATGGGTATAGGGCAATTCAGGTTCACCATGTTTACACCAAACAAATCACAAAAGTATAGCTTTTCAATGGGATAAAGTAATTAAAGCAATGGTTAATCTTTTTCAAGCATTAACACTCTCAGAATATCTAATGATGTTTTCACACTCACCTTCAATTCCGCTAATTGTATGTAAGCCTCTAGTAGTAAAATCTTTCGATCTATTACTTCTATTGCAATCGATTAATCCATGATATTGCGCAATTACACAAATTAAGAATTATAACATATCAATCAGAATTACTCTTTACCCATCAATTTACTAATCAAATTAAGCCCAAATCATGGTGCAAACATGGCTCCCCCTAATACTCTAGAATTAAACTACTCACTCATACTAGAAGTAAAAGCAATAGGAATAATGAAAGAAGCCATGTAAAACATATAATAATAAAACAAGAGAATAAAGAATACCTCAAACTTTATATTAAAGAAGAACAAGGAATTCGATCTTGAGTGCTTACAATTGAATAGATGAAGAGCCAAAAACCAAAACCCTAGCTTTTTAAAAAGTAAAAGTATACGTGTCTCTCCTTCTCACGTTCTCTCTTTCTTTTATAATAAAACTCCTTAATAAAATCTGATCTCTATCTCCTAATAAAAGTATTTTTAATATTCTAATCAATTTACAAAAAGATATCCATAATTAAATAGGATTTTCTTGTAAAATTCGTCACTTCTTTTTCTCCTCTGTTTCTAGGCTCTTCCAGTTGGATTTTGCTTACTGGACCACCTCTGAATTAAAGATAATTCCACAAGCTTCGCGTGGACAGTAAGATCGTCAAATTCTGACTTCTAGAACTCAAGATATGGCCCAAACAGTGTTAAACAGCCCGTGTAGCCCAATAATACGAATTTTCTCCTATTTTATCTCCAAAATAGCTCTTTTTGCTCCAAATCCTTCCAAGTCATGAATTCTTTATTTCCTACAATAAAACAATAAAATCTATTAAATAAAAATCCAAATCAATGCAAAACACAATAAATATGAGAATAAAATCATCTAGAATATATATAAAAATATACTCTATCAAACATCCCCACACTAAGCATTTGCACGTCCTCGGGCAAATAAGTGAAATAAAAACTAAGTCCTAACAAACATCACTTTCGTAGATGACACGATTGCATTGAGCATATGCAACAAGCCGTTAAACCCCTAGGCAGCCCTAGTAGGACGAGTGTTGTCTCGTGAGTGTTTATAGTGAATGTACCCACAAAATTTATCTAACCATGCAAAAGATCAATGCTAACACAACACCACACACACAAGTCCTCTCATGCCACATCAACTTAAGAATCAAAGCAAACATACGATGTCTTGGTGTCGAAAGTGCAAGTATTCACGTAGTCTACTCAACCAACATACAGAAGGTCATAAAAATTCATGTCAAGTGTAAAAATTGTTGGTAATCATGCTAAGCCTACAAGAAATACATCTTTAAGTCTAAACCTGGGATCTCCTATGCCAAAACAAGTAATAACTCACCTTTCACTCAAAAACGAATATTCACTCAAGAAAAAGGTTAAGTGTATCACTCAATTCCAACAAAATCATAAACACAACTTGACACTCGCAATCAATCTCACTCTCAACACAACATACATCACTGATGACAATCAAAAGGTCTTTATTCAGGTTGTAGCGTGGGCTAGGGACCAGGTATGTCAAGAAAGCTAAAGAAGGTTAAGTCAAAAGCTAGTACCCGACAATGAAATTAAAACAACTCCCATACTTATTAAAACCAATAAATACTTCCCCACACTTGAAATTTTATCATAGTCCAATAAACACCTTGTCTAGTCGAATCAAAGTAGGATCACAAAAGATAAGTATGCTCTCATATTTATTTTTTTCTGTTTTTTTCTTCTTCTTTTTTTCTTTCTTTTCTTTTTTCAAGAGAGCTAAATAATAGCAAGAACAATGATCCCATAAATATGATTTCAAACTTCGACTAACAAGCTAACAACTAAACCCCAAATATATTCCCCCAAAATTATGATCATCAATAAAACCCCCTTTTTTGCACACCTTATTACTCCCTTAAGCACGATACTAGCCTTTGATAATTTAGGATCAAAAATTACTGTAAGGCCAATAGAATAAAAAGGATAACGGCAAGTAATGTGGTGTGTCACCGAAAGAATAGGATTAGGCTCAAAGGGTTAACTAATTGATCATGTTTAAAAGGTGTGGAAATATGGGAAATACGAGGTCAAACCTAAGTGCCTTTATCATCTCATCATCAAGTAATGTCATGCATTTCAAGAAAGATCTCAAGTAAGTGCTAGCAATGTAAACAACATGTGGACACTCAAGCAAACGAAAAATCATGCAAAAGATATGCATATAGGCTCAAAACTCACTTGGTGTGACAAAACATAATCAATCTCAGGTAACAAGACTCTCTAACGCACCTACTTGTACTCAAAGCATGTAAACCAAGTCATCTTGCACATATTCATGTCATTCTAATCACTTACAACATCCAATTAAGTCTACCAGCTTCAACTTGCTAGTGTAAGTGTGTGCACAAGAACAAAGCACGTCACTTCTCATACAAAAGCGTCCATAAACACAAGAATTCTACGCATGCATGGGTGTATCAAGCAAAATACAACAACTAATCAAATTGCATGGCTAGAATTATTTTTGGTATTTTTAAAATTCTCTTTACATTGAGAACCATTCCCCACACTTAAGCGGTTCATTGTCCCCAATGAACTAATGAACAAGATACAAAACTACAACTAAAAACAAAATAAAACTACACTAAAAAGAAAAGAAAGAAAACTCCCCTGGAATCATGGTGTCGGATGTGGAACCACCCCTCATTCGCTTAGGAGCCATAATAACCAAAACGCCACTCACCACCAACAACCACCAAGAAATATCCTACCAAAAACCACCAAGCAATATCACACCAAAAATACCCAATTAACATGAATAATACAAAACCCCCCCAATTTACAAGAACACAAATTCGTAATAAAAAAAATAGAGAAGAAAAATCCCAACTACGAATCAAAGAGGTGAACTTGTACTAATTTTCCCCCAAACTTGAATTTTTAGAGATGTAGAGGAGGAAGATAATAAATTGGGTGTGTATGTATGGGTATATATAGGCAATGGAGCGATAGGATGGATTTAAGAATTTTAATATGAAAAGGAAAAAAAAATTTGGGTGGGATTTGAAATTTTATGGAAGGTAGGAATAGGATTTGATGAATTAAAGAAAAAGAATTAGAATAAATATAGGTTTAGAATTTTTAAGGGAGAGATGGAGGTTTTGGAATTGAAATAGGAAAAGAATTAGGTGGAATAGGGGTATAAATAGAATGGGGTGAGAAGGTTTTTTTTTTTTATATACAACAGCAACACGCGGACAAACAGTGACCAAGCGCTGGAAACAAAATTCTGATCACCGGGAAGACGCGCAGATTGCGCGCGTGTAGAGCAAATTGTTCTCAGTTCAGTTGCGCTAGCGCAACTTGCGCATCAGGAGCGCAAGTTGCTTATCATCCAGTAACGCATGGGCAATTTGCGCGACAAGGGCGCAAACTGCTCTAACATGTTAGTAATGCAGGTGCAACCTGCGTTACACACTAAAAATCCATTTTTTTTAAAGAATGAAAAAAATAATCCTACTAAAATGTACAATCAAATTTTGGGTTGCCTCCCAAAAAGCGCTTCTTTAACGTCAATAGCTTGACGTTACTTCCTCAAATCAAGGCGGTCTCAAAAGAATAACTGACTCGTCCGCAACTGAAAAACCATTCCTACGAACGTTGACATCTTGGTTGCTTGCTTTCCACAAAGCTCTTCCATCAGACTTCAACTTGATTTTACTACCCAACGGCCAAATCTTCTTCTTTTTCTTCTTCACACCTCTAAGGTGCTTCTCCGATTCAACCGGCTGAACAAAAATTTCTTCTTCCTTATCATTGGTTTTCCACCTTCGCAACACGTTATCATGCCCCTCTTCAAAAATCACTAGCTCATTATTTAAAAGGACATACCTCAAATGTGGTGGAAGTTTCCCAAGCTTAATACTCGAGAGATCTCGAACTAAAGAACTGTCAATGGAATCAATGTTGGGATCATTCAACTCAAGAATCAATGAATCGACTTCAGCATGTCCTTCTCCTTCGTAAGCTTCAAGCATGAGCACTGCTTCCGATGCATCATTCAATAAAATCTGAGGTGTCTCATCTTGGACAATTTCATCTGCAACATCAATCCTGCAACAAGTATTCTCAAGCAAAGGGGATTTAAGAGCAGAGGTTAGAGTAAAAGTAATTTTATCATCACCAACGCTCAATGTGAGAGTCCCAGTTTTAACATCAATTACAGCACCTGCAGTACAAAGAAATGGTCTACCCAAAATAATAGGTATTTGGCTACCCTCTTCCATATCTAGAACTACAAAGTCTACAGGAATATAGAATTTTCCAACCCTAACAGGCACATCCTCTAAAATTCCAAGGGGATATTTTATCGAACGGTCTGCCATTTGCAAAGTCATCTGTGTACATTTTAATTCTCCCATATTTAGTTTTTGAAAAACCGAGAGAGGCATGACTGAGACGCTAGCGCCTAAATCACATAAAGCTTTATCAATGAACAATGCACCTAAATGACACGGGATCGAAAAACTACCAGGATCTTTAAGCTTAGGTGGAGACTTATTCTGTAAAACAGCACTACACTCTTCAGTAAAAGCTACTGTCTCCACCTCACCAAAAGACCTTTTCTTAGTGAGAATATCCTTAAGAAACTTTGCATATGATGGAACTTGAGAAATTAAATCAGTGAAAGGAACTGTTACCTCAAGGTTTTTGACAAGTGTCATGAACTTACCAAACTGCTGGTCCACCTTAGTTCTGTTCATCCTGCTAGGGAATGGGAGCTTTGGCACAAATGGTGGAGGAGTAACTGCAGTCTTCTCTTTGTCCTTTTCCTTGCTTTCCTCAGTTTCATCTTCGTTTGTATCTTCAACAACTTTCTCTACCTTGTCTTCCTCATAATCCTCTTCTTCTTTCTCAGTAGGAACATCATCAGTAGGCATTAGAGCAGTATCATATGTACGACCACTCCTAAGAGCAATGGCATTCACATTTTCCTTTGGCTGAGTTGGTTGTGCTGGTAGAGAGCCTTGTTGCCTTGTAGATGAAGAACTAGCCATTTGAGCAATCTGAGTTTCTAGCATCTTATTATGAATCTCCATCTGGTTCATCTTTGTTTGCATTTGTAACAATATCTTCATCATATCACCTTGATTATCAGCCTGTGCAGCTTGATTTGCTTGAGGAGCATAATTCTGAGGAGGCCTTTGGAATCCAGGGGGATTCATAGGTCCTTGAGGAGGCCTATACTGCTGCTGTGGAGGAGGCTGGTACGATTGTTGATATTGCTGCTGCTGATTAGGAACATTTGAATTCTGAGCATTGTTGTTCCTATATGAGAAGTTCGGATGATCTTTCCAACCAGGATTATAAGTGTTGGAGTACGGATTGTACTGCTGCCTCTGTTGGAAAACATTTGCTTGCTCCATCTGAAAATTTTGTGAATTTTGAGCATTGTATTGGCAATCGTTACCATAGTGGCCTTGGATGCCACAGACTTCACAAACATGATTATTCATAGGAGCTATAGATGACAATGCATTGATACTCATAGGTTGAGTAGAGGGCTGAGATGTCTTCAATGAGTGGATCTCCTGAGTTAATGCAGCTAGTTGAGATGATAATAGAGAGTAAGCATCCACTTCAAGTTTACCCCCTTTCTTGGTTGCTCTCGGATTACTGAAGTGATTGGCAGCCAAATTTGAAAGAAAAGCATGTGCATCATCAACTCCTTTGTCTAAAAACACGCCACCTGTATCGTTATCAACCATCCCTTTTGTTTCAGGATCAAGACCATTGTAGAAGCGTTTATGCAGAAACCACTTCTCAAGACCATGGTGAGGGCATGCACGTTGATAATCCTTGAATCTGTCCCAAGCATCCCGAAGAGATTCACCATAATCTTGCTTAAAACCCATCATCTTGTCGATCAAATCGTCAGTTCTGTTAGGAGGGAAGAACTCAGTTAAGAAAGCCTGAGCAATCTTATCCCACTCGGTCAGGTCAATATCATTCAACCATTTTTGAGCTTTATCACGAAGAGAGAAATCGAACAACATGAATTTTAACTGGTCTGGAGTGACTCCCTGATGTTTAATTGTAGAACAGAGCTTTTGAAACCGTTGCAGATGATTTGTAGGGTCTTCAGAGGCAAGCCCAACAAATTGATTATGTTGGATCATAGTGAGCAAAGCAGGCTTGATCTCGAAATTTGCTGCTTGAATCGCTGGCATAGCAAGGCCAGTAGGTACCCCACTCGGAGAGGGCTGTGAGTAGTTCTTCAAAGATTTGGGAGGGTCTGCCATCTCAATCTTTGATTCAGGTATCTTTTGCTGCTTCTCTTTCCTTTGTTGATCTATGTATTGTTGACAAGTAATTCAAGAATCTGGACTAATTAGAGGAGTTGTATCCTCTTTCGCTTGATCTTCTTTCGTTTGAGACCTGGTCTTGGGCATCAACAACTAAACAAGGAAAAGCAGTAAGATCGGTCTCAGTTGGAACAAGAGTTCCAAAGAGACAAGAGAAACAATCTAAAACAATCAAACTAAAATTAAAGAAACTAGGCGTCTCCCCGGCAGAGGCGCCAAAAACTTGATGTGTTAAATTACGTCTAACCGCAAGCGCACGGTATCAATTGTAGTATATACTAGCAAATACGGGTCGATTCCTCAAGGAGACAGTTTCAATTTCAATTCAACTATTATCAATTGTTTCTAGTCACAAACGATTATTTTGGGAATTTTATTAACTACTAATGCAAATTTAACAAAGTTTTAAATCAATTAATTAAAGGATCTAGGGCAATTCAGGTTCACCATATTTACACCAAACAAATCACAAAAGTATAGCTTTTCAATGGGATAAAGTAATTAAAGCAATGGTTAATCTTTTTCAAGCATTAACACTCTCAGAATATCTAATGATGTTTTCACACTCACCTTCAATTCCGCTAATTGTATGTAAGCCTCTAGTAGTAAAATCTTTCGATCTATTACTCCTATTGCAATCGATTAATCCATGATATTGCGCAATTACACAAATTAAGAATTATAACATATCAATCAGAATTACTCTTTACCCATCAATTTACTAATCAAATTAAGCCCAAATCATGGTGCAAACATGGCTCCCCCTAATACCCTAGAATTAAACTACTCACTCATACTAGAAGTAAAAGCAATAGGAATAATGAAAGAAGCCATGTAAAACATATAATAATAAAACAAGAGAATAAAGAATACCTCAAACTTTATATTAAAGAAGAACAAGGAATTCGATCTTGAGTGCTTACAATTGAAGAGATGAAGAGCCAAAAACCAAAACCCTAGCTTTTTAAAAAGTAAAAGTATACGTGTCTCTCCTTCTCACGTTCTCTCTTTCTTTTATAATAAAACTCCTTAATAAAATCTGATCTCTATCTCCTAATAAAAGTATTTTTAATATTCTAATCAATTTACAAAAAGATATCCATAATTAAATAGGATTTTCTTGTAAAATTCGTCACTTCTTTTTCTCCTCTGTTTCTGGGCTCTTCCAGTTGGATTTTGCTTACTGGACCACCTCTGAATTAAAGATAATTCCACAAGCTTCGCGTGGACAGTAAGATCGTCAAATTCTGACTTCTGGAACTCAAGATATGGCCCAAACAGTGTTAAACAGCCCGTGTAGCCCAATAATACGAATTTTCTCCTATTTTATCTCCAAAATAGCTCTTTTTGCTCCAAATCCTTCCAAGTCATGAATTCTTTATTTCCTACAATAAAACAATAAAATCTATTAAATAAAAATCCAAATCAATGCAAAACACAATAAATATGAGAATAAAATCATCTAGAATATATATAAAAATATACTCTATCATAACACGTTTTTACCAATAATAAATATTAAAGTACGGATAATTAAGTAAGAAATGAAAGTTTGAAGATGGGATATTTTAGTTAGAAAATATAGAAAAGATATTACGTTTTAGTCGAAAAAGGTAATTAGGTAGTTATTAGTAATTATAATTTTATTAATTTATTTTATTAAATAAAATGAACCGTGATATTTTTGAAAATGAGAGGTTCTAGTAAGAAAATTTAGGAAAGATAATATGTTTTAGCTGAAAAAAATAATTGATTGGTTATTATGAACTATAATATCGATATTTTATCTTATAAAATAGAACTAAATGTTTTTACCAATAATAAACATTTTTGTAAGGATAACTAAGTAAAAAAATCAAATCTGAAAATGAGATTTTTTAGTTAGAAAAAATAAAAAAGATATTAACTTTTAGCGGGAAAAGGTAATTAGTTAGTTATTAGTAATTATAATAATAATATTTTATTTCATTAATTAGAACAGCCATATGTTTAGAAAAGAAGAGATTTTAGTTAGAAAAGTTAGAAATGGTAATAGCCAAAAAAGGTAATTGCTTAGTTATTATTTAGGAGAAAATAAGATATTTTAATTAGAAAATATGGAAAATATATTACCTTTTAGTTGGAAAAGATAACCAGTTAGTTATTAGTAATTATAATATTTTTAATTTATTTCATTAATTAGAACGAACATATTTTTGGAATGAAGATATTTTAGTTAGAAAAGGTAATACCAGAAAAAGGTAATTGGTTAGTTACTCCCGCCGTCCCTCTCATTTCTTTAGGGTTACTATTTTGGGATGTCCCTCTCATTTCTTTACGTTACCATAAATAGTAAGTTTCCCCCACTATTACATCCATTATCTTCCCCCACTATCTCATATTTAATAATAAAAAATACTATTACACCCACTACTTTCCTCCCCTATCTCAAATCTATTATTAAATATTGATAGGTCCCACCACTTTACCCACTTTTCATCTAACTTTACTCATTTTTTATGCATTGTCTTGGTCTCCGTGTCCCCTTCCAATGTAAACAATTTAGGATGACGTAGGGAGTATTATTTAGGAGAAGTGTTGGAAAATTAAGTAAAAAATTCAAGTTTGAAAATGAGATATTTCAATTAGAAAATATAGAAAGGATATTACTTTTTAGCGGGAAAAGGTAATTTAAAGCATTATGTAACGTAACTCAACATAGGAACAAAAGACAGTACCTATATTAAATGAAGCAAGGAATCTAGAATATTAGAAGACTTGGTGATACAAAGAATCAAAATATGAGAAGTATTTCTGAAGTCTGTCAAAGAGTCTCTGAATGAAGTTCATCTAAATATTCAAGCCTCAATGACGAATAAAGTTTAGAGACGTTCAAAACTCCAAAACTTCAAAAGTATTTAAGATTCAATATTAGTACTAGAGGACTCCATTGGTTATTATTCGAAGCAACAACAAAGCTACAGACTTGTTCCATTGGGAATATAAAAGAAAGTACAGTGATCAAGATCAGGGTTAGTCGTTTATGAACCAGACCAGTGCATTAAACATTAGCTCAATAAAACAGATCATGGTATTTAAAAAGATGAAAAAGTTGTTCAAGTAATTTCAAGGGAGCAATTGTGGAAGGCTTCTGACTTGATTTGGCAGATATAAAGTGTGAAGGGCGAAAATCAATGTGCTAGTATTGATTTCGCCCCTTATAATTTAGTATTTCATTAATTACCAAATTGAGAAATGAAGGACAAAATCAAGTTATTAACCTTGATTTCGCCTCTCATTTAAAAGGTGGTTGTTGAAGGCTGTCAAGAATGATCAAGGGCGAAAATAAGAAAGTGAAGGGTGAAATTGAGCTAAGTCCCCTCCATTTCGCCCCTTAAATTGTTGTAGGATATGTTGAAGCCTACACTACTTATAAGAGGCAGAAGGTTGTTATTCAATCATCTTCTTCATTACAGAGAAAAACATTACGGAGCTCTTAAATTGCCATTACACATCTCAACTGCATTGTTCAATTTTTGTGATAGAAAATCATTGTAGCTAACCTCCGTGTTAGAAGTGTAGCACCCCTTCGTGATTTATATTAATACAAAGATATATTCGACGAACCGTGTTTGTTTTTGATTGTTTTGATTTCGAGTTATCTAAATCTTAATTCGCGAAGATATCGAAATAGTTGGTAGTATCGTATTCAACCCCCTTCTACGATACTTTCGACCTAACAGGTAATCAGTTAGTTATTAATAATTATAATATTATTAGGTTATTTCATAACGACCATATTTTTGGATAGAAGAGATTTTAGTTATAAAAGTTAGAAAAGGTAATCGCCGAAAAATATAATTATTTAGTTATTATTTAGGAGAAATGTTGGGAATAAATATGGTCTGTGTGTAATATTTTGAGAAAAAAATTGTGTTTTATTTTTTATAATTAAGTAAAATATTTAAGGATAATAAAGTAAAATAATTAAATAAGGTAACTACCGTACGTACCAAGCAACAGTACTAATGTTTCATTTTTTATAATATAGTATAGATAGCATAATATAGTATAGATATAGATATAGATGGATAGATATAAATTATAAAAAATAATTTTAACTTAAAAAATGTGTTCTTGAAAAGTTAGGGACATGAGCCAAACAAATATTTATGTATTTTACGTATATAAAAAATTATTGGATATACTTATGTGTATTACTGTACTTACAGTAGTGTTGTTGTAAGTTTTTTCTCTTAATAAAATCAACTGGAAGTTAAGTAACCGATATACAGAAGCAGGTCGGTCAAACCTATGATTTGAGCAACTGGAAAGAGAGAGATGGAGGGTTGTGGGCCTCTTGGCATCGTCTACACAAGGCCGGCAAGGGCATGTTTTGGTGACAATCTCACTGACCCCCAATTTCTATTTTTAAACATTACAAATATTTATTTATAAATGTTGGAGACAGTCAGATGTATAATCTTCAGACATTTCATTCTCATATATAATGTGATCGATGAATAATTTTTTTTAAAAAAATACATTTATTTACGAGTGAATTTTCTACTTTTATTCTAAGCTAGCTCATATATTCAATCACAATATACATTACTAAGTTTGCCGGAAAGAATGGAAAAAACATCGAGCTCTATGGAATTCGGTATAGTTTATTGGGCTTGAATTATGAAATTCCCATGCGATACTGATAAAATATGTGCTCATTCACAATTGGTGACAATCGCCTCAAATTTATTACAATACATCACAATTATTTATATAGCAAATACCTAAATTTCAATAGTAGAAATTAACATAATAACGGAACTCTACGTTTTTAACTAATAATAATATTAAAGGCAAGTCTTTATTCTTCCCTTAATAATATATTAGTCAACATCACCCCTCAAACTCACATATTAAAGGTAAGTCTTTATTCTTCCCTTAATAATATATTAGTCAACATCACCCCTCAAACTCACGATACTCAAAATTGAGAGTTTGCCAAAATTTTAAAAAAATTGGATCATCCCATTTCAATCAACATAATCACCTACTCGAATCAACTTTCACGTTGCGATCAATTTTCCATCCCCGTCTTCATCATCTTTGTCCTCATCGTCATCTTTGTTTACACTGTCACAATTCTCAAAATTTTTCTTGTCGTTTGGGATAGTCTTTTCACAAATCCATCTTCATCGTCGTTGTGCTTTCGCCTAATCTTCATCTTCGTTTTCATGATTTTTCTTTCTTTCATATCGATCTCTCACAGTTTTTTTCTCTAGCCTCAATGACCTTCTGTAGAATTCTTGCAGATTGTTTTCTTCCCCACGATCTTTGACAATTTTCTTTAATTTCTCGCTCCCACAATCTCTTGTAGGAGTTTTTTTTTTCCCAGATCCACGAACTCTCGTAGATTGTTTTTCTCCTATCACCCCACGAACTCTTGTAGGATTTTTTTTCTCACACACCCACAATCTCTTATATATCTACTACAAAAAAGTCTAAAGTGACCACATGAAAACCATCTTAGAGATCACCTCAAAAGGGGGTCTCTAGGTCAGTGATCTCTTAGGATAAGAGACCTCTTCTTTGAGGGGGTTTCTTAAATAGAAATACCAGACCAGTTATTTAAGAAAAGTGGTCTCTTAGATGGAAGGAAAAGAAACCACTTACTTAGATTAGATGGTCTCTCTGGTTCTAGTAAAGAAACCACATAGGCCAATAAGTGGTCTATTTGATTTCTTTAAAAAAATCGGTTGTCTCTAAAAGGTGGTCTCTTTGCTCTGAATAGGATTAAATTTCTCAAATTAATAATTATTTTTATATTATTAATTGTCATTGAGATTATTATTATTATTAATTATAATAATATTCTTATATTTACAGAATATTATGAAATAATATTTACAGAATATTATGAAAAAATAACTAACTAATGAATACACTAATATTATAAATGTGCACAAATATACAACTACAAAAACAAAATGTGTACATATACAAAACTGTAACTTGGCAACTCAAAACTGCTGCAACCATCTGGGATGAACTGCAAAACTTGCACTGAAAACATCACAGGATTTACTCCACCACATTAAAAGTTCGGAAATAAAGTAATTTCACGTAATTTGAAATACATCCGCCTTTCAAATACATCCGGATTAACTTGTTCCCAACTAGTAGTCATATAATTAAGACAACCAGATCTTTCCATCACTGCCTGCTCCATATATCCTCCATCAAATATCTCCATCAATGATTTGACCTGCGCCATTGGGAAAAAAAATAGAAATGCATGGTGCATGTATTATAAAACTGTGATCCCTAAAGCTAAAGGTCAAGAAATAATTTTTAGTTTAACAAATCTTCTTCTCGTATCTGCACTTTGCAATTCTCTCTTTCAAACTGATAGGAGTATGTTAGATATAATTGATGTGATTTAATGTCAGTGTTTAAGTGTTACAGGTAAAAAGAGTTTAACTTGTTATTGAAAGCAGTCGTAGCAGAGTTTGAGTATACGCTGATAGCTGGAAGCGCAAACGCTGACAGAAGAAAGCGTAAACACTGCTAGCTGAACACAAGGAAGCGCAAACACTGCTGGCGAGGAGAGCAACAGAGTTTGCTAAAGTCTGTCTACTGGAAGCGTCTACAAGTCAACAGAGTTTGAAGATTAATTCAAGATTAATATGGAAGCAATATCTTTGAAGATTGGATAGCTGTCAAAGAGATTGAGTTGACTTAGAAGACGTGTAGCAATCGTAATTGATATCAATTGTATAGCTTAATTATAGGAGAATCAATTAACGATTGTACGTAGCTGTATATTGTATAAATACAGTTAGGTTAACCCTAGAAGGGTATCCATCGTGAACAAATATCATTCATTGTAACCTAAGCAGCTCTCTGTGATATTTACATCACTGAGAGAGGAATTATTAATTCCAAACAGTTTTAAATACTAAAACGTGTGTTCTTGTTATTTACTCATACAGTACTTGATTATATATATATTATGTATTCGACCTAACAAGTGGTATCAGAGCCAATCTGTTACTTTATTACAGTTAAAGATCCAAAACACAATAGTAATCAATGGCAGAGATTCCTCCTCCATCAGGTTCTGAGAAAGCACCTACTACTGTTAGTAGGTATGAAACGATTAGGGTTCCAATACTCAAGCCATCAGAGTATGCAATCTGGAAGGTAAAGATGACCATGTTTCTGGAAGCCACAGATCCAGAATATCTTGATAGAATTTATGAAGGTCCTCATAAACCTACAAAGTTAACTGCTGCTGCTGCTGGTGAGGAATCGAAGGTGGTTCCTAAGGAAAAGAAAGATCTAACTGCTGAGAATCTTTCATCTATTGCTAAGGATGCCAAAGTAAGGAACTTACTTCACAGTGCTCTTGACAATGTTATGTCTAACAAAGTGATTAACTGCATAACTACAAAGGAAATATGGGATGCACTTGAGGTTAGATGTCAAGGAACTGCTGCAATTAAGAAGAATAGAAGGAACATACTCACACATGAGTATGAGCATTTTGAGGCAAAGTCTGAAGAAACCATGACAGAAACATTTGACAGATTCTGTAAACTGCTCAATGATCTATCATTGGTTAACAAAGAATATGATCTAGAAGACTCGAATCTCAAGTTTCTTCTCTCTCTTCCTGAAAAGTGGGATGTGAAAGCAACCACTATAAGAGACAACTATGATCTTGCTGATACTGAGATTGATGAAATCTATGGACTGCTCAAGACTCATGAATTGGAAATGGAGCAGAGAAATAGAAGATCAAGCAGGAAGACAAAGTCTGTTGCTCTGAAAGTTGAAGAAAAATCTTCAAAGAAAGAAGCATCAAGGAAGAAGGCAAAAGGAAAAGCTTTGGTCATTCATTCAGAAAGTGAGTCATCAAACACTGATGTTGACTCAAACACAGATGGATCATCAGATTCTGAAGATGATGAAGAGATTATGCAAATGGATGCATTGATGGTAAAGACCTTCAAGAAGATGGGATTCAAGAACTTCAAGAAGGGAAAGAGATTCTCCAAGGATTACTCAAAGTCTGACAAGAAAAATTTCAGAAAATCTGAGGGAAAGGACTTCAAATCTGGTAAGAAAGATAAGTCTGAGATTCAATGCTACAAGTGTAAGGAGATGGGTCACTATGCTCCTGAGTGCAAAAAGGGTAAAACTGAAAAGGCACTCTACACCAAAGGCAGAGACTGGGCAGACACCTCAGATTCAGATGAGGAGGTGAACTATGCACTCATGGCCTCTACTCAGAATGAAGATTCTGAACTAAAGGTACCTCCAACTACCTATGCTTATAATACTGATAATATAACTGAATTGAGAATTTATCTCAAAGCATTACATATCAGTTATAGGGATCAGACTTTAGAAAATGAGAGAATCAAGAATGAGTGCTTTCAACTCAAAGAAAGAAATAAACTTGTTGAGGAACAACTTGAAAACATGAATAAAATTCAGAAAGAGAGAGATGATGCTGTGTTTATAGAACATGAGTTGCTAGGTAAGTATAAGCAACTAGAATCTGAATTGGAGGATGCAAAGCACATTATTAAAACTTGGACACATTCTGGAAAAGACATTCAAGAGGTTTTTCAATCAGACACAGTATGTCTAGGTTATTCTGAGGATGATGTGCTTAGGTTTCAGAATACAGTCAAGATTAGACCACCTCTTTCTTCTAAGAAATTTGGAACATTTGTTCATGGTACTGTTAAAACTGAACATGGAGCTGTTGAAAATGAGCCAGTAAAAACCTGTGTCAAACAGGTTAATATTGGTTCAATGACAGATAAACAACTCAAGCATAAGCTTAAAGAAATAAAATCTGTCAAGAAACAGAGAATGCCTAGGAAAAACAGAAATGGAAAGGTAGGCATAACATCAGGAATTAAGCCAATGCTTGCTACATTTGCACCTAGAAAAACTTGTCATAACTGTGGTAGCACTAATCATCTTGCTAGTTTTTGCAGGAAGAACAAAGACATTAATTCTTTACCCTCCAAATCTGGAGTGAAAAAGGATAATGTCAAACCAAGACCACAAACTCTGTGCAGACATTGTGGAAGTACTTGGCACTCAATTTATACTTGCAAGAATTATCATGCTATTTATCATAATTATTATGAACTGAAACCTAATTTGAAATGGGTTAAAGTTGATTCTGCAAGTGCTAAGACTGAAAATGTTAGTTTAAACTCTGATAATGACAAATCCGCTGCAAAAACTAACAGATTCAATAAAGCAAAAGGATCCAAGCAAGTCTGGATCCTTAAAACTAACAATCAGTGATTGCTTGTGATTGCAGGGCACCAGGGTAAGTACCCTAGTCGTGGACAGTGGATGTTCAGGACACATGACTGGAAATAAAGCCCTGCTATCAGAGTATGTGGAGAAGGCTGGCCCAAAAGTTTCCTATGGAGATGGCAACATAGGACATACTCTGGGATATGGCAATATTAATCTTGGAAGTGTCATCATCACAAATGTAGCTCTGGTTCCAGGACTCAAGCATGATCTGCTTTCTGTGAGTCAAATCTGTGATAGAGGATATCATGTAGATTTTCAGCTTGAATATTGTCAAGTCATCAGTAAATCTACAGGGAAAGTTGCTCTAGTTGGAAACAGACACAATAACATCTATGAAATAAAATTGTCAACAAACTCTGATGGCAAAGCAGTGTGTCTGTCAACAAGAATGTCCAGTGAAGAGAGTTGGAAGTGGCACAAGAAACTCTCTCATTTAAATCTGAACAACATCATTGAGCTAATAAAGAATGATCTTGTAAGAGGACTACCAAAGTCTTTGTTGAATACAGAAGGCCTGTGTGATTCTTGTCAAAAGGCCAAACAGAGAAAAGCCTCTTTCAAAAGCAAATCCAAGTCTTCAATTGTTGATCCTTATCATCTTCTACATGTTGATCTTTTTGGACCAGTGAATGTTATGTCTCTTGGAAAGAAGAAATATGCTCTAGTCATTGTTGATGAATACACCAGATACACATGGGTGTATTTTCTAGCAAAGAAGGATGAAACTACATTAACACTGGCAGAACATATAATGCAACTGGACAAAGGGTCAAAGAATCAAGTGAAGATTATCAGAAGTGACAATGGAACTGAATTCAGGAATTCAACAATGGAAGAATTTTGCAAGAACAAAGGAATTAAACAAGAGTTTTCTGCACCTGGCACTCCACAACAAAATGGTGTAGTTGAAAGGAAGAACAGAACTTTGATAGAAGCTGCCAGAACTATGCTTGATGAAGCAAAATTACCAACTTATTTCTGGGCAGAGGCTGTTCAGACAGCTTGTTTTACTCAGAATGCCACTCTGATAAATAAGCATGGAAAAACACCATATGAAATGGTAAGAGAAAAGAAGCCAAACCTGAAATATTTTCATATTTTTGGGTGCAAATGCTTTGTGCTGAAAACTCATCCTGAACAGTTGACCAAATTTGATTTGAAGGCAGATGAAGGAATTTTTGTTGGCTATCCACTGTCAACTAAAGCATTCAGAGTTTATAATCTGAGAACTAGAGTGATCATGGAATCTATTCATGTGTCTTTTGATGACAAGAAAATAACTGGACTTAAAGATGTAAATGAAAATGATCAACTGCACTTCGAAAATGAAGATTTAAACTCTGATGAATTAATCTCTGATGAGTCCGATCTGACAAACTCTGAACCTCTACTGGTAAATACTGAAGAGACCTTTCAGCCAGTGTTAGGAATAATTCATAAGTTGTGATGTTAAGAATAGAATTTACACATTATACTTCTTGTAATCCTGATCTTATAAAGGATTTAGCACTGTATTTAGGTTTTATGTGTAAGACAGTTATCTGTATAGTTTAGTCAGGAATGAACAGTGTATCGGAGACTACATGTCAGGAACAGAGAGCAAATCCTGATGATGGTCCAATACTGATGGTTGATCAGATACTGATGCAGTGTACAGATCCTGATATCAGTCATGTTACTGATGATGTCATTATGGATGCTACAGAAACTGGCAAGTACTATAAAACAGGATCGTTGTTTGAAGAATAAGCAAGAAGATATTATGAAGGAAAGAGTTTTCTATTGAAGGAAACTATCGACTAGAAGGCAGAACATTGTCATGTATAGATTATATCTTTCTATTATTAGTTGATAGGTAGCATTATAAATATTCTCTCAATATCATTGTAAAGAGCGTGTGAGACGAAGTTGTGAGTTCGTGTGCGTAGCTCTGTATAAGGTTTGTATTCGAGAGTTCGAAACAAACAGAGAGAGATATTTGTATTGTCAGCAGCTGCTAAAGGTATTGTACACCTTTGGTAGAGTTTGTATTTGATCTTATTAATACAAACAAGAGTTTGGTTCATTCGTTTATTCTTGTTCTTATAATCAAGCAAAAATCAGACACGATTATATAACTTGTATTCAACCCCCCCCCCCTTCTACAAGTTATTCGAGTTAACAATTGGTATCAGAGCGGGTTGATTTCGAGTAATCATAAAGATCTGCAATCATGTCTGGTTACAAGGATGGGAATACTAAGATTCCTATGCTCAAGAGAAACGAATATACTCTATGGGAAGTAAAGATGTTGCATCATCTGGAAGCAACAGATCCTGATTATCTTGACAGAATCAGAGATGGACCTTTTGTTCCAACAAAGGTCGTTGGACAAGCAACTGTTGATGGTGAGGTTGTTCCAGAACATACAGCAGAGAAGCCAAAATCTGAATGGTCAGATAAGGATAAGGAGAATGTTCTCAAAGATGCTAAAGTGAGAAACATATTATTCAACAGTCTTGATTCTGTTCTCACTAACTATGTTCTCTCTTGTAAAACTGCTAAGGATATATGGGACAATCTTAAGGTTCACTGTGAAGGAACTAAGCCTGTCAGGAAGAATATGAGGACATTACTTATACAACAGTATGAGTACTTTGAATCCAAGTCTGGTGAGTCACTTACTGATACCTTTGATAGGTTTACAAAACTCATCAATGAGATGGCCATGCATGGTAAATATTATGACTTGGAGGATATGAATACAAAGTTCATGAAAGCTTTGCCTGATTTCTACAATGAGAAGATATCTGCAATTGAGGAAGCTAATGATCTGGATGAGATTTCATTAGAGGCAGTATATGGAAAATTGAAAGCTTATGAACTTGACAAGCAGCAGAAAAAGAGCAGGAGTGAAGGAAAGATGAAGACTATTGCACTTACTGCTCAATCTGAAGTAAAGAAGCTTCCTGAAGAACAGCATGAAGAGATTGCTGTAAAGAATTCGAGGAAGAAGAAAAGCAAAGAAAGTTCTGAGTCAGAGACTACTGATATGGACTCTGACAACAATGATTCTGAATCTGAGATGCAAGAACTCTTTGCTATGTTTGCTAAAGCTTTCAAGAAAGGAAGATTCAACAGGAGAAGATTTAGCAAAGGACCTTTTCAAAAGAAGGAGGAGAAGAAGAGTGACAAGAGCAAAAGTACAATTGTCAAGCTTGATAAGGCCAAGATCAAGTGCTTTAACTGCAGCGAGCTTGGACACTTTGCTAGTGAGTGTAAGAAGCCTAGGAATTCAGGAAAGGGTAATGCACTTATGGTCACACAGAAGGATTGGGCTTATTCCAGTGACTCTGAAGATGAATTGGATTATGAAAACATTGCATTGATGGCCAATAGTTCAGACAAACCTGGATCTCCAAAGAAAACTTCTCCATCCTCTGTTAAGGTATCACTTCACTCTCTTGATTCATTTGATAGCTTAAATTCTGATGAAATTAGATCTATCCATGCTGAGTTTAAGAATCTTATGACTAATTTTAGAATTCTTACTTGTGAAAGAGATGAACTTAAGGTTAAGAATGATAAATTAGTTGATAGAAATAATTTTCTTGAATCTGAATTAGTTCAAATGGAAGAATACAAGTTGAGTTCTGATAAAGCTAAGCATGATTATGGTGTAATTCTTGAGGCTTATGACTATGTCAGAAAAGAACTAGAAGAAGAGAGAGATGTGATTAAGACCATTAACAATTCCAGTAAGAAGACAATAGAAATCTTTGAGAGTGGAATTCGTGGTAAGGTTAATGGTTTAGGTTTTGATAAGGCTAGACAAGAAGAAAAAGTAGCTATTGTCAATGATGATAGTAAGGTAGAAGCTAACACATCTAAATCTGAAGGTAAGAAAATTGTTTCTGAACCTAATTATGTTAAATTTATTGATTCAAAAGGTACCCCTGTTGTACACAAAAGGATTAACAATAGTTTTTCAGATGAGAAAGTGTTAGAGAAACCTAAGAATGTAAACATAGGGTTTCTGTCTAAGTCTCAGTTGAAACAGAGATTAGATGGTCTTTCAGAGTCTAGCAAGATCAAGAGAAATAGGAATGGAAAAGAAGGTATTAACAAAGAGAACAATTACAAGAATGTACCTGATGCACCTAGGAAAAAATGCTATAAGTGTGGAAATCATAATCATTTGGCCCTAGACTGCAATCAAAAACCTTCTTGGAAAATTGAGTCCAGATTCCCCAAGACTCAGAAAATTCAATACCAACCACAAAAAGCTTGTTATCATTGTGGTAGTTTACTTCATTCCATTTACATGTGTAGAGAATATCATGAACTGTATTATTACTATTATTCTTTGAAATCTGAAACTCCTAGTCACAAACAGTTTGTGAGATCAGAGTCTAAAGTTGACTCTGCAACAGGTAAAATAAATGCAAAATCTTCAAAGCCTGTTGTCTCTAAATCTAGTAAGAAAGGATCCAATCAAAGTTGGGTCCTAAAAAATTCTAACTAGTTACTTTTTGTTTGCAGGGCATAGGAAAGAAGCATTCAATTATCTTGGACAGTGGATGCTCTGGACATATGACTGGAAAGAAGTCCCTGCTTACAAAGTTTGAGAGGAAAGCTGGCCCAGTAATATCTTTTGGAGATGGCAACAAAGGAGAAACTCTGGGATATGGCTCAATTATTTTGGGGAATGTCATCATAGAAAATGTAGCACTGGTTGAAGGCTTGAAACATACTCTTTTAAGCATAAGTCAACTGGGTGATAAAGGTTACAAATCAATCTTTGACAGAGAAGGATGCAAAGTCTTGAATATGCAGAATGGAGACATTGTTCTAACTGGTCAAAGACATGGTAACATATATGAAGCCAGCTTAAGTGATACATCTAAAGGAATTGTTAGATGTCTCTACAGCAAAGCAACAAATGATGAAAGCTGGAATTGGCACAAGAAGCTCTCACATCTTAATTTCAAGAAGCTTAATCAACTTGTTAAACACAATTTGGTGAGAGGCCTACCTCAGGCAAATTTTGTGCAAGATGGACTTTGTGATGCATGTCAGTTTGGAAAGCAAAGAAGAACCACTTTCAAGAGCAAGACTGAAAATTCAATTACTGAACCATTTCACATGCTACATCTTGATCTGTTTGGTCCAGTAAACATTATGTCTATCAGCAAGAAAAGATATGCTCTAGTTATGGTGGATGATTTCACAAGGTTCACATGGGTGTTCTTTCTACACAAGAAGGATGAAGCTCCTCAGCAAATCATTGAACTCATCAAGAATACTCATAATAACTCTGAGTACAAAGTCAAAGTACTTAGGAGTGACAATGGTACAGAATTCAAGAATTCTACAATGGAGGGGTTTTGTGCAGACAATGGAATCACTCAACAGTTTTCTGCACCTGGTACACCTCAACAAAATGGTGTAGTGGAAAGAAAGAACAGGACTCTCATAGAGGCAGCAAGAACCATGCTTGCAGATGCAAAACTTCCAACCTACTTTTGGGCAGAAGCTATTAACACTGCATGTTTCACTCAGAACTGTACCTTGGTAAATAGTCATGGAAAAACTCCCTATGAGATGATCAAAGGAAAGAAACCAAGTGTGAAATATTTTCACATCTTTGGATGCAAATGCTATGTCCTAAAAGTTCATCCAGAACAACTTGGAAAATTTGAAGCCAAATCGGATGAAGCAATTTTTCTAGGATATTCAGCATCTAAGGCCTTCAAAGTTTATAATCTCAGAACTCACATTGTTATGGAATCAATTCATGTTGCATTTGATGATAAGAAGTTTGGAATTTTGCAAACTGATGAAAGCCATGACAAATTGGAATTTGAAAATCTGAAGAATTCTGAGATACTCTCAAGTGATGATGAAGGTTCTCCAGAAGAAATTTCTATTGCTTCTCAAAGGAATGCTACTGTTGAGGGGGAGCAAATAAATCAGAGAGAACACAGTGATCATCAGGAGCAGACTAGTCTTTCAGAATCTATTCCATCAGGAATTGATGTTTCAGAGTCTACTCCATCAGGAACTGACCTTTCAGAGTCTACTGAGGAAAGATCAGTAACTAGCAGCAATATGGAATCTACTGATTCTATTGATCAAAGGAGAGTTTTTGAAGGTAGAGAGAATTCTTCTACAAGAGATACCACTAACTTAGGGGGAGAGACTAGCAGAGTTGATTTACCACCTGTTAGAAAATGGACAAAGGATCATACTGAAAATTTGATAATTGGTGATCCAAATAGTGGTGTTCGAACTAGAAGATCAATTCAAAATGAATGCTTGTATAGTTGCTTTCTCTCAAAGAATGAACCTAAGAAGGTTGAAGAAGCCTTACAGGATCCTGATTGGGTAATTGCAATGCAGGAGGAGTTAAATGAGTTTGAGAGAAACAAAGTTTGGAAACTGGTACCAAGACCTAAAGATAGATCTATTGTTGGTGCAAGATGGGTTTTCAGAAACAAGCTAGATGAATCTGGTATGATTGTAAGAAACAAAGCAAGACTGGTGGCCAAAGGTTATTCTCAGGAAGAAGGCATTGATTATGATGAGACCTTTGCACCTGTAGCAAGATTGGAAGCAATCAGAATGTTTCTTGCATTTGCAGCTCATTCAAAATTCAAGGTATACCAGATGGATGTAAAGAGTGCTTTTCTAAATGGCAAACTTGATGAAGAAGTGTATGTAGAACAGCCACCTGGATTTGTTGATCAAAAGTTTCCAAATCATGTCTACAAACTTGACAAGGCACTCTATGGACTAAAGCAGGCACCAAGAGCATGGTATGAGACTTTGTCTAAATTTCTTCTTGAAAATGGCTTCACAAGAGGTACAATTGACAAAACTCTATTCTTTAGAAAGATAAAAGGTGAATTGCTTTTAGTTCAAGTTTATGTTGATGATATTATTTTTGGTTCTACTAATGAAAAGTTGTGTGCTAAGTTTAGCAAGCTTATGCAGTCTAAGTATCAGATGAGCATGATGGGTGAACTAAATTATTTCTTAGGCTTGCAGGTCAAACAAACTGAGACTGGTATTTTCATTAATCAGTCAAAGTATATCAAAGATCTTTTAAGAAGGTTTGACTTTCAAGACTGTGCAGTTGCAAAAACACCCATGGCAACAGCCACTAAACTAGACTCTGATCCTAAGGGGAAGAGTGTGGATAATACTAGTTATAGAGGCATGATAGGCTCATTGTTATATCTAACTGCAAGTAGGCCAGATATAATGTTTTCTACCTGTTTATGTGCTAGATTCCAAAGTAATCCTAAGGAATCTCATTTAATTGCTGTGAAGAGAATTTTTAGATATCTCAAAGGAACTCCAAATCTTGGTTTGTGGTATCCTAGAGAATCTGATTTCTTTCTAATTGGCTATTCAGACTCTGATTATGCAGGGTGTAAGATAGACAGGAAAAGCACTACAGGTACATGTCAATTTTTGGGAAATAGATTGATTTCTTGGGCAAGAAAGAAGCAACAATCTGTTTCAACCTCAACTGCAGAAGCTGAGTACATAGCAGCAGGCAGTTGTTGTGCACAGCTCCTTTGGATAAGAAATCAGTTGCTGGATTATGGTATGACACTTAGTAATATTCCTATGTTTTGTGATAATACTAGTGCTATTAAAATTGCAGAAAATCCAGTTCAACATTCAAGGACTAAGCACATTGATGTCAGGTATCATTTTATTAGAGAACATATTGAGAATGGTACTGTGGAACTTCATTTTGTTCCTACTGACAAACAGCTTGCAGATATTCTAACTAAACCACTTGATGAGACTACATTCAGTAGACTAGTAAGTGAGTTAGGAATGTTAAATTTTTAGATCTTTAACATCTGCAAAAGTAGCAAGGTATGTTGTTCTTAGCTTATAGACTTGATATTCCTGTCAGGATCTATAATTGATAGTTAAATCCATGAGCTATAACACATTGCCTTGATAAATTTCAGTATGATAGACTTGTTAATAATCATCAGGATTAGATTTGTCATCAGGATGCTGACGTCATCAGTATTGTGTCAGTATCAGGATTATGAAAATTGCTTCAGATCCTGACGTTTACTTTGTGTAGTAATTTGATTCTGTGATGTGTTAAGTCTATGCTAGCAAGTTTTGATATTTGCATACTGATAATTTATACATCATTCAAAAATCAAAAGACAAGCAGATAACAAGAAATTGTATTTTCATTAATAAAAATCATTACATGGAAATGAAATACAACATCTTTTTGTCTAAATTTCTACTCTATACTTATCTTTGATATGAACTCTGAGGTACAGGACAAGGAGCATCTCAAGAAATCCATCAGGGGATGAAAGCCTCGTTTGCTCTTGGATTCCTTGTCTGGGCGACTTGAATGAGAGCAGCTAACTTAAATGAATAGCATCTCCATCAAGATCAACCTCAGACTCTCGGCCAAATTCTTCATCCTCAAGTTTTGAGGAGGTTAGGGGAAGATTGTATCCAACAGATGGATGTTCTAGGAGAAACCTCTGGATATTATCGAAAACCAATCCATTCATGATTAGTTCGATGAGAAGAGTTGTTTGTTCAAAGAGATGATCAAGAACAGGATGTTCATCGATCGAGAAAAATCTGAAAAATGGGTTTGAAGGGATTTTTGGGTTGAGAAGCATTGTTGAAAAGAAAAGAAATTGAAAGGTTATGGAGAATGGCACAAGGCGTTTGGTTCTTTTAAAGGAAGACGTGAGAAGCTGAGCAGTCACTTGGAAGTCTTAATGAAGTCAAATGCTAATTATTGCATAAGACTGTATTTCTTGTTTCAAGAAATATTGAAAATATCTAACCAATTGATTTTCTGTTCAGATTAATTGTTTATTTTCTTTTTCAGATAAAAGAAAGATGCCACGTGGAAAACTCCATATTAAGTCTCTGATGATATTGATCAGGATTTCATGAGTGATCATCAGGATTTGAAAATTGCATTTTGTGATTATTTTGATGAGAGGTCATCAGGAAAAGGAAGTTGATCAGTATTACTTATTTATACCCTGATTTATTTCATGAAAATCAATTTTGGATTTTATTTTCCAAAAATCATGGGTAACCGCATTTTTCAGGGACTGACACCTGTCAATCTACGTGTCAACGTGGGATAGTGGTCTGAAAGATTTGTGAAATATATTTGTTTTGAAACTCTAATCGTGTAATTGCTTTCTCTAATTTTACATTCTCTAAAGCAAAAATCACTCGTGAGTTTTCAAAATCACTAATCCATTTCAAGAATTTTTCAAGTTTCTTTTCAGATCAAGAATGGCAGCTCAGAGAAGATTACCTAAATCAGTAGCCTTCAAGTTTGGTGACTTTGATTTTATGACAAATAATCATGTTGCAGCTATCACCAACAAGGAAGGAGTGTCATCTGATTTTCATCCAATCATGGACTTTCTGGCGTATGGACCATTAAGTTATGCATTGACAGCATCTCCACAGATTAATCAAGTAGCTGTTTCACAAGCTTGGGAGAATGCTGAGGTAATTGATTCTACTCAGAGTCAATCAGGTAAGATTGTTCTACATTTAGGACAAGATTCATTTGACATTACTGAATCTGTTGTTAGTTCAGTACTTTGCTTACCTGTTACTGATAGTTATGAGAATGTACCATCTGATGATAATATAAGAACTATGTTGTCTGAATTAGGTTATAGTGGACCTCTAGATAACATGAGACAGTTGAATAGGTCTTTTCTAAGAAAGGAATGGTCTTTTTATTTTGATCAAATTGCTAAATGTTTTACTGGCAAATGTAGTTCTTTTCAACAAATTACTTCTGTTACATCTCATATTGCTTATAGTTTGCTTTATGACAGAGTAATTAACATTGGTCATATTATCTTAAGTCAGATGAGTATTAAACTTGGGTTAAGAGATCAAAACAGGAAAATGGTTTATTATCATAGATTTATGCAATTGTTTATTAACCATTTTATTCCTGATGTTGAAGCTAGATTTGGTAGGGAACATTGTGTTTCTTCTTATGAACAGCAAAAGGGAATTTTCTCTGATATTACAAAGAAGGACAATGAAAAGAATCTAGATGAAATACCTGCAATTCATTATCCACATCATTTTCAGGTAATTCTTAAAACTCATCTTCCTACTCTCTACAATTCTTCTTTCTTTTGTGGTGAAATGGCTCAGGAATCTCAATTGGAGGAGAACCCACCCGTGTCTACCCAAGTAGCCCAAAACATCATAGTCTCTGAAACAATTCAAGAACCAAATTTTGATCCACAGCCTATTGTTTCAAAGAAACCAACCTCTGGTGTTTCTCAAAAGACATCAGTTGTAAGGAAGAGAAGATTTGTTGTGTCAAGTAGTAGTAGTAATTCTAGTGAAGATGATGATGATTTAACTCTTGCAGAGAGAGCAGAATTGAAGGCTGCAATTCAACTTTCTTTGTTAGTACAAAGAGATGAAAAACCTAGTCACAGCCAGGCTGCAGTCTCACAAAAGGCTGTAGTTCTTAAAAAGGGAAAACAGTTACTGGATACTGTCTCTCAAAAGACTGTGTCTATTGAACAAAGATCTCATCCCAAGATCACTTCTGTGTCTACACCTCTTGAGTCTTCTCAGGATAAATCTTTTGCTCACTATATCAGGAGAACAAGGAGAAAGATTCAATTGTCACCTACACACACAGAGTCTAGTCCAACTAATATCATGCAGGTTTCTACAAATCAAGCTACATCTATGTCAGTATTTGACAAGAGAGATCTGGATATTGATTCTTCATGGGAAACTACATTATCATACAGACTGGCTATGGGACTAATTTCTCTCAAAGTGAAGTTGTCAAGGCCTGTTCTAGATTTTTTGGTTGAAAGAGTACCAAAACTTTTATTTCCAGATGAATATGGACTTCTACATCAAAGACTTGACTTAATGAAGATGTTTTTCTATGTATCTGTCAGAAGACAATTAGTCAAGAAATTTGGACTCTCAAAGCATGTTGCACTTCAATCACTTCATGCATATTTATTTGACAAGGATGTAATTATTGAAGATGCTTCAGCTCAAGGTGAACAACTGGAGGAAGTAGATAGAGGGAAGCAGTCAACAGAAGATACTATTGCACCAGTGGTGAGTAGTAGGAAAGATCAGATCACGGTCACTGCAACACAAGAACCATCTAGTCAGAGGAAGGATGACTCAGGAGCTGTGATAGCTGATGTTGAAAGGTCTTCTGTGATGACTGAGAATGCAAGTGAGATACCCTATGATATGGGAGGAATGACTTTGGTTGATTTTTCTGAAGATCAAACAAATTTTGTTCAGTCAGAGTCTATCCACCTTGAGGGTGTGTCTCAGCAAACAACACTTAAAGACGGTGATATACTAACTATGGTGTCTAATGAAGTATTACTGAAGACATCAGAGTCTAGTAAAGAACCTGAAAGTGGTATACTGGAGCCTGTAGTTTCTGAAAGGAAAGAAGATGATTGTATGGGTTCAGAGACTATAGCAGCTCACTCCTTGGAGAAAACCTCAAGCCACATGCCATATGAGGAACCCTTTCTCCATGTGAGTTCAGGTATAAAAACTCCTTCTAAACTCTATTTTTCTGTAGGTCATGAGAGCACTTATCCAAATTTGAGTGATACACTTGAAAAGATGGATATTGATCCACAATTTAAGCGGCTGGCTCCTGACCAGGCAAAAGGTGAGGTAGAAAGAGTGTTGACTTTAGTAAGTCAAAGTGAGAATGAGGGTATGGATGATCAACTCCATAGTGAGGGAGAGAAAATTAGGAAACCATCATTTGATTTCTGGGATCAGGTTTTTCCTGAATCTTGGTCTGAAAATTTGGGTATGGATGCTGGTACTTATTCATTCATCAAAATGTATCAGAAGAATGACCTAGCACATCACAATGCAAAGCCAGAAGTTAAAGCTCAGAAGCAAAAGGAGAGGCTTGCAGAAATCATTAACAGGAGAGGTGCCAGGATAAAGCAATCTCTTGATACATATGTACCAGATGAAGATCCTAATGATCCTAGTGTTCCTTTGTATGTACTTCCAATATCAGCTAGAATTGAGACATCAACAGTCTCTGATCACTCTAAGGAGGAGTCAGGATTTGAAGATGTTAGTACACAGAATACTGGTGAAGGAGATGATGATCATGTTTCAGTTCCAGAACAGAAAGATGAAGACGTTGATACTTCTAATCAGGTTTTATTACTTGAATATCATACAACTCAAGCAACTTCTTCTACAAGACTTGAAGATAAAGTTCTTTCTGATTCTGATACTGAAGATTCTAGAAGCACTTCCAATATTGAAGTTCATTCTGATGTTTTGAAAGATATTCAGAATTCTCAAATTGCTATTCAAACAAGACTTCAATCACTTGAAGATAACCAAGTCACAATTATGGAAAATCAAGCAGTTCTTATGAAACTCATTTGTTCTGTTTCTGAATCTCTTGGAATTAATGTTGCTGATGTCAAAAAGGGGGAGATAAAGACAATTCAAAGACAACAACAACACTACCAGACTGAAGGAGATAAAGATAAAGCTGGGGGAGATAAAGATCAGACAAAAGGTAGTAAAAAGAAGAACCAGGAGTGACAGTGGTGAATCTCAGCTAGGAAGTGGTAAGTAAGGAGCAGCATTAATAGTTAAAATTCTTTCTTCTAAGTACTGGATAAATGTCTACATCTGAGAAGGAGGTACTTAACTTCATAATTCTACATTCATAAATTCTATTCTGGTTGTATTGTTATATGTTTTGACATCCACAACTTAGATTTATGCTTCAGTTTGTAAAGCATAAATAGGGGGAGATTGTTAGGAATAATTCATAAGTTGTGATGTTAAGAATAGAATTTACACATTATACTTCTTGTAATCCTGATCTTATAAAGGATTTAGCACTGTATTTAGGTTTTATGTGTAAGACAGTTATCTGTATAGTTTAGTCAGGAATGAACAGTGTATCGGAGACTACATGTCAGGAACAGAGAGCAAATCCTGATGATGGTCCAATACTGATGGTTGATCAGATACTGATGCAGTGTACAGATCCTGATATCAGTCATGTTACTGATGATGTCATTATGGATGCTACAGAAACTGGCAAGTGCTATAAAACAGGATCGTTGTTTGAAGAACAAGCAAGAAGATATTATGAAGGAAAGAGTTTTCTATTGAAGGAAACTATCGACTAGAAGGCAGAACATTGTCATGTATAGATTATATCTTTCTGTTATTAGTTGATAGGTAGCATTATAAATATTCTCTCAATATCATTGTAAAGAGCGTGTGAGACGAAGTTGTGAGTTCGTGTGCGTAGCTCTGTATAAGGTTTGTATTCGAGAGTTCGAAACAAACAGAGAGAGATATTTGTATTGTCAGCAGCTGCTAAAGGTATTGTACACCTTTGGTAGAGTTTGTATTTGATCTTATTAATACAAACAAGAGTTTGATTCATTCGTTTATTCTTGTTCTTATAATCAAGCAAAAATCAGACACGATTATATAACTTGTATTCAACCCCCCCTTCTACAAGTTATTCGAGTTAACAGCCAGAAACAAGAGAAGAACCAGTTGAGGGGGAGCATGAAGAAACTCATCAAAGTGATAACTCAAATTCTGATAATGACTCAGCTGAAAATTCTGAATCAAACTCTGGTGACTCAAACTCTGAAAGTCCAAAATCTGACAGTTCACACATTGAGCAGTCACATTCAGGGGGAGCCTCAGAGAATGAAGAAAGATATCAAGAAAATCAGGAAAACATGGATCAAGGGGGAGGATCCAACTTTGAAAGAAGTCAATTGCCTTCAGCTAGGAAATGGACCAAATCTCACACACCTGATTTAATCATTGGTGATCCAGATGCAAGAGTAAGGACAAGAAGTGCAACAACAAATGAATGTCTGTTTCATGCATTCTTGTCACAAAATGAACCAAAGAAAGTTGAAGAAGCTCTTAAAGATGCTGACTGGATAACAGCAATGCAAGAAGAGTTAAATGAATTTGAGAGAAATGAAGTGTGGACACTAGTACCAAGACCAAAGAACAGGTCTATTGTTGGTACTAAGTGGGTTTTTAGAAACAAAACTGACAGTGAAGGGGTTGTTACAAGAAACAAAGCCAGACTTGTGGCAAAAGGCTATTCACAGCAAGAGGGGATAGATTATGATGAGACTTTTGCACCAGTTGCCAGATTGGAGGCAATTAGGATGTTTCTTGCTTATGCTTCTCACAAGAAATTCAAGGTTTTTCAAATGGATGTGAAAAGTGCTTTTCTGAATGGAAAACTTGAAGAAGAAGTGTTTGTTGAACAACCACCTGGTTTTGTAGATCCAAAATATCCTGACCATGTCTACAGGCTAGACAAGGCACTTTATGGACTTAAGCAGGCACCAAGAGCATGGTATGAAACTCTGGCTCAGTTTCTTTCAGAAAGTGGATTCAACAGAGGTACAATTGATAAAACTCTGTTTTATTTCAAATCTGGAAGTGACTTGCTTTTAGTTCAGATATATGTTGATGATATCATTTTTGGATCTACTAATGATAAACTCTGTAAGAAGTTTGCCAAGCTCATGCAGTCCAGATATCAAATGAGTATGATGGGAGAGCTAAGTTATTTTCTAGGCTTACAGGTGAAGCAAACAGATGATGGAATTTTTATTAATCAAGCAAAATATACCAGAAATCTTCTCAAGAAATTTGGCATGCTTGACTGTTCATCTGCAACAACTCCCATGGCAACTGCAACAAAATTGGACAAATATACAGGGTCATCAGTAGATATGACAAGTTACAGAGGAATGATTGGCTCTCTTCTCTATCTAACAGCAAGTAGACCTGATATCATGTATGCAACATGTCTGTGTGCAAGGTTTCAGGAAGATCCAAGGGAACCACATTTAACAGCTGTGAAGAGGATTTTCAAGTATCTCAAGGGCACTGTTAGGTCCGATAAGATTGTAGAAGGGGGGGTTGAATACAATCTTTATCAATTTCTCGAAATTTGTCCTTTAAATAAAATTTAGTTTAGACAAATTTGTGCGGAATTAATTGAAACAAATTTTCAAGTTGAATATAACAATATATTAACTTGATGGGTGTTACAATTTCAGTACAAATGATTATCAAGTAATTAATAACTAATTAGAAAATTCGACATGAACTTTTCTAATTTAGTTAATAAAAATCAAGATATCAAGTTGTGAACTAGGAAACTTAATTCGCTAGTAGTACAAGAATCACAAATAATTAAGTTCCAATGGATACAATTTTTGATACAAAGAACTCAAGAATTTATGAGAATTTAATTGAGCTTGAAAGATGAAAGAGATGAGATGTTTTTGTTCTTCTTTTCTTCCTGGGAGTGTTGTCCGTGTATGTATGTCTTGTGGCCTGGTCTCCTTTCACTTTATATAGCCAAAAAACAAACTCACGTCTTCTGTCTCTTTTCTTTTTAACTTGACTTATCATGACTAGTTAGTCATGATAATGTAATCAGTAAGGCTATCATGACTTAGCTTCATCTGTCATGACTAAGGATACACTGTCATGACTAGCGAGTATACTATCATGACTAGTCTGTCATGACTTAACAATTCAAGCTGTCATGACTTAACAATTTAAACTATCATGACTTAGCAGTTTGAACTGTCATGACTTAACAGTTTGAACTGTCATGACTTAACAATTTGAACTGTCATGACTTAACAATTTGAACTGTCATGACTTAACAATTTGAACTGTCATGACTTAGCAGTTTGAATTGTCATGACTTAACAGTTTGAACTGTCATGACTTAACAATTTGAACTGTCATGACTTAACAATTTGAACTGTCATGACTTAACAATTTGAACTATCATGACTTAGCTGTTTGAACTATCATGACTTAGCTGTTTCACATCATTCTTTTAAGTCATATAAACCTTATTAACTATCTAATGATTAATTAATTAATTCAGACTTAATTGATACAATAAGTAATTTAATAAATAAATTAATTCTTTTAGAATTAATTTATTAATTAAATAAACTATAATGATTTATATCAATTAAAGGTGAACTAATTAAAATCAATAAATACTTAATTTACCTCAATGAACCACTGTAAGTAGTGAAAATTTTCCACTGGATAATTGTTGACGTTCGATGTACTGTCTGGTTCATGAACGACTAACTCCAATCTCTGTTCTTCACTTTGACTCTCAGTTGTGATCCATGTACTTTCTTAACACTCTTTAATTTCTTCTTGTACTGATGCTGTCTCAATAATAATCTCTGTCACTCTAAATGAATCCAATTGCTTCAATGCTGAACTGGGGCATGATCAGTAAACTGAATCTTCTTCCAGTGTAGGATATCAAAACTATAGATTGACTTTCTTCTTTCTTCTGACAGATAATACTTTCTGAGATTCCTTGTGACAGTCTATATACTATTTACTAATACAATCTTGTTTAAGTTGAGTTGTATCCTCGAAATACAAATAGGCTACATCAAATGCCTTTCAATCTCCCCCTATTTGTTTGTTAGACAATAACAAGCAAATACCTAGAGGATAACTCAACTAACTCACTTAAACAAGAAAAAGATTATGCATTTAAGAGCTTAGTAAATAGTACATAAAAAAAATTTCTCTGGTTTAGATTTAACAATTCCAGAATCCTCAGTTGATGAAATGATAGATGATTGTTCCTCTAGCACTGAACTGATCTTCAATAGATAACTCATCTTCATTTCTGATTCTTCATATCTCTGCCTGATAATCCTTCACATCTTACATTGGTGATTATCAGCAGTTCTTGATTTACAAATACTTCCCTTCTCTAACACAACTTTTTTCACTAAAGAAAAACAATTGTTCCTACTATGTAGACAATGGTGAATCAATACCATTTCTATAACTTCTAGGAAATCTACTACTCCTCCACTTAGCCTTTATACATAGTACATTGAAAGACTAATAGAATAGTATTGTGATGTTATCTTCTCCTTATATCTCCCTTTTCTTCTCAACTGAATCTCCCCTTACTTTTCCATCTAAGGCTCCCCCTTAGTAACTTGACTTGCTTCTCTTCCAAATCACAGTCTGTAAATGCTCCCCCTTTCCAACCTACTCTCCTTTTTCTTGTACCCCTTTACTTCTCCCCCTTAGTTGAGGAATCCTCCAATCAACTAGTTGACAAAGTAGTTGTACCAATTATAGAGTTCTTTGTTAGAAAGGAAGTTTCATTTTCTTCCTCACTGTGAGTGTGTGATAGTGTTTAGTGTACCTCACAAGTGTTTCACTCTTGTCTCCACTCATTTGTTTTGAGTGTCTCACTTCTCTCTGTGTTTACACTCTTGCTCACTAGTGTATCACGCACTCATATCACTCATAGCTCCAACATCCATTAGTGTACCTGCAAGGAAAAATCACCCTAGCCCCTTCAAGAGAGGTCAGTGGTGGTGCAATGGGAGTTCGCAAATCCCAAATCCTTGTTGGACTCGTTAGACGAATCTGAGTCATAATCTACAAGTTGCTAGTTTTCCCTTTTTAGGGTTTTCAGATTTGAATTCTGAGAAGGTAAACAATGATCTATAAATTTAGCATTGAGATCAAGGTTCCCTTCTAATGTCTGTGAAGACATCACCTTGTTAAACTCATCAGGTAAAATCTGAATCATAGTTCACAAGTTGCCGATCCGCACCTATGTCGGATTCGTTACCCGCAGGATCCAGAGATGTTCCCTCTGGGGAGTTAGATAATGATCTTGTTAAATTTTGCATTGAGATCAATACCTTCTCTCGAGGTCTGTGAAGACTCTTGGTTCATTAAAGAACCTTTAACTTATAATCCTAACCGTAAAATGGTTGGATTACAGGTTTTCTTCAATTCATCCTTAAGTGTGTGCAATCTCACTTTGTGCATATGAAATATTTTGGATAGTGTATAAGGTAGTGACTCTCCAACTGAATATCCCACACATCCTTATTTGCTGCATCAGGTGCAGTTACTCCCTGGTGACCTTTAGTCTGATAGGTTACTTCCTTTTAGGGTGTAAGATAGAATGTGTTTGAGTTTGACTGTAGTCTGGGATAAAAGTTGTTGGGTTTACAACCTTATGACTAAACATGTGAGAAAGCAAAACTTCATTTAGATGAACCTGCATCACAGAATATGAGCAATAGAGATAGAATGATATACAGTTGTGATTTCAAAAGATTTACAATGTAAGCAATCACAACTATAGAAAGAGATTTTGAGTTATGAAAGATATAGATCTTGAGCCGGTTTTACTAAACAAAAACATAAGCAAAAATTCAATTAATAAATTAATCGAATTAATGTAAGTTAATGTTCAAACCAATACAAACAAAACTATTTTATCATGTTTTAGATCCTGTATGTTAGATACCAACTGTTACCACTTGTTAGGTCTTGTCTTCCAATTGTTAGAACCTGAAAATCAAACGTTAGTTCCTAAACAATTGAATTGACATATACCAATTTGATACCAACAATGGTCCTATATAAGAAGGTCTGTCAACAATAACAACACAACAAAGAATTAGAATTAAAACTGCAAGTTGTGTGTGTGTTAAACAGAAGAACAACAAAAGAACCAAATACAATGACCTGTTTGTAAGTTTTGAAAGTATAGTGACTAAACTGAAAAACTATACAAACTATTTATATACACATGAAAAATAATATACAAATATAAGAAATAATATACATATAAAAAATAGTAAATAAAAACTAAAAAGAAAAGAAAAATATGATTTTTTTTTAATTTTTTTAATTTTTATTTTTTTTAAAAAAATTTTTTAATTCAAAAATAACTGTATAAAAAAAAAATATTTACAGAATATTAAAAACAAAAGAAAATAATTTACAAAAATATTTACAACAGTATAACTACTTAAAAATAGCTAAATAGAAAATAAGAAAATACTAAAAATACCATAGGTTATCCTTTTTACGAAATCAAACATTAATAACAAAAGGACAAACACTACAAACCATTTAATAAACTATTAACTATTTACATAAATATTTGTAGTAAATTAATAAACTATATATTTTCTTAATAAAATAACTTTCTTTTAGAAAATCATTTAAAGAGAAAATATGACTTATTAAATCAACACAAATATTCAAAAGTAATTTTCAACAAAAATAGATTTCTTACTAATTTCAACTTGTAAAATTTGAGAAAAATATTTTTAAAGAAAATTAAAATATTCTAAAATTAAAAGAAGTAAGTAGGAATATATTAAAAAGATAATGACAATGATTTAAGAATTAACAAGCAAGAAAATAAGTTGATAAAATAATCATACAAGTGATTTTAATAATATATATTTACAAAGTAATCACTTATAAATTATTAAAGAGCAAACCTCAGATATTAACTAGTTTATTTACTAGGACTATTTAACATACCCAATTCACCAACAATTCTGGTGAATGTGGATTCATCAAGAGACTTAGTAAAAATATCTGCTGTTTGTTCTTCCGTGGGTACAAAATGTAACTCCACGGTACCATTCATGACATGCTCTCGGATAAAATGATACCTGATATCGATGTGCTTTGTCCTCGTATGCTGCATAGGATTGTTGGAGATTGCTATGGCACTTGTATTGTCACACAAGATAGGAATCCTGTCAAGTACAAAGCCATAGTCCCTTAGCTGATTCCTAATCCACAAAATCTGTGCACAACAGCTTCCAGCAGCTATGTATTCAGCTTCAGCTGTTGAGTTGGAAACTGTTTGCTGTTTCTTGCTGTACCAGGAAACCAACCTGCCACCTAGGAATTGACAACTCCCAGAGGTGCTTTTCCTATCTACAACACTTCCTGCATAATCTGAATCTGTATATCCAACAAGATTAAAACCAGAATCTTTAGGGTACCAGATGCCTAAGTTAGGCGTACCCTTAAGATATCTCAAGATTCGTTTAACAGCAATGAGATGAACATCTCTAGGATCCGATTGGAACCTTGCACACAAACATGTAGCATGCATAATATCTGGTCTATTTGCAGTAAGGTAAAGTAATGAGCCTATCATACCTCTGTAGCTTGTGATATCTACCTTAGCAGAATTTTCACATGCTCCAAATTTGACAGTTGTAGATGATGGTGTTCTTGCTGAAGATGAGTCCTCCATTTGATATTTCTTGAGGAGCTCTCTGACATACTTGGATTGACAGATAAATATCCCATCTGTCCTTTGACTTACTTGCAATCCAAGAAAGAACTTCAGCTCACCCATCATGCTCATTTCAAACTTACCCTGCATTAACTTAGCAAATTTCTTGCAAAGAAGATTATTAGTAGACCCGAATATTATATCGTCCACATAGATTTGAACTAATATTGTATCATTTTTATGTTTCTTTGTGAAGAGAGTTTTGTCTATGACACCTCTAACAAAACCATTTTCAAGTAAAAATTCAGAGAGAGTGTCATACCATTTCCTTGGTGCTTGCTTAAGACCATAAATAGCCTTGAAGAGAAAGTAGACATAGTCCATGAATTCTGGATCTTCAAAGCCAGGGGGCTGTTCTACATATACCTCTTCATCTAGCTTACCATTCAGAAAAGCACTCTTGACATCCATTTGATAAACCTTAAAGTTTGAGAATGCTGCGAATGCAAAGAATATTCTGATAGCCTCAAGTCTTGCCACTGGAGCATAGGTTTCATCATAATCTATTCCTTCAGCTTGTGAATAACCTTTTGCTACTAGTCTTGCTTTATTTCTCGTCACTGTACCATCTTCATCTAGCTTGTTTCTGAATACCCACCTTGTGTCAACCACTTTCCTGTCTTTGGGTCTGGGTACCAGCTTCCATACTTCTTGTTGTTTGAATTGATTGAGTTCATCTTGCATAGCAATCACCCAATCAGGATCAGAAAGAGCTTCCTCAGTTTTCTTAGGTTCCATTTCAGATAGAAACCCTGAATAGTTACATTGATTTTGAGTAGCACTTCTAGTTTTGACACCAACATCTGGATCACCAATAATCAGCTCAAAAGGATGAGCTCTATTCCAAACAGTCTGTCTGGGAAGATTAGATCTTGATGATTCACCTTGTTCATCATTGTGATGTTGTGTATGACTAGTTGATCCTTCATTATCTCCCCCTGAGTTGTTGCCAGGTTGACTAGATGATTGTTCAGGAGTGTCAGGTGTATCTACATTATTATCATTGTTTTCACCACCATTACCCTGATCATCATCATCACCATTTTCATTGTTGTCATTAGCATCAGCAAAAACATCAGGTGGATTGTCATCATCTGAATCTGGATCTATCATATCATCAAAAGATAGCTTTTCAGATGAATCCTCAGTTTGGATACTAGGGAGTTTAGTGTCATCAAATGTTACATTGACAGTTTCCATCATCTTCTGTTCATCAATCACATACACCCTGTATGCCCTCATTGAATAACCAATAAAAATTGCTTCAAATGCTTTTGTATCGAATTTACCACCTTGATCATCACCTTCTTTAAACACAAAGCATTTTGCCCCAAATACATGAAAGTATTTGAGTGATGGTTTCTTATCAGCCATAATTTCATAGGGTGTCTTCATATGGTCTTTATTGATTAGAGTTCGATTCTGGGTATAGCAAGTAGTGTTGACAGCTTTAGCCCAAAAGTACAATGGAAGCCTTGATTCACTTAACATAGTACGTGCAGCTTCAATCAAGGTTCTATTCTTTCTTTCCACTACCCCATTTTGCTGAGGAGTTCTTGGAGCTGAGTATTGTCTAGTTATACCCTTCTCAGTGCAGAAGTCATTTAGAACTGCATTCTTGAATTCAGTTCCATTGTCCGATCTTATAGCTCTCACTGGATACGTAGAATCTCGCTCAATTAATTTGATGTGATCAATCACCAGTTGTGGAGTCTCATCTTTAGAATTCAAAAATAGGACCCATGTGTATTTTGAAAAATCATCAACAATCACTAGAGCATATCTCTTCCTTGACATAGACATCACATTAACTGGACCAAACAAATCCATATGAAGTAATTGTAATGGTTCAGTTATTGAAGATATGTCAGTGCTCCTGTGACTTGCCCTTTTTAGCTTGCCTTTTTTACATGCATCACACAGTCCTTCTTGAGTGAATTCCATTGAAGGCAAACCTCTCACCAATTCTCTTTTAACTAGAGAATTCATTGTTTTGAAATTAAGATGAGAAAGTTTCTTGTGCCATAGCCAACTCTCGTCATTAGATGCTTTAGTGTAGAAGCAAGTAATTTCTGCAGTGCTTCCTGAGTTCATATTGGCTACGTAGAGATTGCCTTTTCTAACTCCTGTCAGTTGTGGCTTTCATGTCTCTTGTGTGAAATTAGACAATTCTTCTTGTTGAAATAAACTTCATATCCTTTGTCACAGAATTGACTAACACTGAGCAAATTGTGCTCAAGTCCTTTCACAAAAGAGACTTCATCAATGATAACATTTCCAGCTTCAAGTCTGCCATATCCATCAGTTCTACCTTTGCTGTTATCTCCAAAGGTAACTACTGGGCCGGCCTTCTCCACCACATTTGTCAGCAGGGTTCTGTCACCAGTCATATGCCTTGAACATCCACTGTCCAAGATCCAGGTCACTCGCTCAACCTGCTCAACACCCTGCAATGACAAACGGATTAAACCTTCTTCGGAACCCAAATTTGATTGGGTCCAGAATACTTAAAGAATTGGCCTTTGTCAGGCAAAACAACATTTTTAACCTTGACACCAATTTTACCATTAGTCAACAAGCATTTTACCCTATAAACAGATTTGACAATCTTTTGTTTCATTTTGGGTATCCATGTTTGTTTACCAGCAATAACACTTGTTTCATTGACTGGACATTTGACCTTATAAACAGCCTTAGTAAAACTTTGTTTAGGCTTAGGTACAAATGTCTCTCTCCTAACATGAGGAGGACTAGCAGTCTTTGATCTAACATTATTATTTCTGTTCATATGTTGTCGAGGAGTAGTCTTATTATCACATGCATGATTATCATTAAAGTAAGCAGACATAACATTAAAAGCACAAGACATACAATTGACAACACCACATGCTTTATGATTAGAATCAATGATAGGCATGGTGTTCATGTTAGACATGTTATCATTCTGCTCCAACTTGTTATCACCTAACTCAATTTTAGATGAACTGGGAACAAACTTCACTGGTTTCATAGAAACAACCTTATTAGATTTAACATTTTTGGTTGTAGGTGCCTTAACAGATTTTTCATTATCAATGACTATTCCATTAGCACTGTCCTCATTTCTCATTTCTTCTTGAATCAAAATAGAATACATATTTGGTGGTTCAGCAACAGAGGTTTTAAACATAGGTTTTTCAACATCTTTGAGTACATATGGTATACCTCTTTCTTTAGCAGGAATGGGATTAGCAGAATGATTGCTCAAAGAACCAACAGCTTCTTTGTAACAAAACCCTATTCCTACAGTTCGTTCTACAGCTTGTTTGTTGAAGTGCTCTTTAGAAACTTTAACAGAATTATAACAAGCTCTAATCTGTGTTTCAAGTTCTCTAATCCTGATGTCTTGTTCAGCAATCCTATCAACTTGTTTTATCATGTATTCTCCTAGACCCTTTTCTTTGTAGTTAAGACGAGCTATTTCTTTTATTTGTTGATCTTGATTATCAGGCACCTTTTTTAACTCTAACACTTCATTTTCAAGTTTAGTGTTTAATAGAGTTATTCTTTCAATTGTTTTCTGTGCACAACCCATGGAACTATATAAGCTATTAATCAACTCAGCGTCAGTAAGAATTATCGGTGTGGTATAATAAGTTGATGACTCAGCATTTGCCACCAGCGCAAAGTTTCCATATTCTTCATCTTCGCTGTCTGTGTCATCCCAACTTTTACCGGCAGCTACATAAGCTCTTCCAGTTTTCTTCTTTTCAGAAGCATAGTCCTTTTTCTGTGCTTGCTTGGGTTTTTGACACTCAGTAGCAAAGTGTCCCAACTCATTACAGTTGAAGCAACGAATCTTGCTTCTGTCAACAGTTCCAGTTTTGTATCCTCCCCTGTTACTAGAGGATGAAGAACCTCCTCTTTGGAATCTGCTATTAGACTTAAACCTGAACTTTGGATTTCGTCTGAATCTGAAGTTACTGAATTGTCTCACCATCATTGCCATAGATTCATCTTCTAATTGATCCAGCTCTTCTAGTGAATAGAATTCACTACCATCCTGAGTAGCTGGAGTTTGGCCATGTTCAACTTCAGTTTGTTCCTTGGTGAAGCTTTTAGGTTGAACAACTTTAGCTTCCACTTCTTTAGGAACTTCAGCTACTAGAGCTGTAGAAGAACTTGCAACTCTGCCTTTGCCAGAGAACTCCTTCTGCTGTACTTGTTCTAATTCATATGTTTTCAGAACACCAAACAGCCTTTCAAGAGCGATCTTATTTAAATCTCTAGATTCTCTGATGGCAGTAATTCTATGCTCTAGGTGAGTAGGCATAGTCAGTAAAAACTTCATGTTGATCTCCTTCTGGGCATATTGCTTGCCATGAACTTGCAAATTGTTGATTATTTTGTTATACCTTTCAAACACTTCCTGAATGCCTTCATTGGGGCCAGCTCTAAAGTGTTCATATTCAGAAGTCAAAATTTGAAGTCTGTTTTCCCTGACTTCATCAGTCCCTTCATTAATAGTCTCAATAGTTTCCCAGATGTGCTTAGCAGTTTTACAATTCATCACATGGCTATACATTACAGCATCCAGGGAATCTATTAGAATTAGTCTCAAATTTTTGTCTAGTCCAGCTTCCTCTTTTTCTTCAGCAAAAAAATTCTTAGAGTCCTTTGGATAGGATTTAGCAGGTATTGTTACAACTCCATCAGTAACAACTTGTTCTTCATGAACCATAGGAATTTTAGGTCCATTTTTCAGAACATCCAAATATTTGGAATTTGTAACATCAAGAAATAACTCCATTTTATTTTTCCACATATCATAATTATCCTTATTAAATATGGGAATCTTAACAATGGCTTTTGAAGACATGATGAATTTTTAAGTGAGTTAAAAATTCGAGATAAATTTTTGATTGAATAAAAATAGGATCTTGATTTGTGTATCAATCAATAGGCACTGATGCCAATTGTTAGGTCCGATAAGATTGTAGAAGGGGGGGTTGAATACAATCTTTATCAATTTCTCGAAATTTGTCCTTTAAATAAAATTTAGTTTAGACAAATTTGTGCGGAATTAATTGAAACAAATTTTCAAGTTGAATATAACAATATATTAACTTGATGGGTGTTACAATTTCAGTACAAATGATTATCAAGTAATTAATAACTAATTAGAAAATTCGACATGAACTTTTCTAATTTAGTTAATAAAAATCAAGATATCAAGTTGTGAACTAGGAAACTTAATTCGCTAGTAGTACAAGAATCATAAATAATTAAGTTCCAATGGATACAATTTTTGATAAAAAGAACTCAAGAATTTATGTGAATTTAATTGAGCTTGAAAGATGAAAGAGATGAGATGTTTTTGTTCTTCTTTTCTTCCTGGGAGTGTTGTCCGTGTATGTATGTCTTGTGGCCTGGTCTCCTTTCACTTTATATAGCCAAAAAACAAACTCACGTCTTCTGTCTCTTTTCTTTTTAACTTGACTTATCATGACTAGTTAGTCATGATAATGTAATCAGTAAGGCTATCATGACTTAGCTTCATCTGTCATGACTAAGGATACACTGTCATGACTAGCGAGTATACTATCATGACTAGTCTGTCATGACTTAACAATTCAAGCTGTCATGACTTAACAATTTAAACTATCATGACTTAGCAGTTTGAACTGTCATGACTTAACAGTTTGAACTGTCATGACTTAACAATTTGAACTGTCATGACTTAACAATTTGAACTGTCATGACTTAACAATTTGAACTGTCATGACTTAGCAGTTTGAATTGTCATGACTTAACAGTTTGAACTGTCATGACTTAACAATTTGAACTGTCATGACTTAACAATTTGAACTGTCATGACTTAACAATTTGAACTATCATGACTTAGCTGTTTGAACTATCATGACTTAGCTGTTTCACATCATTCTTTTAAGTCATATAAACCTTATTAACTATCTAATGATTAATTAATTAATTCAGACTTAATTGATACAATAAGTAATTTAATAAATAAATTAATTCTTTTAGAATTGATTTATTAATTAAATAAACTATAATGATTTATATCAATTAAAGGTGAACTAATTAAAATCAATAAATACTTAATTTACCTCAATGGACCACTGTAAGTAGTGAAAATTTTCCACTGGATAATTGTTGACGTTCGATGTACTGTCTGGTTCATGAACGACTAACTCCAATCTCTGTTCTTCACTTTGACTCTCAGTTGTGATCCATGTACTTTCTTAACACTCTTTAATTCTTCTTGTACTGATGTTGTCTCAATAATAATCTCTGTCACTCTAAATGAATCCAATTGCTTCAATGCTGAACTGGGGCATGATCAGTAAACTGAATCTTCTTCCAGTGTAGGATATCAAAACTATAGATTGACTTTCTTCTTTCTTCTGACAGATAATACTTTCTGAGATTCCTTGTGACAGTCTATATACTATTTACTAATACAATCTTGTTTAAGTTGAGTTGTATCCTCGAAATACAAATAGGCTACATCAAATGCCTTTCAGGCACTGTAACTTTAGGGTTGTGGTACCCAAGAGAATCAGATTTCAAACTACTTGGTTACTCTGATGCAGACTTTGCAGGCTATAAGATTGACAGAAAAAGCACCAGTGGAAGTTGTCAATTTCTTGGTGACAGACTTGTTTCTTGGTACAGCAAGAAACAGAAATCAATATCCACATCTACAGCTGAAGCAGAGTATATTGCTGCTGGTAGCTGCTGTGCACAGATTCTATGGATGAAGAATCAATTGCTGGATTATGGATTGAGGTACATCAAAATACCTATTTTCTGTGATAACCAGAGTGCTATTGCAATGACAGGTAATCCAGTACAACACTCAATGACCAAGCACATCAGCATAAGGTATCACTTTATCAGAGAGCATGTAGAGGAAGGCAATATTGAGCTTCACTTTGTGCCTACAGATCAACAACTTGCAGATGTCTTCACCAAGCCTTTGAGTGAAGCAGCATTTACAAGGCTGGTCAATGAACTAGGAATGGTCTCTGGTTTTGACTAAACATGTTGGTTAGACTCAAAATTTTCTTATAAAATGTGTTGCTCATATTTCTGTGAATTGTTAAGTGCTATGTGAACTTTGTTGTTTAAACTCTGTTATGCAGACTCTGTTCACATGTTTTTGTCCTTACACTGTTAAACTCTGTCAGCATGTCTGTCTGTCATACACTGTTAATTTGTTTGATAAACTCTGTGAATTCTGAATTGATCTTTGTCTGGATGAAAACACCAATGAAGAAATATGTATGTAGCATGATTCTCAGTGAATAAATCAACATTCTTTCTGAGTCACTGTGATCTGATCAAAAACTGTGCAGTAAGTTAACACAGCATGATACTGTTTCATATTTAGAGCATCTCTTAGTTTATTTGGTCCTAAACTCTGAGTCTATGGATACTGTGTGCATTGCCTCTCATGAATAACTTCTGATATTGATGAACTCTAAACTCTGATTAGTAACACTCTGTTTCCAAGACATACATAGTTCTTGATGATTCCTTGTTTGTACTTGTGAAAATTTTAAAACTTGAGATGTGTCATTGTTTAGTTTGGTGAGAAACAATTCATGTCAGCACCCTGTGAGATTTTGAGCCAAATAAGTGATTGATACATTTTATATCAATCAGATTTTATTGATGTGTGATGTTCATCAGTAAGTATGTTGCTCTAGAACTTGTATTAAACCATTTTGAGATTACATGATATGTGTGTGCATAAAAATTATAAAAGGCACTAGGATTTACCATCTTTCTTCAAACACTGTTCATTAATACCACCCTTAGTAAACCCCTTTGAGCCTAATTAACTGCTCATTTTTCTTAAACTCTGTCGTATTAAGAGCAGTTATATTTTTTTTGAAAATCAAATGCAAGCAGGTGAGTGTTTCTCTAGAAAAGAAAAGTTTACACAGTATATATATATATATATATATATATATATATATATATATATATATATATATATATATATATATATAAAGGAATATATACCGATCATCTTGTACAAATATGTACTAACAGTGTGACTGAATACTTTGGTCTGTTAAATTGTTCAGTCCGAAATTCATTTATTTTAAAAACATCTCTTCTCACCTGTTTGAACTTACTACATTACAACCTTGAATAAAGTCCTTTTGATTTGTGCATATATGTAATCAAAGTAGTGTAAATTTGGTGGAAATTCAAGCCTATGGAAGTATCTGCTTTTACTGATTGAATTTGAGAGAAAACACTTCACCTAAACACTTGTGTGCTTTGAGAGTTTGTGAGGAAATCCTTGACATGTAACTCACTGAATGATGCTTTGATGTCTATCTCCTGATCTTTTTGTCTATAATGACTGTGTGCTTACTTGGATAATCATGAACATCAATGGGAAAAGGGTTATTCAGATTTCTGTATTTAAGGAACTACAGAGTTTAGCATTCATCACATACTCCGTGTTTAATATGAGAGTTTGTGCATTCAGTGTTTATTTGATTTATGGATTTTATGACATATTAGATGCTATAAAAATTGATTTGGTAACCTCTACTACACACACACACACATATATTCACAACTGTGCAATTTTTTGAAAGGGTTTTAGTGATAAAGTTTGAAAATTTGACAAACACTGATGGATTGTGTTCCGTACGCTAAGGTAAATTTTCATTAAGATAATTTGAAAATTTTGGAGTAAATAGAGTGTTTGACAACTGTTAATGAGTGTAATTGTAGTAAAGTGTCTTGATAATAGGAAAGACAGCAGTAATAATTGCTTTTACTGCGCGTGATTAATTGATTCGCTGCATGTTTGACACGTGTCCCACTTTCACCCACTCACCCATCATTGTGTACCACTTTCACACTATTCTAGGAACAGTTGCGTGTTTTCAATGTAAAAACGATTGAGTTTTAATTCTTTTTACTACTCCAATCACTTTTTGTTACTATCACTCCACATCCACTCATATTCACTTTACCAAAAACACAGACCTCCTTTGTTTTTCACTTAGACATTTTCACAAACACCTTTCTTACATATCATTTTCACAGTCAATTTTTGCTTATTTCTTGATCTAATGGCAACAAAACCTTTTACTTCGTTTGGTCTTCGTTTTGTGCCTAACAATTTTGCAGCTCTACTTGAGAACGACCGTGCTCCTGAAGCGTTTCACCTTATGCAAAATTTTCTTCGTGACTCTGAAATTGGGCAAGCGTTGATTGAACCTGCTATTCTATCTGCATCTCAGATTGTCACTTTCTGGCAAAACTCAAGGTATATAGATGGAGGAGAGAATGGGACTCCGTCTATCATCTTCACTCATGATGAACAAGAGTTTGTGATAACTCCACAAACTGTTCGAGAGACCATGGATTTCGACACATATACATCGTATGCTATTGTTTCGGAACAGAATTTAAGAGAAATGTTAACAGAGATTGGGTACATGGAATCTCTTGCAAAGCTGGGCAGTGTGAGAAGGCCGAATCTTAGAAAGGAATGGAATTTTTTCTTTGACTGTATCACCCGGACATTCCAGAAGAAAGTCACAAACTGGGATGCCATTCCAATGGATAGTCTGCAAATTGGGTATTCTCTACTCTATGGCAGTAATTTTGATTTTGGTTGATATGTGCTAATGAACTTAGGTGATAAGTTGTCAGAGTCTACTACAGTTTATTTTGCTAGATTTTGTCAACTTTTGTTCAATGCCTGTGTACCTGGGTTAGAAGTTGATGCAGCTGATGTGATTCAACCTTTTAGAGTCAATAAGAGAATATTCTCTGATATGACTGATAAAGATGTTGGTAAAGATATACCTGCTTTTGTTTTTCCACTTGCCTTGCAGAACTTTCTCAACCAACCACAAGATTCCCAATCACCACAACATGAACCACACCAAACACAACAACCAGAAACACAAAATATGCCTGAACCTTTAGCCACTGATCACACTGAAACCATACACTCTCATCCTGTACCATCACCTGAGCCAACACCAACAAACACTGTACCTACTACATCACCACACACACAACCTGAACCAATAAACCCTGAGCCAACAAATCCTGAGCCTGTCACTACTACTCAACCTCAACCAACATCTAAACCAAAAAGGAAGAAGCATACTGCCCTCAACACAAAACATTCCAAGGCTAAACAGACATCTCCTAGAGCTGTTTATTCCAGAAGAATCATTAAAAGGGTAAATAGGCCTTCATCATCACCAGTTGAGGAAAGTTCTAGTGAAGAAGAAGAAATGATTGCAGTGCCTCAAGCAAAGAGGAGGAGGCTGATTCTTACAGACTCTGATGATGAGCAAGTTGTTGAGGCTCAAGAGAAAATTTCTCAGGATATTCCTACTGGTGAGACAGAGGTTATCATAGAACCTACTATAGAAGAACCAGAACTTGCTAAGGTTCAAACTAATGGAGATGTTAGAGATGGATTGCCTACAATTGAAGAGTTTGATGAAACTCCTACTCCAGTCTCTTTTGATAATGAAGCATCTACTCCAATACCCATGGAGGTTACACACTCTGTTGATACTGGTGTTGCAGATGGGCCTACTGTTGTCCTGGAAGACACTGAGGTTGCATTACACACAGAATTATACTCTGATGCACACCATGTTTCTGATCATGGTGAGGAGATTGATCAACCAGAAAAAGTTAATTCTTCAGAGCATATTCAAGATGATAAAGGAAAACAGGTTGTTCAAGAGTCAGTTGCTGCTCAAGATGAGGACATTGCTTCAGTTGCACCTACTGATGTTTCAGTCAGTGATTCTTTTGAAGAAAGGAGTATAGAAGCTCATAAAGAACAATTTCAAACTGATGGTCAGAAAACAGGAGAAAAACCAGACTTTGCTGGACCTTCTGTTAATGAAATTGATGATAATTACTTGACAAAGCAAACTGCAGATTGGTACAAGTCAGACTGTATTTTTCCTCCTGGCAGAGCAGCTACCTTTCTCAAGGCAAATTCTTCAAAGATTTCAAATCCTGATATTTTCACTTGTCTGCAAGGAACAGTGATTCAGATCAAGTCCTTGAATCACAGATTTGATGATAATCAGAAGGCAATTGTTGATATTCGAACAGAGGTTGCTACTCATGAAGAGAAATCTCAACGAGCTAATTCTAAGCTTTTTCAACAATTTTCCAAAGCTAAAGAGAATCTTAATGACAGATTGACCAAAGTTGAACAGAATCAGCTTTTGCTGACTGAGAAGGTTGATTCTATTGCAAACTCTCTTGAGTTAATCACCTCTATTCTGATTCCAGATGGTGATGATGTCAAAAAGGGGGAGAGACTTGCTAAAACTAAGTGTAAGCAAACTCAAACTCTGTTAAAGAAGGATCATCTGGATGAAGAAGGTGCAAATGCTGATAAGGGATTAAGAAGTGCAAATCCAAGACATGGACATGGAAGGTCTACAAGGTCAAAGCAAAATGTGGTGGCAGATACAAATCTTCAGAGTACTTCTACTTCAAGGCAAAAGGATTTGTCATTCACTGACAATCCACAAACAGATGAAGAGTTAGCTGCTAAGATCTTTCATGAGGAAAATGCTGAGGCTACACTTGAGGACATACAAGCTGAAGAAAAGCTGTTGCAAAAAGAACATTTAAAAGCAATAAAGTCCAAGAAAGGAAAGAAGACTGTCAGAGCTTCAAAGCCTGCAATGAAAGGGATTGAAATCAAAGAGAAATTATCTGGTATTCAAGAAGAAGAAGAAGAAGAAGAAGGAAAGTTGGTAAGAAAGTCTTCTCTTGATGCCAAGAGGGGTAATGAGTGAAGAGAGCAAGGGCAAAATGATAGTTACAACCTCTGTTGACACACAAGTTGTACAGATTCAAAGCAAACCTTTACCTGGGTTTTCAAGGCCAAAGATTCCAGTTCAAGTAGAAACAGGAGTGACTGGTGGGTATCAACATAATGTTGCTTGTTCAGGAAAGCCGCCAGGCAGGAATACTTCTGGCTTAGGTTCAAGAAGAGATTTGAGAGTTAGTAACAGTCCAAGAGATCCCTCTGCACTTGTCTCTCTTGGTTCTGGTATTACTCAAGAAAATCTAGACAAGTTGGAATCAGTTCAACTAGTTCATCAAAGGACCTTAGATATTCACTTTCTGTTATACTTTATGACATATGGAACAGTGTATAGAGTGAATGAAGAAGCAATCAAGCTAAAGTTATTTGAAGAACTTCAGTATGTTCTGCATATATTCAGAGTCAGAAATCGACAAACACAACTTATTGCTAATTCTATAAGGGAATATATGCAGAGAGCCAAAGTCATTACAGGATCGAAGACTACTGAAAAGTATGTTCCTAAATACAGAGATTGGAATGGAAATCTTGTAGAGATGAAGAAAGGAACTGCTAAATTAAAGACTGATCTGGGGATTACAGTTCTTGATTTTAATTCTCAATCAGAGGAAGTCAAATTCATTAGACTGGGTAATCAGATGAGGAGAAATAAAATCTATGATCTAAGAGCTGCTATCTTTCAAACTGATTAGAATGATCCAGAATTAAGAGAGATCAAGGAAGCTATGCAGAGAGAACTTGAAAATGCTGAGAGAAGACTGTTGATAGATTATCTCAGAACAACTCCAGATCTTGAGGAGGTTAGGTAGACAGAATTTGTAAGTAATTTGAATTTTCTGTAGATTTTGTTAAGTCAAGATTAAACTCTGATTATATGTTAAACACTGTGTTTTTATTTGATTGTTTTGACATCATCAATTACTGTGAACTTGTACATTTTTCTAATGAACAAGTTGGGGGAGATTGTTAGATATAATTGATGTGATTTAATGTCAGTGTTTAAGTGTTACAGGTAAAAAGAGTTTAACTTGTTATTGAAAGCAGTCGTAGCAGAGTTTGAGTATACGCTGATAGCTGGAAGCGCAAACGCTGACAGAAGAAAGCGTAAACACTGCTAGCTGAACACAAGGAAGCGCAAACACTGCTGGCGAGGAGAGCAACAGAGTTTGCTAAAGTCTGTCTACTGGAAGCGTCTACAAGTCAACAGAGTTTGAAGATTAATTCAAGATTAATATGGAAGCAATATCTTTGAAGATTGGATAGCTGTCAAAGAGATTGAGTTGACTTAGAAGACGTGTAGCAATCGTAATTGATATCAATTGTATAGCTTAATTATAGGAGAATCAATTAACGATTGTACGTAGCTGTATATTGTATAAATACAGTTAGGTTAACCCTAGAAGGGTATCCATCGTGAACGAATATCATTCATTGTAACCTAAGCAGCTCTCTGTGATATTTACATCACTGAGAGAGGAATTATTAATTCCAAACAGTTTTAAATACTAAAACGTGTGTTCTTGTTATTTACTCATACAGTACTTGATTATATATATATTGTGTATTCGACCTAACAGAGTATAGGCAAGTCGGTATTCAATATTATCACTCTCGAGTAGGGATGAGAAGTGATTAATCAAAGAGTTAGCAACTTACATTGACATGAATTTCTGCAGAGTATATCTTTGACATTTTCACATCTTCAACGATCAAACTAGAATCCTCATCAGGCAAAGTGGACTTGCCATCTTGTTCTTGTTTCTCCTCTGCGGCTTCAGCTTGTTGCTCCTATGCGATCTCAGCTTTCTGCTCCAGACTCAATGTTCTGGTTTTCCACAAGGCCATAATCGTCCTGTTTTTTGCAAAATTATTACCATCTTCTCGAAAATATTACAAACGCATTAAATACAAACAACTATTCCTATCTCTACCTGCTAGCTGCACTGAATGATACAAAAGAATGAAAAAAGAACCGCAGCCTGCCTTGGTCATCTTGCGACTTTGCACCATGCTTAGCATCCAAACCTCGACCATTTCGCAAAACTATAACAAGGACTTCCAAAAGATGCCAGAGATGGGGGAAGCACTTGAACATCATCAATGTCTTCCCAAAGAAAGAAAAATTTGGTCTTGTGTCCAAACAAGTTGGCATAAAAACCAACAATTCTCGAAGATAGAAAGAGTCGTCCCTGCACCAAAGTTTCCAATATAGTAATGAGCAGGGGTGTTGGGGATATGAACAACATAGGTGCAAGATATAAAAGCATTGTGAAAAAGTAGCATCAACATTATGCATTACAATCTTGAACTAATCAAGGCAATACAATTTCAATATGCATATCTATAAAATCTAGATTATGGTTGCTTAATTAATTTAAACAAACCTCCATTTTGAGATTCCTCAGTTAAACAATCATCGGGATACAGATTAAGAGTAATCTCATACATAGGAGCCTGTCAAACAGTCCCCAACTCCACAAAAGACTGCTCAACACTTGCCTCCTCCATAGCTTCATCCCCTCTCAGATTTTTCAAGGTTTCTAAAATGTCCTTGTTTCCAAGTAAATCCTCATGTGCCTTCAACATAAACACCCTAGCCTCCTACAATTACATACGCACAACACAATCCTTACGCATTTACACACTTTATGACTTCCTACCAATATTTGTGCACAAAATCAATCACATTGTATTTACACACACAATATCAGTTACAACGCATTTGTAGCCAACATTAACTTCAGTTCATAATTCATACTCTCTGTTGTGCCCAAAATCTCCATGGGCTAGATTTAGGCCCATTAGGCTTAAGGATCCAATCCGTATGAGTAATATGGGTTATGATTGAACTATATAAATGTGTGGAAGAATCCTTGTTGAAGTTGAGAGAAATAGAAGATCTTGGAGATGAAGCTAGTCATAAAGGAAGCAAGCGAGAGAGGTCTCCAAGCCCGCAAGCATATGTTATTGGGGATCGAGCTTCCTCCAAAAGAAGTAAAGCAAAATTGAAGACAAAGTGCGACAATTATACCTCTTTGGTCGCTCTAGTAGACCACATCTTCACGGTTTATGGGAAAGAAGGAATATTTGTGAAGCCTACACCTTTACCTATAGGAGCAAGGAAAGATCTGAAGAAATATTGTGACTTCCATGAGGATAATTGCCATGATACTTCTGAATGTAGAGCACTGAAAGACCAAATTGAGGAATTGATTAAAGCCGGGAAGCTTGCGGAATGGATAGCTCAAGGTGACCAGTAGTTGAAAGTTTGAGAGCTTCCTTAAAGTAGAGTTGAGAGACCTTTATTTATATATGTATTTCCTTATTAGAACTGGGGGGTAGTGCATGTATACCTCCCTAGTAAGCAAACCTATTTCTTTCGAGTAGTTTTCAACGAAATTATGAGTAGTTCTTTTCCTTGTATTACGTAATACATGAGCTTATATTTAGCTTGTAAAACAAGGAACGTACCTCATTCAATTCAGTGACCTGCGAGAAATACCTCGCAATTAATCTCTTTAAGTATATCTTGTTTCTTACAATGAGTTAGCTCGCGTAAGCTTAGAGGTGTTGTATTGGGATATTTGTATAGAGGTTCATTCTCAACATGTTTCGTGAGAAGTTAAAGAAGAAAAGAGAAGATATGTTAAAGCTACAAGCAGGAATGATGTAATTATAGTATCTATTCGAGTGTTAAGGAAAATTCGACATGATTGAAGATTTTGATGAAGAGTAGCTACAAGAATATGATATGAGCATCTTGAAGCAAACACGCAGTACTCAACTTCATGGATGAATATTCAACGACTTATTAGAGATTATCGAAGAATTGTGAAGCTTACCGGAGTTAGTTCTTCATCAAAGACAAGCCTCCCTGAAGAACTGGGGGGTAGTATGATTACTATTGGACGTGGTACTTTGAAAATTGAGGATTTCAAAATTTTGAGAATTCAGATCATGAACCTCACCATCAGGTCCAGGAAGCTCGTGATTTGATTCAGGAACCTCACGGCTAGGATGCAGTTTAGAAACCTCATAGCTCATATTTGGTTCAAGAACCTTGAGGATTGATTTGGTCTAGTATCTTGAAGAGCAACATGCTTGCATCAGGAACACGTCAATGAGTTTTCAAATCTTAACGGAGGCTTCCACTTCACATCTGATCAGTCTGCAGAAAGATCCAGGTGATTCATCTCCTTTTATGCTAAGATATTCGTAGAAAACCTCCCAGGTACGCTCAGCAAACTCTTACTATATATACCTAAAGCATGCTTAAACATCTATGATATTGTGGTCGTATATGCGATAAAGTTATGATTATGTATTGATTATGTTTCTAGATGTTAGAATGCACATGTACCTAACATATTACAGGTTCCTTATATTTACCTGCATCTCGTAGGTTCCTTGATATTTACCTGCGCCTCGTAGGTTCCTTTATATTTACATGTAGCTTACAGGTTCCATGTATTTACCTTTAGTTAACATGTTTTGTGTTACTCACCTGAAGCTCGTAGGTAACAGCTTCCAGGTCTAGTTGCATTTATATGTGTCTAGTAGATTCCTTGTTATTTTCCTGTAACTGACATCTTGCAGGTTCATTCATATATACCTGAAGCTTGTATGTAATAGCTTCCAAGTTCATTGACATTTGTTAAAAGCCAATTGTTGACAGTTTCTGATTAGCAGCTTCCTACTTGAAGTTCCCAACTAGCCGATACCTGAATAGAGGAAAGTGTACTCGCAGCAAGAGCTCAATGCCTTTAGAGGATTAATCTAGTGCCCTTTATGGATTCTCTTTGTGCTCCATTCAAGGATTCACTTAGAGCCCAGAAGGACTCACCAGGATCCCTAAGCATATCCATGTATTCACCCAGTGCCCTTATGGATTCTCTATGTTCCCGTATAGGTTCACTTAGAGCCCAAAAGGATTCGCTTGGTGCTTCATGCATCCACGCGTATTTGTTTGGTATCTTGATGGATTCTCTTTGTACCCTTTTATGGATTCATTTGGTGCCCAATTAGTTTCGGTTTTTGCCCTTAGCAGAGGTTCATATAAACAACCAGTTGGATTCACCTTATGCCCTTACAAGGATTTGCATAGAGCCCGGAAAGATTCACCTAGAAAAGCCCTGTCAGCTACATGCACTCGATAGCCAGAAAAGACTTGCAAGCATGAAAGATTCATCTCGAAAAGCCCTATGAATCGTAGGCACACATTCAAAAGTCCCATAAGCATGTGGGCACCTAGTTAAGGGTTTTGGGAACCTAAGCATGGGTAACCTAACCTAGAGTTCGCTTGTACTTGAAAAGCCTTCAAAGGGATTCACCTTGTGCCCTTACGGATTCACTTGGTGCCCCTAGAATTTGAAGGGATTCACCTAGTGCCCAACCGGATTCTCTTCGTGCTCTTGCTATGATTCACCTAGAGCCCGGATGGATTCACTTTGTGCTCCCTAAAGCCAAAAGGATTCATTTGATGCCCAGTCGAATTCTTCAAGTGCCCTTCTCAGGATTCACTTAAAGCTCAACTGGTTTTGTCTTATGCCCTACTAAGGATTTACTTAGCGCCCAATTGAATTCTCTAAGTGCCCTTCCCAGGATTCACCTAGAGCTCAATTGGATTCGCCTTGTGCCCTCATCAAAGTGATACATAGATGAACACTCTCATTTTTTAAAGCTTGTATATGATCGAAACAGGTATCGTACTACTAACAGGTTCTTGATAAAATAGCTTGCAGCATCCTTGATGATCATCAGAAGCTTCCAGTCAATAGGCGAAACAAGCAGTTTTCAGTCAACCACTTCAACAAGCTATAGGAGGTTCACGCGTCATGATGGCTCGGGGGTAGCTCAATTCCCCTATGTCTTACTTTTGTGAGCTTACACACAGAAGAGCTTCCATCTTCCAGGTTCAGTAACGGAACCTCAATACAAACAAGCACGATGAAGCATAGATAAGTTATAACTTTATGCCTTTATATCCTTAACTATCATGCACATTTCCTGTTAATGAGAGCTTATATTTCTATCATGATTAGATACATATAGCGTTTAACGTGCATACTGCATGATCTTTAGAAATGAAATTTATGTGAACTTATGCTTAGGATGTTGTCATGCCCTATAGGTTTACAGTTTATGCAACATATATGCTTAGTTTATGATCTCGAACGTGTTAGTTAAATCAGTCAAGTAGATAATTGATATGTCACTTGAGAAGGTAGCAGCATATATAGTGTAGATAATCATTCATACTTGCATACATGCATCACTTATATGTGAGCTCTTCAGCTCGTATTACTAATCTATGTTTCCTAGTTTTCTTAGTGTTGTGCCCAAAATCACCATGGGCTAGTTTTAGACCTATTAAGTCGTAGGTTGCAATCAACAAGTATTGTATGAGCCAGGAGACAGATTGTCTCCAGTACCAGATATGATGATCAAACGTAGAGATATGAGCACTAGCTGAGAAGACAGTCAAGAGATTATGAGCATCAAGAGGATTCTGATGAACCAATAGCTGAGCAGATTACAAATGGACCATGTTCCTCCTTGAAGAAGAGTTCGAGTCAGCCTAGCAGCAGTCATGAAGACAGTAAGAGGTACATGGGAACCACAGAAAAGGTTCCTCAGACTAATATATTTGTTATTTGTGCAGGTAAAGTTTCCTGTAGAGAGGTTCCTGAGAACCAGGTTCCCAGACATAGGTTCCTGAGCACCAGGTTCCTGAGCATAGACAATAGAGAGATCAAGAAGCCAGCTAAAGAGAAACAGACTCATTATTGGAGAGTACGCCTAGGACGCAGCTGATCCTAGAGTATCTCTAATAGACAAACATTAGATAGTCAAATGAAAAGAAGCTTATCAGATGAAGCAACCTTTCGAGCAATCAAGTTATGAATTTTAAGGTTAACTTCGTGCCCTTTTAAGGATTCATCTAGTGCCCTATTGGATTCGTTTTGTGCCCTCAGCATAGGTTCATATAACGCCCAACTAGGTTCACTTTATGCCCTTATTTGGATTCACTTGGTTCCCTTGACATTCTTAAGGTTCACTTAGTGCCCAATTAGATTCGCTTTGTGCCCTTGTCAAAGGATTCACTCAGCGCCTAATTGGATTCACTTTGTGCCCTTGTCACGATTCAAGCAAGAAGATAAAGACCCACATGGTTCACTCAGAAGAAACATGGGAGCACTGAAGGGATTGGACCTTAAAATATCAAGCTATTTAGGTTCCTCTCGCATCCTATGACTTCGAGGAACCGGGGGGTACTTGTTGTGCCCAAAATCTCCATGGGCTAGATTTAGGCCCATTAGGCTTAAGGATCCAATCCGTATGAGTAATATGGGTTATGATTGAGGTCCCTTAAGTTAAATGGGGCTAAATAGCATGTGAAATGGATCTGGACAGGTTCAGGTTCCCGAGAAACAGCTTCCCGAGAGACAGCTTCCTGCAGACAGCTTCCCGAGAAACAGGTTCCTGCAGACAGGTTCCTGAGAGACAGCTTTCTGTACGAGAACAGATTTATTCCAGCAGAATTCTAGTATGATTAAGCCTCCTATTCTTTAGGAGCAAGTCATGAACATCAACTCCTTATTGGAATGTATTCCTTAGGCGTAGATGATCCTTGAATACATCTAATAGGATGAGAACTTGTAAACATACTCCTAGTCGGACTAGAACTCGAGTTCTATTCGACTTAGGTCGCCTATTCGCGGCTGAAATCTGGAGAAAAGGAGTTCCCCACGAATTAGGAACCTAGTTTATTGCCGCCTAACCAGACTTCTAGTCCAAAAAGAACTACGTGAACTTGATCCCTATATATACAAGGGTACGTAGGCACCTTGAGAACACGGTTACAAGCCTTGCAATACACCTACGAGATTCTTGAGAATACACGACACAAGCCTCAAGGGAACTCGCGAGATTCTTGTATATGCTCTCGAGCTCAGTTCAACCCCTACAAAAAACCTCCATTCTTCATAGATTAGTTGATCGTTAGCCTTTACAACTCACCATAAACCTCTCAAAAGTTGTTACGAAATCCACTCATCAACACTCTCTATTCACAGACACAAATTAAATTACACTGTATTCATAAACAAAAGTAACAAACCTAAGAGTTCGCATTTACAAACACAAAATTAGCTACCATTCATAGTCAATTAGTCATTTTTTTACGTACACTATATCTATTCATATGCAAAAGAAACAACACTTAGGAGTTCGCATTTACGTAAATAGTCAATTACACAGTATTTACACACACAAGCAATTACAATTTACACTGTATTCACACACACAAACTCAATTAAAGTATAAATACACACAAAAATTGATGCCAAAAAAATTACCAAATGACGTAGATTAGCGAGCTGTTCTTTCTCATTAAGAGTCTGCGACGTCGTTTTACACCTTCGTTTCCTCTTTCTAGTAACACTTTGTGGATTTGAATTTGTTGATTCGAAGAAACGAGAGTAATAGACCGATGTGTGTTTCCAAACAAAACATCAAACGTAACCTGAAAGTTTGTACACCAGAACTAATCAAGCATCAAAATCCTTTGACCTGAAAAATCCCCAAATCGTAGAAACTAGGGCTTGAATGGATTTGAGATTTGTGAATTAAATCGGAGACAAAAGTGTATAGAAATTGAAGTATAGGACAAGAGAAGCACGGGTATATGATTTGATTAAGAGACGGTGGAGTAGCCCTCCGAAAAACCGAAATCGCCAGTTTGCAATCGGAGATTGAAACGAGAACGAAACGAAGCAAAATCTATATGGATCTTGATGTACATAGCAAGAGGTACAAGAATATGTATATCGATTTGTCAGAGAAGCAAACGATTGGCCGAATTTTGAAAATCGCCGTTAAGATTTTTTTGAGTTGCAATGAGAGAGATATGATATAGGAAGAATATGATAAGAAGATTTCTTGAACAAGAAGTGTAAAAGATGAGATGTCTAATATTAACGGAAGCCATAGAAAATAAAACATATTAAAAAATAATAAAAAAAAACCACCTTTTTGATTAAAGAGGTCTCTTTTCATGTATTATAAGAGATCTGTTTTTAAAAAGTGAGGTTTCTTTTATTAAATAACCACTTATTTAAATAAGAGGTCTCTTTACTTATATTATAAGAGACCGTTTTTTTGAAAAAGTGTGGTTTCTTTTCTTAAGTAATCAATTATTTGAATAAGGTGGTCTCTTATTAGCGGTTCCTTTGCCCATTTTTGTAGTAGTGAGGATGTTTTTGTCATACTTTTTTCTTAAACCTGAGACTCTGATACCATGATAAAATATGCTCTCAAGGTTATCTTTCTCATTCACAATTGGAGGAACTTGCCTTAAATTTATTACAATACATCACAATTATTTATATAGCAAATACCTAGTTCTCAATAATAGAAATTAATATAATAACGGAACTCTCCGTTTTTAACTAATAATAATATTAAAGGTAAATCTTTATTTTTCACATAATAATATATTAACATATATGTCAACAAATACACCTATCGTAAATACATATTTGATTTTTAATTTTGTTGGGAGTATAAATTTTTAAGAGTAAATTACAGAATTGTGACTGAACTTAATCTAAATTTGCATTTTAGTAGTCGGAATTTGAAATTTGAAATATATTAGTCATATATTACTTTAACATTTTCAAAGGATGGTTAAGGACCACTTTTTAAGAAAAAATAGTTCAAAAAAGTGGTTCATAAATCATAGCTACGCTTTTGAAACGTGAAAGTAGGGCTGTAAATGAGTCGAATCGAGCCGAACTCTTAACTGTTCGTGTATCAGCTCGTTATAAATACATCGAACTCGAACTCGTGCTCGAACTTTGATCGAGCCAATATTTTTGTTTGTGTATCGACTCGTTAAGAAAATTTTTGTTCACGAACATGTTCGCGAACAGTTCACGAACATGTCTCTAACGAGCTACTATTCAAGAACATCTCATAAATAGTGTTCATGATTTCGTGTACATGAACACTTCAACCTTTTTTTTTAGAAAATTTTTAATGCAATTAAAATAAAAATAAAATTGGGGGATAAAACATTGAAAACTCGAGAACTGCTTCAAATTTAAACTTATCAAGGAATCAAATTTGGACCAAGTTTAGTTAATACATAACGAACTAATGTTATAATTTATAATGTAACATATGTATAATTTAATTATTATTAATAAAAATAATTTATAAATTTAAACAAAGAAAATATAATGAATAGATAAAATAAACTAACAAAATAGACAATTATTTACAAATTATCGTGACTTCAAGAACTCCCGTTAAATGTTAAAGAAATTATGTTCGCGAACGTATATATATGAAGTTTGTGCACAAACTTATTCATGAAACATATTTACGAACAAGGTTCACGAACTATATTAATGAACTTGCTCATGAACTATATAATCGAACTTGTTCGCGAACTTTCGAGCTGAACTATGTCGTGTTTGGGTTCAGCTCATTTACGAGACGAACCTCAAAATCGTGTTCATGTTCGACTTGTTTACAAATCGAACCGAACTCAAATCGAACTTTTTTCGAACCGAACTCCGAACTGTTCGTGAGCGTATCGACTCATTTACAGCCCTACGTGAAAGTAATACATAATCAACATATTACAAATTTTAAATTACGACAATCAAAATATAAATTTGGATAAAATGTAGCCATCAATTTATAATTTACTATTTTTTAATTAAAAACTGAGACATGGTGTTTGTGACTCGTGGAATTTAACCTTAATTGCTCAATGCTCAAATTTACGTGGGGAGTTGTTTAGCTCGTTGGTATAGACAGTAGACATGAGTTCATGGAACACAATAAAGTCGGGCACATTCTAATAAATTAGTTAATGTTTCTTGGTTAAAATTTTTGTGTATGTAAAATATTTAATAAATTAGTCGAAAAATCAACTAAATTCTTAATGCATGTACTTAACCACACATTAGAAAAATCGAAATGTTAAATTTATAATTGATACCTTGAATTCACACAGGAAATGAATTTTTGAAATCCAATTCCCGATATCAAACTCGTAGCATCTCGCTCGCAGGATCCATAAATGATATTGAAATATATCACAAAAGGATAATAATATTTCAAATTTATATTAAAATTAAGAATGAGTAATTTTCACGTTGATATATACTCATATAATATATAATATATTTTAGCAGATTCATAGCGTGTGTATAAGGTAGACATTACATGACAGGCTCGAGCTTTCCACCGGATAGAACGTGCGGGTGCATGGTGGCATGGGTTTATGATTTATCGCTGCCGATGTAAGGCGAACGAAGAGGAAAGGATCGATTAGACTTGACTGATTTAAAAATAAAAATGTTTAAACTGGACTAGACTACTAGAGGTGACACCAATCATAGGCTTCGTTGTGTAACTTTAGGATTGAAATTCAACTCTCTCTTTCTCACTCTTGCCAAACACAAAACATGCATCATGCTCTTTGTATCATGCCTTGTCTCACTTATTTGAAGCATCCCCTACTTTCCTTTCTTTTCACCGCTCCCCCCTCATCATCTTACTTTGCTGTGTTTCTCACTATATACTATTCCCTCCGTCTCATAATAAGTTGCTGGTTTGAAATGTCGGGACTGTTCATAACATAAGACAAATTACTAATTTACGTCTAATCTATAAGACCAAATATAATCATGAGTGGTCTTGTTGGATTTGTATTTATGAATACTTTAATACAGTAAAGTTTTTATATTTAATATTAATACGAAATTCAAGATATTAACAATCAAAAGTGTGCGTTGACAAACACGTTCAGTCAAAACAGATAACTTATTTAGAGACGGAGGGAGTATTTACTACTCCAAGCTGAGCGAGCTAGCCGTCGGATCATCTAATAAAACTTACGGAAACATTTGAAAGAAATTTTAGTTATTTTTTAAACATCGGAAACGACTTAAAATTCTAAGCAAGTACTCCCTCCATTTTTTTTTAAATTTCCTTTTTTTTATCATGCACACTTATTAAGAATAGCATTTATTAGGTATTTTATTATTAATGTAATTTTATTTTCCAACTTTATCTTTCCTCTATCCCTATTTAATAATAATATTTGGAGAAGGGTTTTTTTTTTTTTTTTGAGAAATGGGGAAGGGGTATATTTAATATTATAGTTGTAATTAAGGGTATTTAGGTAAAAAAATCTTGTTTTTTTTTTGCTAAAGGTCTTGAAAATGTAAAAATGATACTTAAATTGAAATTTAAACCTAATCAAAAAATGACACTTAAAAAAAATGGAAGAAATAATTAATTAAAAATAAGTAATCTCATTGATGAGAATGAGTTTGACAACATATTTTTTTAACTTTAGACTTTTAGAGTAGTAACCTTTAGTTAATTGCACCAAAAAAAATTTAGTTACTTTTAGGGGACGTGTACACTTATTTTTAAGAGAATTTTAATTTAGATAATAAATCTGCACATTCAATTGGAACATCACAACAACTGTGAGTTGTGCAAGTATAAGCGTAGCAAGCTTAAACCAGTGAACATTGGACCACTATTTCTGGGCTCAAAGTAATACGACTTTGGGCTTCAAAACTCAAAAGTCAGAACACTTGATTCAGCAATAACTTGTCAATTTGTCCAAGTCAAACATACAACTACAAAAAAATCTCGTTAAACTAATACTCTGTATCATGATAAACTAATATTTTAAATGCAAATTTTTGATCCCAACACAATAGTAACAGTATAAATTTTAACTTGATTAATTAATAATCTCGATAAATTAATAAAATTTGTTGATCTCAACACAATAGTAACAATATAAATTTTAACTTGATTAATTAATAATCTCGATAAATTAATAAAATTTGTTGATCTGAACAATATTAAATTATAAAGGTTTGACTGTATGTGACTATGAGATGTTTATCATCTCCCTGGTATGTTTTCACTTTTCATAACTGTATATTTAAATACCATTTTAAATAAGGGGATTTTCATCTTGTACAATAATTAGTTTTATGGAGTACTCATTTAATTGGAGTACTTAGAGTATATATACGTTCTGCATTTAAAATATTTTAAAATTTATTATTTTGCAAACCTTGTTATATGAATATCATAATTTCATTGATAATCTTGAAAATCATGTATGTTTTGTAATATGTTCATCTTGAAAATCCTTTATATTTTGCAATCAGAACATATATATGTTTTGCAATTCAAATGTGTTTCACAGAACATTTCGTTTTACAATATTTTGTTAGCAAAACATACAAAATTTTCAAGATTTTCAATGAAATAGTCATATTCATATAATAAGTTTTGCAAAATAATAAAGTTTACAAAATTTTGAATGCAAAACATATAGAAAACGTTCGTCGGAGATAACGTCTAATCGCCGAAGATGACACCGGAGATCAAAGAGATCAAGATCGTATACACTTGCTTGGAGAAGTGCACTTTAGGTGTTTTTAGAAATTGCTTGTGAGAAAGCAAGGAACTCTGTTTATGTGCAAACTTGTGTATTGTTGTTGAGCAGCAGTAGTATAGGATTTTGTTGTCTCGTGTTGCTTGAATCTGAGGGGTTCAGTGTTTTCAGTAGCAGCAGCGTTTGTGAGTATTTTGTGGTTGGTTAGGTTCTGTGTTTGTGTGTGATTTTGAAGAAGTTGTTATAGTTTGGTGTTGATATGTGTGAACTGATCAACAACGGAAGAAGATGATAGAGTGAATCAACCTGTGCAAGTTTTCCAATTAAATAAGTATTTTATAGAACTTTACTCAATAAATAAATATTTAATCATTTTAACTATGTTAAGTCACGAAAATTTTAATAAATGACAGTGATATGGGCTAAAAGTAAGCCCTAAAGACACATTTAATGTGGCACTAATTAGACCTAGAATGGTCCAAACGTGGGGCCCACCAGATAGGCCCAAACCCTATTTATATTATTAATTTCGTAATTAATATTAGGGGTAATAAACAGCTCAGCAAATAAGAGTCAAACAAGAATATGATTCTTGCCTGACTTAGCCTCCAAGATACATATCTCAACATGGAAACTGATTCATACATGGAAGGAGACTAGAACCTTCTTCTAGTCGGTGACTTGCCCACCAAGTCACCTAACCCTACTACGATTTTAGGGCTTCTCAGCTTTTATAAAGGGTCTGACCCCTCATTCTCAGAACTACGTTTGTGGCTTGATTCTCAATACGAGATACGTAGGCACTCTGTGAGGACCGATCAGTCTCGAACACGGAAACAGCCATTAAAGCAAGAAGCTCCCGAACCCTAGCATTAATTGCAAATTCGTGACCTAGATTTTAATCCACAACATTTGGCGCCGTCTGTGGGAATCAAACATCAACCATGGTTAACACACGAAGGACATGATAAGTGGATTTTATATCCACTTGGAACATTCTAAATCGGCTTAAATTGATTGTTTTGACCTCAAGATTGTGGTAGTTTTGACGTGTTTTGTTTAATTGTGCAGGGTTGGAATAATGTTGATGAAGATCGTTGTTTCCGTTACTTTTGGAGTTGGATTCGGGCTTAATAATATAGAATGGAGTCTTGTTATGGTTCACCATGAGGATTCCAAGCATAGAGGATTGAAAACGGAAGAGAACGCAAAAAGAACGGGAGCAAACGGAGCAAAAACGAAGGAGAAAAAGCTAAAAAACGAAGGAGAAAAAAATGTGACCAGAAGTAGCCTGGGCAAAGTGCGCCAGTTCTTGAGCAAAGTGCGCCAGGGACCAGAATTGGCTTGAGCAAACTGCGCCAGTTCTTGAGCAAAGTGCTCGGGGACGTGCTGATTTTCCAGTTTTGCCCTTATTCGATCTGAAATTGTATTTTAAGTGTTTTTTGACACAAAAATCGTTTCCTAGTTGTATTTTAGGTATTTTTCTTATTGGGTAAGTGGGAGAAAAAGCCTATATCAACATCCAACCCTTGTAATCATAATATACAGACGTTACGTAATATAACCTAGATCTTGGAAGAGAGAAAGGGGGAAAAAATTCTAGGGTTCCTCAAGCTAGTGACAAGCAAGGAGACCGGATCAATTTTCATCGTTTGTATTCTCTTCTACAATTTGGGGAATTATTTTCTATCTCAATTTCCTCTTCTATTATCTATTATTATATGTTTTGTTTAGAACCATGCTTTCTTTAGAACCCATGATGGTGATTAGTTTAATTATGAGCTAAATCATTATCATGGGGTTCCAATGGATTCGATTTCATAATTATTGTGTATGACATGTGATCGATGTTGGGTGATTTTATTGTGATAATCTGATATGGTTTTGTTTAATTGATAGATGTGTAGCTAGCATCTAGTTTATTAATCCTTGATGATTGCGAAAGTGGATTCTAGGATTGAGAATATGCCATATTAGCATGGGTTCATGAATTAATTGTTTATTCTTGATTAGTAGTATGATTTTACCCAATTCATATTGCCCCATGTAATTACAAAAGATAACTTGTGCTTAAACCAATTGTGTTTCCAGATTGTATAGACATATATGATTTGAACGTAATGTGGTGTCCTCTTGATTTCTATCTTTTGTGGATATTAAGTGGTATGATATGAGTACACTGAAAGGTAGCTCGTATTATTGTAGTGTTATCTGATTAATTATCTTGTTTAACACCCGTATCGATTTATTGTGTCAACCTTTAGTGAAGTTTCGATGAAATTGGAATCCCATGCCTTCTCATATTAAGAACTATTCTCTAATTTACTTGCACTTAGTTAATTAAATTAGTTTAAACAAAAACCCAATTTGATAATTGTTCAAGCATTAAGAAGTAACCATACACTATTGCATACGCACTAAAATTGGCATTACACCTAGTCTCTGCGGAACGAATCTTACTTATCACTTGCTATTTGTGATCGCGTATACTTGCGTGTTTACGAGTCAACAAGTTTTTGGCGCCGCTGCCGGGGACTTCGGTGTTAATTGTAGTTTATGTGCTTGTCAGCAGTGGTCGTTATAGATTACTGACTTGAATTTATTTTTGTTTACTTATTATCTCGTGTCTTTCTGCTCTTTGTACTCAGGTACTTGAACGTGTATGCCAACACGATCTAAAGCTAGAGCTCAAGCGGAGTTAGAAAAACCAAGCGAGGTAAACCTATTACCGGAAGAAGTTGCTCTTTTCGGGATGGACGAGGCTAATGCTAATGCTAATGCTAATCCACCGGTACAGCCAAAGGCACTCATGGAATATTCTAGACCAAAGATCAATGATATACAGTCTAGTATCATCAGGCCAGCTATCGCAGCAAATACTTTCGAGATTAAGCCTGGAACTATCCAAATGGTGCAGAACACAGTGCAGTTTGGGGGTGGTGCAACTGAGGACCCTAATATGCATATTAGGAATTTCATCGAAATATGTGACACCTTCAAGTTCAATGGGGTTTCTGATGATGCTGTGAAGCTGAGACTCTTCCCTTTCTCTTTAAGGGACAAGGCTAAAGGCTGGTTACATTCTTTGCCAGCTGGTTCTATCACTACTTGGGATGAGCTTGCACAAAAATTTCTCTCGAAATTCTTTCCTATGGCGAAAACAGCTGCCATGAGGAATGCCATTGCTCAGTTTACTCAGGCACAAGGGGAGTCGTTGTGTGAATCTTGGGAGCGTTATAAGGAGATGCTCAGAAAATGCCCCCATCACGGAATGCCAGAATGGATGGTCATAAATAGCTTCTATAATGGACTGGGAGGTCAGTCAAGGACTATGGTAGATGCAGCTTCTGGAGGCGCTCTTTGGGCTAAGAGCTATGAGGAAGCATATGATCTTATCGAAATGATGGCATCGAACGAGTACCAGTATCCTTCACAGAGGCTTCAGCAACATAAGGTAGCAGGGATTCTTGAGGTGGATGCAACCACAGCTCTAACAGCTCAGTTAGAGGCTCTTAATATGAAGGTAGACTCTTTGGCTAATCTTGGGGTGCAACAGGTTGCTAGCGTCTGTGAATTATGTGCAGGTGGTCATGACACTCGTCAATGTGCCATCTCTAATGAATCAGCTCAGTTCGTGAGCAACTTCCAAAAGCCACAGCAGCCAGTGCCTAACACATATCATCCCAACAACAGGAATCACCCTAACTTTAGCTGGGGTAACAGTCAGAACAACATGCAGCAATCATCTTATCCTCCTCCTAATCAGCAGTTTGGGGGTAGACAGTTCAACCCTTCTGGAATGCAGCAACAGTATGCCTCGAGGCAGCAATATTAGCCTCCTGGATTTCAACAGCAGTCTAGCGAAAAGTCTGAATTAGAAGAATTGAGGTCAATGGTCAAGAGTCAAGCGGTATCACTCCAAAGTCAGGCATCATCTCTCAAGACATTGGAAAATCAGATTGGTCAACTCGCTACTGCCTTACTGCATAGGCCTCAAGGGACTCTTCCGAGCAACACAGAGCCTAATCCAGGAAGGAAGGAAGGCAAGGAACAGGTGCAAGCTATTACTTTGCGGTCAGGCAAAGTCACTGGGGCCACATCAAGTGAACAAATCTCAAATCAGGCCGAGCAAGAGGAAGTTTCTGAAAAGGAAAAGCAACCTATCACTCCACCAGCTAAACAGTCAGTTCCTATAGCGACTGATCCTCCAGTGTACCCACCTCCACCGTTCCCTCAAAGGTTGCAGAAACAGAAACTGGATAAACAATTTGGCAAATTTCTGGAGGTCTTCAAGAAGTTACATATCAACATTCCATTTGCTGAAGCTTTGGAACAAATGCCTAGCTACGCCAAATTTATGAAGGGAATTCTCTCAAAGAAATTAAAGCTTGCTGATTTCGAGACAGTTGCATTGACGGAGGAATGTAGTGCTATCTTGCAACAAAAACTACCTCCAAAGCTTAAGGATCCAGGGAGCTTCACCATTCCTTGTACTATTGGTAACATGTCATTCAGTAAATGCTTGTGTGATCTTGGAGCAAGCATCAATCTGATGCCTCTCTCAGTCTTCATGACACTTGGACTTCCCGACCCAAGACCAACCAATATCTCGTTGCAGCTAGCTGACAGGTCGATGACATATCCTCGTGGAATAGTGGAAGATGTTTTAGTTAAGGTGGATAAATTAATTTTTCCAGCTGACTTTGTCATCTTGGATTTTGAGGAAGATAAGAACATCCCCATCATTTTGGGAAGGCCATTCTTGGCTACAGGCAAAACATTGATCGATGTTCAAAAAGGGGAGCTGACTATGAGAGTGCATGATCAAAACGTCACTTTCAATGTTTTTAAGGCAATGCAACTTCCGACTGAAGAAGAAGAATGTTTCAGACTTGACATGGTGAAGTCACTACAGCATAAGGAAATGGATCAGTTGCTGAATACAGATGCCTTGTTAAGCACTCTACAAGGGGAGTCTGATTCTGAAGATGAAGAAAGTGCAGAATGTGTGCAGCTGTTGAATGCTAACCCTTTCCAAAGGAAGTTTAATTCTTTTCCGGAATCTCTCGGCTTATCTGAGCTTCAAAAATCACAGTTTCATCTAAAGCCATCTATTGAAGAAGCTCCTGAACTTGAACTTAAGCCACTACCGGATCATTTGAGGTATGCATTTCTAGGGGCATCATCTACATTACCTGTGATTATTGATTCTAACCTTTCAGGTACTGAGGAAGAAAAACTCTTGCGGATTCTAAGAGAGTTCAAGTCAGCCATAGGATGGATCATAGCAGACATCAAGGGCATCAGTCCCTCTTACTGCATGCATAAGATTCCAATGGAGGAAGGGAGCAAACCTTCTGTGGAACATCAAAGGAGGCTTAATCCTATCATGAAAGAGGTTGTCAAGAAGGAGATTCTTAAATGGCTGGATGCGGGCATCATCTATCCAATCTCGGATAGTTCTTGGGTGAGCCCAGTTCAGTGTGTACCAAAGAAAGGGGGTATGACAGTGGTAGCCAATGAGAAAAACGAGCTTATTCCAACTCGGACAGTCACAGGTTGGAGGGTTTGTATGGACTACAGGAAACTGAACAAGGCTACTAGGAAGGATCATTTCCCTCTACCATTCATTGATCAGATGCTGGATAGACTTGCTGGTCATGAGTACTACTGTTTGCTAGATGGGTATTCTGGCTATAATCAGATTGCTATAGCTCCGGAAGATCAGGAAAAGACCACTTTCACTTGCCCGTTTGGCACTTTTGCTTTTCGACGGGTTTCTTTTGGTCTTTGTGGTGCTCCAGCCACTTTCCAAAGATGTATGATGGCCATCTTTTCAGATATGATTGGAATTAATGTGGAAGTCTTCATGGACGATTTCTCTGTGTTTGGGTCTTCTTATGACGAATGTTTGCACAATCTGAGCTTGGTGTTGAAACGATGTGTCGAGACAAATCTAGTGCTCAACTGGGAGAAATGCCATTTCATGGTACAGGAAGGTATCATTCTGGGTCACAAGGTATCTAAAAAGGGCTTAGAAGTGGACAAGGCCAAATTGGAGACAATCGAGAAACTTCCTCCTCCTACCTCAGTTAAAGGAGTTCGCAGCTTTCTAGGACACGCCGGGTTCTATAGGCGTTTTATAAAGGATTTTTCTAAAATCACAAAGCCACTCTGCAGTCTACTAGAGAAGGATAATCCTTTTAAATTCACTGATGAATGCTTGAGAGCATTTGAACATTTGAAAAAGAAGTTGACAACTACTCCAATCATTACGGCTCCTAACTGGGATGAGCCATTCGAGATGATGTGTGACGCAAGTGATTTCGCCGTGGGCGTGGTTCTTGGGCAACGGAAGATGAATGTGTTTCATGTGGTTTACTATGCTAGTAAAACCCTTAATGATGCCCAACTAAATTACACCACCACTGAAAAAGAGCTTTTGGCAGTTGTCTACGGATTTGAGAAATTCAGATCCTACTTGCTTGGTGCGAAGGTCACAGTCTATACAGACCACGCGGCCATCAGATATTTACTCTCCAAAAAGGATGCTAAACCCCGACTAATTTGATGGGTACTCTTGCTTCAGGAGTTCGAGCTAGAAATTAAAGACAGAAAGGGGACTGAAAATCAAGTGGCTGACCATCTCTCAAGAATGGAGCGGGGCGAGGAAAATAAGAAGGATGAGACTCTCATCAATGAACACTTTCCGGACGAGCAGTTGTTTCTTGTGCAAGGTGAAGTACCCTGGTTTGCTGACTATGTGAATTATCTGGCTAGCAATGTCATTCCTACTGAGTTTTCTTACGCTCAAAAGAAGAAATTTTTGCATGATGTCAAATGGTACCGTTGGGACGAGCCTTACTTATTCAAGCAAGGACCGGATAAGCTTCTCAGGCGTTGTATTCCTTATAGCGAAACGGAAGGGATTTTGCGAGATTGTCATGACACTATCTATGGTGGACATTATGGTGGAGATAAGACCGCTGCTCGAGTGCTTCAAGCTGGATTTTTCTGGCCGACTCTATTCAAAGATGCTCATCAGTTCGTAATGAGATGTGATCGATGCCAAAGAGTTGGTAATATTTCGAGGAGGAACGAGATGCCTCTAAATAATATGCTTGAAGTGGAGGTTTTTGATGTTTGGGGAATCGACTTCATGGGACCTTTTGTTCCTTCATGCAGCAACCAGTACATTCTTTTGGCAGTGGATTATGTATCCAAATGGGTTGAGGTGAAGGCTCTACCAACGAATGATGCTAAGGTAGTGCTCAACTTTCTACACAAGCAGATCTTCACTCATTTCGGAACCCCTCGTGCTATTATCAGTGATGAAGGAACTCATTTTCGCAATCGCCAGTTCACGGCTTTATTAGCCAAGTATCGAGTATCTCACCGTGTTGCAACAGCCTATCATCCGCAAACAAATGGGCAAGCCGAGGTTTCGAATCGAGAAATCAAAAGAATCTTGGAAAAGGTAGTGAATCCTTCGAGGAAAGATTGGTCCTTGAAATTAGATGAAGCCGTATGGGCCTACAGGACAGCGTATAAAACTCCTTTGGGAATGTCACCCTTCCAGTTGGTCTATGGGAAAGCGTGTCATTTGCCAGCGGAGCTTGAGCATAAGGCATATTGGGCCTTGCAGAAGTTGAACTTTGACATGAAGTTAGCTGGGGAGAAGCGGTTGTTGCAATTAAATGAATTGGAAGAATTCCGTTCTGAAGCCTATGAGAACTCGAAGCTGTACAAGGAGAAAGTGAAGAAGTGGCACGACAGAAAATTGGTGCCCAAAATCTTTGAACCAGGTCAACGAGTACTTCTCTTCAATTCCCGGCTCAAACTCTTTCCGGGAAAGCTTAAATCAAGGTGGTCTGGTCCTTTCATAGTGAAGACAGTGTTTCCACATGGAGCAGTGGAAATTTATGATAAATCACCTGATCAATCTTTTAAGGTCAACGGTCAGAGGCTTAAGCACTATTTTGGTGGTATGGTGAACCATGAAGCGGTTACCGCTGTTCTTGCAACCACCTGATTTCCAGGGAAAACGTCCGGCTAAACGACGTTAACGACAGCGCTTCTTGGGAGGCAACCCATGGATTCTGTATATTGTGGAGGACTGGTGCACTTCATGCTTCGGCATAGGGGAGTATTTCTTTCTTTCTTGTTATTAATTGTTATTCTTAGGATTGTGCCATTGAGGACATTGCCACATTTAAGTGTGGGGATGTGCTTTGTTGTAGTAGCATATTAGTAGTGTAAAAAAAAAAAAAAAATATGAATAGTTGTTGTATTATGTGTTCATATAGGATATCATATTTTGCATAGTAGTAGTAGTTCATGCATGATTGTTATGTTCGTATTATCTACGTTTGTTCATATAGGACATTTTGTTTTATTTTCGTATACCATGTGAGTTTTCATTTAGTTGCATTTTCATGGCATGCATATTTCATGATCCCTTAGGACGAGCTGATTCTGATTGATAGGTGGATGTTGATTTGGGTGTGATGATGATGAGTAGAGGGCTGATTTATAGTCTCTATGAAATTGACTTGCATGTTACGGAAACAAAATTTATTACACAGTCTCATTGGGGTGCTGTTGGGCTAGGTTAGGGTCATGCATGTGGGATGTTTTGAGATTTAATCACTTGTTTATATTTAGAATTTTCGTTATTCCCTTTATAGCGTAGGAACATTTAAGTCTAAGTTTGGGGGAAACCAGGAATTTTCATGCTAGTTGTTAATATTTGTCAATAAAGGCTAGGCGTCAAATGGCTAGTAGCCAGCTCATATTTATATGAGTAGTCTAGGGTTGGAAATGAGAAAGGCTCATTCCAGATTGCGAAAAAAAAGAAAAAAAAAAGAAGAAAAAAATATAAAAGAAAAAAAAAGAAAAAAAAAAGAGTCATATAAATAATTTAAATGCAAAATTAACCAGAGTGAGCTCTTTAATACTCGAGTAATTAAGTCTGAGGGGACTTAGTCCTAGTGACCTAAGGCTTTTTAGTCTGGGATCCACTGACCCAACACTCGCTACATGGGTATTATTGTATAAGCCTTTTGGGGTCTCATTCATTGCACGGTTAAATAAGCATGCTTAATGTATATGTAGTGTCGTAGTATAGTAATAAAGCATGAGTTTCTGTCTACCTTGGATAAGGGTGGAGGTGTTCCTAGGCTATGGAGTGTCTACAGTCTATTCTAGTTATAAACTTGTGATTGTCTTGACGGAAAGCATGTATGATTTTTGACCTAGTTCTGGGGGTATTTCTGATGAGCATTGCACACACGCACGTTTCTGTTCATGTATTGTTAGTATACGGGGATTTAGTCGAGCTCTGCTTGGATTTGTTACGTTCATTGAGATATTTGCTTGTTAGTTGGTTTTGGTGAGTTTGAAGGGGATCTTGCATTTTCATAGTAGTTGCATTCATGCATTGCATTGCATTGGATTTTGTGGGTACATTCGCTATAGGCCCTCACGAGACCTTACTCGTCCACTAGGGCTGCCTAGGGGTTTAAAGGGCTTGTTGCATATGCCAAATGCAACCGTGATCACCTACGGAAGTGGTACTAGTTAGTTAGATAGTGTAATTGTTTATGCTTGAGGACAAGCATCAGTTTAAGTTTGGGGGTGTGATAAGTGGATTTTATATCCACTTGGAACATTCTAAATCGGCTTAAATTGATTGTTTTGACCTCAAGATTGTGGTAGTTTTGACGTGTTTTGTTTAATTGTGCAGGGTTGGAATAATGTTGATGAAGATCGTTGTTTCCGTTACTTTTGGAGTTGGATTCGGGCTTAATAATATAGAATGGAGTCTTGTTATGGTTCACCATGAGGATTCCAAGCATATAGGATTGAAAACGGAAGAGAACGCAAAAAGAACGGGAGCAAACGGAGCAAAAACGAAGGAGAAAAAGCTAAAAAACGAAGGAGAAAAAAATGTGACCAGAAGTAGCCTGGGCAAAGTGCGCCAGTTCTTGAGCAAAGTGCGCCAGGGACCAGAATTGGCTTGAGCAAACTGCGCCAGTTCTTGAGCAAAGTGCTCGGGGACGTGCTGATTTTCCAGTTTTGCCCTTATTCGATCTGAAATTGTATTTTAAGTGTTTTTTGACACAAAAATCGTTTCCTAGTTGTATTTTAGGTATTTTTCTTATTGGGTAAGTGGGAGAAAAAGCCTATATCAACATCCAACCCTTGTAATCATAATATACAGACGTTACGTAATATAACCTAGATCTTGGAAGAGAGAAAGGGGGGAAAAAATTCTAGGGTTCCTCAAGCTAGTGACAAGCAAGGAGACCGGATCAATTTTCATCGTTTGTATTCTCTTCTACAATTTGGGGAATTATTTTCTATCTCAATTTCCTCTTCTATTATCTATTATTATATGTTTTGTTTAGAACCATGCTTTCTTTAGAACCCATGATGGTGATTAGTTTAATTATGAGCTAAATCATTATCATGGGGTTCCAATGGATTCGATTTCATAATTATTGTGTATGACATGTGATCGATGTTGGGTGATTTTATTGTGATAATCTGATATGGTTTGGTTTAATTGATAGATGTGTAGCTAGCATCTAGTTTATTAATCCTTGATGATTGCGAAAGTGGATTCTAGGATTGAGAATATGCCATATTAGCATGGGTTCATGAATTAATTGTTTATTCTTGATTAGTAGTATGATTTTACCCAATTCATATTGCCCCATGTAATTACAAAAGATAACTTGTGCTTAAACCAATTGTGTTTCCAGATTGTATAGACATATATGATTTGAACGTAATGTGGTGTCCTCTTGATTTCTATCTTTTGTGGATATTAAGTGGTATGATATGAGTACACTGAAAGGTAGCTCGTATTATTGTAGTGTTATCTGATTAATTATCTTGTTTAACACCCGTATCGATTTATTGTGTCAACCTTTAGTGAAGTTTCGATGAAATTGGAATCCCATGCCTTCTCATATTAAGAACTATTCTCTAATTTACTTGCACTTAGTTAATTAAATTAGTTTAAACAAAAACCCAATTTGATAATTGTTCAAGCATTAAGAAGTAACCATACACTATTGCATACGCACTAAAATTGGCATTACACCTAGTCTCTGCGGAACGAATCTTACTTATCACTTGCTATTTGTGATCGCGTATACTTGCGTGTTTACGAGTCAACAGGACACCAGCAACTACAGAGCCAATCGCAACCGAGGCTCTACCTCTTAGCTCTGCTCCGCCTCTCACTGAACAAGTATCTCCAACATCCGGGACTATCGTTCCGTATCAAGTTTCTCAACCCCTAGGGACGACTTCCCATGTTGAGAGTACGCTACCTCCGATCGTCCACACAAATCCAGGGACTAACCCCCTCCAGGTGGGGATTTCTTCCTTGATTGTAGATCCCAACAACCCTCCACAAGGGGTTCAGATCCACACTACGGATCTCCCCATAAGCACCAATCCGACGTACGGGCTGCCTAACTACCCTCCTACCCAAGGAGCTGGATCAAGTGGTCATGCCCTGTATATCTGAGATCGAGATTATCACGATTTTTCTGGTCCTTATACGGATGAGTCATCTTCTGACGATGATTACGAACGTGATGAAACTCCAAGGAGGCGACTTGCAAGTAAAGAACCTCGAGGAAGAACTCAAACTACTCACGATGGACTCCCTTCAACAACTGCTGAGAGGATTAAGGCTTATGAAGCCGAGATCTTAAGATTAAAGGAAGATATGGCAAGAGAACAAGCCAGATCAAATCAGATTTTACCCCCTCCAACATCAGGACCGATTCCCTTTATAGACTTGGAGAGGCCTTCAAAAAGGCAAAGAAGGGCTGCCGCCCCAACTGGAAGAACAACGAGGGTGGAAACCCCCAAGAGCAACCCTAAGTATCTAATGCCACTTGGGGATCCTGATGATCCCACACCCCCATTTACTGAGGAGGTGATGAATGCTCGTATCTCAAAGAAGTTTAAGATGCCGACAATTAAATCTTATGATGGAATGGGTGATCCCGCAAACCACGTTAGGACATTCTCAAACGCTCTGCTGTTGCAGCCTGCAAGTGACGCCTTAAAGTGTAGGGCATTCCCTCAAACTCTATCAAGAATGGCTCAAAGATGGTATAGTCGGCTGCCTGCAAACTCAATTGGTTCCTTTAAAGAGTTAAGTGCTGCTTTCGTTAGTCAGTTTATCAGCGGGAGAACGCATGAGAAAAGTTCTGCATCTCTTATGTATGTGGTACAAGGGAAAAATGAAAGTCTCAGAGACTATCTTAACAGGTTCACCAAGGAGACTTTGAACATCACTGATCTGGACAATAAGGTTGCAATGGTAGCCTTGGAGCATGGCACCACCGACCTATACTTTAAGAGATCATTGGCAAAGCATCCTCCCGAGAATATGGCTGAGCTCCAACGAAGGGCTGATAAGTACATTAAAGCTAAAGACAACATGAAGAAAGAAGCCACAGTAAGTGGAGGAGGAGGTAACAACGACTTCAAGAAGCGAAAGCAAGACCAGGAGTATGATGCTAGGGACAAGTATCCCCGAACTAGCGAGGACTCCGACTATGCCCCTAAGAAGAACCAAGGACCAAGGTTCACTGAGTATGCAAGGTTGAATACTCCTAGGAGTCGAATCTTGTTGGACATTGAGAAGGATAAGGATTTCCGATGGCCGAAGCCACTCAGGGGTGATCCCGAAAAGAGAAACAAGAATCAGTATTGCAGATTCCACAAAGATGTGGGGCATGACACTGATGATTGCAAACAACTCAAAGATGAGATTGAGTTTTTAATCCGTAGAGGGAAATTGAGCCACTTCACTAAGGGTGAAGATCGTGTTAATCAAATTAGAGATTATAATAGAAGGGATGACGTTCACGATCGCAACCCACATCCCCGAGGGCCAGTAATCAACATGATCTCAGGAGGCCCGACTGCGGCCGGCACAACAAGGAATTCTCGGAAGGCTTATGCCAGAGAAGTGATACACATCGTGGGAGAGGCCCCAAAGCGGGCTAGGACTGAAATCGCAATTGGTTTTGATGATTCTGATCTTGCAGGGGTGAAGTTCCCCCATGACGACCCGTTGGTTATAACTCTTGTGATTGGAAACTCAGAGGTGAAGCGAGTCTTGATAGATAATGGAGCTTCCGTTGACGTTCTGTTTCATGATGCATTTGTGAAGATGGGGTACAATGATTCTCAGTTGACCCCGACTAACATGCCCATCTACGGATTCAATGGAGTTGAATCCAAGGTTGAGGGTACTATCCAGTTGCCCATGATAATCGGGCAGGAACCTAAAGAAGCTACTCAAATGTTGAATTTTCTGGTAATTAAGGCGGCCTCAACTTATAACGCAATCCTGGGAAGGACTGGACTTCATGCATTCAAGGCTGTTGCCTCAACATATCACATGAAGATTAAGTTTCCAACCCGCAATGGGGTCGGAGAACAAAAAGGTGACCAGAAGATGGCAAGAAGTTGTTATGTATCCGCCCTAAGAGCTGATGGAGTCGGGGGGCAGGTACTCCCGATTGAAGACATGGATGTCCGCAGTAATAAGGAACACCGAGGAGGGCTAGCAGAGGACGTCACACAGAAGCCTCGGACGGCCATTAAGGCTAAGGCGTTAACTGACTTCGTGGTTGAATGTACCATTGACAACCAAGAAGTCGGGGGGCAGAAGGTAATACCCCAAGCAGGAAGTGAACTTCAGAATAATAAGGAGGAGACCAAAAGGAGTGGTGGGTGCTCTACTTTGATGGAGCATCAAAAACAAAATCTAGTGATGCAGGCCTAGTCTAGTAGGACTTAGCTTCATATTTATCTAGTAGAAGTAGACATAAGGTTCATGTTCATTGAAACTATTGCAGAGCATGTTGCTCCGAGTAGGATAGTAATACTCTATGTAAGGGTTGAACCCATTTCAAGTTATTAATGCAAGTTTGATTTCCATTCATTGATGGTGTGATTTTATTTATGTGCCAAGCACCTGATGAGTGCAAGTCAAGGATGACCAAGTACCGAAAATAAAAAATACACGGATGAAAAACAAACAAATGCATACCCCGAAGGATCAAGAGTTATGTTACAGCAAGACCAAGTAAAAGTTTAAGTCTGTAAAGGACCCTGGATAAAAGACAAGCAGATAAAAGCCACACGCAACAACAATCAAAGCCATGGAAGGCCGAGGATGTTAAGGACTGGCTACTCTTCAATATTTCTTAAGTACCTAGGTTGAGAATCCAAAGATGAAGACTAGTAGAGAACATGCATTATTAAGGGTCCTTGAACAGGGATTAAGAAGTTCAAGTAAGTTCTCGTCTTAGAAGTTTAAAAGGCAAGAAGCCCATGGGATTGCATTTATCAAAATCTAAATCGAGGAATCAACCCTGAATCCTAGGTTGAGAAACACAGGTTATTAGCCATGAAGGCCAAGATTAGCCATGAAGGCCAAGATTAGTTATGAAGGCCAAAATTGAGGGGGTCATGAACCTCCAATTAAGATCCAAAGACGTTCAACACTCAAGGCTGAATGCATGCCAGCCGAGAGGCCGCCTGAGAAGTCCAAGACCAAGACAAACATTGAAGCCATGATGGCCAAGCGAGCTAAGAAAGTTGCTTATATAGGAGCTTCTCTGAAGGTTGGATCTCGATCCTGAGCGAAAGACAATACAATAGAAGAAGAGGAATTATGCTCCTGGAAGGCAAGAGGCCATCAAGCAAGAGGTTGACAAACTCTTATAAGCTGGTTTTATTGAGGAAATTCAGTTCCTCAAATGCTTGGATAACCCTATGATGGTCAAGAAAGCAAATGGGAAGTGGAGGATGTGTATAGACTTCACTGATTTTGAATGATGCACGCCTGAAGGATTGTTTTCCCCTGCCAAGGATAGATACATTGATAGATGCCACAGCTGGACGTGAGATGATGAGCTTCATGGACGGGTTCAGCGGCTACAATCAGATTAAGATGCACAAGGATGACATCCCAAAGATATTCGCCCATCTGATTGAAAAAACCATGGAGGTCTATGTTGATAACATGTTAGTCAAGAGCATGTTCAGGGCAGGCCACATTAAGCACCTCAGAGAGGCATTCGAAGTGCTAAGGCACCACAAGATGATGTTGAATCCAGCCAAGTGTGCTTTTGGTGTTGGATCAGGAAATTTTTTGGGATTAATGGTCTCGAAGAGAGGCATAGAGGCCAACCCTGATAAGATCAAAGCAATCTTGGACATGGAACCACCACGCTCTATACGAGATGTACAGAAGCTAACTGGCCGAGTTGCGGCTCTAGGGAGATTCATCTCCAAGTCCGGTGATAAGTGTCTGCCTTTCTTCCAAACATTGAAGAAGGTGAAAAATTTTGAGTGGACCACAGAGAGCCAAGAGGCCTTTGAGCAGCTGAAGAAATACATGGCTGAAGCCCCGTTGTTGGCCAAACCTAGTCCTGAAGAGACTCTTTATCTATACCTGGCGGTATCTGCACAAGCATTGAGTGATGTTCTCATTCGAGAAGAGAATAAGGTTCAAGGACCTATCTACTATGTGAGCAAGGTCTTGCACGGAGCTGAGTTGAATCACTATAACATTGAGAAGTTTGCTCTGGCATTGGTAACCGCATCGAGAAAGCTACGACCGTACTTTCAGGCGCACAAGATTGAAGTCCTGATGGACCAGCAATCGAGGAACATATTGCATATCCCGAAGGCCAGTAGAAGGCTGATCAAATGGGCAATTGAGCTCGGAGAGTTTGACATAACGTACAGGCCTCGGACGGCCATCAAGGCTCAGGCATTGGCTGACTTCGTGGTTGAATGTACCATTAGCAACCAAGAAGTCGGGGGGCAAGAGATAATACCCAGCCAAGGAAGTGAGAATAAAGATGAGGAGCTTATACCTGATCTAAAAGAGTATTGGTCGCTCTATTTTGATGGAGCATCAAAAAATCAAAAACAAAATCTAGTGGTGCAGGTTTAGTCTTGCAAAGCCCCGATGGGTTCACAGTCGAGTATGCTTTGAAGTTGGATTTTCAGACAACCAACAACGAAGCTGAATACGAAGCCTTGATAGCCGGTTTAGGCTTGGCTAGAGTCATGAGGGTTAAGAACCTCAAAGTGTGTGGAGATTCAAGATTGGTAGTCTCGCAAGTGAATGGTGAGTTTGAGGCCAAGGATGAAACTATGGCAAAATACCTGAGAGTCGTAAAAGCTGTTATGACTCAGTTTGAAGAATGCTATGTGGAACACATTCCAAGGGAAGAGAATGTTAAGGCCGATGCCCTATCTAAGTTCGCTTCTTCTGAGATAGAGAATCACGCAGGAAGTGTCTACTTCCAGGTCTTGAAGGCCCCGACCATCAACTCTAAGTTGGTAGCACCGATTGATGTAGGAGGTTGCTGGATTGATCCTATCAAAGCTCATCTTGAGACTAGTTGGCCCCCTAATAATGCCTTGAAGGCACAGAAACTGTTAGTGAGAGTGTTGAGATAAGAGGTCCATTGTCATTCCATACTTAAAATCTTGAATCCCGACGCAAAATCTTAACCTTGATGGCCAAAAAGGCTGTCTACCTCCAATTAAATTTATTAATTGAGCATAAGGAGAAGGTTGGAAACCTAGAATCAAGATAAAGGGTTGACAACCAGCCAAGGCACACCAGACTTGAAGTCAACTGCTCAGTGGAAAAGAAACTTCTTGAATGATCAAACGAGAAGCAAGACCTCCACCATATGAAACAAGGGGGGCAAGAACTAAAAAGCTTCATCACAAGCTTCACATCTTAGAACAAGAAAGAGAGATTAATTATGCCTTGAAAGGAAGGATACAACATCCAAAAGTCGAGGACGTGATTCAAGAACAGGATTCCAAGCATTGTGAAAAGCTCTGAGAGGCACGACAAAGCAGCCAAGGGGCACCTGGTAGGCAACCAGGATCACCTGCAGCCGACCAGGTGCCAGGGGAAGGGTCTGGCCGACCAGGATCTCCTGGCAGCAGACCAGGATCACCTGCAGCCGACCAGGTGCCAGGGGAAGGGTCCAGCCGACCAGGATCTCCTGGCAGCAGACCAGGATCTCCTGCAGCCGACCAGGTGCCACATAGGAGCTTCATCCGACCTCCTGACACCTCCCGTCAGTTGGTTGAATCATTTGATGGCTCTGTTAAAGGTTTTTCACTTTTCGGAACAAACATCGACCTCCAACTAAGCGTCGTTCAAGCATCGATTAGCACCGTATAGTGCCGTCTTATGCCATTCAACGTCGTTCAACGTAGATTGAAATGTCGCTCAAGCACTCCCGGGCAACCTGGCAGGCAACCAGGATCACCTGCAGCCGACCAGGTGCCACAGAGGGGGTCAGGCCGACCAGGATCTCCTGGCAGCCGACCATGATCTCCCGGCACCCATCTTGGCATCTCCCGTCAGTTGGTAGGATCGTTTGATAGCTTTGTTGAAGTTTCCTTACATTCCAGGATAAACATCGACCTTCGACTTAGCGCCGCATAGAGTCTATTAGCACCATGAAGTGCCATTTTATGCCATTTAACGTCGTTTAACAAACATTTAAACGTTGTTTAAACATCGTGTGGCATCATTAAAAGTCAACATGGGTCTCTCGTTAACTTGTCAGCCATCGAGGAGCACTTGTCAGCCACCGAGGCGCACCTGTCAGCCACCAAGGCGCACCTGTCAGCCACCGAGGAGCACTGGAAGCCGACCAGGTGCCACAGAGGGGGTCTGGCCGACCAGGATCTCCTGCAGCCGACCAGGATCTCCTGGCAGCCGACCAGGATCTCCTGGCAGCCGACCAGGATCTCCTGCAGCCGACCAGGATCTCCTGGCAGCCGACCAGGATCTCCTGCAGCCGACCAGGATCTCCTGCAGCCGACCAGGATCTCCTGCAACCGACCAGGATCTCCTGCAGCCGACCAGGATCTCCTGCAGCCGACCAGGATCTCCTGCAGCTGACCAGGACCCTTGTCGGCTGACTAGCTGCCCGGAAAAGGCTGCAATTGTGCTGAATCTCCTCCGATTAGCACAGATTAGTGCCGATTAGCACCGTGTAGTGCTGTTTAAGCACCAATTAGTGCCTGTTAGCACAGATTAGTGCCGATTAGCACAGATTAGTGCCATTTAAGCGCTATTTAGTGCCTGTTAGCACCGTTTAGTACCGATTAGTGCTGATTAGCACCGTTTAGTGCTGTTTAAGCACCAATTAGTGCCTGTTAGCACCGTTTAGTGCCGATTAGCACCGTGTAGTGCTGTTTAAGCACCAATTAGTGCCTGTTAGCACCGTTTAGTGCCGATTAGTGCCGTTAGTTCCGTTTTTATGCCATTTAACATTGTTTAACGCTGCTTAAACATTGTTTAAGGCTGAATAGCGCTGTCTAGTGCCATTTAACACCGATTAGTGTCATTCAACATCGTCGTAAATGCGTCGGTCGCTCCATGCTTTACATTAAGATGATGTTGTTAAGAATACTCACGTAAGAGCAATAAACCCTGACCCAAGTCTCGAATAAGGCCGTTATAACTTCAAGGAAAACCTGATCAGTTTTCCTAGAAGTTGGGGGGCAAATGATATGGGCTAAAAGTAAGCCCTAAAGACACATTTAATGTGGCATTAATTAGACCTAGAATGGTCCAAACGTGGGGCCCACCAGATAGGCCCAAACCCTATTTATAATATTAATTTCGTAATTAATATTAGGGGTAATAAACATCTCAGCAAATAAGAGTCAAACAAGAATATGATTCTTGCCTGACTTAGCCTCCAAGATACATATCTCAACATGGAAACTGATTCATACATGGAAGGAGACTAGAACCTTCTTCTAGTCGGTGACTTGCCCACCAAGTCACCTAACCCTACTACGATTTTAGGGCTTCTCAGCTTATATAAAGGGTCTGACCCCTCATTCTCAGAACTACGTTTGTGGCTTGATTCTCAATACGAGATACGTAGACACTCTGTGAGGACCGATCAGTCTCGAACATGGAAACAGCCATTAAAGCAAGAAGCTCCCGAACCCTAGCATTAATTGCAAATTCGTGACCTAGATTTTAATCCACAACAGACAGTGTTTAAAATTGATACATTTACCTGACAAAAAAATTGATCCATTCAAGTTTTCAAGTTCTTAAAATTGTTCTAGTTAAAATTTGTGTGTCATTATTTCATATTATCATGATTTATTATTTTTAACATATTTATGATATATAAAAATATCAACATATACACATTAAAGTAGTTTTTAACATATTTTCGTGTTGATTGCATACAAATTTTATAAAAAGTTTAGATGATATAGTTTAAAAAAAATCGAAAACTATGACATGTTAGATTCATAACAAATTTTTTTTTTTTGCCACAGAAAGGATAATTTTATTACTTCAAATCGTTACAAAGAACATGATAAAAATTCGGATGAACATCCTCCATCCGCCAAATACGATCAGCTGGTAAATAGCTATACCTCGCCAAATAGTGAGTTACTCTATTTGTTAGGTCCAATAAGATTGTAGAAGGGGGTTGAATACAATCTATATCAATTTCTCGAAATTTGTCCTTTAAATAAAATTTAGTTTAGACAAATTTGTGCGGAATTAATTGAAACAAATTTTCAAGTTGAATATAACAATATATTAACTTGATGGGTGTTACAATTTCAGTACAAATGATTATCAAGTAATTAATAACTAATTAGAAAATTCGACATGAACTTTTCTAATTTAGTTAATAAAAATCAAGATATCAAATTGTGAACTAGGAAACTTAATTCGCTAGTAGTACAAGAATCACAAATAATTAAGTTCCAATGGATACAATTTTTGATACAAAGAACTCAATAATTTATGGCAATTAAATTGCTTCAAAAGATGAAAGAGATATGATGTTTTTGTTCTTCTTTTTTCTTCCTGGAAGTGTTGTCCGTGTATGTCTGTGTGTGTATTATGCCTTCTGATTGTTTTTCTTTTTATAGCCAAGTTGATCTTTTGTTGTCACCATGACATAAACTGCTCCATGACATAATCTGTTGGGCTCGGTATGACATAAACTGTGTCATGACATAATCTGAAAAACTCGGTATGACATAATCTGACCATGACATAATCTTGTCTTCAGCTCAGAATGACATAAACCTAACGTTTTCTGTCAATATGACATAATCTGGCTGTTCTCTCTCAATATGACATATTTCAGCTATTCTCTTTCAATATGACATAATTCATCTGTTCTCCTTCAATATGACATAACTCAGTTGTTCTCTTTCAATATGACATAATTCAACTGTTTCACATCATTCTTTTAAGTCATATAGACCTTATTAACTATCTAATGATTAATTAATTAATTCAGACTTAATTGATACAATAAGTAATTTAATAAATTAATTAATTCTTTTAGAATTAATTCATTAATTAAATAAACTATAAAGATTTATATCAATTAAAGGTGAACTAATTAAAATCAATAAATACTTAATTTACCTCAATGAACCACTGTAAATAGTGAATAATTTCCACTGGATAATTGTTGACGTTCGATGTACTGTCTGGTTCATGAACGACTAACTCCAATCTCTATTCTTCACTTTGACTCTTAGTTGTGATCCATGTACTTTCTTAACACTCTTTAATTCTTCTTGTACTGATACTGTCTCAATAATAATCTCTGTCACTCTAAATGAATCCAATTGCTTCAATGCTGAACTGGGGCATGATCAGTAAACTGAATCTTCTTCCAGTGTAGGATATCAAAACTATAGATTGACTTTCTTCTTTCTTCTGACAGATAATACTTTCTGAGATTCCTTGTGACAGTCTATATACTATTTACTAATACAATCTTGTTTAAGTTGAGTTGTATCCTCGAAATACAAATATGCTACATCATTTGCCTTTCAATCTCCCCCTATTTGTTTGTTAGACAATAACAAGCAAATACCTAGAGGATAACTCAACTAACTCACTTAAACAAGAAAAACATAAAGCATTAAAGAACTTAGTAAATAATACAAAAAAAAAAATTCTCTGGTTTAGATTTAACAATTCCAGAATCCTAAGTTGATGAAATGATAGATGATTGTTCCTCTAGCACTGAACTGATCTTCAATAGATAACTCATCTTCATTTCTGATTCTTCACATCTCTGCCTGATAATCCTTCTGATCTTACATTGGTTATTATCAGTAGTTCTTGATTTACAATAACTTCCCTGCTCTGACACAGCTTTTCTCACTTAAGAAAAACAACTGTTCCTACTATGTAGAAAATGGTGAATCAATACCATTTCTAAAACTTCTAGGAAATCTACTACTCCTTCATTTAGCCTTTATACATAGTACATTGAAAGACTACTGATAGAATTGTATTGCGATGTAACTCTCCTTATATCTCCACTTTCTTAACTGAAAGTCCCTTTACTTCTCCATCTAAGGCTCCCCCTTAGTAACTTGACTTGCTTCTCTTCCAAAGCAAAGTCTGTAAATGCTCCCCCTTTCTAACCTACTCTCCTTTTTCTTGTACCCCTTTACTTCTCCCCCTTAGTTGAGGAATCCTCCAATCAACTAGTTGACAAAGTAGTTGTACCAATTATAAAGTTCTTTGTTAGAAAGGAAGTTTCATTTTCTTCCTCACTGTGAGTGTGTGATAGTGTTTAGTGTACCTCACAAGTGTTTCACTCTTCTCTCCACTCATTTGTGTTGAGTGTCTCACTTCTCTCTGTGTTTACACTCTTGCTCACTAGTGTATCACTCATATCACTCATAGCTCCAACATCCTTTAGTGTACCTGCAAGGAAAAATCACCCTAGCCCCTTCAAGAGAGGTCAGTGGTGGTGCAATGGGAGTTCGCAAATCCCAAATCCTCGTTAGACTCGTCAGACGAATCTGAGTCATAATCTACAAGTTGCTAATTTTCCCTTTTTAGGGTTTTCAGATTTGAATTCTGAGAAGGTAAACAATGATCTAGAAATTTAGCATTGAGATCAAGATTTCCTTCTAATGTCTGTGAAGACACTTGGTTCATTAAAGAAATATCTTTAACTTATAATTCTAACCATCAAATGGTTGGATTATAGGTTTCCGTCAATTCATCCTTAATGTGTGCATTCTCACTTTGTGCATATGAAATATTTTGGTTAGTGTATAAGGTAGTGACTCTCCAACTGAATATCCCACACATCCTTATTTGCTGCATCAAGTGCAGTTACTCCCTGGTGACCTCTAGTCTGATAGGTTACTTCCTTTTAGGGTGTAAGATAGAATGTGTTTGAGTTTGACTGTAGTCTGGGATAAAAGTTGTTGGGTTTACAACCTTATGACTAATCATGTGAGAAAACAAAATTCCATGTAGATGAACCTGCATCACAGAATATGAGCAATAGAGATAGAATGATATACAACTGTGATTTCAAAAGATTTACAATGTAAGCAATCACAGTTGTAGAAAGAAATTTTGAGTTAGGAAAGATATAGATCTTGAGCTAGTTTTACTAAACAAAAACATAAGCAAAAAATCAATTAATAAGTATTAATCGAATTAATGTAAGTTAATGTTCAAACCAATACAAACAAAACTATTTTATCATGTTTTAGATCCTGTATGTTAGATACCAACTGTTACCACTTGTTAACACTTGTTAGGTCTTGTCTTCCAATTGTTAGAACTTGAAAATCAAACGTTAGTTCCTAAACAATTGAATTGACATATACCATTTTGATACCAACAATGTTCCGTAATAAGAAATTCTGTTAATAACAACAACACAACAAAGAATTAGAATTAAAACTGCAGGTTATGTGTGTGTCAAACAGAAGAACAACAAAAGAACCAAATACAGTGACCTATTTGTAAGTTTTGAAAGTATAGTGACTAAACTGAAAAACTATACAAACTATTTATATACACATGAAAAATAATATTCAAAAATAAGAAATAATATACATAAAATTAGATAAAATAAAAAACGAAAAAGAAAGAAGAAAAAAAATACGAATTTTTTTTTACTATTCAAAAATAACTGTATTAATAATATTTACAGAATATTAGAAATAAAAGAAAATAATTTACAAAAATATTTACAACAATATAATTACTTAAAAATAGCTAAAAAAATAAAAAATACTAAAAATACCATAGGTTATCCTTTTTACGAAATCAAACATTAATAACAAAAGGACAAACACTACAAACCATTTAATAAACTATTAACTATTTACATAAATATTTGTAGTAAATTAATAAATCTATATATTTTCTTAATAAAATAACTTTATTATAGAAAATCATTTAAAGAGAAAATATGACTTATTAAATCAACACAAATATTCAAAAGTAATTTTCAACAAAAATAGATTTCTCACTAATTTTAACTTGTAAAATTTGAGAAAAATATTTTTAGAGAAAATAAAAATATTCTAAAATTAATAGAAGTAAGTAGGAATATATTAAGAAGATAATAACAACGATTTGAGAATTAACAAGCAAGATTTTAAGTTGATAAAATAATTATACAAGTGATTTTAATAACAAATATTAACATAGTAATCACTTATAAATTATTAAAGAGCAAACCTCAGATATTAACTAGTTTAATTACTAGGACTATTTAACATACCCAATTCACCAACAATTCTGGTGAATGTGGATTCATCAAGAGACTTAGTAAAAATATCTGATGTTTGTTCTTCCGTGGGTACAAAATGTAACTCCACGGTACCATTCATGACATGCTCTCGAATAAAATGATACCTGATGTCAATGTGCTTGGTCCTCGTATGCTGCACAGGATTGTTGGAGATTGCTATGGCACTTGTATTGTCACACAGAATAGGAATCTTGTCAAGTACAAAGCCATAGTCCCCTAGCTGATTCCTAATCCACAAGATCTGAGCGCAACAGCTTCCAGCAGCTATATATTCAGCTTCAGCTGTTGAGTTGGAAACTGTTTGTTGTTTCTTGATGTACCAGGAAACCAACCTGCCACCTAGGAATTGACAACTTCCAGAGGTGATTTTTCTATCTACAACACTTCCTGCATAATCTGAATCTGTATATCCAACAAGATTAAAACCAGAATCTTTAGGGTACTAGATGCCTAAGTTAGGCGTACCCTTAAGATATCTCAAGATTCGTTTAATAGCAATGAGATGAACATCTCTAGGATCCGATTGGAACCTTGCACACAAACATGTAGCATGCATAATATCTGGTCTACTTGCAGTAAGGTAAAGTAATGAGCCTATCATACCTCTGTAGCTTATGATATCTACCTTAGCAGAATTTTCACATGCTCCAAATTTAACAGTTGTAGATGATGGTGTTCTTGCTGAAGATGAGTCCTCCATTTGATATTTCTTGAGAAGCTCTTTGACATACTTGGATTGACAGATAAATATCCCATCTGTCCTTTGACTTACTTGCAATCCAAGAAAGAACTTCAGCTCACCCATCATGCTCATTTCAAACTTACCCTGCATTAACTTAGCAAATTTCTTGCAAAGAAGATCATTAGTAGACCCGAATATTATATCGTCCACATAGATTTGAACTAATATTGTATCATTTTTATGTTTCTTTGTGAAGAGAGTTTTGTCTATGACACCTCTAACAAAACCATTTTCAAGTAAAAATTCAGAGAGAGTGTCATACCATTTTCTTGGCGCTTGCTTAAGACCATAGATAGCCTTGAAGAGAAAGTAGACATAGTCCATGAATTCTGGATCTTCAAAGCCAGGGGGCTGTTCTACATATACCTCTTCATCTAGCTTACCATTCAGAAAGGCACTCTTGACATCCATTTGATAAACCTTAAAGTTTGAGAATGCTGCGAATGCCAAGAATATTCTGATAGCTTCAAGTCATGCCACTGGAGCATAGGTTTCATCATAATCTATTCCTCCAGCTTGTGAATAACCCTTTGCTACCGGTCTTGCTTTATTTCTCGTCACTGTACCATCTTCATCTAGCTTGTTTCTGAATACCCACCTTGTGTCAACCACTTTCCTGTCTTTGGGTCTGGGTACCAGTTTCCATACTTCTTGTTGTTTGAATTGATTGAGTTCATCTTGCATAGCAATTACCCAATCAGGATCAGAAAGAGCTTCCTCAGTTTTCTTAGGTTCCATTTCAGATAGAAACCCTGAATAGTTACATTGATTTTGAGTAGCACTTCTAGTTTTGACTCCAACATCTGGATCACCAATAATCAACTCAAAAGGATGAGCTCTATTCCAAACTGTTTGTCTTGGAAGATTTAATCTTGATGATTCGCCTTGTTCTTCATTGTGATGTTGAGTATGACTAGTTGATCCTTCATTATCTCCCCCTGAGTTGTTGCTAGGTTGACTAGATGATTGTTCAGGAGTGTCAGGGATATCTTCATTATTCTCATTGTTTTCATCACCATTACCCTGATCATCATCATCACCATTTTCATTGTTGTCATTAGCATCAACAAAAACATCAGGTGGATTATCATCATCTGAATCTGGATCTGTCATATCATCAAAAGATAGCTTTTCAGATGAATCCTCAGTTTGGATACTAGGGAGTTTAGTGTCATCAAATGTTACATTGACACTTTCCATCATCTTCTGTTCATCAATCACATACACCCTGTATGCCCTCATTGAATAACCAATAAAAATTGCTTCAAATGCTTTGGTATCGAATTTACCACCTTAATCATCACCTTCTTTAAGCATAAAGCATTTTGCCCCAAATACATGAAAGTATTTGAGTGATGGTTTCTTATCAGCCATAATTTCATAGGGTGTCTTCATATGGTCTTTATTGATTAGAGTTCGATTCTGGGTATAGCAAGCAGTGTTGACAGCTTTAGCCTAAAAGTACAATGGAAGCCTTGATTCACTTAACATAGTACGTGCATCTTCAATCAAGGTTCTATTCTTTCTTTCCACTACCCCATTTTGCTGAGAGTTCTTGGAGCTGAGTATTGTCTAGTTATACCCTTCTCAGTGCAGAAGTCATTTAGAACTGCATTCTTGAATTCGGTTCCATTGTCTGATCTTATAGCTCTAACTGGATACGTAGAATCTCGCTCAATTAATTTGATGTGATCAATCACCAGTTGTGGAGTCTCATCTTTAGAATTCAAAAATATGACCCATGTGTATTTTGAAAAATCATCAACGATCACTAGAGCATATCTCTTCCTTGACATAGACATCACATTAACTGGACCAAACAAATCCATATGAAGTAATTGTAATGGTTCTGTTATTGAAGATGTGTCAGTGCTCCTGTGACTTGCCCTTTTTAGCTTGCCTTTTTGACATGCATCACACAGTCCTTCTTGAGTGAATTCCATTGAAGGCAAACCTCTCACCAATTCTCTTTTAACTAGAGAATTCATTGTTTTGAAATTGAGATGAGAAAGTTTCTTGTGCCATAGCCAACTCTCGTCATTAGTTGCTTTAGTGTAGAAGCAAGTAATTTCTGCAGTGCTTCCTGAGTTCATATTGGCTACGTACAGATTGCCTTTTCTAACTCCTGTCAGTTGTGGCTTTTCATTTCTCTTGTGTGAAATTAGACAATTCTTCTTGTTGAAATAAACTTCATATCCTTTGTCACAGAATTGACTAACACTGAGCAAATTGTGCTTAAGTCCTTTCACAAAAGAGACTTCATCAATGATAACATTTCCAGCTTCAAGTCTGCCATATCCATCAGTTCTACCTTTGTTGTTATCTCCAAAGGTAACTACTGGGCCGGCCTTCTCCACCACATTTGTCAGCAGGGTTCTGTCACCAGTCATATGCCTTGAACATCCACTGTCCAAGATCCAGGTCACTCGTTCAACCTGCTCAACACCCTGCAATGACAAACGGATTAAACCTTCTTCGGAACCCAAATTTAATTGGGTCCAGAATACTTAAAGAATTGGCCTTTGTCAGGCAAAACAACATTTTTCACCTTAACACCAGTTTTACCCTTATTCAACAAACATTTTACCCTATAAACAGATTTGACAATCTTTTGTTTCATTTTGGGTATCCATGTTTGTTTACCAGCAATAACACTTGTTTCATTGACTGGACATTTGACCTTGTAGACAGCCTTAGTAAAACTTTGTTTAGGCTTAGGTACAAATGTCTCTCTCCTAACATGAGGAGGACTAGCAGTCTTTGATCTAACATTTTTATTTCTGTTCATGTGTTGTCGAGGAGCAGTCTTATTAGCACATGTATGATTACCATTAAAGTAAGCAGACATCACATTAAAAGCACAAGACATACAATTGACAACACCACATGCTTTATGATTAGAATCAATGATAGGCATGGTATTCATGTTAGACATGTTATTATTCTGCTTCAACTTGTTATCACCTAACTCAATTTTAGATGAACTGGGAACAAACTTCACTGGTTTCATAGAAACAACCTTATTAGATTTAACATTTTTGGTTGTAGGTGCCTTAACAGATTTTTCATTATCAATGACTATTCCATTAGCACTGTCCTCATTTCTCATTTCTTCTTGAATCAAAATAGAATACATATTTGGTGGTTCAGCAACAGAGGTTTTAAACATAGGTTTTTCAACATCTTTGAGTACATATGGTATACCTCTTTCTTTAGCAGGAATGGGATTAGCAGAATGATTGCTCAAAGAACCAACAGCTTCTTTGTAACAAAACCCTATTCCTACAGTTCGTTCTACAGCTTGTTTGTTGAAGTGCTCTTTAGAAACTTTAACAGAATTATAACAAGCTCTAATCTGTGTTTCAAGTTCTCTAATCCTGGTTTCTTGTTCAGCAATCCTATCAACTTGTTTTACCATGTATTCTCCTAGCGGCTTTTCTTTGTAGTTAAGTCGAGCTATTTCCTCTATATGCTTATCTTGATTAACATGCACTTTTTTTTAATTCTAACACTTCATTTTCAAGTTTAGTGTTTAATAGAGTTATTCTTTCAATTTGTTTCTGTGCATTACCCATGGAATTATATAAGCTATCAATCAACTCAGCGTCAGTAAGAATTACTGGTGTAGTATAACGAGTTGATGTTTCAGCATTTGCCACCAGCGCAAAATTTCCATATTCTTCGTCTTCGCTATCTGTGTCATCCCAGCTTTTACCGGCAGCTACATAAGCTCTTCCAGTTTTTTCTTTTCAGAAGCATAGTCCTTTTTATGTGCTTGCTTGGGTTTCTGACATTCAATAGCAAAGTGTCCCAACTCATTACAGTTGAAGCAACGAATCTTGCTTCTGTCAACTGTTCCAGTTTTGTATCCTCCCCTGTTACTAGAGGAAGAAGAACCTCCTCTCTGAAATCTATTATTAGACATAAACCTGAACTTGGGATTTCTTCTACATCTGAAGTTACTGAATTGTCTCACCATCATTGCCATAGATTCATCTTCTAATTGATCCAGCTCTTCAAGTGAATAAAATTCTCCACCATCCTGAGTAGCTGGTGTCTGGCCATGTTCCACTTCAGTTTGTTCCTTGTTGAAGCTTTTAGGTTGAACAATTTTAGCTTCCACTTCCTTAGGAACCTCAACTACCAGAGCTGTAGAAGAACTTGCCACTCTCCCTTTGCCAGAGAACTCCTTCTGCTGTACTTGTTCTAATTCATACGTTTTCAGAACACCAAACAGCCTTTCAAGAGCGATCTTATTTAAATCTCTAGATTCTCTGATGGCAGTTATTCTATGCTCTAAGTGAGTAGGCATAGTCAGTAAAAACTTCATGTTGATCTCTTTCTGTGTATACTGCTTGCCATGAACTTGCAAGTTGTTGATTATTTTGTTATACCTTTCAAACACTTCCTGAATACCTTCATTAGGGCCAGCTCTAAAGTGTTCATATTCAGAGGTCAAAATTTGAAGTCTGTTTTCCCTGACTTCATCAGTCCCTTCATTAATAGTCTCAATAGTTTCCCAGATGTGCTTAGCAGTTTTACAATTCATCACATGGCTATACATTACAGCATCCAGGGAATCTATTAGAATTAGTCTCAAATTTTTGTCTAGTCCAGCTTCCTCTTTTTCTTCAGCAAAAAAATTCTTAGAGTCCTTTGGATAGGATTTAGCAGGTATTGTTACAACTCCATCAGTAACAACTTGTTCTTCATGAACCATAGGAATTTTAGGTCCATTTTTCAGAACATCCAAATATTTGGAATTTGTAACATCAAGAAATAACTCCATTTTATTTTTCCACATATCATAATTATCCTTATTAAATATGGGAATCTTAACAATGGCTTTTGAAGACATGATGAATTTTTAAGTGAGTTAAAAATTCGAGATAAATTTTTGATTGAATAAAAATAGGATCTTGATTTGTGTATCAATCAATAGGCTCTGATACCAATTGTTAGGTCCAATAAGATTGTAGAAGGGGGGGTTGAATACAATCTATTTTAATTTCTCGAAATTTGTCCTTTAAATAAAATTTAGTTTAGACAAATTTGTGCGGAATTAATTGAAACAAATTTTCAAGTTGAATATAACAATATATTAACTTGATGGGTGTTACAATTTCAGTACAAATGATTATCAAGTAATTAATAACTAATTAGAAAATTCGACATGAACTTTTCTAATTTAGTTAATAAAAATCAAGATATCAAGTTGTGAACTAGGAAACTTAATTCGCTAGTAGTACAAGAATCACAAATAATTAAGTTCCAATGGATACAATTTTTGATACAAAGAACTCAAGAATTTATGGAAATTAAATTGCTTGAAAGATGAAAGAGATATGATGTTTTTGTTCTTCTTTTTCTTCTTGGAAGTGTTGTCCGTGTATGTCTGTGTGTGTATTATGCCTTCTGATTGTTTTTCTTTTTATAGCCAAGTTGGTCTTTTGTTGTCACCATGACATAAACTGCTCCATGACATAATCTGTTGGGCTCGGTATGACATAAACTGTGTCATGACATAATCTGAAAAACTCGGTATGACATAATCTGACCATGACATAATCTTGTCTTCAGCTCAGAATGACATAAACCTAACGTTTTCTGTCAATATGACATAATCTGGCTGTTCTCTCTCAATATGACATATTTCAGCTGTTCTCTTTCAATATGACATAATTCATCTGTTCTCCTTCAATATGACATAACTCAGCTGTTCTCTTTCAATATGACATAATTCAACTGTTTCACATCATTCTTTTAAGTCATATAGACCTTATTAACAATCTAATGATTAATTAATTAATTCAGACTTAATTGATACAATAAGTAATTTAATAAATTAATTAATTCTTTTAGAATTAATTCATTAATTAAATAAACTATAAGGATTTATATCAATTAAAGGTGAACTAATTAAAATCAATAAATACTTAATTTACCTCAATGAACCATTGTAAATAGTGAATAATTTCCACTGGATAATTGTTGACGTTCGATGTACTGTCTGGTTCATGAACGACTAACTCCAATCTCTATTCTTCACTTTGACTCTTAGTTGTGATCCATGTACTTTCTTAACACTCTTTAATTCTTCTTGTACTGATACTGTCTCAATAATAATCTCTGTCACTCTAAATGAATCCAATTGCTTCAATGCTGAACTGGGGCATGATCAGTAAACTGAATCTTCTTCCATTGTAGGATATCAAAACTATAGATTGACTTTCTTCTTTCTTCTGACAGATAATACTTTCTGAGATTCCTTGTGACAGTCTATATACTATTTACTAATACAAACTTGTTTAAGTTGAGTTGTATCCTCGAAATACAAATAGGCTACATCATTTGCCTTTCACTATTTGCAGATCGTTTTACAAACCTTAACATTATGTTTTGATTTTGTACTCCTGCTAGAAGTTGCCGACAATCATCCACTACGCGTCCAAGATATGATAAACTTGAGTAACAGCTGCGTATCCACGGGACTAACTCCAGACAATCAGTTTCCACCTCCACATTATGCTGCTTCTTCGTCTTGACCCAGCTGAGAGCTTCTCTTACTCCCATTGCTTCTGCTAAAACTAGTGTTACTAAGCCCTGACAACATCTTGATCTTGCTTCAATCAACTTAGCCTCGTGATCTCTAATAACGAAAGCGTGGCTGTACTTGCTTAGATTTTCAAATATCGCTGCGTCGGAATTAACTTTAACTCTGCCAACTGTTGGAGCTCGCCATTGTTCTACACCATCCTCCTGGGTCATATAACCCATTGAGACGCTAAATGTGTTATCCTGAACAAATTTCCACTGGTTAAAGACAGACATTGCCGACGTAACAATATTAAAAGACTCCATGCCTTTCTGCTTCCACATTATATCGTTCCTGTTTTTCCATATCATCCAGCTTATCATTGCTGTAATTTGAACTTCTGTTCTGTTTCTCTGCTCAAACACCATTTGCAGCCAGTCATAAAATGTGAGAGGAGCACCCGATATTGCTTTTAAGGCTGAAATGCTCCAACATTGCTGAGCAAAGGAGCACATGACTAAGGAATGTAGGACCATTTCTGGACTTGCATTGCAGGTATGACACCACTCGTTCACTAGGACATGTTTACTGTGCAATCTATCTTTGGTAGGAAGGCAGTTATTCGAAGCACGCCATAAAAAGTTTTTTACTTTTGGAGGAATTTTTAAGTTCCACAGATTCCTCCAAAATCCAGAATTGCTATCCCTTGTGGCATTTTCCTTCAATTCTTGTAAGAGTAAGTAGCCTCCTTTAACTGAATATTGACCTAGCTTATCTCTCCTCCAATACCAGTTGTCTTCGACTTGATCATTCAGAGGAATATTGACAATAAGCTCTGCGTCTCGTTGATCGAAGACATCTGCAATTAACTAAACATCCCATCTCTTTTCGCCTATGATCATCAATGATGAGACTGGTTGATTCTCAATAGCTGCGTTTCTCGTATGAATATATGGATCTTGTTCATTTGGCAACCAAGGATCTGCAGTGATGTTTATACTTTCTCCATTCCCCACACGACATGCTATTCCTTGTTTAACCATGCTTTGAGATGCTAGGACGCTTCTCCATATATAACTCGGGTTACTACCGAGTTGAGCTTCTAGAAAAGAACTTGCATGATAATGTCTGGCTTTAAAAACACGACTCACCAATTTGTCTGGGAATTGAATCAATCTCCATGCCTGTTTAGCAAGAAGAGCGACGTTAAAATCCATGATGTTATGAAAGCCCATTCCTCCTTCGTTCTTCCTAGAACACATTCTATCCCACGAGATCCAATGAATACCTCGGTCCTTTTTCCCATCCGATTTCCACCAGTACTTACACATAACTCTCTCCAGATCCCTGCAGATTTCAACTGGTAATAAAAACACACTCATGGTATAATTTGGTAATGTTTGACCAACTGTTTCGATCAAAACCTCTTTAGCCCCCATTGATAACTATTTTTTATCCCATCCTTCTATTCGAACTTGTAGCTTCTCTTTAATGTAGCCAAACACCACAGATTTCTTCCTTGTAATAGGACTAGGCAAACCTAGATAAGTGCTATTCTCATCTGCTTCTACAAACCGCAGCTTATCACGTAACTCTTGCTTAAGAGATGCACCAGAATTTCTGCTAAAAAATACTGAAGATCTGTCTACATTCACCTGTTAGCCAGAAGCTATTTCAAATTTATGAAGCATTTCCATGACATGATTGACACTCTCTAGACTTGCTTTGCAGAAAAGAAAGCAATCATCCGCAAAAAGAATATGAGAGATGGAAGGAGCCCTTTGTGCGACTTTAATGCCTTGTATTAACCCTCTCGATTCATACTTACGAATAAGAGCAGTAAAGCCTTCAATGCATAAGAGAAACAAATAAGAACTTAGTGGATCACCTTGTATGATGCCTCGAGACGGGGTGATTGAACCAAAAATTCTTCCAGCATGTGAGACTTTGTATTTAACAGAGGAGATGCACGCCATGAACAAATTAACCACTTTATGATCAAAGCCCATTTTATTTAACACTGCAGCCAAATAATTCCACTCCACCCGATCGTAGGCCTTACTCATGTCTATTTTTAGCGCCATCCAACTTTGCTTTCCCTTCGTCTTTCTTTTGAGGAAATGCATCAGCTCATGAGCTACCATGACATTGTCTGTGATGAGTCTACCAGGGATAAAAGCGCTCTGAGTGTCGGATATAACCAGGCCTATAATTCTCTTCAATCGATTTGCCAACACTTTTGAGATTACCCTGTATAGCACATTGCATAGTTATATTGGTCTTATATCCTTCATAGTTTGAGGATGTCTCTTTTTTGGAATCAATGCTATATTGGTATCCACCAAGTGATTATCGATTCGACCAGTTTCGAAAAACTGTCTAACAGCTTGCACCACATCTGCATGAACTATTTTCCAGAACTTTTGATAAAACCCTGGAGTTATTCCATCTGGCCCTGGGCTTTTATCCGGATGCATATGAAATAATACAGCCTTGACTTTTGCTTCTTCCACAGGCTCGAGTAACATTTCATTTTGATCACTGCACACTTTAGTCTCGATGCATTCAATCACTTCTAGCCATTCTGTATGAGACCTGGTAAATAGCTCCGAAAAATAATCCGTCACCACAGTTTCCAAGCCTGTATTCCAATCCACGAGCTGGTCCTGACTGTTTTTTAGACTACAAATTTTGTTAACTGCTCGTCTCTTCTTTACTGAGGCATGGAAGAATTTACTATTATTATCACCTTCTCTCAACCACAGCTGTTTAGACCATTGCCTCCAAAACACTTCTTGTTGTGCATAAATCTCAGACAGCTTCTTCTGTGCTTCTATGCTCACTAAGATTGAATTGCTATCTCTTCTTCCTTTCATAGCCTTTAATGTTCTCTTGCAATGATGAATTCTCTTCTTAAAACTTTCGGTAATTTCCTTGCCCCAAATTGATAGAATGCTTGAACATTTCTCAATCTTCTCAAACAGTGTCTTATTTATATTCTCTGCCCACACTTCTTCAACAATTTGTTGACACATTGGTTCGTGTAACCAAGCATTCTCGAACCTGAAAGTTTTTATATGAACATCTTTTCTGGTTTCCTGTAGCTCCAACAGGATGGGGCTATGATCAGAAGTTGAAATTTCCAAATTGGTAAGCGTAGCATCAGTAAAAACATCAAGGAAAGGAATATTAACTATAGCTCGATCAAGACGAACTTCTATCCACTCTGAAGTCCCTGCACCTCTCTCCCAAGTATAAGGGTAACCTTTTAACTCCATATCGACCAAATTAAAGTCATTCAATACCTCTCTGAATCCATGAACTAATCTTTGTGGATAAGGTCTGCCTCCTGCCTTATCGTTTTATGACAACACATTATTAAAGTCTCCAATGAGGCACCAAGGAAGGGAATTGTTCATTGCTAGAGTACGTAGCATACTCCAAGTTTCTTGTCTTTTTCTCCTATCAGGCTCGCCATACACTCCCGTTAATCTTTACTCATTCCCACTTTTATTCTTAATCTTAATATCAATATGATTCTTACTAAAAGAACTTAACGTTGCTTCTTCTTTATACCTCCATAACACAGCAATACCTCCACTAAGACCCTGTGATTCCACTGTTACCATTCCCTCGAAGTTTATTGAATTCTACAATCTTTCTACTGTCTTCTTCTTACAAATTATCTCACTTAAAAACACGAATTCGGGTTGCTTTTATCAAATTAGCATTCATTAGTTTCGCATGCTTTTAAATTACACGAATTATATAATGATAAAAAAATTAATTTTTTGAATATGCAAGTTAAACATAAAAAAGGAAAATGAAAATATAATTTGGATTTCATGTGCCTCAGGTATAACCGATATTAAAACAATTTCAATACAAATTTGAAAGTATTTATGTAAATAACTGGTAAATGTTTTATATTTACAAATATGTCCCTATAAAGCCCCTTACTTTATCGGGACATATCTATTCTCGGACCCAGTTTTCTCATATAATTTTCTAGTGTTTCTTTTCCAAAACCCAAAAAATAAAAAAAATAAAAAAATTTAATTGACTTCCTACAAAAAGAATGGTGGAATAACTCAAAACATTTGGGTGAAAAACCAAAATGCCCACCAATTCATTCCAACAGCCCAAAATGCCTATATTCAGTTTTGTCCGCCCTTTTTACCCACGGGTCACGCATTTTTGAAATGCGTATAGGGTATACGCATTCACAAAATGCGTGGCCTTCGACCACGCATGACATCACTGCGTGTACTTTGTTAATTGCACATCTGTTTACGTGAACAGTAACCGAAGATACGCATGTCCAACATGCGTAGGCATAGTACTGTTCATCTTCGTCCCAAGCGCAGCCGGTGACGAATTTTGGTCGAAACTTCGACGAGTTCGTTCATCCATTTCCAGTCATCGTTCGCTACAATACTATACATCAAATTGCTCGAATTTTCACCCTCTACAACATGGTACCATTCGTTTTCCATTTTGTTTAACGGATTTAAAAGCCCCAAAACCGATCATTTTTTCTCGATTTACTTTCCGATATACCCATACACGCCCCTGCGGGGCCAAAAATCAAGAAATAAAGAAGGGAAAAGGGAGAGGGAGGTTCGGGCATCGTTTCTATGTCCTCAGTTTTGGTGGATGCTGCCGGGGAATGGAGAACGCTGACAGGCGAACGGAGAGGCGAACGAGGGGGGAGAGAGACGCCGGAGTCTGTTTGCAAAAAATGACGTCATTGCGCATCTGGGTCATGCGTGACCCCAGATGCGCATCTCCATAATGCGTATTCCAGTGAACGCATGCTCAGCCTGCGTACCTCGTGGGCAAAAAGGATGGAGCAAACTAAATATAGGCATTTTGGGCACCTTCCACACCAAAGTGGTGTATTTTGGTCATTATTTCAAAACATTTAGGGATATTCTCTTTGGTACACTCGTGGAATTGGCTTTTGCCAATGGTACCATCACATTTTTGGCTTCTATACATGGTACACCTGACATATTGTTTCTCTCTTAGTCATACCCTTCTGTTAGACAACTGTTAACAAAACGTTTAAAAAGACATCCAAACCACAAAAAAAAAGAAGATAAAATTAACCCCACTAATTTACATCTCAGCTTGTCAATTTAAACATGTACATTTTACAATCACAGGAGATAAAATGAGAACAACCGAACGAATTAATTACTGAAAGACATGTAATTAATCAATTTGATCATCATTTCACAGAACCCACGACAACATGAATCAACCCATCAGCTAAATTATTACCGACAGAACAAGGGATTTCGGTGGAGCTCCCCATTGAAGCTTCAACACTCAGAATCACCCTCTCTGAGCAAAAATCAACAATTTAACCACAACAAATCGAAACCCTCGAATCACTACACAACCCACTCAACTGTATACACACATAAACACTCAGCCACGCTACACACACACATCGCGGAGCACACACACACACCGCACACTGATCGCACACACTCACCCCCACTGCTCTACAAATACACACGCACACGCATCTTGCAGGTCCCAGGGGAGAAGAGGGAGTGGGTCGCGAGAGGGAGATTGAGTGGAAAAGAGATTGGAGAGAGAGAGATTGTTTGAGAAAGATAGAGAGGAACTGAGAGAGATTAAAAGAGCGGAATAATCGAGAACAATCAAGAAATGGGAAAGAAGAGCTGGGTTTTTTATTGGTAAAGACAAACAAAAATCACTTATATCATTTCTATAATCGAAATTTAACATAAAATTACTACAAAAATAATTTTAAAATTTCCAAAATATAGTTTATTAAATTACGAGCCTTCCCATATTTTTAAAATATTTTTAGGATAAAAAAATAATTAAATATGAATTTTACAAGTTTTAATCCTTTAAATATAATAAAATTCTTAAAATCATTTTAAAATACTTAAACACTCAAAATATTTCACCCAATAATTTTAAAACTAAATAATTATTCAAACATGATATTGCAAAAGATTTCGGAATTTTTAAATACTCCAATGATTTTATAAAAAATTTCCAAGATCAATAACGCATGATTTAAATAAATTTTAATCATAAAAATTTTTTTAAAAAAATACACGGACTAGCACGGCACACATAAATCATCATTTAAGCATGTAAACATGATATCACATATAACTGACCTTTTAAAAAAAATCACCTCATATAATTCCACATTTAACATTAAAATAATAATTTTTAAAATTATGAATTTTCTAAGGCGTTATAACTAATAGAGAAACAATATGTCATGTGTACCATGTATAGAAGTCAAAAATGTGATGGTACCATTGGCAAAAATCCTTTTTTAGTAAACAGTGTTTAAACGGTGTTTAACGTTTCACTTAAAAAAGGGTGTGACTAAGAGAGAAACAATATGTCAGGTGTACCAGGTATAGAAGCAAAAAATGTGATGGTACCATTGGCAAAAGCCAATTCCACGAGTCACTACACCATAAAAGGCCTACGGCAACAACGAAAAAGTGTTGTCGTAGACCCAAAATATGTTGCCTTAGGCCCAAAAAACCCCAAAGGCAACATTTTGCTGATGTTGCTATTTTTGCCGTTGCCTTTGGGGTCAAAGGCAACATTCTAATTCTCTATGGCAACATCAAATTTTCTGTTGACGTAGACTAGCTATGACAACAATATTATCAATTTTTAGCAACATGATATTATGTTGCCTTTGGGTTAAAAATTTTGCAAAAAAGTGGGCCCCACCAGTGGGTCCACTGTTTGGGACCCACTGTGGAGCCCACTTTTTGGAACCCACATGTGAGACCCACTGTGGGACCCACTTTTATGGCAACACAAAATTTTACCTATAGCAACATTTTCTAATAACATTTCTCAACATTAATTTTCCTTTTTGCCAACACTTTATAGCATCAATGGCAAAACTTTTCTATTTCCAACCAAAAATATTAAATATAAAAATATTCATTCCCTAAATACATAATAATCCATACTACATGACACATAATCAATATTCACTACAATCACAACCAACAACCCAAATTCACTACAATCATCAACCAACTAGGAAAGTATTTCCAAACACAATATTCGACAAACAAGTTAACGCACAAAGTTTTACCAAGTACATAAGACTAAAATAACTTCAAAAGACGATCTAAAACATATACATATGGCATGACTAAATTAGGAACTGGTGCCACCGATCATTGGAGTAGCATCTTCATTGTCACTCGAAATAGTGCAGCAGCAAGTCCACCGACCACAAACACTGCAGTAGTGGCAGCTATGCGGCATAGCTACCTATGCCTATTGCTCCATCTGTGAAATAGATTAATAAGAAAGCATAAACACAATCAAATTTGTTGGGTTTTTTAAACCTGAATGCAAATGAAGAAATATCAATTATGCTTCATATTTATTCATGTTGTTATTATATCAGTCCACATCAAATTAAGTTTAAATTCATATATGTAATCCCTGAAGTTGACATTTATAACTCCTTCAAGGACACCTTTGATCTATATATGATACAATTCATCATGTGAACAAAAGGATGCTACAGCAAAGCAATGGATGTGCTAGAATATAAGTCATAAATTAAAACCTGTTTGCTCGAGGCCCCACGACAGTCGAATATTTTATCAGCTTAACATAGTATTATTTATCATTGATAAAGCTTGTTCAGCATTAGCCCTAGACAAAACCAAGAATTAATATTTTAAAACAAGTCAATACATAGTGCAGAAAAGAGAAAGAAAATACACAACATAAATGGTTCTATTGCTAGTAATGACGGATTTCAATCTCCTCCAATATCATAAAAGTACCTGTCATATTGGGTAGTGGCAATCAACTTACAAATAATGGTACACAGAGTGGTAGTGCATACTGCATACCATAAGGAATAATACTACTTCTAAAGAAATAATCTGGTGTTATCAATAACTTTAAATTTACATTATCTTGACCAACTTCTTTTACATGCAATATCATCACATATTTAGTTCACGAAAATTCAGTATAGCTGGAATTACAGATAGATAAATAAAATAAGTTAATGTTCATACTAAAATATGCACATTTATCATAAAAGATAACACAGAAATCTAATTTCTAACTGAATTTGTTCTAAAATTTAAATTTTTTTGCTCAAACCCTTCTTTTCTTAGCGAAACTAAATTTACAGAAAAAATGAAAAATAATACACATTTTTGGTCCATATTCACCACATATTGAGTGGACATAGCAGGTCTGTTTTGTTGTTTTTTTGCTAAATAAGTTGCCCAGAAAATCTCTTCTACATAATATTCCTAATTGCTCGTAGAAGTAATACAAATTTCACGCAATTACCTTAGATTTAAAATATTTCCATGACTTTAAGCATTCTCTATAATGTAAAATTTGGTTAGAAAATTGTCCTGAGAAGCGTTAATAACAGTATGGCCTGCACAAGGAAAAACCCTTATGCAACTAAACACTATTTATCCATATTCAAGAAACCGTAGAATTTGAAATATATGATCTCAGATGCAAGACATTTCTCATAATTTTGAATGAAAAAAACCAGACACTACTCACCACCATCATCAAAAAGAAGTTTCAGGACTTCTCCAGCAACATCTGACTACACCATTGAAAAGAAACAAAGGTCATAAAGAAGAGGGAGGTCAGTGCCAAACTTAACAAATACAGCTAAAGCTAGATGCTTACCTTAACGGGTAGTTCAGTGCCGAACTGATCTAAAAAGCCGATTACTTGGCCTTCTTTGATTAATTAGATTGTTTAGCCATAATTTTAGAAACACAAGCAGAAACGTACAAGTAAAAAAAACTTAAGGAAATCATAATCTCAGCTGAAGAAACTCTTAATGTCCAACGTACTTCTTTACAACTTGGAGGCTATTTCTTTCTTTTCAGAGTTCTTCCCTTTCGGAATGATCCAACCAGCAATCAGAAGCATACCATTAGTATGCAGAACTGCAGAAGTAACAGGGACAACAGGTCCAGTGACACATATTGTAGGAGAAGCAACTAGCTAGCTCCAGATGCTTCCAGTGTAGCTAATTTCCTATAATCGTTTGTGTCTATCTACATACCCGTAAAGCCATCATATTATACTATAGCAATCATGATATCTGAGTGTAATTGTAAAACAAGACAATTGGTTACATCCTATGATCAAAACCAAACCTATATTTAAGCAGTTATAGATACTTGATAACACAGTCAACATTAATACAACTAAAATAGTATATATCAAGATTAAAAAACAAGAACCTACTATAAGAGATTTATAAGAGAGACGCTGTTGAAAATTATATCTGAAAACATGCAAGTCAAGTGATACCACAAACATAACAAATAAGAACCACATTTCTATATACAGTAAACTACCAAAAAAAAATCTTATAAATCTTTAAGAACAATCAGTCCAGTAATACCTTAACCCTCTGTGTGCTATCTTTATCCCAAAATTTAAAAGTACCATCAGACCCAGTAGTTGCGAATGTGTGATGTACCTAAGATAGAAGAATATGAGATTCTCAGTAAAGTATAAATATAACTATAAACATGAATGTAAGAGCACAAAAAGTTTCCTAGACAAATATATATGCCTTCATTTTAATATAAAAAATCTAAGGAATGCACATCTATAATCCTCTTCACTGGTTTAACAAACCCAGGAATTATCATTGCAATCAAATATACAACAGATGATAGAACTTGACTATGCTTTCCTGATGCGAATCTGATACAAAGATCTGACCTAATCAAGCCCTGTAAGGTTCTTTGCTTCACATAGAATAAGAAAGGGGGAGACCTGGTAAATCTAACAGCTGCTCCTGCCTCTGTAAATCGAACACTTCAATTTTCTAATCGATACAAAGAATCGAAACCAAATCAATGATTCTTGAAACCCCAGATGGAAAGAATTGATAATTGCAGATTAAAGAAACAGGCTGATATGCAAAATCAAGAAACAACATGATATGTAAACCTCTCAAACCAGACCTTTCAACTAGTCCTATAGGTAGATCAACTGATACAAACTAATAAATGCATATAAAAAAATTAACTAAAATTACTTACTAAAAAATAGAAATAGAAATTTAATAACTGAATCAAAAAATGAATTGCTTCAATAGAGGGGGGTTTCGTATGAAAAAATGTCGTGGGATTTCAAGCTAGACCTATGAATTGGAACCACGGAACTGGTTCTCGAGTTATTATTTAGAGCTTTGGGTGCGTGTTTGATAATGGTGAGATGAAGAACTATGGTTTAAATTTGTGTGTGTATTTGTGTGGTTGAGAAGACAGAGGGGAGGTGATAGAATATATTTTTATATATATTTTAGATGATTTTATTCTCATATTTATTGTGTTTTGCATTGATTTGGATTTTTATTTAATAGATTTTATTGTTTTATTGTAGGAAATAAAGAATTCATGACTTGGAAGGATTTGGAGCAAAAAGAGCTATTTTGGAGATAAAATAAGAGAAAATTCGTATTATTGGGCTATACGGGCTGCCTGCACTGTTTGGGCCATATCTTGAGTTCCAGAAGTCAGAATTTGACGATCTTACTGTCCACGCGAAGCTTGTGAAATTATCTTTAATTCAGAGGTGGTCCAGTAAGCAAAATCCAACTGGAAGAGCCCAGAAACAGAGGAGAAAAAGAAGTGACAAATTTTACAAGAAAATCCTATTCAATTATGGATATCTTTTTGTAAATTGATTAGGATATTAAAAATACTTTTATTAGGAGATAGATATCAGATTTTATTAAGGAGTTTTATTATAAAAAGAAGGAGAGAACAGAGATAGACATATACAGACGTATTTTATATTTTACAAAAAAAGCTAGGGTTTTGTTTTTTCTCTCTTCATCTCTTCCTTTGTAAGCACTTAGTTTAATTTGGATCTTTATTGTTCTCCGTTATTCAAAGGTTTAAGGTACTCTTTATCTCATCTTGTTTATTAGTATATGTTTTTTATGGCTTTCTTTATTATTATTATTATTAGTTTTTATTCTACCATGAGTGAGTAGTTTAATTCTAGGGTATTAAGGGGAGCCATGTTTGCACCATGATTTGGGCGTAATTTGATTAGTATATTGATGGGTAAAGAGTAATTCTGATTGATATGTTATAATTCTTAATTTGTGTAATTGCGCAATATCATGGATTAATTGATTGCAATAGGAGTAATAGATCGAGAGATTTTACTACTAGAGGCTTACATACAATTAGCAGAATTGAAGGTGAGTGTGAGAACATCATTAGATATTCTGAGAGTGTTAATGCTTGAGAAAGATTAACCGTTAATGCTTGAGAAAGATTAACCATTGCTTTAATTACTTAATCCCATTGAAAAGCTATACTTTTGTGATTTGTTTGGTGTAAACATGGTGAACCTGAATTGCCCTAGATCCCTTAATTAATTGATTTAAAACTTTGTTAAATTTGTTTTAGTAGTTAACACAATTCTCAAACAATCGTTGTGACTAGAAACAATTGATAGCAATTGAATTGAAATTGAAATTGTCTCCTTGAGGATTCGACCCGTATTTGCTAGTATCTACTACAATTGATACCGTGCGCTTGCGGTTAGACATAATTTAACATATCAAGTTTTTGGCGCCGCTGCCGGGGAGACAGCGAGTTTCTATTGATTTTAATTTAGTTGTTTAGATTGTTTCCATTGTCTCATTGGAACTTTTGTTCCAATTGAGGCAAATTTTACTACGTTTTCTTGGCTTTGTTGAGTGTCTACAGGTTTGCAATGGGTGAAGTTGATACTTTTGCACTCTTATCTTCCCTAGTAGAGGCACGCACTCAAGAAATTGCTTCATTCAACCCTACAGAGCCCACTATGCGTCCAATGAGTATCAATGAGATGTCACAAGTGGCCCCTAAAACTTACAACTTCTGTCCAATTTGTGGTGTCCAGGGTCACTATGGTTTGGAATGCTATTACAATGTATATAATTCTCAGAGTGCTCAGTTGGGACAAATGAATTCTTTTGAAGAAGGATATGGGTACAATCAGTATTCAAACACTTTTGATCAAGAATGCATGAATCAACCAGATTTTTACTACCAGGACAATGGTGCTCAAAATTTTTCATATCATAATCAACAACAGTTTGAGCAACAATATTATCAGTCATATGAGCAGCCGCCACAGCAAGAATATCAATATCCTCCTCTACAAGAAGATCTACATGTTTCTCAACCCAGTGTAGATGTGCAAGCTGATCAGACAAATGAGATGTGGGATATCTTGAATAAACTGCTAAAGAGTTCTGAAGAACAAGCCGAGGCGATCAAAGAATTAGAAACTCAAAGTCTGGCGATTGAATCTCAATTTGCACCGTTGGCTAACTCTTCTACTACAGGGCAGCTCGACTATTTACCATCATCATCTATCCGATCCGAAGAGGACCTGATTGCTATCAATCTCACAAGCGATCAGGAATATGATAGTTTCTCCATGTATGTTGATGATGAGGCCATTGATAAAGAGAAGGAGCATGCCACCGATGACGAGATCAATGATGTGGCTGCTACCAAGGACAATGTGACTGATGATGAGGCTACGAAGGAAAGCAATACAGAGATGGTTGTTGTTTCTCTTCCACAACCTGTGCCTAAGCTACCATGTATTGATAAATTTGCTCTCGATCTAGCCTCTACTTACAAGGCTTCTTTGCTCAAGAATACTTATTTCAAGGTTGATGTGATGACAAATATTGTCCAAGATGATATTTCTCAAATTCTGGTTGAGGATCCATACAAAGTGGCTCCTACGTTTGAAGCTCGAGAAGAGGGAGAAGATGGAAGTGTCTTATTAGCCAATGATGTGATAAGCCAAGATGTCCGAATGGCTCCAGTGAAAGTGAGGAGTGAAGAAAAGCCACCACCAGAACCTCCACCTTATGTCAAGGGAGTTCAATATTTTCGTGGTGTTGAATTTTATCGTTGTTTTATCACAAAGTTTTCCAAAACTGCACAAGCACTCTCTCTATTGCTTATTAATGACATATTTTATTTTACTGATGCTTGTTTGGAGACTTTCTGCAGGATAAAGACAACCACTAACACTCTTGATACTTTTTGTGGTGGCGAGTTTATGATCGAGAAATTGGATATTCCGTCTCCATCGGAGTATTTTTGAGGACGTCAAGCTATTGACGTTAAAGAAGCGCTGCTTGGGAGGCAACCCATGATTTTTATAAGGTTAGTAGATTTTTTATTTCATTTTCTTATAAAAAAAAATTTTGTGTTGTATTTGTAAAAAAAAAAAAAAAAATTTGTTGAATGAGTGTTCTGCAAAAAAAAAAAAAAAAAAAAAAAATCGAAACAGTGTTTTTTGGGCAGGCTGCACCTGTGCAACGCAGGTTGCGCCTGCGTTTCTGCTCTCCACGCAGGTTGCGCCTGTGTTGCGCAGGTTGCCCCTGCGTTTTACCCCCTGTAACGCAGGCTGCGCCTGCGTTACTGACCTTCCCGCGCCCTGCGCACCTGTAACGCAGGTTGCGCATGCGTTATACCCCTTCTGCCCAGAAATTTTTCGAAAATTGTTGTTTTTACAACATAATTTCACCCAAAATTTTATCTTAACCCAAATTTCTTCAATTCCTAATTCCTATATCTATCATACATCAATTCTAAACCTCCCAAATCTCTCATACACATTAAATTTTTAAATCTCATCTCTCCATCATCTTATATTTATACCCACCTATCCATACAAATCCAATTCCTCTTCTATTTCTTTAAATCTCTAAAAATTCAATTGTAAAGAGGAATTAATTGCAAGTTCACCTCTTCGATTCGTATTGGGTAATTCTTTTCTCTAATCTTATTTTTATTACGAATTTGTGTTCTTGTAAATTGGGATTTTGTATTATTCTTGGAATTTTGGCTATTTTTGGTGTGATATTGCTTGGAAATTATTGGGTGAGCTTCTTGTGAGTTGGGAGAGGTGGTGCTAGTGTTGGGAAATTGCTACAGACAGGGGATTTTTGCCTAACAAGCATGTTGAGTTGCGATGGGGAAGGATATGTAAGGCGCGCCTTGTAGAAATTAAATTTGAGCAAGCACATACTTCTTCAATATTTTCAAATGCCACTTCATGCTTATGCACTAGGGGAGTATTCTACACCTTTCTTTGTATATTTATTATATTTATTTTTTTTCTTTATTTTTTTTTTCTTTTCTTTTCTATATTTGTTCATTGAGGACAATGAAGCGCTTAATTGTGGGGAGGTGTTCTCAACGTAGTGTATTACTTGTTAAAAAAAAAAATCCAAAAAAATTAAAAAATTAAAAATACCAAAAATAATTCTAGCCATGCAATTTGATTAGTTGTTGTATTTTGCTTGATACACCCATGCATGCGTAGAATTCTTGTGTTTATTGACGCTTTTGTATGAGAAGTGACGTGCTTTGTTCTTGTGCACACACTTTCACTAGCAAGTTGAAGCTGGTAGACTTAATTGGATGTTGTAAGTGATTAGAATGACATGAATATGTGCAAGATGACTTGGTTTTCATGCTTTGAGTACAAGTAGGTGCGTTAGAGAGTCTTGTTACCTGGGATTGATTATGTTTTGTCACACCAAGTGAGTTTTGAGCCTATATGCATATCTTTTGCATGATTTTTCGTTTGCTTGACTGTCCACATGTTGTTTACATTGCTAGCACTTACTTGAGATCTTTCTTGAAATGCATGACATTACTTGATGATGAGATGATAAAGGCAATTAGGTATAACCTCGTATTTCCCATATTTCCACACCTTTTAAACATGATCAATTAGTTAACCCTTTGAGCCTAATCCTATTCTTTCGGTGACACACCACATTACTTGCCATTATCCTTTTTATTCTATTGGCCTTACATTGAATTTGAACCTAAATTGTCAAAGGCTAGTATCGTGCTTAAGGGAGTAATAAGGTGTTCATAAAAGGAGGGTTATTGGTGATCATACTTTTGGGGAATTATTGATTTTGGTTGATGCTTGTTAGTCGAAATTCATAATAATATCTATGGATCATTGTGCTTATTCCTTAGCTCTCATAGAAAAAAAATAGAAAAAAAAAGAAAAAAAAAAAGAAAGAAAAAAAAATGAATAAATTTGAGAGCATTCTTATGTTTGTGTGATCCTACTTTGATTCGACTAGACAAGGTGTTTATTGGACTATGATAAAAGTTCAAGTGTGGGGAAGTATTTATTGGTTTTAATAAGTATGGGAGTTGTTTTAATTTCATTGTTGGGTACTAGCTTTTGACGTTAACCTGTTTTAGCTTTACTTGACATACCTGGTCCCTAGCCCACGCTACAACCCGAATAAAGACCTTTTGATTGTCATCAGTGATGTATGTTGTGTTGAGAGTGAGATTGATTGCGAGTGTCAAGTTGTGTTTATGATTTTGTTGGAATTGAGTGATACACTTAACCTTGTTCTTGAGTGAATATTCGTTTTTGAGTGAAAGGTGAGTTATTACTTGTTTTGGCATAGGAGATCCCAGGTTTAGACTTAAAGATGTGTTTCTTGTGGGCTTAGCATGATTAATTACCAACGATTTTTACACTTGACATGAATTTTTATGACCTTCTGCATGTTGGTTGAGTAGACTACGTGAATACTTGCACTTTCGACACCAAGACATCGTATGTTTGCTTTGATTCTTAAGTTGATGTGGCGTGAGAGGACTTGTGTGTGTGGTGTTGTGTTAGCATTAATCTTTTGCATGGTTAGATGAATTTTGTGGGTACATTCACTATAAACCCTCACGAGACAACACTCGTCCTACTAGGGCTGCCTAGGGGTTTAACGGCTTGTTGCATATGCTCAATGCAATCGTGTCATCTACGAAAGTGATGTTTGTTAGGACTTAGTTTTTATTTCACTTATTTGCCTGAGGACGTGCAAATGCTTAGTGTGGGGATGTTTGATAGAATATATTTTTATATATATTTTAGATGATTTTATTCTCATATTTATTGTGTTTTGCATTGATTTGGATTTTTATTTAATAGATTTTATTGTTTTATTGTAGGAAATAAAGAATTCATGACTTGGAAGGATTTGGAGCAAAAAGAGCTATTTTGGAGATAAAATAGGAGAAAATTCGTATTATTGGGCTATACGGGCTGCCTGCACTGTTTGGGCCATATCTTGAGTTCCAGAAGTCAGAATTTGACGATCTTACTGTCCACGCGAAGCTTGTGAAATTATCTTTAATTCAGAGGTGGTCCAGTAAGCAAAATCCAACTGGAAGAGCCCAGAAACAGAGGAGAAAAAGAAGTGACAAATTTTACAAGAAAATCCTATTCAATTATGGATATCTTTTTGTAAATTGATTAGGATATTAAAAATACTTTTATTAGGAGATAGATATCAGATTTTATTAAGGAGTTTTATTATAAAAAGAAGGAGAGAACAGAGATAGACATATACAGACGTATTTTATATTTTACAAAAAAAGCTAGGGTTTTGTTTTTTCTCTCTTCATCTCTTCCTTTGTAAGCACTTGGTTTAATTTGGATCTTTATTGTTCTCCGTTATTCAAAGGTTTAAGGTACTCTTTATCTCATCTTGTTTATTAGTATATGTTTTTTATGGCTTTCTTTATTATTATTATTATTAGTTTTTATTCTACCATGAGTGAGTAGTTTAATTCTAGGGTATTAAGGGGAGCCATGTTTGCACCATGATTTGGGCGTAATTTGATTAGTATATTGATGGGTAAAGAGTAATTCTGATTGATATGTTATAATTCTTAATTTGTGTAATTGCGCAATATCATGGATTAATTGATTGCAATAGGAGTAATAGATCGAGAGATTTTACTACTAGAGGCTTACACACAATTAGCAGAATTGAAGGTGAGTGTGAGAACATCATTAGATATTCTGAGAGTGTTAATGCTTGAGAAAGATTAACCGTTAATGCTTGAGAAAGATTAACCATTGCTTTAATTACTTAATCCCATTGAAAAGCTATACTTTTGTGATTTGTTTGGTGTAAACATGGTGAACCTGAATTGCCCTAGATCCCTTAATTAATTGATTTAAAACTTTGTTAAATTTGTTTTAGTAGTTAACACAATTCTCAAACAATCGTTGTGACTAGAAACAATTGATAGCAATTGAATTGAAATTGAAATTGTCTCCTTGAGGATTCGACCCGTATTTGCTAGTATCTACTACAATTGATACCGTGCGCTTGCGGTTAGACATAATTTAACATATCAGGAGGCTGAGAAGATATAGGGGGAAATGAAAATTTTGTGTATGTGGATCTGGGTTTTGTGTAAAGGGGGGGAAATGAAAATTTTGGGAAGGAGGAAATGAAATACGGAGTATTGGATAAGCGGGAGAATGAGGGGAAATATGTTAATATTTGTGAGGCGGTATTATTGCCGTTCATGACTAATCCAACTTCTTCTAAAGTTTCATCTTTTTGTCTCTTACAAGTTACAAGGGAAAAAAATAATTTGTTTTTTTATTCTTTTATTTATTTATTAAATTGCTAATTAAGCATTTAATTATTTTTATATAATTTAAATAATATATTCAAATATTTTTAATCATATAAGACAATATTTTTATTTTAATGATATATTAAAATTTATTTAGATAACAAATCATTTTAAAAATTTTGTTTAATAATATTTAATGAACATAAAAATTAAATTATTCACCTTAAAACGTTTTAACCTTTTTAATGAATTATTCACTTTTACGGACATATTATAGATTTTTATAAAAAATTCTTGCTTTAATTTTTATCCAAATAAAGTAATTTTCATGTGAAAAAAGTAAAAAAAAAAAATAGTTCGAAACATAAAATTTAGTTCATTGTAAAATTATGGCAACACAATTTCATACCTATGGCAACATGCAAACACTTTTATTCTATGCCAACATATTTCTGCTACCTAAGGCAACATGAAAATGATAATGTTGTAATAGCCAAAAACATGCATGGCAAATGCAACATATCCAAAGCCAACATAGGCTCTAAATGTGGTCGTAGGCCTTTTATGGTGTAGTGAGTGTACCAAGGATGAAGGCCGTAACTATCGTTTTTTTATCCAAGCTTGACAAAAATACCAATATGCGGGAGATGCGGCCATATATACCAACCACTTACGCATTCATTAGAGGAGTAATACTGTTACGCATTCAAGATAAGCTTATCATGCCATTACGCATTATGGATATGTGTAATATAAGTATATTACGCATTGTTAATCTGGGTAATATATATTAGACACTCATTTTCAATTTTGGTATTTATGCGTATTACATATTTCTCAAAATTGATTTTTTTTGTAAAATATATATTTGTAAACACTATTAAAAAATTTATAATCAAATGGTCAATTAAAATTGTATTTTTTTAATGAGTCCGGTGGCTTGATTTTTAAAAAAATCGGGGATCAGCCCCGATTTTTTAAAAATCAGGAAAATTAGGATTTTTTGTCTATCAGGAAAAATTACGATTTTGGTTCTAGAGTTTAGGATTGTAAACAACCCTAAACCCTAAATTCGTATACGGTTTATTCGTCATTCTGGATATTTTAAAACCCAAAATAGAAAAGTTGAACCCAAAGGTTAACCGTTGAACCACTAAGGAAATAATGATAAATTTAAAAATTTTAATTAAAAAATATTATGAATATTTCTAAAATCCAAAATGGAAAAGTTGAATCTCAGAGGTTAATTGTTGAAACCCGAAGCAAATATAGATAAATTTAAAAAATTTAATAAAAAATTTAAATATTTCTAAATTCCAAATGAAACCCGTTGAATCCCAAATAAAAACTATTTAATCCCTAAAAAATAACAATCAAAATTTAAAATATTAATTAAAAATTAATGTATAAAATTTTAATATATTAATAATTAAAAAATCTAAATCTTCTGTTCCCCTCCCCTGCCCCACCCTCTGTTTCCCGTGCTTCTTGTATCAAACGCCGCAATTGCCTGTCACCAAGTGAATTACTACAGCATCTTTTATTACGTGTTTTGATGAGACTTAATAGAAAAACATATTAAAAAAAACATATTATGCATTTAGAAGTGACTTAATAAAAGGGTATTATATTTTTTCAAAAAAAAAATAAAAAAAAATAAAAAGGTATTATTGACCATAATTGCGAGATATGTTAATTCGGTAACTAAAGGTAAAAAAGTTTGATAAAAATGTCATTATTTCGTGTAACGGAGATAATATCCCAAACATTTATTTGACACACACACAGCCAAACAACAACTTAAATACAAAACCCTAACAAAAGCCCGAGCAAAAATCAAATCGAATAGAGAAGTGGAGGGTAACAATGGCTTGCAATGGCACGGGAGGCTGCGAGTCCGGTTGTTACAAAGACGAAATTGAATCAACCAATGGCGTGCTGCCAAGTGTCACTAACTCTACTAACGGTCCCCTCCCTAACCTATGCTTGAAGTGCAAATCCAGCGAAATTATCGCCGGTGGCGTTAACGGTGGAAATAACATGAAGTTGTGCGCTGAATGCTTCCGTGGCAACTTGTATGGTAAATTTAAGTTCGCTGTCACGGCTAATGCCATGATCTCTCCCTCCGATAATGTTCTCGTCGCCTTCTCCGGTGGTACTTCTTCCAGGTTTATTTCTTACTCAATTTCATATTTCTAGAGTTTTTGTTGATTATATTGCTTTTGCGGAACACATTTGTATGTATATAGATAACTAACTTGAAATGAGAATCCATGATTTGTATAGCTGAAATCACGACTGACTAGTGCTCACGGCCTCCTTTTTAGTATATATGAGGTCAAATGAGAACGGATTGATATATGCACATGTAGTATTTGGAAAGAGGTATACTATCTGTGTTAAAATAAGGATTGTAAATCCGGTTAAAACTTGAAATGAGGATTATAATCGAGTACAAATGTTGTACAAGGTGCACAACTTATTTCTTTTCCAGTTATCTGATCCGCTTATACACAGTAATATGAGAAAGGTTGCATAAATACTACAATTTTCTTATTAATTATGTGTTACTTTAACATGCTTACGATTTAAGTTCCGAGAAAAACATAATATGAATGTTTTAGAGATAACTTCGAGGGATATAGAATTGTAATCATTGGAAATTTATATTGAAGTGATTTTTTTTTTTGTGTTTGTAATTTGTGACCAATTGCAATTATTATATGACATACTAAAAAGACATAGAGGCTGTTTGGCTTACCATTTTGGCCTCTTAATAAGAGGTAAAAACTCTACGCCAAACATTACAATAATCTAAGAGTACGAAAATAGTCAACAGTAATTGCCGAAGTTGTTTTATTGATTTCTAAGCAATTTAAAGTATATTCTAGGGTGGCGCTTCAGTTCGTGCATGAGATGCAAGTTAAATCACAGAAGAATTTTGATGCAAGTAGAGATAGATCGTTACCGGTATTTGGTGTTGGAGTTGCTTTTGTTGATGAAAGTGCCTTTCATCGATTTCCTTCCAATGAATTGGACAAAGAAATTGAAGCAATGAAACTTGTCGTGGATGAACTATCTCCGCCAACAAAAGCTTTCCATGTTATTCCAATTGAAAGCATTTGCTCGTCCAATTCTAACAGTGCAAGAGACAATTTGAATGAGTTATTAAGTGCTGTTAGTGATAAAACTGGAAAAGAGGATCTGGTGGTTCAGCTGCGCATGTTGTCATTGCAAAAGGTTTGGATCTATTCACTTTCTTTGTGCAAAACCGTTGAACCATGGAAGATATAGATGTATAATTATTACTGGTATCATGCAGACTGCTCTTGAAAATGGATACAGCAAACTTGTTTTAGGATCGTGTACGTCAAGGATTGCTTGTCACGTGATTGCATCAACAGTGAAGGTACGTCTCCATTTTTTCAAAGAGATCTGTAAATAATTAAATAAAGAGTTGTTCTTTCTAAAATTTTAGATTCTTACTGAGTACTGTATAGTGATTAATACTACTCTTTATGCAAAACTGACCTGGATTAAATTTCTGAGGTACTGTAACTTGTTTTGTTATCTCATGAAAAATAAGTGGAGCACATTTCATTACAAAGAAAAAGTAAAATGAATAGTTTCATGTACTTCCATGCTGCATTAGTTTTCTGACTAGTTTGTGTCGTGTGACTCTAATGCTTCTCTATCCACACATACAATCAGTTACATACTTGTATCTCATGTATATCAAGGAAACAAAAGGAAAGCTTTTATCATAGGAGCAATACATTTTTTGCTGGATGCCACATTAATGGTCATGCTTAAAGTTTATATTTTGTTTCATATACTGTATTATTTTGGATAAAGTGTAAGTGAATTGTGTGGAGTGTGAATATATTTGGGCACATAATTTTATGTTATAAATCATAGAACTCATTATTGATGTCGTTATGATTGATTGCCTAGCATCTGTTATATGACCTTCACATAACAACAGGGCTACTTGTAATATTATTTTAATTGCATTTGAAATCTCTTTCAAGTGTTTGAATTATAGAATGATGATTTCTTTTTTAGATGTATTTAAATGTCTATTTCATTTGAGTTAAATTCCATTTGGTAGGTTAGTGGAACTTCAGGAAACAAGTAACTACATTTTTATTAGGTATTGATAAATTAGACTATGCGTGCTGAAGCCCAAATCCCAGAAACAGCAACAGATTTCCGAGTCACTGCTTAGCACATTTTAAAAAGTGGAGCATGCTTAGCAACGCCTTCTCAGTGCCAGATTATACGCGTTTCCGCGCTTTTGGGAAGAAATATCAAATTATGTTTTTTTTAAAAATAAAATAAAATAGGCTTTTATCAAGTAGAGTACAAGTTCAACTTCCTGGTTTTTTTTACATTGAAACACACATGAGTGTCTATTTGTTTACAAATTGTAACTAGCAATATGTTGTACAGTATATTCTAAAGATTTTGGTAACATATCTCTCTAATTTAGAGAGACAGTTGCAATTATCATAGATGTTAAAACTAGTAAATGGTATATTATTGTAAACATCAGCAGGGCATACTTTCACGTATTTAATTTGCATAAAGCTTATTTATTTGAATTTAAAACAGAGAACTATCAATGCGTCCCTTTTATACTGCACATCATCACATCAATGATGAAAATAAACCAAGTACTCAAGATCGACTATTTTTGGAAAAATATAATTATGGATCTGGTGTTGTCTTCATGGTCAGGTGGCTCAACTTGGGTGGTCATCTCAAGATTAGGGATGTAGATCTTTAGAAGAGCATACCAAGTTTCATATGGTGTAGTCTTGCAAGCTCAACTAGGGTATAATTGTGTCTAACATAATTATGCTCTTCATACAATATAACCACAACATAGATCGTGTACCGGCAGTTAGCAGTGCTTTTATGGGTATGGCTGCTTGATAAGAAAGAGGTAACTGTACCCTTTAAAGACGGACTATTTGCCTTGTCTCATGCATGAAATATTGGTGGCTATAATGTATCGAGTGCAAAATCATTTTAAAGTTATGAGACCCTAGTTGAGCTTGCAAGACTTTAATATTGGCCAACTAGATATGGTTTTCTTTTTATTTATGTACAGCCCTTAACAATTATGAAAATTTTGCGGCTTTGAATGATGAACAAAGCTTGAGCAAATTGATTATCGAAAGGTGAATCAAGGTATATGTATGTAAACACACATGTACAAAAGGTTGTTACTTTTTGAAATTTGTAGAACGCATTTTTACATGCTGTGCCAATTATAGAATTTATGCACATATTTACAGTTATAAGTGATTACTGTCTTAATATATTAGCCATGGGGTATAATATATAATATGTGCACAAATTTTAGATATATGTACAAAATGTGCTCTTTCAAAAGAATTTGATAGCATGACCTATAAGTACCTTTTTCCTGCGGTATAACTTAGTGAATGTAATGTAACACATGATTTTCTGAATTAAGATATATATAAACTATCTCTCTTTTCACACCTATGATTGAAGTTACGTGTATTTTATTGACTAAAATCCCATCTCATACGCAAGGTGCCTGAAGTACTCAAATGAACTAGGGAAAAATAAAAAAAACGAAGAAGACAGATAAATAAAAATAAATAAAAAGGTTTTGGTTGAGTGTTAAGCATTCCTACCTTCATGTTGATGAAATTGATAGAAGCATATGAAGCGGCTAATGGTACCATTTTATCAACAGGGGCAGGGTTACTCTTTAGCTGCAGATATACAATATGTTGATGCCAGGTTGGAGATACCAGTGGTCCTTCCCCTGCGTGATTGTACGTCACAAGAGCTTAACATGCTATGTAAACTAGACAGGTCAGATGATCTGAACCTCTTTCACTTGTTTTGATTAAGTCATTCATGTCTAGTTTTCCCCTAGGAGGCCCTTTTCTTGTATTAGAGTAAAAAAATTGGCAAGCCTTTACCGGTTTACCCTGTAAGGCCTTAACCAATATGCAGTTAAAATGTATTTTTGAAAACAAAAACTCTATTTACATGAACCTAATCAACAATAATTTTTGGCATGGTGGAACTAATGTTTTACAGTATGCAGTTTAAAGACTTTGGAACTCTATAATGGTACTCGTGCTGGTATCAATGGGTTGATCTCCTCATTTGTCAAACTTCTGCAGGTAGAATGGACCCCGGGAAAAAAATTGTGTGTTATTTTGTTTGTTCCTTGATTAATCGTCTATATTGGTATATTAACAATGTAATATTGGTTGCTTAACCTTTTTTGGAGTTTTAAATGAAATCATTTGCTGAAATTATTAGGATCAACCCCTAAATCTCCCTTAATACTATTTTAGTCTCCGTGTTTAGCTTCATATTTAATTTCAATATCGCAGGAAGAGAATCCTTCTCGGGAGTGCACAATTGTAAGGACAGCAGCAAAGCTAACTCCATTTCATTTTAATAAGATTCCAGAAGAAGCGGATGACTGTAACTTGCAGTTGGCATCTCAACGACGCCGGAAGAAATTCAATCTGAAGTCTAATGAACTTCTTCCCCCGGAATCTTACTGTCCAATTTGCTGTAGCCCACTAGATGAGAATAGTGTCTCTAGCTTGTCTTTTGATAATGGACATACATGTCATGAATCATTTGGGTCAAAATGCTGTTCTAGTTGCCAATTTCAGATTCTCCCAAAGGAAACATTACATATGGAGCACTTCTACTCTCTTTTACCACAATCTATAACTGATCGAGCTAAAGATGGTGGCTGTCGCAACCAGAGATCTTTAAGGTATGAAATGTCCATGCATCTTCTTTTTTATTATTTATTTTCCTTAAAACTAATACACTTTTTTTGGAGGGAATCTCTTTAATCTAAACCTTGAACGTGTACAAGGTCCATTCTCAAGGGACACAACTTGTGACTGGATAAATTGTTTATAAGAATGATTGGCAGCACCTTTTTGGATTTTGCAAGATTGATAAGAAAATACATTAGTGTAGTAGTGCATGTCTAATTTAGGAAAGTAATAAAGTATATATATTTGCATGTAAGTTTTGTATCCCTGAGTAGTTTTTTAGCTGTACAATCTTGTAAGATTTGTTTTGATGTAATGTAGAGTTTTTTTTTAAATATTCCTTTCAATTATTGCTTTTAGGGAGCAAATACAAGATTGCCTTCTTTCAGACAACGAAGATGGAACTTGATCCCTAAACATTGCTACTATGCCTTCTGCACATTGTGGTTTGATTAGTTAAATTGGGTCACCGGCGATTTTGAGACTTGGTCAAAATGGTTGATGAAGCAATGTCTCTAGCAGCAAGAAACCTGAATGAATTGGGATACGAATTGAATTACTGAGCATAAGTGTCTATGAATGCACAAGTGCAGTTGATAATTGTTGAATTAAGTTGTAGAGCTACAAAAAAAACTGTAATCGGTTGTAGATGCCAACTTTTTCATTTTGTCGGTTTTATGGATACTACCTACTGCCAACTTTGTATGCAGAGCTACAATAAAATCTGTAATCAGTTAGATTTTAATTTCTGATTCTGTATACATGGTCGAAGGAATATAGGAGTAGCTTTTATGGACCTCATGGTGACTACAAATTATATTTTTGCTCCTGTTTTTTAGTGAATATAGATACCGGATTCAGAGTTGGCACAGATAGATCATTTTGCCATATTGCGCTGGTTGGTACATCCAGTTTCCTTTGTTATTATTTGTATTTCGTGTCCTTAATCCGATGCCAAGATGCGGAAAATATTGGAGCATGCACAAATCTGAAAAATCTAACCAAGAGTGGGAATCATATTTGGCTCAAGCATACATCAGAAATGCCCAATCATATAATCTAAACTATCTAATTTGTTGCTTAAATCTATACTGTCTAATCTGTAGCTGGTGCTATTACTATACTGTATCATCAAAAGAGCAACAAGTATAGGCATGCAGAGACATAAACTTGCATTGCTCCTGATACTCCAGCATGCCCATAGCGGTGCACTGGTACACATATTAGCTTCGAAATCTCCTCTTTCCTGTAAGAAATCAGTTTCGTATGCCACTCAATCAGCTAGCATCCACATGGCATAGCTATTTTACAAATTCACGTGTTTATAAATAAGTTTGAAAATTTCATAAAAAATTGTAGTATGCAATTGTTCCGGTAAGAAAATTAGCTAAAGTCAATTGTATTTTATATACAAAAGTTTGATGGCATTTTTGTAATAATAGAATTCACCCCCTGTATTTACAAAAACACCCTTACTTTTGTATTGAAAAATGAATGAAATATAGGATATTACCTATAGTTAACTATAGGAACATTAAGCCCTGTTATGTATCAGTATATATGTAAATTATTATTTTGTAAAAAATACGGTAAAGTTATAGACACAAATTTGGTGTGAAGTCGAGAATTAGAGTGCAGTAAAATAAAAGGGAAAAAGAAGTCCAAACATTGAGCAACATAAAACCAACCTGGACGATCCTTCCCTCATCAGATCTTTGCCTTAAAACCAACTTTTTTATCCTTTTCAAACCACCTCTCAAATCTCTCTCCCTCTCTCTCTCTCAAATCTCTCCCCATAATTTATTCGACTAGTTCTCTCGCTCTCTCTCTCTAGAAAAAGTCCTCTTTCTCTACAATATTATAGTATACATATCCTTTTTTTAAGAAGTATATTTCGTCATCTTCTTCTGTGTCTATACTATTACATCATCATCCTTGGAATAATCATAATAATATCGAAAAAAACAAAACGGCAATTATACCATTTTTATTATTCATCTGTTCACTTTCATACATTTCGCCAGCTTTTTTCACCCCCCTTCTTTTTTGCATATAATTCATCTTGCTTTTGTATATAGATACAAACCACAGAGAAGCGATCTCATAATAAAAAAGGTATAATTCAATATTCTGATCATCATTTATCATATCTATGATCCATCACATATCATTATGATCATCATTTTACTGTTACATTAATAATCATTCTCATTTTGTTATAATTTTGAATTTATGTATTGGAATATTTAATTATATGTGTGTGTTTTGATTGATGCTAATATATATGTTTGATCAATTTGTTGAGTAAAGTATATGTTGATGTTGTTATGCTGCAATTGATGTGTTGTACATTGCGAATTCGATAGCTTGGCCTTGCGATATTCGATTCGTAGATATTGTGCTCGTATTTAAAATTTCGTTATGTAAGCATGTCGCTAAGGCAATATTCATGATCCCTGAAATGTACTTTTGATTTTTGAATTATGCGGAGTAGAGAAACCTTCCACGTGTATCAATAGTTTTTCGGGTAATTTTGTCAATGTATCTCATAATCATTTGATTTTTGATTTCTATAGTTTGTATTCATTTGTGTAAGTTTAGATATGATTATATATATGGGTGTTTATTTGTATGATTTCAATGTCGCTTCCTTATTTATTATATCTGCAGTTCTTACTTGTTTGGGAATTCTGCAACTTGGAAGTCTGAAAGGTTTTCTCTCCTTTTTTTTTTTTTTTCTTCGGAGTGACAATTATAAGAGCAGAATCTACTCAATGTCTAGCACGACAAAAGGTTTGGAACCTGCATTTCAGGGTGCAGGGCAGAGACTGTATCCTTAATTAATTGTCTAAAAAGAACCTATGTTGATAAAAATATTGTTCTTGTTATTGGTTAGCATATCTGTAAATTATTTCTTTGTCAACGCATAAATGAAATATCCATTGATGTATCTTAATTTGTTATTTTTATGTAATTCCCGTATTTTAAGTTCCTCTTCTATGTTGGTTTGTACTTAACCCTTATTAGAGGAACTGAGATTTGGAGAATTGAGAATTTTCTGCCAGTAGCATTGCCCAAATCTGATTATGGCCGATTCTATTCAGGGGATTCGTATATCGTCTTGCAGGTTAATTATGCCTTTCATGCAGTCTTCTTATGTTTCTTTTTGGTTTGGAACTAAGTCAATATTTGAAATTATATACTACATGCTCCATATTCTTGTTCTTTGCAGACAAGTCCGGGTAGGGGAGGTGCTTATTTGCATGACATACACTTCTGGCTAGGAAAAGATACAAGCCAGGTACGATTTTATCCTTTTCTTTAAGAATCCTTCACTACTAGCTGGAAATTTGTTCTCACAAGATAAATAAAACTAATAATAGGATGAAGCTGGAACAGCAGCTATAAAGACTGTAGAGCTTGATGCAATTCTTGGTGGGCGTGCAGTGCAACACAGAGAACTCCAAGGTCACGAGTCAGATAAATTTTTATCATGCTTCAAACCATGCATTCTACCACTAGAAGGTGGTGTTGCATCAGGATTTAAGAAACCTGAAGAGGAAGAGTTCGAAACAAGACTATACGTCTGTAAAGGAAAACGAGCTGTTAGATTGAAGCAGGTGTGACTTGAGCAGCAGATGATAAAAGTCTTGCCAATGTAACCGAGTTTGTTTGGAGTATGATATGATTTTTTTTCTTATCCAGGTCCCCTTCTGTCGGTCTTCATTAAATCATGACGATGTCTTCATACTGGACACGAAAGATAAAATTTTTCAATTCAACGGCGCAAACTCTAATATTCAGGAAAGAGCCAAAGCATTAGAAGTGATTCAGTTTTTAAAAGAAAAGTATCATGAGGGGAAGTGTGATGTCGCAATTGTTGGTATGAGGTTGCTGTTAAATGTTCCTTTTCTTCATTATTAAGCACAATCGGGTCGTATGATCTAAAATTTGATTATCTTAGTTTCTATTTGTTACTTTTAACTCATTCCTTACTTTGGAATTCTGGATCTGAATCAACATCTATTACTTATATTCTTGTGTTATACTTCTGCCCCAGATGATGGAAATCTAAAAGCTGAGTCAGAATCTGATGAATTCTGGGTCATACTTGGCGGCTTCGCTCCAATTGGTAAAAGAGTTCCTAGTGAAGATGATGTTATTCCTGAGATGACAGCTCCCAAACTGTATAGGTGATTTTGTTTTTTGGTCAACATTTTGTTGTATGTTAAACTACTTTCTTATCATGTTGAACGACTAAGGAGTTGGACATCAAAATTATTATGGGTTAGATCGTAAGATATTTCTCTGTATCCGGCCTCCAATAAAAATTTCATTCCACCATAAACTCTTATTTGTCCCATTCTCAAGATATTTGACAAATTAATGCGTAAAAGTTTAGTAGAGGTTTTCAATATATGTAAAATCATTTGCTTTTTTAGTGTGGGTTTGTACTTTATACAAACAACGCTCATGTCTCGACATGGTGCCGTTCAACCTCACCGAGGACTTGATATCTAATAGGAGTTCCTGTAGATGACGCACTAGGATAGTGGATTTCCTATAGGGTTTGGGATACACCATGTTTAGGATTGGTTGCTTAGGGGTCTAGAGGTGATCACAGATTTGATAAGGCTATTTTGTGTTGGTTAATACTTTGCAGTAGCGCACCTACTTATTTTTGCTATACCTGTGACTGTGAAGATAGTGTAAAAGCTTTATTGCCCACATTTGATATGTTGTATTATGATGATTTTGTGCAGCTTCTTTGTTTATTTAGTTCAATTTATAAAAAAAAAACCTTTTGACTTTCAATTGATATATGCAGTCTAAGTTTTTAAGTATTTTTCTGTCCCCCAAGTCGGGGTCTTCATGAACACAGTCTCTCTAGCCCTTGGAGTAGGGGAAAGGTGTACTTATATTTTACCTTGGGTATGTGTAGCTTGGGTTGGTTTGAAATAAGCCAATACATGTTTAGTTACTTTATATGGTTGTGTATTCATCCCCTAAACATAAAACTTTTTTGTTGTTGATTGTATGGCCCGAGGCATTGAATCATCTATTAACCTTTGTTGCAGCATTGTTGGTGGTCAAGTCGATGTTGTAGCTGGTGGACTGTCCAAATCTTTATTAGAAAATAAGAAATGCTTTCTATTAGATTGTGGTGCTGAAGTATTCGTGTGGATTGGTCGGCTAACAAAAGTAGAAGAAAGAAAAGCAGCTATTAAATCTGCCGAGGTAGTTTTATAATTCGGATCGCTATAAAAATGATGCTAGAATGATTCAAAACCTAATATATTTTATTTCCCTTGTAAATAAGAATGATGCTAGAATGATTCAAAACCTAATATATTTTATTTCCCTTGTAAATAAGAAGTGTGTATGGTGATTATCATGACAGGACTTTATAGGTAGCCAAAATAGACCAAAGTCAACATATGTTGCACGTCTTATTCAAGGACACGAGACAAATGCATTCAAGGCCAAATTTGATTCTTGGCCTTCAGGCTCAGCACCCTCTGCTCCCGAGGAAGGTAGAGGAAAAGTAGCAGGTAGATACTCATACACTTAACTGTAAAAGCTATAAATAATTGTGTAACTGTAAAAAAATTAATTTGACCATGAAACTCTTTGAATAATTGTAGCTTTTCTCAAGAAACAAGGTCTTGGCGTAAAAGGAGCGTCAAAAAGTGCTCCAGTTAAGAGTGCTCCCGTTAAAGAAGAAATCCCACCATTGCTTGAAAGAGGTGGAAAAACTGAGGTTGGCTATTAAGACTTTATGGTGTAGTTAGCACCTAGGGGGTTTATATATATAATGAACAATGAGATACTCGACAATGATTTTTAAACAAGTTGACTTAAGCTTTAAGTTAAATAATCCTGGTCAAAAACTTAACATGATGAGCTATCTAAATGGGAAAAAGTAAAAGAAAACCGATCAAGTCAAAAGCCTACAAGAGCTTCTAATAGCTTCTAATGAGTTTTCTGTTTTGATCAAATTAACTACTTAATTGAGCTTGGTTCTTTTATTTACCATTACAGTTCATTTACAGTTACAGTTCAGGTAATTGGACATTAATTTTTAAGGTGATGGAACAATCCAGTTTCAAATGTGCTAATTGTAGCTTGAGTGCAAAACTATATTCATTTACGGAGCTACATAAAAGCTAGCTTATCGACCATTAAGGCTGTGTAGGGTAAAAGGTTCTTCTAAATAGATAATTCGGATTCTATAAATTATCATTCATAGAATCTAAATTATCAATTTAGAAGAACCAATTTTTTCCCGACATAACCATAATGGCGCACACAAAACTACATGGAACCATGAATCTGAATATGTAAATGTATTTCAGCCGCTTAATAGAAATAAAAACAAATATTTTTCATTGATATATTTGTGCACATGTACGCACAAAGCCATAGAACTGAGAAAATCATTTGCACACTTAATATCGAATTTGTATATTTTAAAATCATATGAACACAGACATCAACACTTTTGCAGTTTGCAATCTCATTTCATTATGGTTTGACTAATATATGTATATGAATTCAATAAAATATTTACTGAGGCTGGTTAGCTATTTTAACTACCTTTTCGGGTACGTGTGTGTACTATATATTTATGTATATGTATAATTCCTATGTCAAATAGCATGATCAAGACACGAATAATTCAATTTTCAGGTGTGGCGCATTGATGGAAGTGCTAAAACTCCAGTGCCAGAAGAAGACATTGGTAAATTTTATAGTGGAGATTGCTACATTGTTCTTTACACTTATAATCATCATGATCATGATCATGACAAGAGAGAAGATTTTTACTTATGCTACTGGATTGGGAAGGATAGTGTTGAGGTAATATGTTCCGTCTATTGTTATCAAGTTGAAAGCCAAAGAACAAATGTGAATGCATGTTTAAAGCATAATATAAAAGAAAATTCCTAGGTCGGTGTATGCAAGTGTCTATTATGTAAGGAATCAAGAACTGTAAGTGGCATTCTCACCCCACACATTTTTTTGGTCAATATTGATCATTATTTAAATGAGGAACTACGAGATGTTATAGTTTGATGTGTTCTTGATCCACAATGTATTAGCACAGACCATTTATGACTAGCATTTTCTCTATCATTATTATTTATTAGAGTAGTACTTATGAAGTAATTCAGCATTTGGCATTTTGCTTGTAGCAGAACTTTTACCAAATCACTGTCGTTTCATATCTTTCTAGGTATTCAGCTTTATTCTCTATAATGATAAGGTTATATAATATATAATTTAAGTAAGGCATAAATATTGTTCAAGTACAGGAAGACCAAAAGAATGCAGCTCAATTAATTGTCACAATGTCTAGATCATTGAAGGGACGACCCGTGCAGGTACTTTGTCCACTACTATGATAAGCTACTGCTATGATGAGCATAATTAAAGACAAGTATGTAATAATGCTTTCACAGGGTCGTATATATCAAGGGAAAGAACCACCACAGTTCATTGCCATCTTTCAGCCTATAGTGGTACTTAAGGTACATTGATAAGATCTTGATATTGTTACATTAAACTTTTATGTGATGATACTTATGTCCAGATTATAGCATGATTGTATTAGTACAATTTTTAGTCTCTCTCTTACTCTCAGTACGAATTCATTTGTACATTTTCTTTTTTCTTAGGGAGGAATAAGTTCTGGCTACAAAAATTATATTGCAGAGAAAGGTCAGATTGATGAAACTTACAATGTTGATTGCGTTGCACTGCTTCAAATATTGGGAACCGCCGCGCATCAGAATAAAGTTGTGCAAGTTGACACAGTATGTTCAACAAGTGATTTTCTTACGTCACTTAGTTCTATTTGATGATTGTAGTTATGTTTACTCCATGTCATATTTAACGTGACTACATTTGCATGATTGCATGATATGCATTTAGGACACTCAAGAGCTTTTTGTATGTGTGTTTCGTTTTAACTCAGGTCGCCACATCCTTGAATACTCATCATTGTTTTATTCTGCAATCTGGATCTACTATGTCCATTTGGAAAGGAAGTCATAGTACCGTAGAGCAACAACAGCTAGCCGTCAAAGTTGCCAACTTTTTGAAGGTATACCCATAGCGATGATTATAACCTGGTTAGGGCATGCAAATTTATACTTATGAACATGGTATGTGAAGTAAACTAGTTACATTCTACAGTATGTACTTTGGTATTTTACGTTTTGATTTGGCCAAGTTAAGACTTGCAATACTTGAACATTCTGAAACTGAAAAAGAAGTAAAGTTAAATTAGAAACAAGCTAATAGCTTAAATATAACAAATGGCTTTTTATTTTATGGGTTAAGTGTTAGATTTTCGGAAATTTAATCAATTACGTAGGTACATCTAAATGTCAACTCTATGATTAATAAGAAAATATAAACACCATGGTGGACCACTCGTCATTAATGTGTGACGTGAAACATGGAAGCTTGAAATAAATGTATCGAATATTTGCTTTGGATATATTTGTTTAGTTTATAGCATAGTCATCCATCTACCTCTTTTGCTTGTGAAACTGTTGATTGACACTTGAGATTCTTTGCAACTAAAATAGAAGAAAATTATTAAGCTTTGAAGATGTGTGGTAAACCTTGTTTTCAAAGGCCAAATATAGTTAACTTTGTGTTTTTTATTTGTACATTTAGCCTGGTGCGGATGTGAAACATGCTAAAGAAGGAACCGAACACTCATCTTTCTGGTCTGCTCTCGGAGGAAGACAAAGTTACAATAGCGAAAAAGTGTCTTTGGACATTACTCGAGATCCTCACTTATTCACATTCTCAATTGATGAAGGTGGTTTTGTCATTTAAAATTAACTTGTTTGAGAAAATTACTTTTATTCATTAATTGCATGAATTTTCAGAACACCCATTATAACTTTATCTGCATATTTGAAAGCTTAAGTTTTAATATGAAGCTAGTACCCCTCTTCACCACATTTTTACTGACTATTCCTTCTGCCATGTGGACCTGCCCAGGAAGATTTGAGGTAAGAGTTATTTGTCAAATCACATTCCATAATATCTAAGTTAGACTCTTAAGCCTTGCCAGCTTTTATAGTTTCTATGTGCAATATTCGACAGGTCAAGGAAGTTTACAATTTTTCTCAAGATGACTTGTTGACCGAGGATGTTATGCTACTTGATTCACATGCTGAGGTGTTTGTCTGGGTTGGTCAGCGTGCAGATTCAAAAGAAAAGCAAAACTCGCTTGAAAACGGTCAGGTACTACTAGATTAAATCTAAGCTTTACGAAGATTATGCTTTTCAATTTGTACTTGCATCAATCATTAAAGCTCATTGCAGAAATACATTGATATGGCTGTATCTTTGGATGAGTTGTCCACACATGTGCCATTGTACAAAGTCACGGAAGGAAATGAACCATGTTTCTTCACATCATTCTTTTCATGGGATCCTTCTAAAGCTAATGTATGTATTGCATATTAGACACTTCTTTTTTTCATTCTTATAAATTGATTGCCTATTCATAGTTAAATCTGTATTTCTAATAGAGATGATGAGGTTGAAAATGATAACAAGGGAACCAATGGTAACCTAATTGAAAACACGGACATTGAAATAAAGAAACAAAAAGGAAAAATGGTTTGAAGTTGATAGAATTGGGTTGTCTTAAGGCTTCAGCCTTGCCAACCCAGATTGACAGCTCATATAGATCTAAGTTCACTTAATAAGTCAAGCTTAAGTTCTATTTGTGTAATTAAGCAAATGAGTAGTGACTGAGCTTGAGTTTTGTGTTGAGGAAAATATTCATGTAATAAAAGTGCTAGTGCATCGGTGTACATGAGCACGGTGTTAAACCATTATGCATTCAGCTCTAACTAAATGATTAAAAAATAATCTCTCCCCCGTCCTCTAGGTAATCCTGCTCCTGTTTTGTGGTACATGTTAAATTAAAAGGAAATATATGGGAAATGAGATTTGAAAGATTTTGATCAATAATGTTTTATATGTATTTGTAGTTGAGATTTTCATCACAAGGGGCTCTTCCTTCAGCAAAAGACGATTTTTGCCTCATAGTTTATTGTATCAAAAGCTCTTTTTCTAAATTTCCTATCTCTCCATTGATAACATCACATGAAATGAAATCGATCATGTTGTCATATACCAAGTCAGTTAAGAAAGGTTCTTTACATACAATGAATATACTTTTAATGTGTTTAAATTCCTTCTAACAAATATGCATGCCTTGTTAGTGTTGTGATTTTATATGTTGCTATATTATGCTAGATGCATATCTCTTTCATAGTGATTCTTATTTATCTTACATTTTTCTTTATCCCTGAATGCAAAACAAGGCTCATGGAAATTCATTCCAAAAGAAAGCTATGCTACTCTTTGGGACTAGTCATGATGTAGAGGTACACACTGAACCTCCATAAAATGCACGGAATATGCTTTAATTTATGGAATTTGAGAACTGAACCTCCATAAAATGCACATAATATGCGTTAATTTATGGAATCTAACAAATAGTTGATCATTTGTATATGCTCACGTCCTGGATGATTTATGATTTATGATGAAGTATAGTGTATCATTCTAATCCCTTCCCTTGCTCCTTATTAAGAGCAGAACCACTATTTTATAGATATGTCAAATAGTACCAAATTTAGATTTTTTCACAAATAATAAATGTTTTTTTAAAAAAAAATTATTTATATTAGAATTATTATTTACTTATATATAATCCTATTTACTTATTAATATGATGATTCATCAAAGTAAAAATAATCCTATTTACTTATTACAATAGTATTTTTCCATAATTAAATTAGGAATATTTATCAAAATTACCACTTTTTCTAATTTTTTTTTTTGCGATTTTGCCATCTTCTCAAAATATTAAATATTTACAAAAATATTTTTTTCAAATTTTTTTTTTTGTAAAAATACGGTCTTTGGTTGATTTGGTTGTATCTGGTTGCAAACCGTATTTTTGCAAATAAGATGGTATTTTTGTAAAAAAAAATTTAAAAAGTATTTTTGCCACAATAAAAATCCGGGCTTAGGTATTTATGAAAAAAGCCCTTAAATAAATTTATTTTTTTAAAAATTATTTATATCGGAATTATTATTTGTTTATATCTACTTATATATAATCCTATTTACTTATTACATTACTATGATGATCAGCAAAGTAGAACTATAGTTTTCTAATTATATAATATATTTTCTAATTCAATTCAGTTAGATTTTAATAAAGTTTTTTTCAAGTACAGGTGATTAACAAGTTGAGGTTGTGAGATTTGCTCTACAATGAAAGCAACAACTTAATTACATGATGAACAAAAATAATATAATAATGTTTTTGGTATATATTCTCATAATAATTATATATTATAATATATAAATAAGTATTATAAAATTATTATACTATAGTTTTGTCATATCATTATTTTCGTACATTTCGTACTCCAAAATTTTTTTAAAACAAATACTAAGTACACATTTAAAGTTTGATCTTAAAAATATTTACACTTTTAATATAATTTTCAATCATAAAGTGTGATAATGTATTTTTTCGAATAATCAAAGATGTTCAAAATATATTTATACAAATATGTATTATATTAAATTAACAACTCTTCAAATTTATTATGTTGTTTATAATGGTAACAACACACATTAGGAACTCTGTATATGTTGTAAATAAATATGACATAGTATCAATTTCATTTAAACTAATCACAAAAAATGAAAAATAGCAAATTTATGGAATAGAAATACCATGTCTTAATTATTGAATAATTTAATCTGATCAATAGGAAAACACACGACATACTTAGTATTATTAACAAATTGCTCGTACTTCACACGGTTTACCGCCAGTATCCTTTATGGTTGGAACTAGATAAGTGTCATTGATTTGAGAAGTAAATGTGATCCACCTCTATGCCGTGGTGATAACTCTGATATCATTATTATTGATCCAATACGTTTATATAGACTTATATAAAAGAAACAAGTGGAATCTTCATTTACTTGTTTATATTTTAAATCCTTTCCCCACTAAAGGAAAAAGTTGTATTTGGGTACGATATAATGTTTTTATGTGTGTCTTAGTGCTTATGATCTTGCAAGAAGTAACGAGATAACAAGATATTTGATTCCTCTTATTGTTTCAAAATTAGGATAAATCAAATGGGACAATTCAAGGAGGACACACTCAAAGAGCTTCGGCTTTGGCCGCTTTGAACTCTGCATTTAGTTCATCTTCTGGGACTAGTCACGCTACAGAGGTAAACACTAAACTAAACCTCCATGAGATGCACATAATATACTTAAACAGTTCATCTATGAAATTTCAGAAGCAGCAGTCAGCAGATCATTATCATTTTCATTTTGATATATGCTACCTCTTCTAGCGGGTTCCTGATCAAGTAAATTTGCATACTTAACGGTCGGAACTGCTCCGTGTCAGGGTCATAATCAATTATAATTTAATATTTATCCAATGTATAGAAAATAATGGAAACAAGTATATTACACTGGGGAAAATGCATTTACTTGTTTATATCTTAAAACATTTCCCCAGTAAAGGAGAAAGTATTATATTGGTAGACTGTGTTGTTTTTATGCCGGCCTTATTGCTTGTGTTCTTGCACGAAGTAATGAGATAACTTGATGTTTGATCGCCCATATTATTGAATAAATAGGATAAATCAAAGGGTACGAATGGAGGACATACTCAAAGAGCTGCAGCTTTGGCTGCTTTGAACTCTGCATTTAGTGCATCATCTGGGCCTAAATGCGGTCCTTCCCCAAAGCCAGTACTAATGAGTTCAGGATCACAAAGAGCAGCTGCAGTAGCTGCCTTGTCTTCTGTTCTTTCTGCGGAGAAGAAGGATTCGCCTCCACTTTCTCCACCCCAATCCAGTAGAAAGATGCCCACAGAACCAAAGCTCTCCGGTACTGAACTTCAATTTATCTGTACTTTCCTAGAAAGTAGATGATAGATAGAATTGTGAAACTAACTTAACATGATGGAAAGCTTTGAAACAAAGACTAACCTAGCAAGCAAAACATCCACAAGCATTTTGGTGTATTATCTTAAACTTATTATAAAAAATTATTAGTGAGTTATTATGAATTGTAATAACTTAACTTTTATTACATTGAAGTATCACAATTGTGGAAACTAGTAGGGGGAGACAGTAGAGCTTTTAAATATGACAAGTTCCTAATTCCTATAACCTATTCAGAAAAGGAACCATTGCAGAAAAACATTAGTGGCTAATATACTAATGAGGCTAGGCAAACATTCTATGTTTATTAATGTTTCTTTATCCTGTCATTTATGAACTGTAGGAAAGAGTGAGAACTTACCCGAGGTTGAAGATTCTGTGGAAACTTCTAAAGTTGAGGAGACTGAGGTTGTTCAGCCTGCATCAGAGAGTAATGAGGAGTCGGAACCCAAACCAGAAGCAGAGCAGGATGAGAATGGTAGTGGAAGTGAAATTACATATAGTTATGACCGGTTGAAATCAAAATCTGATAACCCAGTCACTGATATTGATTTCAAACAAAGAGAGGTTGGTTATTCAGAGAAATGTGCAACTCGAGATGACGTTTTCTCTTCCTTTTTTCTAATTGTCTCTTTCTACTTTCAGGCTTATCTCTCTGATGAGGAATTCCAGACTATATTTGGGATGTCGAAAGAAGCATTCTCAAAGTTACCAAGGTGGAAGCAAGACATGTTAAAGAAAAAACATGATCTCTTCTAGCATGGATATCAGCTTCTCCTCTCACAATTTTTAGTGCGCACTGTCTTATTTACTGTCGATCAAGGAAGTTGTTTCAATGTGCCCCAGTTTCGTCTGGTTGTCTGTGATGAACATGTCTACGTTTATTGCCAATTTCATGCCTGTCTACAATGTTGCCGTAACCTTTTATGGTAGTGCATTTGGTGTGATCGTAGAATGTAGGTATTAGATATGGACAGGCCAGTTTTTAGTATGGATTGAGAACGTATCCAGGTACATCAGATCTTATATATTCCATTTATTACTATTTATTATTTTTTAATCGAAAAACAAGAAAATAAATGGCTTGTAAAAGGGTGCATATGCTTGCATCACATCAAAGTAATAATGATTGTTCATTGAGTTTAAGAAATTTGCCCTTGAAAGAGTTATTTTCTGCATATTATGTTTACAAACGTACGAGTTTTATGAATGTATCGGGCAGCTCTTATCAATCATTTTTGTATGCCCATGTGTGAAAATGTTACTATTGATCATTTTTTCATGCGTAAGGGTGCAAATGTTGTATCGAAAATGGGGGAAAATGCCCCTTTTGGCATAAAATGAGAATAGAAGGGTCAAAACAACATTATCCACATATATTTTAGTTGTGTTACTTCACACATTCCAATCACAAAATTTGTCAAAAATGATCACTCCCTGAAAAATGGTTGATGGTTTCACTGTACTTTCATATAAAAAGGGGTTCATTTTTTTTTTTTTATAATCCAATGTCCCCCGCGCACCTCAACTAACAACTAATTCTAAGGGCATACTAACCAGAGGCAGATCTTAATAGGGGCAAGAGGGGTCAGTCGACCCCCCTTAAATTTTTATTTTCTTGATTTTATATGTACCCGGAGAATGTATATATTAAAATTGACCCTAATTAGGGGCAAAAATAATTAGTGTTCCACTAATTTTTTCCACGGAAGTTACTAATTTTTACTAATCAATCCGATTTTTGATCGACTAATCCATTTTTTGACTAATTACAATGATTTTGACCGATTCTTGACTTTTTTTTACAAAAAATGATTTTAAACTCAACATAATCGTTAATGAGTTACCATCTAGCAATTAATCGTCGATTTTAGAATAATATGTATGACCCCCCTTAAATTCGGTGCTGGATCCGCCACTGATACTAACACACTCATATCCCTTGTCATATAAAAAGGGGTTCATTTGTAATGTATTAAAGCAACACGTAATCACGTATCGCACCTTCTTAAATCTCTCTTATGCTCCAATTTGATACGCAAATTACTTAACTATCCATAACATGACAGAGATTAAGTAGGAAAATTATGTATATTCAAAAACTATAAAGTTCGGGGCTTAAGTCTGACAAAAAAATGCGAGGAACTTAATTACTACTCTTCTTGAAAATATTACAAGATATTTATAATAGCAAATAACAATAATAATAGATGAAATTATAATTTTAAGGTTTGATGCAGGGAAGTTATTTATAAATATGTATGAAATCGATTTATAAAAAATCGATTCAAAAGCTAGTCACTGACTAACTTTAGTACCTGTTTTCTTGATTCGATCTTTGGGGCATAAATTTGCCTTCGTGTCCGAAATAAATTGTGAGAATTTCTTGATTCGATCTTTGGGGCATAAATTTGTCTTCGTGTCCGAAATAAATTGTGAGAATATTGGGAGTCGCAGAGAGTCGAATCTGGGACCTCTGCGTGTCTGAGCTCTGATACCATGTTAAGTAACCAACTCATCTAAAACCATAAGGTGTTAGAGAAAGGCATTATATGAATTTTATATTATACTAGCTTATAACCCGTGCAATGCACGGGTTTCTTGTATTATATTATAAATTTTATTTAATATTATAATTATGTTTTTATATAATAATTATTTTTAATAATTTTAATAATTTTAATATGATATAATTTAATATACTCATATTTTGCGGATTATACTAATGTTTCCTTATTATAAACAACGTATACGATTTTTAATATATTTTATTAATAATTGAAAAATAAATGATTGAAAAATAAGATATTATTTATCTTTTTAGGTGTTTATAAAAGATAATATATTCAACTAAAAGTAAATGTAAAAAAGGCAATCGACTAATTACCATTAATTATATTATGTTATGATTAATTTTAGAATATGATACGATTAATATTTTTAGGTGTTTATAAAAGGTAATATGTTCAACTAAAAGTAAATGTGAAAATAGCAATTGATTAATTACCGTTAATTTTATTATATTAATGTGAAAAAGGCAATCGACTAATTACCATAAATTATAACGTGTTTTAATTCGAGAGAAAATATTAACGCTAGAAAGATATGATACGGTTGATGTTTTTTTATAAAAGGTAATATTTGGACTAATTACCATTAATTATATTATGTTATTATTTATTTTAGGTGTATTTTTTTTCTTTATAATAAAGGGTAAATAAGTAAATTCACGAAGTACCAAAAATCAGGTACAAAAAAATAAATACCAAAAAATAGATACCAAAAAACAGGTATCAAAACTTTTAATGTTTCGATTTTTATATAATAGTATAGATAACTACCTTATAACCCGTGCAATGCACGGGTTTCTTATAATATGTTATAAATTTTATTTAATATTAAAATTATATATTTATATAATCATTATTTTTAATAATTTTTTTAATTTGATATTTTTTAATATACTCATGTTTACGGATTATACTAATGTTTTTTTATTATAAACAACGTATATGATTTTTAATATATTTTATTAATAATTGAAAAATATGGTGCGATATTTTCGGGCTATATTTTTCTTGAAAATTATGATGTTATATTTTTATAGTAATTATAATTTAATTATGTTATTTTACGAAATAAAATTGTTCATAGTTTTTAGAAAATGAGAAATTAACGTTACCCGTTATATTTCTAGAAAAAAAGGGAATGTAATTAGAAAAAATAGAAAAGATGATATATTTTAGGTGAAAAGGTAATCAGTTAATTATTAGTATTATAATATTATTATTTTATTTGTATTAAATAGAAACGCCTGTAATATAATTATAAAAATGGAGGTTTTAGTAAGAAGAAAGAAAAAAGGTAACGTGTTTTAGTAAATACAGTAATATTTTGTAAATAATAGTAATTTTGTTTTAATTTTAGTTAGATAAAATTTAAAAGATATTCTATTTTAAATGAAAAAGGAAATTATTTAGTTATTGAAAAATAGAAAAGGTGTTTAAACTGAAAAAGGAAATTGATTAATAAATGAGAAATTTTAGTTAGATAAAATATAAAAAATATTGTATTTTACCTGGAAAAGGAAATTATTTAGTTCTTGAAAATAGAAAAGATAATATGTGTAACCTGAAAAAGGAAAATTGATTAGTTAGTAAATCTGTAATTGAGTAAAGGTAATTAGGTAAATTTAATAGGTACCGTTGAACCAAACTTTTAATGTTTCGGCTTTTATATAATAGTATAGATTCTAAAAAAAAAATATTCAAATTACTTATCTCATTGCAATATACTGTACTGTAGTAATCAGTTTACTCTCACTTTCAGAAAAGATAGTTGGACTCAAAATTTTACAAATCAATGACTTTCAGTTTCACTCTTATTATGCAAGGTAATGGCCTCCATGCACTCACAGATAAAGTTAACAGACTTCATTTTTTTGTTTCTTAAATCCCATATTGTGTGAATTATTGGCAGTTGTTGAGATTCCTATCTATAGATTAGAATTTATTTGTATTTCAAACAAAATATACATTAAAATCACTAAATATGAATTTTGATACTACAATTGGAACCTATATGAACTTTTGTATTTAAAGTAATGTCTTGATTAATCATTGAGAAAAGGCCCACAATACTGATAAAATAGTCGCAAAGTCTCTTCTCATTAATGGTGGAGGCACTCGCCTCAAGTTTATTACAATACATCACAATTATTTATATTAGCAAATCCCTAATTCTCAATAATGGAAATTAATACATTAAGGGAACTCTCCCTATTTACTAATAATACAATAAAGGCAATTCTCCATATTTTCTCATAATAATATATATTAACATATTTGTCTAACATCCCCCTCAAACTCACGATACTCAATCGAGAGTTTGCCAAAATTTTAAAAAAAAATTGAATTATCCGCTCCAATTATCATAATCATCCGCTTGAATCAGCTTCTCGTTGCGATCAATTTTTCATCATCTTTGTCCTCATCGTCATCTTTGTTTACGCTCAAAGTTTTTCTTGTCGTTTAGGACAGTCTTTTCCACAAATTCATCATCATCGTCTTGCTTTCGTCTTGTCCTCAACTTCGTAATCAAAATTTTTCTTTTCTTCCACATTCAAGAACTCTCGTAGTTTTTTTTTTCACCCACAAACTCTTGTAGTATCTTTTTTCATCTCACCCACGAATTCTCGCGGGATCTTTTTCTCTCACCCACGAACTCTCGTAGGATTTTTTCACACCCATGAACTCTTTTATGATTTTTTTTTCTTCTCACCACTGGCTCTTGATACCACTTGATTCATCTTCCTCTCGTTGTATTCGTCATATCTTTGTTTCTTAACGCGTCAACTTTCATCGCTTCTTGATTCTCCTCAAAATTCCTTTATTTGTCGTCGTTGGTTTGGAACAGTCTCTTACAAAAACCTATCATCATCGTCGTTCTGTTTTCTGTCATATTCTTTGATTTTTTTTCCACCCACGAACTCTCACAAATTTGTTTTTCCCTCACACCATAAACTCTCGTAGTGTTATTTTTCTCTCACCCACGAACTCTCGCAGGATCTTCTCACACCCACTAACTCTAGCAGATTTGACTTTCCTTCGCACCCGCAAACTCTTACGGGGATAACCTAGGCTCTTGATACCATGATAAAATAGTCGCAAAGTCTCTTCTCATTAATGGTGGAGGCACTCGTCTCAAGTTTATTACAATACATCACAATTATTTATATAGCAAATCCCTAATTCTCAATAATGGAAATTAATACATTAAGGGAACTCTCCCTATTTACTAATAATACAATAAAGGCAATTCTCCATATTTTCTCATAATAATATATATATTAACATATTTGTCTAACAAATACCCTTTTTTTATTCCACCGACAAGAATGCCAGGCGCGTTGGCATATGGCCAAAAGTACCGACCTGTTATGCATTTTGAGAATGCGTAACACCTGTTGCGCATTTTCAAAATGCGTAACATCAATAATTTTTTTTTTTTAAATAATAACTTATTACGCATTTGGAAGGAGGGTAATACCATTTTATTACCCATGTACGGAATGGGTGAAATCTATTACGCATTTGTCAAACAGGCATTGAATAGTTTTTTTTGTTTATATTACGCATTTCATACATGCGTGACAGGGTTTTTTTTTTTTTTGTATTACGCATCTGCTACATGTGTAATAGGCAGAAGATTTTGTTTTTTTGTATTACGCATTCGGTAAATGCGTAATGCAGGGGTAGTTTTGGCCACCCTTCCCGAAAATCGTTATTTTGGTAAAAATGTTAAAAATTTGTGGTAGAATTATCATTTTTTCTTAATCATTTGTGTGGTTGTGAGGAGTGATGCACCAAAATCCCTCAAAAAGGACTTTATTCGAATTTTAAAAAAATGATTTTTTTGAGAATCGGGTCTGGTTTTTTAAAAATCGGGTTGAATTGAGTGAAGTTGGACTTTCTTTGAGATATGAGAATCGTTTTAGTCCCATAGGTGGGATCAGATCGAACCGAATTTTTATCAGGTTTCTTTTAAGGGATATTTCATTTGATACCATTGTACTTTTGACTTTTTCAAATGGTACCATTCAATATTTTTGGCTTCCAAATGGTACGTCTAAATTTTTGACTTCAAGCATCCAATAGCACTCCATTTTTAAAACGTTATACAAACGTTATTAATTTAACAATTAAATAAAATTAAAATTAGATAAAATATTAATTAAACCAATTAGTCGGGTCATTAGTCGGGTATTACCATTTCAAACACACAGAATACGCAGAACTCAAAAACTAAGGGCGAATTAGGGCGATTTCCTCGATTTGGGCGCGATTCTTCGTCTCCTACTTCCACATTCGAAGCTGCTCTTACGAAAGGTATGAAATGCTTGCACTCTATATCTAACTTACATATCGATATTTGCATGATTGACGGTTCGTTATTTCGTTCTTAATTAAGTTAAGGTTTATGCAATGTATATTTATATGTATGTGTGTATATGTAAGTTAGGGTTTAGATATCGTCTATGTATGTATGTTTACATGTCAATTATGCAATGAGTGTATATATCTATATATCTGTGTAAAACTTTGCAGATGGGTGATGTTTAAAAAAATTGAGGATAGAATGGAGGGGTCAACATGGTATTCTACTATCTACAGTGGTTTTGGATGCCAATAATGAAATCTTTCCATTGGTCACTTTCTCACCTCCAGCTTCATGAAGCCTTTCCATGGCCTTCCTAAATGTAAACTGTGAAGTGGCATTACAAGCCCTCCAAAACAGGTTGTACATCAAAGGATCAGAAAACTATTTTTTGTAATTTCTACTTATGTGTCTGCAGCAATATCTTTTTTTCACACTTGGCCAGACATCCATTAGAGCAAGATCAATCCCCTAATGCAGTTCAATAAGAACAAAATGTAGTTAAAATAAGTTAAGTTAAACTTATACCTTTTATCTGTCAGATATCAATGTACAATCCTCCCTGCTTGAGTCTTTCACAATGTTAGAGCATCTCCAACCCTTCTCCATCCTTACTTTTATTTTTGCCACATATGCAATTATAGGAAATCAAATCAAATTGGAGCACTCCAACCCATAACTCCTTACCTAAAAAATTTTAGGTGAGAGAAAACGTTTCCCGACATGGGAACCATTTTGCTTCCCTATAATGCCACCTCATCATTACTTCTTTATAATATAACATATATGTACTCTCATCATTCTCTATACAGTAAAACCTCGACAAATTAATACTCGATAAATTAATAATCCACTATAAATTAATATTTTCAAAATAATTTTTTGGTCCCTACATAATAGCGATAGTATAAATTTAACCTCGATTAATTAATAATCTCATTAAATTAATAAAATTTGCTGGTCCCTATACTATTAATTTATAGAGGTTTTACTGTATTATCTAAAATATTGATTAAATATTATTTTTCTAATAATAGGTAACGAATATAGGTAACACCGTTGGAGTAAAACAACTTTTTGGTTCGTTATATTTTAGGTAACTAATATTTTATTGTAGTTTAGGTAATGGAAATAGGGGTTACCCTTGGAGATGCTCTTATAAACATTCCAAAAAAACCATGACCAATTCTCTTGTTATTATTTATTTTTATAATTAGGATAAATCGACAAACTTTCAATCTTTCGGCTTTAATATAATATTATTAAAAGTTAACGTTTTTTAATTAGAAAAAAAATATTATTGATTGGAAGATATGATATTTTAGGTGTTTATAAAAGGTAATGTTATCAATTAAAAGTAAACAATTTTTAATTAAAAAAGGCAATCGGCTAATTATCATTAATAGTGTTATTTTAGTAAAAATCGAATCGACAAACTCTCAATGCCCGTGCAATGCGCGGGTGTCTTTTATTATGGTATAAATTTTATTTAATATTAAAATTATGTTTTTATATAATCATTATCTTTAATAATTTTTTAAATTTAATTTACTATACTCATGTTTATGAATTATACTAATGTTTCCTTATTATAAATAACGTATACGGATTTTTACTATATTTTATTAATATTAGTAATTGAAAAATATGGGGTGATATTTTTGGGTAATATTAATGATCGTAAGAATAGTTTTAAATCAGAAAGGTAACGTGTTTTAATTTGAAAAAGAAATAGTAATGATTGGAAGATACGGTACGATTGATATTTTTAGGTGTTTATTAAAGTTTATATCTTCAATTAAAAATAAATGTGACAAAAGGCAATTGACTAACTACCATTAATTATATTATGTTATTGTTTATTTTAATAATTCGGATAGCTAAACCGAAAACCAAACCGGCAAACTTTCAATCTTACGGCTTTAATATAATAGTACAGATTTTTAATTTAATGGCAAATTATTATGTGTATATATATAATAAAATTATTACTATTTATTGACAATATGTATCTTCATAATTTTAAAATATCAATAAAATAATTTACATTTGTTTAACGATTATTCTACTTTAAGTGTGAAAATAAACATTTTTCATAAATTATAATTTTTATATAATGTCACAAATTAGGTACAAATCGAATAAATTTTTTTATAGTTGTTCATGTTTTTTTTATGGAAGTGCTGCAAATAAATTTTTCTTATAAAATCTTTTGAGAAATAAATTATATTTAGGTACAAATCGAATAAAAAAATTACGTTTGTTTATGTTTTTTTATAGAATTTTTATAGATTGCATTTTTGTAGATACACTATTTATTGACAATATGGTCTTCACAATTTTAAAATATCAATAAAATAATTTACATTTGTTTATGGTTTTTTTATAGATTTTTTTTATGATTGTGCTGCAAATAAAATTTTCTTATAAAATCTTTTGAGAAACAAATTATATTTAGTTACAAATCGAATAAAAAAATTACATTTATTAATGTTTTTTTATAGATTGCATTTTTATAGATACACTATTTATTGACAATATGTATCTTCACAATTTTAAAATATCAATAAAACATTTTACATTTGTTTATTTTTTTTTATAGATTTCATTTTTATAGTTATAGATTGCATTTTTATATATACACTATTTATTGATAATATGTATCTTTACAATTTTAAAATATCAATAAAACAATTTACATTTGTTTATGTTTTTTAATAGATTTCATTTTTATAGTTATAGATTACATTTTTTTAGATACACTTGACAATATGTATCTTAACAATTTTAAAATATCTATAAAATAATTTACATTTGTTTATGTTTCTTTATAGATTGCATTTTTATAGTTATAGATTGCATTTTTTAGATACACTATTTATTGACAATATGTATCTTCACAATTTTAAAATATCAATAAATCAATTTACATTTGTTTATATTTTTTTATAGATTATTTTTGTTCATGTTTTTTTAAAGATTACATTTTTATAGATATACTATTTATTAATAATATGTATGTTTGTTTATTTTTTTAGTGAAGATTAATATTATTGTACACAACACAATGTCTTGCCGTGTTTGCAGACTCCAACGGAAGTGTTTCACTTTTTTTTTTTTTTTTTTTTATTGACGACACCCAAACCGCTAATTATATATATAATATAATATAATATAATATAATTTGAATGTGTTTACCACGCCAACCATTTGCCAAGGCATTATCATGTTAAAACCGGTCGACAATACTTGGATCATGTGCACACAGACACATTGATAATGGGATTTCGTGATAAAAATTTAAACACAAATGAAAGTCTGTGTTCAAGCTAAATTAATCTGCAGAGGGTTATTGGTACATTATACAATTGGCTAGGATGATGAGACGGAATAAATTTTGTACGGTTTAGATTCTTAAAACAATAAAAAGCCTGTAAAATAAAGAACAGAAGAAAGGACAGAAAATTAAACGCAGTACATGATCCATTCCATTACATACAGGATGAATTCAGCTTTAGGAATTGAATTTTGAAAGCAAAATTCCCAATCTTGTGCTTAGCAGCTCAAAGAGTGCATGTGAGCAATCAAATCCTGAACGTTCTCATGCCGACTCTCCATAATTGGTGTCAATCGGGGAAGCAAAGCCCTGAGTGGAGGAATCATTGTTGTGATATCAGTGACGTTAAGAATTGCCTTGAGTGCTCCCAGTATGGATGCAGAGACTTGAGAGTTTTCTTCTCCCAAATACTCATACAAGACAAGCGCAAGACGTTCCATGAATTGCTCTTCCTCACACTGTTTGAACACCACTACAATCCCGGAAATAACATCCACTGCCTGCTTTCTCACCTTTGCACTCCTATTGCACAAACGCCACTTGATCATATCACATATTACGCTAATGTAAGGCTTCATTCTTGGTCCTAGAGAATTTACAACCGCACAAAAACCATTAAGCATCACATTACCATCATCGCTGGTCTGCTCTAGGAATGCATGTAGTATACCATCAACCAAAATCTCCTCCAAGTTAGCATCAACATCAGACACACCTAAATCCGCTACGACCTTCCCGATTGTCTCCATAACCATTCTCCTATACCCTTCACTCTCATCTTTAAGACCCTCCACAATTCTTCCCACAATATCAGCAGCTCCAACTTTCTTTGCTAGTTCCAAAGTTGTCTCCACAAGCTGCTTATAACTATAAGGATTTAAAGCCATCCATGGAATCCAAAAATTATGAAAAACTCCAGGCAAGATATTGCTCCGAATAAAATTTGCATCAGCAACTTCACTGCTCACATACTGCTTGATCACGTCTAGCACCCCCAAATCCATTATTCAACTACAAATAATTTGATCAAAATTATATCTTATCTAATTTATCCTCCAAAACCTGCTTCTAACTGTTTGTGTTGTTATTCTCTTAAAATATTTTGGGGAGACAATAGAATGTATATATACACATTACGCTTTTGATCCTCTACCAAGTTGATTTTGGTTTTCTCAGAATCCTAATTGTACTGGATTTCGTGTTCAAATAAGTTTTTGTACATTAATACAAGGCTTTCCATTCCTTTACCAAATTGATTTAGAATTGAAATTAGGTAAATCTATACATATGAAACTACATAGTAGATTTTTTAAAAAAGTTTCAAACCAATTCCATCAGCTTTTCGAAGACGAAAAGGAAACACCAGCAGCTCCAGCTCCAGTTTCCATCCCCATAGTCCTCAATTGTTCAACACCAATTCCATCGTGATCCGCAGAAGCAACATAATACTCACCCGAAATCGAACTCTCTCCGAAACTACTCCCACTAGATCGTCTCTGAATCGAAGTGGTTCCCATCCGATTAGCCCTGTGATCGGTGAAATCCCAATCGGAGGACTTGAGTTTGCTGCGCTCGGCCGAGTTGGACTCGTAATAAGAGGCGGATGCGACGTCGTCTTGTTGATTTAGTACAGTGTAGTTTGAGCGTCTTTCCATTTCAAGGTTTTAGGGTTTGGGTTTGGGATTCAGACAGAATTAAAATTGAGACCGGTCATTGTGTTTGAGTTGTTAGTTTGGTTTGGGTTGGTTACTTTTCAAGTTTTCATCCTTGTTTTTCTTAGAGTAAGTTGAATGCTAAAGTTAAAATGTCTATAGCTATTGTTATAATTTGAGATCAAAAAGTAGGTTTTGGTCTTAAAATATAATAACTAATGCTCCAATGCATAGTTCTAAAATAGGAGCAATTACATTTAAATTAGCATTTAAAGTGCATTTTAACATTTTTTAATAATGAATAGAATTATGTGGTTGGTTGGATATGATGTGGCAAGGATGGCTATAGTCATTTTTGGTCCTAAATATAGGATAACTATCCATTTATGCTATTGTAGGACTAAGTATTGCTATGCATTGGAGTGATGATTTTGCAAACTTAGAGCAAGTCCAACAATGTCCTAAATATTGTCCTAAATTAATATTTAGGACATTTAGTCACTTTTTGTGCTCCAACAATGTTTTAGTGATGCCTTAAAACTATGACATCAATCTCATGCCCTTTTTTTAAGGCACCTCACTACTTGTCCTACATCAATTTTAACAATAAAAAATTAACTTCCCTCCTCTTCTAGACTTCTTTCTCCTCTCTTTTTTTCCTTCCCTCCAATTCTAATTCAAATATAATATTATTTTAATTTATAAGGCATAAGTATAAGGCATGTTGTTGGAATTGATACACAAAAATCATGACTTAAATCACTAGGACACTATATTTTATTATATTTATAGGACACCAACTAAAAAATTGTTGGACTTGCTCTTATTTCTATATTATAGCTATAGGATTAAGTATAGTTATGCATTGGCCTTGCTCTTACAAGTTGTGTTGTTTGTCCTCTAGATTTTCGCTTTTTTTATATCCGCTTAGGTTCTTTGAATACAGAAAAGAATGGCATAAATTATATTCTATATATAATTGGCGTAAGGAAGTTCTAGTGGTCGTCGTCTGGTCATCATGGGTAATATAGTAAATTCAAGTTATAGAAAACAGATAAGTCACAAATTAAAATAGCAAAAATCATAATTAAAAATAAGTCACAAATTCATTATTTATATATAATAAATAAGTAAACAAAGTATACCTATAGAATTTCAATTCAAAACATAATTTTTCAAAAAAAAAAGAATTTACATTTAATTGCAAAACAATTTTTTTTAAAGAAAATATATGGCAAAATAAAATATTAAAAAAGTAATAAAAAAACATGTCATAATTGGAAATTACACAAAAATTCAACAAAATATAATCTACAAAATAAATGCTAATTCAAAAAAAATATCTAAATTTTAAAAACTAAAATCAAGAATTAACTTTAATGTAATGCACTTAAAACAAATAAAAATCAACACAAAAATATAAAAGATAATACAAACTTTCTTTAAAAAAAATAAGTACAAACAACAAATAAGCAAATTCTTACTTTGCAAAGAAAAAATTAAATTAAAAAAAGTGAACACAAATTAATAAATGAACATATTTTAAATTAAAAAACAGTTCAAACCCCATAAAATAAATTTATATTAATATCTAAATATAATATACAACAAGAAAACCCCTACGATTACTCCAAACAAAAACACATAATAAACACCACAGATGGCAAAAATATAAAACTAACATGAAAAAAATAATCAATATACAATCAAAATAAAAAAGTTTAATACTACGCATATTTCCAAAAAAGTTAAAAAATACCTTTAAAAATTAAAAACACTATAACAAAAGATCTAAAAATGTTAAGATAACCATTAATTTACATAATCAAAAAAATAAAAAAAAACATTAAATTGTTATACGAATATAGTATCAATATGTTTCAATTATATCATACGTAATTTAATAAAATAATAAAAATCAAATATAATTATGAAATACTAACAAATATGTTAGTGTAAACTTTGAAATATAAATTATAAAAAAACCATTTACAAGGAAAAAAATAAATATATATTACAATCATATGTATACTACAAACCAATACTGTAACTTATGTATTATTATTATTATTAAAAGTAAAAATAAATTATCCAAAATGCTATAAAAGTAATTTTACAAGAAAAATATTATAATCAAAAGTATACTACAAAATATTAATAAAATTACCCGTGCATCGCACGGGTATAAAGCTAGTATCATAAAATTGAGTAAAAGTGACAAGAATATTTATGACCATCATCAATGTTTTGTGATATTCTTGTTATGTGATACATGATTTTGTGGTATTTTAGGTCAAAACCCTGGTAATAGTTTCGACGTCTTCGAAGGGTGAGTGCCCTAAATAACCACTTTTTATTGTTTCATAACAAAAATGCCCAAATCTCGCGCTGCGCGCCCAAAATACCAACAGAATATGCCTATGACAGAGAAGTATATACTTTTGATACGCCCATGTCAAAGGAGAGAAGAGTTGATTACGCCTATGTCACAAGCGTATGCTTCTGGGATGCGCATTCTGGTACGGCGCATCGCATGTCACGCATGTGTGACATGCGTGATGATGTCGTGTGACGTCATCGTCATTTTTCATCAGATTTTACGCGAGCTGCTCATCCAACGACGATTTTGAGGTGATTTTCGCCGGAAAGAGGGAATCCTCCGTTCAACACCGTTTAGACATCTTCCATTAACGTAATATACATCATTGGAATCGCCTTTCAACGATCTACATAACTACACAAATATCAAACCATTTGTTTCACCGGATTTGCAACACCAAAGATCTGAGTTCATTATTTTCCGATTTGTTCGTTTTTTCCGATTAGGTTCGTTCGAGCTCTCCATACATCCTCCGTTCACGTATTATATGTCAATGGAATCGGGTTTTAACGATCTATACAATTGTGGCAGTGTTAAAACATATTCAATCCTAAATTTAAAAACCCCAAAATGAATTTGGGGGAGAGAGTGAACGGCGACGGAAGAGAAGGAAGGAGAGGAGGTCGCTACAGTGAAGGTGATACGTCGTTCCATAATGCGTGTTGTTAACACAAAATCATGCAAGCGCACGTGGTCACAAGTAATATAGATATAGGTCAAGTTCGTTCCCACAGAGATCTGGTTTTTAATTCAATTTAGTACCTATGCAACAATGTATGGTTTTAATTCACTGCTAAGATAAATATCAAATTGGAGTTTGATTAACTAAATTAAACTAAGATGCAAATTATAAACTAAGAATTAATTAACTAAAGAGAATTTGAAATCGAATTACTTATACGAGAATAACATGGAATCCTAGTTTCATTATCTACTTCACTTAGAGTTGCAGCCTTTAATCAATACATGCAATGTTGGATATTTTAGTGTAATTGGATTGGCTAGTTGATCAATGTAATCGTAATGTTACATCGAACAAGTCGGGAGAATGTGGAGTGCATGCTCTGTTCGAGTTCGTTATGATTTCAGAATTATTGCTTATGAGACATGTCTATTGACATCAAACACATCTGTTAGAATGAGATGTGTATAACTTGGATTTTTCTGAAGTCGTGTGAACACTTTCAGATTGAAGTTATTTGTGGTTCACCCAAATAATTCAATCGGATAAAGTCAGAAATTCTGCAAGAAGAGAGAATGTATTTTGCTGTGTATTTCAAAATGAACCAGTGTGTAAAATGATCAATGCAACACCTATATATAGATGTCAACAGGTGTGTCTTTTGCCAATAGACACATCTCAAGATGTGTCTTTTCCCAATAGACACATCTCATTCCAACAGTCATGTCCAATACCAACATGCAATGGTTTTGATATCTGATCGAATAACACGAATAAATTAAAAGTTACCTCTCGGTATACTAGTACCAAACTACGCATACATCCACAAAAGAGATAGAAGATCAGTAGACACCTATCATGTTTAGACCCTATATCTCTATAGAATTTGAAAACATAAAGGTTTAAGCACAAGTTATCTACTTAGATCACATAGGATAGCATAATATCTCTATTTACGCCACAAATCATGATGTTAAAACATCAACCTATCCTATGCTAGCATGGCAAGTTCTAAATCTCAAGATCCACTCTCGTTTAGCAAGAGATTAACAAATTAGATGTTAGCTACGCATCTAAATACATGAAACACAACCATACGAGGATATCAAGAATTCACCACACATAAATCTTTAAGGCATGCAAACTACTAAGTTACATAGATAAATCCGCTAGGATCCCACGACAACGATTAGTTCATAATTGAACCTTTCGTCACCATGGGATTAGATGAAAGCATGGTATTAAACAAGATAACGAAAATAAATAAATCAATAATAGAATAAGGTTTAGCGAACAAATCCGAAAAAGTAACAAGCATCCAAAAGATACGCCTAACAAAGGAATACAAGAAAACTATGTCGAGATCTTCTTGTCGTCACAATCCTCGCCTTGGCTTCTCTCTCTCGTGCTCTGAACGAATTATGGTGTGTAGATGTTGTTTTTTATGTGCCCCAAGGTGTGTATTTATAGCCCCAAGTGTCCACTTTTCCAAGCAATTACGTCTTTGAATTAGAATAGAATTCCAGCGATTTCCGTTCTTGAATGGAATAGAATTGCAATTCCCATGTTTAACTATGATTCTGGATGCTTCTGATCGTTCATAACAATGCCATATTGAATAGGAGAAGAAAAACGGCAATTTCCTCTTTAAAATCGATTTCCAGAAAGTTCATGTCGGCATAGCGCGCGCCCGCGCTCCACACAAGCTTAATTCTGCGCGCCCGCGCCTGTCAAATGCTGCAGTTCTTCTGCGCGCGCCCGCGCGCAGCCCTGCTGTACAGACTGATTTCTTTTTCCACTTCTGATTTTTCGTCCAATTCCAATGCAACTCTCGACACTTGTTCCTTTGAGCTTAAAAACACCACATAGCTGCTGGAAAGCCTGCAAATGATAACCTACACAACTCTACACAAAAACACGTCAAATCACACAATTACTTGAGATCAAGACACCAATTTAAGCCGAAATAGAATGATCCAAGTGGATATAAATCCACTTATCACACCCCCAAACTTAAACCGATGCTTGTCCTCAAGCATAAACAATTACAACTATTTACAACTAATTAGTACCACTTCCGTAGGTAATCACGGTTGCATTTGGCATATGCAACAAGCCCTTTAAACCCCTAGGCAGTCCTAGTGGACGAGTAAGGTCTCGTGAGGGCCTATAGCGAATGTACCCACAAAATCCATTTAACCTAATGCAATGCAATGCACGAATGCAACTAATATGAAAATGCAAAGATCCCCTCAAACTCACCAAAACCAACTAACAAGCAAATATCTCAAAGAATGCAACACATCCAAGCAGAGCTCGACTAAGTTCCCGTATACTAACAATACATAAACAGAAACGTGCGTGTGTGCAATGCTCATCAGAAATACTCCCAAAACTAGGTCAAAAATCATACATGCTTTCCGTCAAGACAATCACAGGTTTATAACTAGAATAGACTGTAGACACTTCATAACCTAGGAACACCTCCACCCTTATCCAAGGTAGACAGAAACTCATGCTTTATTACTAAACTACGACACTATATACAATACGCATGCTTATTTAACCGTGCAATGAATGAGACCTCAAAAGGCTTATACAATAATACCCATGTAGCGAGTGTTAGGTCAACAATCCCAAACCACAAGGGCTTTAGGTTACTAGGACTAAGTCCCCTCAGACTTAATTACTCGAGTATTAAAGAGCTCACTCGTGGTTAATTTTGCATTAAAACAATTAAACTATTGACTCTTTTTTTTCTTTTTTTTTCTTTTTTAATTTTTTTTTTCATGCAATCTGGAATGAGAATTCTCAATTCCAACCCTAGACTACTCATATAAATATGAGCCGGCTACTAGCCATTTGACACCTAGACAACAACTAGCATGAAATCCCTGGTTTCCCCCAAACTTAGACTTTAGTGCTCCTACGCCATCAAGGGAATAACGAAAATTCTAAGTATAAACAAGTGATTAAATCTCAAAACAACCAACAAGCATGACCCTAACCTAGCCCAAAAGCACCCAATGAGACCGTGTAAAAGTTTTCTTCCCGTAACATGCAAACCAATTTCGTAGGAACTATAGATCAACCCTCTACTCATCATTCCACACTCAATTAAACACCTACCTACCAATCAGAATCAGCTCGTCCTAAGGGATCATGAAAAATGCATGCTATGAAAATGCAACTAACATGAACTCACATGGTATACGAAAATAAATAAAAAAAACAGAATGTCCAATATGAAACAAACGTAGATGATACGAACATATATGCATGAATTACCACTACTATGCAAAGCATGATATTCTATATGAACACAATGACACAAACCTAAGTACTAACATATATATATATATATATATATATATATATATATATATATATATATATATATATATATATATATATATATATATATATATATATATATATATATATATATATATATATTACTTATCCCCCAAATCACCCCCAAACTTGAAAGATTCAATGTCCGCATTGAATGGAAGTAAAAATAAGGGATAGTAGGAAACATACCTAAAAATACCGAAACACATGGGTTGCCTCCCACGAAGCGTTGTCGTTAACGTCATTTAGCCGGACAATTATGATTCAAATCATGGTGGCTCGAAGATCGCAGTTGACTTGTCCTTAGCAGAAGGACCATTCACCCATTGTTTGACAACCTTCTTGCTATCTTCCCACATCTTTTCTAAACCAAAATTTTCTTTGCCTCTTCCTCCAATTGACTTCTTCTTTTTCTTCTTCACACCTCTAAGGTGTTTATGCTTCACAGTTGATTGACACTCTTCTAGCGCATCATCAACTATCCACCTTCTTAACACATTATCGTGACCCTCTTCAAAAATCACTAACTCATCATTCAGAAGGACATACCTCAAATGGGATGGAAGTTTTCCAAGCTTGAAATTCGAGAGATCTTGAACTGAATAACTATCAATGGAATCACTGATGTGATGCTTTAGCATGTGTGTGTCCGATTTTTCACCCAACAACTGATCAAACTTCTTCCTCTGACCCGTATCAACCATTTCCACACTGCAACACTCGTCATTCTCTATCGGAAATTTCATGGCCTGAACACATTAAAGGTGACATTCTGATCTTGCACCCTCATTGTAAGCTCTCCTTTTTGCACATCGATCAAAGTACGACCCGTAGCTAGAAAAGGCATCCCCAAGATTATGGGAATCTTCTTGTCTTCTTCAAAATCTAGAATCACAAAATCGGCTGGAAATATGAGCTTATCGACCTTCACCAAGACATCCTCTACTATACCCCTTGGATAAGTGATAGATCGATCAGCCAACTGCAAAGAGATGTTAGTTGGCTTTGGCTCCGGTAGACCAAGTTGCTTGAAAACAGACAAAGGCATGAGATTCATACTAGCTCCCAAATCACATAAGCATTTGTAAAAAGACAACTTCCAATAGTGCATGGAATTGTAAAGCTTCCCGTATCTTTCAATTTAGGTGGCAATTTCTGTTGCAACACCGCACTGCACTCCTCTGTCAATGCCACTATTTCAAAATCTTCCAACCTTCTCTTCCGTGACAAAATATCCTTCATGAACTTTGTATATCTCGGCATCTGCTCCAATGCTTCAACAAAAGGAATGTTAATGGATAGTTTCTTGAAAAAATCCATAAACTTTTGAAACTGTATTTCTTGACTTTTCTGCACGCGTCGAGGAAATGTAGAAGGCGAATAGATCTGATTATTCTTTGAAGATTGCTCCGGAGTAGACTTTTCAACAGGTTTCTTGCTCTTCTCACCATCAAGATGATCAGCCACTAATTCAGATTTCTCAATTCCGGGCACTGCAGATTTTTCAACCTGCTGATTCTGAACATCTTCATCTTCCTTAGCTGCTGATTTTAGATCTGTTGTAACCTTTCCCGATCTCAAAGTAACTGCCTTCACCTGCTCATGGACATCCCTCTTGCCTGGATTAACCTCTGTATCACTAGGAAGAATTCCTTGTTGCCTACTAAGTAATGCACTTGCAAGCTGTCCCATCTGGTTTTCCAAGGTCTTTTGAGAAACTGATAGGCTTTTAATCATCATCCTCAACTCATCCATTTCTTATTTTTCATTAGAAGATTGCCCCACATTAGCCTGGGGCTGTTGCTGCTGAAATCCCGGAGGTTGATATGATTGCCTTGGAGCATATGGTTGCTGATAGCCCTGATTGAATGGCTTCGCTTGCTGTCCCTGAAACTGCTGCTGATAAGGTTGCTGTGCACCTTGAGTGTTGCTCCAGCTGAAATTGGGATGATTCTGATTACTAGGATGATAAGTGGTTGGAACTGGTGCAGCAGGTCTCTGGAAATTACTCACGAACTGTGCTAATTCAGAAGAGATAGCACACTGATTCATCTCATGTGCGCCCGCACATAGCTCACAAACACTAGCAACCTGCTGGACTCCATAATTTGTAAGAGAATCCACCTTCATAGTCAACGCCTTCAACTGAGCTGCAATAGCTGAAGCTGCATCCACTTCAAAAATACCTACTACCTTGCCTTGAGAAATCCTCTGGGTTGGATTCTGATATTCATTGGCAGCCATCATCTCAATAAGTTCATAAGCTTCATCATAGCTCTTAGCCCATAGAGCTCCTCCTGATGCTACATCTAACATAGGTCTAGACTGTGCTCCCAACCCAATGTAAAAACTATTGATAACCATCCAATCAGGCATACCATGATGTGGACACCTACACAGCATCTCCTTGTATCGTTCCCAGGCCTCACACAAAGACTCTCCAGATTGCTGCTGAAATTGAGTTAGCTGGTTCTTTATTGCTGCAGTTTTCGCCATAGAGAAGAATTTAGTAAGAAACTTATGAGCAAGATCCTCCCATGTAGTAATGGAACTAGGTGGTAGAGAGTGTAACCAGCCCTTGGCCTTATCCTTCAGAGAAAATGGGAAAAGTCTAAACTTGATAGCATCATCCGACACACCATTAAACTTGAAAGTATCACAGATCTCGATAAAGTCCCGAATATGCATGTTAGGATCCTCTGTAGAAGCACCCCCAAACTGAACCGAATTCTGTACCATCTGAATAGTGCCCGATTTGATTTCGAAGTTGTTAGCCGTGATGGCCGGCCTGATAATACTAGACTGGATATCATTGATCTTTGGCTGCGAATACTCCTTCAAAGCCTTAGCTGCTGCTGCATCACCCATCGCTACTGTAGTTTCAGCTTCCTCGTTCTTATTCTCTAAATTCTCTATACGATTGTCTTCCGCCAGTTCTTCAAAACGAGCTTGTAAGCGTGTTCGCATACAAACTTAAGTACCTGAAACACCACGAAACAAACAAACTAAGTAAGAAATCCGAGTCAGTGAACGCTAACGACCACTATTGATAAGCACATAAACTAAAAATAAAACACCGATGATCCCCGGCAACGGTGCCAAAAACTTGTTAACACAAAATCACGCAAGTGCACGTGGTCACAAGTAATATATCTACTTCACTTAGAGTTGCAGCCTTTATTCAATATATGCAATGGTTTTGATATCTGATCGAATAACACGAAACAAGTAAAGTTACCTCTCGGTAAACTAATACCAAACTACGCATACATCCACAAAAGAGATAGAAGATGAATAGACACCTATTATGTTTAGACCCTATATCTCTATAGAATTTGAAAACATAAAGGTTTAAGCACAAGTTATCCACTTAGATCACATAGGGTAGCATAATATCTCTATTTACGCCACAAATCATGATGTTAAAACATCAACCTATCCTATTCTAGCATGGCAAGTTCTAAATCTAAAGATCCACTCTCGTTTATCAAGAGATTAACAAATTAGATGTTAGCTACGCATCTAAATACATGAAACACAACCATACGAGGATATCAAGAATTCACCACACATAAATCTTTAAGGCATGCAAACTACTAAGCTACATAGATAAATCCGCTAGGATCTCACGACAACGATTAGTTCATAATTGAACCTCTCATCACCATGGGATTAGATGAAAGCATGGTATTAAACATTATAACGAAAATGAATAAATCAATAATAGAATAAGGTTTAGCGAACAAATCCGGAAAAGTAACAAGCATCCAAAAGATACGCCTAACAAAGGAATACAAGAAAACTATGTCTAGATCTTCTTGTCGTCACAATCCTCGCCTTGGCTTCTCTCTCTCATGCTCTGAACGAATTATGGTATGTAGATGTTGTTTTTGATGTGCCCCAAGGTGTGTATTTATAGCCCCAAGTGTCCTCTTTTCCAAGAAATTACCGTCTTTGAATTAGAATAGAATTCCGGCGATTTCCGTTCTTGAATGGATTAGAATTGCGATTTCCATGTTTAACTATGATTCTGGATGCTTCTGATCGTTCATAACAATGCCATATTGAATAGAAGAAGAAAACGACAATTTCCTCTTTAAAATCGATTTCCAGAAAGTTCCTGTCGGCCTAGCGCGCGCCCGCGCTCCACACAAGCTTAATTCCGCGCGCCCGCGCCAATCAAATGCTGTAGTTCTTCTGCGCGCGCCCGCGCTCCAGTCCTTTGATAAACAGGCGCGCCCGCGCGCAGCCCTGCTGTACAGATTGATTTCTTTTTCCACTTCTGATTTTTCGTCCAATTCCAATGCAACTCTCGACACTTGTTCCTTTGAGCTTAAAAACACCACATAGCTGCTGGAAAGCCTGCAAATGATAACCTACACAACTCTACACAAAAACACGTCAAATCACACAATTACTTGAGATCAAGACACCAATTTAAGCCGAAATAGAATGATCCAAGTGGATATAAATCCACTTATCACGTGTCATGTGGGTAATATGGGCACTGTTTCAGAATCTGGGCATTTTGGGAAGTGGGTAACCAAAAAGTGGTTATTTAGGGCATTCTTTCGTCTTCGACTGTTCGTTCTTTTTATATTATATTATTATTATTATTAGGATACAAAGTTTTATGCACAATACGAACATGGTTACAAAATTTAAAATGCAAATACAAAATGTTACAACTTACAAACATGTTATAAACATGGTTATAAAATTTGATTATAGCTATGATCGTATATATATAAAAATATAAAATTTCTTTTATATTTTGAATATATAAATTTGACTTCTTCTTCGTTACAAATTCAAAAAAAATCTATTTCGAAAATGGTAATGTTAAAAAGGGATGTTTTGATTTCTTTTCTAAAAAATAGGGTCCAAAGAATAAAATTTTGATTTTAATTATTTAAAATAGATGGGCTCTAGAAAAATAGATAAATAGGATTCGAGTGATTTTAGAGCTCCCGAGGAATCTCCTTATTTATATAATAGGAAGATTTAATTTAATATACTAGTAATTTAAATAATGTCCATTTATAATAAAATTTAATTAAATTAAATTTCTATTTAACATTTGAAATTATTAAAAATTTAAAATAATATAAGTTTAATCATTAATAATTTAGTTATGATATACTTACAATTTTTTCTAAAGATGAAAATTGTGATTGGGAATCAGAAAACGAGACAGGTCTAATTCGATCTGGCTTCGCTTCCCGTTTTTTCGTAGTAATATTTTTCATTCCCATCTTCGATTTATTTTTATTTTTTGAATTTATAATGTGAATATTGATAAAATCGATTATTTTTTCTAATCCCTTAATATAATATGTAATATTTTTGTCACGGTGATTGAAAAAATCGATTATATCTATATAATCTTCATCCATTTTAATTAAAAAAAGAAAACAAGATAGTTAAAATCGAACTTATAAGTTATTTGTTTTGAAAAAAAATTTATATTTACATATTTTTTTTAGAAAAAAAAGTGTATGGGGAGTTTAACATTTGTTATCTTGCAAAAATAAGTTACTTATTTCAGAAAAGAGTACATATTCACGCAGAGCCGGGCCTGAGTTTTGGGATGCCCTGTGCAAAATGTAAAAATGTGCCCTAATTTTTTTATAACTAAATATTTTTCTATATTTAAATTTAATAATATATTAAAATCCAAGAATGTTGATACATTGTCATAGTATGTAGCAAAAAAACAAAAAATATTCACTTAAAACTTAAAAGTACAAATTCTAAACATAAATAACTAAATTAACACAACACATAAACAAAAATTCTAAACACTCCGACTCCCAGCTTTTGTTCCCATTGTAGCTTTAGTTTCTCACGTAAATATACATCTCTTTATCAGTCTTGTCATCTCCCGCAAAAAAATATATCAACTAAGTAAAAATTGTCCTTCTAGCATTTTTTGCTGCAAATTCACTAATAATTTTTTTTATAATCAATATTTTCAATCAAATTACTCTCTATAGATAAAAGTGCTAATTCATTCAATCTTTCTTGTGTCATTGTGGATCTTAAATATGATTTAAGTAATTTTAATTTTGAGAAACTTCTTTCTGCAGAGGCAACAGTAACAGGTATAGTCAATAATATCCTATATGCAATAAAAACATTAGGAAAACAATCAAATCTTTTTAAATAATTCAATATTTCCATAACATTTGCCGTCTCTTTTGGTAAAATGGTTCTTAAAATTTTTAACTCCTGAAATAAATCTTCACAATCAATATCAGAGGAATCCATATGCCTTAAAACAAGTTCAAGATTATTGCATGCTAATTTCAATTCACTTTCATCTATAACTTTTAATTTTTTATAAGAAAAAAGAAATCCAAAATTCTTTTCATATGTAGTGAACTGTTCAAATCTTTTTTCTAATGATACAATTGCTTGATCCACCAGATAAAGAAAATAATTAGTTCTAAAAGAGTCTTCAGGTGATTGAGTATTTTCTGAACTATTTGCTTCATCAAAATGTCTCTTCCTCCTAATTATACGTTTTTCTTGAAAAATGGAATCAATATTCATTTCTAAAGAAATATCCTTAGCAATTTTAATGGCATCAATTAATCCTGTTTCCCTATATTCTTTAAAAAAAATTAATTAATCCATGTATTTCATCAATAGTGACATCAATAAGCATACCACTTGTTGTTGGAGTAATTTCGTAACAATACGAAATCGGAGGTTTGCTGAAATAGTAGAACGAAATGAGTATGTGGCTGTTTTAGGGGATTTAGGGGTTTATTAAAAAAGAGAGGGCTGGACTTGGCAAGTTTCTCGATTTGTCTCATGTCTCGGATTCCATATGCCAAGATGCCTACGTACCTATGTTTATATAGGATCAAGCCCACGTAGTTCTGTGAAATTGATTTGTATCTATCCCTTAGAGACTTTAGGGATAAACTCCGTTAATCTGGGTGATTATTGATTTTATCTTATTTAATCTTATCGTTGTGATATCTTCCTGATTTGAAGAATATCGTTTGGAGATATTTTCCGTTATTGATTGATTGAGATTGATTATTTCCTCATTACAGAGAGAGGATATTACTTAGCGGTTAAGCAATAATTATTAATCTGAATTAATAATTAATGAATATTAGAAATTTGGGAGATTATTAGACATGCCAAAATATGGCATAACAACTAGCCCCCAGTTCTTCAGTGTAGCTTGCTGCAGTGGAGAACTAAGAATCTTCAAGCTTCCAAATTTCTTGAGTAGCTGAAAAAATTGAAAATAAATGATTAGAAAAACTTTTAGAGCACCACTGTGCTCGATAGGCGTATGCGGATGCAAGTGTGATAGCATGCGATGGCCATTATAGGATATACGTTTGCCAAGGTTTTCAAATGTGCGAGCATAAATAATTTGTTTGAAATTCTTTGCGATCCTTGTTGTCTAGTTAGGACCTTGGCGTTTGTATATATCCCGAACCGGCATACACGCTTTTCAAGTGTCTGATGCAACCACGTAAGGATGTGTCTTCGTTTGTGATGAGACTGTTGATAAGAGATGTAGATGTAGATGTAGTTCTGGCGAACTAGTTTGCATAGGGATGCCTCCACCCATTCGATATAGAGAGATCTCATGGGCCTTCAATAAAGATAGTTTGCATAGGATGCCTCCACTCATTCGATATAGCGAGATCTCATGGGTCTTCAATAAAGATAGTTTGCATAGGGATGCCTCCACCCATTCGATATAGCGATATCTCATAGGCCTTCAATAAAGATAGTTTGTATAGGGATGTCTCCACCCATTTGATATAGCGATATCTCTTGGGCCTTCAATAATCCAGAGGGTGTTGCACTTTACTAAGCATGTTGCATTGCGAGATTTATAGCTTGTCCAGGCTACCCTATACTTGACAATTTAGTTCGCAAGTTTGAAAATATTTTTGACATATATGTACTATCGCGACGATATATGAAAAATCTTTTGCAAATCCAAACGCAGAAATAAATATGCTCTTTTAAGAATGTCGCGATATTTATTTTCTTCGAAAATAATGCTCCTTTTTGTAGAAAATCTTTTACAAAATTATGCGTCTCGTATATGTATTTTTTCCTTTGAAACATGCAACTCGTACGAGATTGTAAAATTAATCCGCAATTCATCAATATGTAAATATCAACAATTAATCAACATAAGTATCTCGTACGATATTTTCTAAATCGCAATAATTTTACAAGCATAAAAATATATAGCTCGCACGAATTTAAAATAATAAATATTTTTCTTGAAAAATATTTAAAAACGAATCATGGATGCATGGCATAATAATTAATTTACAGAAAATAAATTTAAAAGACAGAAATCTTATCTTTATTTTTCGTTTCTGGTCGGTTGCGAATTTTCCTTTTGCTGCGCGTTTTTTTTTGCTTGATCCATCTTTTTGTAATGTCTTGTTCGCATGCCTCCTTTTCTTATTTTGTGTTTTTCCCGTTGTTGGTGTTCACCTCATCTTTGTATTTTTTTCTTTTGGTTTACACACGGGTCCCACCATATGTATGAAGTCACCTTTTTGTACTATCATTCATCCGATGCGGCCTGCTGCCTTGTGGCCGTGTCACATGCTCTGTTCTGCTCCGCTCCGTGGGTCTTTTCTCTGTTGATGGCACGCTTGAGCCTACTCCAATTTTGCCTTTCTCTCTCCGTGCTAATTGTGTACACTGGTGTACCATTTTTTGCCATTGTTCCAAAATTGCAGCCGTCATTTTTTTGTGATTATTGACCCCTCCACCGCCTTCCTGTCAGAACCACTTTGATTGTGTTCGAACACCGTAAATTATGAATTATTCGTCCTCCTCGAATAATTAAAGCCCTCCTTCTAGCGCCAAATGTTGTTGGAGGAATTTCGTAACAACACGAAATCGGAGGTTTGCTGAAATAGTAGAACGAAATGAGTATGTGGCTGTTTTAGGGGATTTAGGGGTTTATTAAAAAAGAGAGTGCTGGACTTGGCAAGTTTCTCGATTTGTCTCATGTCTCGGATTCCATATGCCAAGATGCCTACGTACCTATGTTTATATAGGATCAAGCCCACGTAGTTCTGTGAAATTGATTTGTATCTATCCCTTAGAGACTTTAGGGATAAACTCCGTTAATCTGGGTGATTACTAATTTTATCTGATTTAATCTTATCGTTGTGATATTTTCCTGATTTGAAGAATATCGTTTGGAGATATTTTCCGTTATTGATTGATTGAGATTGATTATTTCCTCATTACAGAGAGAGGATATTACTTAGCGGTTAAGCAATAATTATTAATCTGAATTAATAATTAATGAATATTAGAAATTTGGGAGATTATTAGACATGCCAAAATATGGCATAACACCACTAGATTGTAAATGTTTACTAATTAAATTAACAGCATTTAAAATCTCATACCATATAACCATAGCTACCAAAAATTCAAAATTTCCAAGATAAAGAACAACCAAAGCATTAGCTCGACACCTAACATCATTGTCACCATCTATTTCAGCTAATTCAAGTAAAGCTTCTCTCAATTCTATAGGTTGAAATCTAATTGCTTTGACAGCTTCAACATGACTTTCCCATCTTGTAGAAGACAATGGTTTAACACTAATTTTAACATGTTCTTTTAGAATTTTCCATCTTTTTGTTGAATGTGAGAACAAGTTATAAATACCTTGTATAACACCAAAAAAATCTTTTGCCTTCACACAAGAATTTGCAATATCACATAGTGCTAAATTTAGACTATGACAGCCACAAGGAGTATAAAAAGCCCTAGGATTTATATCAAGTAATTTTTTTGAACACCTTGATGTTTACCTTTCATGTTAGATCCATTATCATAACCTTGCCCTCTAATATTATCAATGTCAAGATCAAGAGTAATAAGTGCATGTTTTAATTCTTCAAATAATCCTTGGCCTGATGTGTCATCCACCTTCAAAAACTCCACAAAATATTCTTCCACTACAACTGGACTAGCAGACACATCCACACATCTTAATAACAGAGACATTTGTTCCTGATGACTTGCATCCGGAGTACAATCAAGTATCACAGAAAAATATTTTGCTTCTTTGATTTTATTAATAATAATATTTTTGATTTCATTAGCCAAAGAAATTATTAACTCATTTTGAATTTTATTACTAAGGTAATGATAATGAATTTCACTATGTTCTATACGACATAGGTGTTCTTTCATCACAGGATCCCATTTAGCAATCATCTCTACCAATCCTAAAAAATTTCCATTATTCTCATCAAAAGGTCGATCATTTTTTCCGCGAAAAGCCAATGTATTTTTTGCTAGATATTCCACAATATAAATTATCCGTTGTAATAGTTCCTTCCAATGTTGTTTTTCCTTCTTAATCTGTTCTTGCACATCTTTGTCAATTGTTTTGTTTGTCTCTAGTCTATCACGTAAATCAATCCACATACACATATTATTAACATGGTCACTGCTATTCTCATGTTCTTTAAGTCTGATACTAGCATGAAGCCAGTCATTAAATCCTTCATTTATCAATCTATTTTCTTTTTGTGAATATTTTTTAAACAAATTGCAACAAAAACAAAAAAATCCTATCAAGATCCTTTGAGTACACTAACCATGATCTATCACATTTTTCACCATTAGACAAAATACGTGTATAATAATTAGCCAAAAACATCTAGAAACTTTATCCTTTGGGCCTTTAACAATAGAAAGATCTCTTTTGGGACCATTTAATATTAATAAATCTCTTGACTTAGAATCAAGGTTATTCCAAATTCTTGGATCATAAATATCTATAGAAGCACACTCAACATTTTTATCTAAATTTTCTTCTGTACCAGGAGCATTTTGACTAATATCAGTAGCATCAGATTTTATTTTTTCACTCTCAGTATTACCTCCCTATTTAAATCATTTACTAAAACATCAGGTACAAAATCATTCACATTTGCATCATGATTATTTTGAGTTTCCCTGATAATAAATTTATTGAGGGCTCCTTTATGAGATTCTACTAGTTCATCAGCTTTTCTTTTTTTTCACTCTTTTGTCATATCCAGATAATTGTTTTTTAAGAGGCATATTAGATATCACTTTAAACAAAGAGAAAAATAACACAAATATTAAATATAAATTTAGAAAATAAAATAGAAAGATGGAACCTGATTAAAATATTTGATGAAGGATGTGAATGAATTAGTAGAGATAATTTTAATAGGTGTTCACTGGATGACGGAACAATGCTCGTCCTTGATTTCTTCTATAACTAGCAACACCAACAGTATTTCTGTATTTGTATTTGAGTATTTCAAAATCCAGACCTCCAGAGGACTTAGTGCACTGGCCAGAAGGCCCAGAACCAAGATAAAAAGTTGTTGAAGCGTTGAAGCCTGAAGGGTTGAAACTTGAATGTGACGCACTGATGTACTGACGTTTAGACTTTTAAGACTTTTAGAGAGGATATGAGACAATGAGTTTATAAGAGAGTAAGAATGACTTTATAAATTCTAAACGTCACCTTGTATGATCAGTTGTAACGTTAATAATTTATTAATTCTTTTTGGAAATAAAAAGTGTTAATATAACGTTAGACATGCAGACACACGCAGACACGTAGTGACGTGTTAAACCTAGTTAGACCTAATACTAATTAGTATGTGTAATGTGTTCTGGATAACTCGTATAATTAACATTATAAAATTTTAATTTATAATTTTTCTAATCATTTAAAATATAAATAATTGAATATATATATAGAGTCCCACTCTCGGGAGACCAATATTATATAGAAAATTGGAGAGAACCAATCTTAGCCATCCAATTATTTAATGGCAAAATTGTAATTTAGTTTAAAAGTCAGGATATTTTATAAATTAAATAAAAAACCGAAATACACACTGACCACGCCTCAAGTTTTCTCTGCAAACAACAATACACACACTATACACACACAAATTCAACGAAAAAACAACCAGAAACATCTTCAAATCCAGGTTCATCTTCAAATTAAGTTTTGCTCGTCAATTACAAAACCAAAAGGTAATGATTCTACATTTATTTTTTTGACTTGAATTCATAATTTAACTAGTTTTTTTTTTGTTATTTCTTCAGTTTAATCTCAATAGACTAGAGAAAAGTAGAGATTAAGATGTTCCTGAGGAGAATAGGTACTATTAGGTGATTTTGTTTTTAAAAATGCATATTCATGTTTAACTTGATGTGATTCTATAGGTATCTGTTGATGTTAGTCAATTTTTCTTGCTTATAACTTTGATTCTGTTGTAGAATGCGAGCTTATAGTTAATTTTATGTGTAACTACATCTGTTATTAAAAATGTTTCTGTAATAGAACCAGTTTTGTAAAATTCTAGTTCTAAACTAGATTCATGTATGAATTTTTTTTTGCCAAAATTTTGTTTTTAAATTAAGGTCTCGTAATAGAATCACTTTTTGTAAAGTTCTGGTTCTAGAGTGGATTCATGTATGAATTTATTTTTTTCCCAAAATTTTGTTTCGAAATTAAGGTTCTGTAATAGAACCAAGAAATTTGAAGTTGAGCTTGAACAATAGAACTAATTTAGTTCTTTATTAGCTAGTTGATGTTAAGGGATTTTGTGTATAAATCATAAGGTATAAATTGTGGTTCTGTAATAGAAACGAAAGTAAAACTGTATTTCTATAATACAGGCATGTATAATTTTATCTTTGCAAAATTTGGTTTTAAATTAAGGTTCTGTAGAGAAACAAATTTTTTAACTATATATACGCCCATTTATAGTTTTTGATTCTGTATACTAAACTACCTTGTCCTTCTCTACTTATACAACTTTGCATGTTTGTGTGTTATGATTTTAATGTCATCTTTTCTTGCTTAAATTTTGATTCTGTAGTAGTAGAATGCTAATTTAATAGCTAATTGAAACTTATTCACTAATTATTACATAGTGGACTTGTAGTTCTGTAATAGAACCAAAGTTTACTAGGTTTGACACTTAAATCATGTTTATAGCTTCATCTATATTTGGAGCTCTGAAATTTGGTTCTACAGTAGAACAACTATTTGTAAATTGCAATTTTTGTGTATATTTGTACATTTTGTTTTGATCTAATGTGTTCAAATATGGAATCATTAGGTGATCCAGTGTATTTTGAGGTGCAAATCAATCTAAGTCTCTTTTGGTCCCAGGTAATTCAGCATACAAAGCAAATTCAATTTACTTTACTAATGATTCTAAGACTTATTTAATTGATTCTACAACAATTTTTACTTATACAACAAAACTTGTGCATATAGAGGTTGATTATATAATAGAATCAATTTTTATTTTTAGTTATTGAGGTGTCTTCTATTGTAGAATCAATATTTATATTTTGAGCCTATGAGCTCATGTATTAGAATCATACTTATGAGTTTATGGTTATGAGTCACATTCTATGGAGACCCACTTTATATGGAGTACCATGGAGACCCATAATCTAACCATTAAAATAACTAACGGTCTGGATTAAAAGAATTAAAAAAATTAAAAACAACACGCACAACACACGCACTTAGTGAGAGAGATCCAGAGCGAGAATAGCGAGAGAGAAGGAGAGACTATCTCGAAGCCGAATTATCGCGAGCATCATTTTCGGAAAAGGTAATTTTTGATTAATATACTTGTGTATGTATATATGCAATATTAATTTCTGGTTCTACATCTATAATTTCAACTTTGTTTAGATCTGATTCTACGTATATTAGGTTGTTTCTAAGATTGAATCAATTTCGTATATCTGATTATACATGGATATTAGGTTGTTTATAAGTTTGAATTAATTTCATAGATTGGATAACCTAAATTTTTGATGTTGTGCTTTGAAATTTTGTTTCTGGTTTTATAATAGAACCTAAATTTTTGATTAATTTGTAAAATTGTGGTTCTAAAGTAGAAGCATTAAGGTAGTTTTATGAAATTAGTTTTAGTGTATTAAATTAAGATGTAAATTGTAGTTCTGAAATAGAACCGGTTTTGTTAAATTCTAGTTCTAGAGTAGAGTTGTGTATAATTATGTCCTGATTTATAAAAAAAATTAAAATTTTGGTTATGTAAAATTTTGGTTTTGTTATGGTATGCACTGACTTGGCCAAGGCCGATTGCTTTATTGTGGCAGCTGCTCGGCGTGCTGATCGTCTTAAGTCTTTATACGATGAAATCAATGGAATTTCTACTACTACTCGAGTCGTTGCCATTGAGCTGGATATCATTGCCAGTCGATTAGTTATCGAAGCGGCTGCACAAAAAGCATGGGCCATCTTTGGACATATTGATGTTTTGATCAACAATGCTGGAATTAGAGGTACCATCTTTGTTACCGTGCCCTCATCGCTGGATTTACAAACGATAATGCAAAGTTTATGTTTTTTTTAGGGTTGTAAAAAGGTTACTTGCACGTTTTATATGTTTCTTTTTTCATATTTTTTAAGATTAACAGTCTGATTAAAGGATATATGTCTCACAAAATTGTGTAAAACTTTAGTCTAGCTTTGAACTTCCAATTTTCTTTACAATGATATTCCTTTGACTCTGAATTTTGAATAGAAATGATTAAAAAAAATTAGGGAGCAATGTGGCACTGGCACACAACTACACTGGTGAGGGATTCAGGAGGGTCTACTCTACTAGCATGGATCCATTTTTTCAGAGGGAAAACAATACAAATTAGAGATATCTCATTTATAAATTGAGTACAAGTATGGGACAAGATTGTTTGTGTTGGGTGTATGACAGGAGTTTATATGTTGATTTCCTGGGCACACCAAGTATATGCCCCTTATACCATAGGATCGGACTCCACCTAGGGCCATTCCGAAATCCCACTTACAGATCATTGTAACTTGGGTTCGGATTACTACCACTAGCTCGTAAATATAGTGAGATAAACCAACATTAGAAATCAAAGTTTGAGGCTGCAACATTAAATTGTGTACTCCTGTATTCAAGAACACAATCATAGAATCTACTTGTGAGCTAGGGAGAAGATTTTCTCTCTATAGTGTAATGAGAGTAATCAGTCAGCAATAGTGAACATTTGTTTTTGAATTCGCATTTGGCTAAAAATGCCCAGCTCATAGTGAACATACTGATCCTTATTTGTTTTTAAACATTCCATTACATATTAAAGAAGGTCCGGAGTATCAGGGTATTCAAATAGAACAAAAACAAAAAACCGGCTATAGCAAGAGAAGCAACCATAACACAAACAGGGGAAACACAAAAGATGTGCAAGAAGTAGCACAAACACCAAAACGAGGGTAAACTTTCCAGATCAGACCAAACTACTTCAACACGACAACAAAAACAATTAATTTGAACATAACAACGAATCGGTACTAGGATAACCAAACTAAAGAACTACAATACACATTTGTTTACTTCTTAACCAACTTCATCTTGAACTTCCTCCTGATTACCCTATTTCATTAGGCTTTCCATTTCACACATTTAATGTACATTTTTTTATTTTTTGTGTAATATAACTAACCTTTCTTAGGTAGAGCTATCTTATATAGGAAGTGTGTGCAAAAGAGGCCAAATATCTACTCAAGTGTGTTTAATATTTCTAAAAAATTCTTATTAACTTTTAAGTAATTGACGTACTAGTTAAATCATTCAGTCCATACCATAACATTAAGAAACTAACAAGTATCATTATGTAAAGTCAGTATATTAGCAAATCGCTCTTTTGAAACTAATCTCACAATGTACTACCTGTAATATGGTGTTTATTAGGTGGCACAGATTCTTCGCTTAATATTTCTAAATATGAATGGGAAGATGTATTTCAAACAAACTTAAATGGAGCATGGATGTTGTCGAAGTACTGGAACTATATGTATGGCTGAGTAGTGGATTGTATTCCCAGTTTCAATATTTTCATTTCTTGGTTTGGTTGTACTCCTTTTCATTTTAAATTCCAAATCAGATGTATAAAAAATGAAAAGACAGATCTCTAAGATTTAACTAGTCCCGAGCTGTACATTGTTTAAATGTAATTCTTTACAAAAATGTCACCAGAAAGCATGAGTCATGCATCCCTAACTTTTTTCGTTTTGCTGCAAGCAACGAGATTACATTTTTCCAAATTACAGGAACCAGCAACATTATGTTGTTTACCAGCACATTGTGTAACTTGAAACCCAACATACATTCTAAAAACTTTGCTCACTGTAATGCTATAGGCTTAGTTATTGTATTCAGTAGTTGTGTATTGCAGAAAGACAAGTAACATTTGCAGCATTGACATGGAATGGAGTTGGCATTGATGGTACATAAATGAACCAGTCAGTGCCTCGTGAGAACTCATACAACTTCAATCTTAACGCTCACAAAGACAATATCCTATGAAATTTAGCAAAATGTATTTGCACCATAATATGTAAGGAAAAAAATAAATGGCAGTGTAACATACCAAAGCCAAAGAATACAGTTATTTTTGTTTAAAACTAGTTGTAATTATTATTTTTAATATTTCATCCTTAATATTCCATTTATAGATTTTTAAGTTTTTAACTATGGTTGTCATTCAGAAAATATAAAACTAAAAGTAACACTTTCAAAGAAGCAAACAACTTGTTTTATACAAACAATCACCAAAGCTAAGCAGTACTTGGATAAGCAAACAACACAAGCTACATGTCGGAGACAAGGTCTAGCAAGTAAGCAATTAATTTCGTTGTGCAAAGTAAAATTCATGCTGCTAACAGCCTGATAGGAATTGACCAACAAGATTAGCACTTGCAACACCAATACACAGCTTCTCACTTTCCAGTTCAGGTAAAGTAGGGTAGACTTAGGATCATTGTATCTTGTATTGTTGTAAATAAACTGCCAAACGACGATACTCTTAGGATTGTCTAAAAGCATGTGATGACACATTTGGTATTCTCAGTTTAAAATGATGCTAGTGTAACCCTTGACAATTCTACCATCCATACTTGGCTTGTGTTTTAGCTTTGGTAAGAAATCCTTTGGCTCTCCTCTCTACGAGCTCCATCTCCTTCTGTCTCATATCAAAATACAGAGTACCAATCTGATGCTTCCTCTTGTGCAACTTTGAAGGCTTCCCTTTTACAGAAACAGGCTACACGATAAAAGAATAATCAACTTTTAAGTTTTTTTTATTGTTCTGATCCTATAATATTTTGGTTCTGCAGTTGAACTGATATCAATATCACACTATTATACAACAAAACTACTGATTAAAGATATTTATTATTTTGATTAAATAGCAGAACCAAGTTACATACATTGTCGCTTTGCAACTATTCCCGATTCTAGAGTGGAACCAAAACCTATAGATCAAAATTGCATTACAAGTCTAATCATTTAAAGATATCGAATATTATGATTCTATAATAGAACCAAATAAAATACATAATTTTAAAAAAGATTGTTTTTTATCATAACCTCGTCCAACGGAAATCATTTGGTTCCACGGTAGAACCAAAACTATAAAACAGAACCACTTTACAAAATTACATATTTGATAATGGAGTATATTGTTTTGGTTTTATGGTTCTATAATAGAACCAAGAAAACTACATGATTCATATTGTAAATAACAAGATTATTGTTCAATGTAAAATACATACAATTAAACAACAAACACCTACATCTAACCATAAATTACAAATAAAAAACTTAAAAACAAGACAAATTGCTTATAAATTGAACCTGAGAGGGACTGAAGGTCAACATAATCACAGATTTGAGCTTGATTTGAGGAAAAATTGGCTTGTTTCGAAGAACACAGAACTTGATTTGTCGAAGACGCCATCCCAGGTTAATTGTAATTACATGGAGAGAGTTAGAGAAAGAGTATGAGAGATATGTGGGAGAGATTGAGAGAGAGAGACTATGAGAGAGAGGAACGTGCGAGAGTGAGATCAGAGAGAGATCGGCGAGAGAGATTTTAGAGAGAGAAAGTTATGACCTTTAACCAACCATATAATTTCTGTTTGTATTTTTTTTTCATTTTGAATTATCATAAGTCGTTGGATTTGATTTAGATCTAATGGTTGAGATTAATGGAGAGGGTTCTCCATAGTTCTCCATATAAAATGGTTCTCCATGGAATAATGGCATATATATATATATATATATATATATATATATATATATATATATATATATAAACATAAAAAAATGTGCCCCTCTCATGAGAGGGCCCTGTGCGGTCGAACACCTCGCACATGCTCAGGCACCCCTTTGTATTCACGTACTTTTTCCAGAATAAGTAACTTATTTCTGAAAAATAAGATTTCCCAAACGAGGCCAATATGTAGCTTGGTTAATCCTTATTTTTTCTTATCATTTTTCTTTATCCCTCATTCACAATCATTAGAGGTGAGCAAAATCGGATATTCGATCCGGTTTTAAGATTCGGATCGGATACCCGGTTTTTCGGATCACTAAAATTTCATTCCATATCCGGATTCGGTTTAACTGGATATCCGAATATTCAGATATCCAATTAAATCCGATCGAAAATTGGATTATCCGGATCCAATTTAAAATTACATTTTAACTGCAGCATCGTTGACTTACTGTATCAGCATGGGATATTTCATGAATATTTGATTTATTTTATGGTCTGAGAAAGAGAAGAAACTCTGCTTTTGCAATTTTACCAGTATATTGTTATTTATAAAATTCATACAAATACAAGATTGTTTTCTTTCAGACAAAAAAAGAAGTAGATGGAATTGGACTCTTGAACTGCTACCATGCTACCATTACTTTGGTTTGATTACTACATTTTGGTCGCAAGCCATTCCGAGACTTGGTCAAAATGGTCGACAAAAAATTATGTCAAGCAACAAGAAATTTGAATGAGTGTAGATATATTATAAATATAATTAACATTTTTATTGAAAATAATAAAATCGGATCGGATTCAGATATCCGCTTTCTTGTAAATTTGTGATCCGGATCCGTATTCGAATTTATTAAAAAAATCAGATCGGATATCCGGTCCAATTTTTTGAAATCGAATATCCAAATATTTTGATTTTTTTAATCGGATATCGAATAAAAAAATAAGGATAATCGATTTTCGGATATTTTTGCTCACTCCTAACAATCATCATGATAATTAGATATAATAATATTAAAATTATTATATACAAAGATTTGCAGAAATTCTGCTCAGAAAATGCAGAAATTCTGGCAAGAAATTGCAGAAATGTGTTGCAGAATGTACAAAATGTGTTGCAGAATGTAGAAAATGTATTGCAGAGTGTGTTGCAGAATGTAGAAAATGCAGAAAATGAATGCAAAAAACTGTAGAAAATATTCAATCAATATGCATTGTATGTAGATGGGTTGGAATGGGTTGGGTTAGGGTTAAAATTTGTTAAACCATAACCCAACCCAATTAGTACAGGTTTTTTAAAAATTAACCCGTTCAACCCATGGGTTTGGACGGTCCGGATTGGTCGGGCGAAATAAGGAGCGGGTTGGGTAAATTTTGTTCACCCGTGATTCTATGTTGACATGTAAATTGGGACGAAGGGAGTATTATAATCTTATATTACTAGCTTAAAACCCGTGCGACGCACGGATTTTTTTGATATTATATGAAAATTTTTCATTATTTGAATCGATTTTTTTAAAACATGATTTTTGGTGGCTTAAATTTTTAAATGAGATTATTTGATGATAATTATATAAATATTATTCGTGATAATTCTAGAAAATGAGGGATTTTAGTTAGAAATTTATAAAAGATGATGGATTTTAGTTGAAAAAGGTAATCGGTTAATTATTAGTAATTATAAAATTATTTTTTTATTTATTAGATAGAATGTCCTTGATATAATTGGAAAAATAGAGGATTTGGTTAGAGAAAATAAAAAGGTAACATGTTTTAGGTGAGAAAGGTAATTGATTAGTTTATAGTAATTATATGTTAATTATGTTATTTTACTAAATAAATTGCTTGTAATGTTTTTAGAAAAAGTGAAATTATTGTTGCCCGTGATATTTCTAGGGAAAAGAGGGATTTTAATTAATAACCTAATAATATTAATATAATTATATTAATATTAATATAATTAATAATATTATACTAATAATATTAATATAATTATATTGTTAAAAAATTTGGTGCTATAACAGGTATCAAAACTTTTAATGATTCAATTGCCTAATTACCATTAAGTTTATTATGTTAATCGACTAATTATCATTAATTATATTATGTTATTATTTATTTTAGGTGTTATATTTTTATTGAAAATTATGGTGTGATATTTTCGGGTATATGTTAATGATTGTAAGATTTGTTTTAAATTAAAAAAGTAACGTGTTTTAGTTCGAAAGGAAATATTAATGATGGAAAGATATAATATGATTGATGTTTTTAGGTGTTTATAAAAGGTAATATCTTGACTAATTACCATTAATTATATTATCTTATTACTTATTTTAGCTTTTAGGTGTATTTATTTTTCTCCATAATAAAGGGTAAATAAGTAAATTCACGAAGTATTAAAAAATAGGTACCAAAAAATAGGTACCAAGAAATAGACTTAATTGCATTTAAATGGCCTAAATTATTTTGTTTTTGCAAGAAAATGGCTCAATTATAAAAGTTGCCAAATTAATGGCCGAACTTTTATTTTTTTAACACTTGAATGAATCCCGTCAAAAAAGTTAGACGGCGTTAATATATTTAAGGGTATTTATGTCAAAATAAGTTAGTATGATTTTAGGGGTAAAATTGTGGGTAAATATAAATAGGTTTTACAAAATTTATTTCCCTTAATCCCTTTCTCTCTCCCCGCGGTACTTCTCTCTCTCTATACTCTTTCTAAGTTCTTGATTTTTCAACTGATTAAACCCCTTAAATCCTATGTTTTTTATATCCAAATTTTGTGTTTAAGTAACCAAAATCACCCTCTCCAAATTATCTATCTATCCATACTAACAAATTCAAGTTCTGCAAATTTTCAAAAATCGAGGTTTAATTAGGGTTTCAATTTGTAGTTGTTTATTCGTTTTGGTTGTAGATTTGTGTTAAGGAGGAGATGGGTGTTCGATTTGAAGTGAAGGCCCAAAATTCTGGGTTTACCCGAATCGAATCGACCACCGGCGATGAACTCCGGTGAGCTGGTGGTCGTGGGTTTCACTTGCGTAGAGATCCCAGTATTTATCAGCTACACTATTCACTTTCCGGATACAATCAACACTCTCTGGATGCTGGAAGGTTTCATCCTGAACCCATGAATTTGACCCCTCGCTGGCTTGCCAATACAAGATGCTGTGAGAACTTCTAAGCTGGCCAAAGAATGGAGGTATTGCTGAACTAGGATTCTGAATCTTAAACTCGATGAACAGTTTAGTAGTTACATTGATGAGAAGCTCAGCGTGTATAGTGATGACCCCCAACGGAAGGCTGAGGAATTTTTGAAAGTGATCCATAAAGTTCTCCAACTCCACAATGGTCCCCTCGTCCAGTTTAACCTCGGATTTCCTGATGGTTTGAACGCTCAGGCAGTAACTGATTACATTAATGATCAGTTGATTCCCTTGTTGTAAGCCAAAGGTGTTAAACAACTTATTCTGGAGGATTTTTTGTTAGGCAGACCTCGATACTCTATTGAAGTTGATAAGTTCCCTTCTCTAAATCTGACTCATTTAATGCTCTCAACACTAAATTTTCAACCTGCACCTGCATTTGGAGAATTTAATTGTCTAACTCACCTTTACCTAGCTAAAATTTGAGCAGATTTCAATAATCCATACATCTTCCCCTGCCCCGTGCTTGAAACACCTTAACTCCTTCATCTGTCTTTTTCTTAAGTAACTCGCCAAGCATTATGTCTCCTCCTGGCTTTGGCCTCCTTGAATCCCTTGTTAAAGAGAACTCAGTATATACAAGCCTTAAATCTTACGCAAATGTGGAAGAAAAAGAGAAACACAAGCCTTTAAAAACTAACACTCTAACGGCAGCAACTGTGCAAATGTAATGTGACATTTTTCCCAGAAATACCCTTCAACATGTTAACACCGTCTAACTTTTTTGAAGGGATTCATTCAAGTGTTAAAAAAATAAAAATTCGGCTATTCATTTAGCAACTTTTATAATTGAGTCATTTTTTTGCAAAAACAAAATAGTTTAGACCATTTAAGTACAATTAAGTCCAAGAAATATGTACCAAAACTTTTAATGTTAACGCGTTTTAGTTCGAAAGGAAATATTAATGATAGAAATATATGATACGATTGATGTTTTTAGGTGTTTATAAAAGGTAATATCTTGACTAATTAACATTAATTATATTATCTTATTACTTATTTTAGGTGTATTTATTTTTCTTTATAATGAAGGATAAATAAGTAAATTCATGAAATACCAAAAAATAGGTACCAAAAAACAGGTACCAAGAAACAGGTACCAAAACTTTTAATGTTTAAGCTTTTATATAACTAGCTTATAACCCGTGCGATGCACGAATTTCTTTTGATATGTAATAAATTTTATTTATGTTACAATTATATTTTTATATAATCATTATTCATAATGTTTTATTTAAATGTAAATTTTAATAATTTAATATAAATTTAATTAATGATATGCATGGTTTAAAACTTATCTATACTATTATATAAATTCCGAAACATTGAAAGTTTTGGTACCTGTTTTTTTGTACCTGTTTTTTGGTACCAATTTTTTGGTACTTCGTGAATTTACTTATGTACCCTTCATTATAAAGAAAAATATATATTAAAACACCTAAAATAAATTTTAACATAATATAATTAATGGTAATTAATCGCTTGCCTTTTTCATATTTACTTTTAGTTGAAGATGTTACCTTTTATCATATCTTCCAATCATTAATATTACCTTTCGAATTAAAATACGTTTCCTTTTTTATTTAAAACTAATCTTACAATCATTAATATATTACCTTTCGAATTAAAATACGTTTCCTTTTTTATTTAAAACTAATCTTACAATCATTAATATATATCCGAAAATCTATACTATTATATAAATTCCGAAACATTGAAAGTTTTGGTACCTGTTTTTTGGTACCAATTTTTTTGTACATGTTTTTTGGTACTTCGTGAATTTACTTAAGTACCCTTCATTATAAAGAAAAATATATATTAAAACACCTAAAATAAATTTTAACATAATATAATTAATGGTAATTAGTCGATTGCCTTTTTCATATTTACTTTTAGTTGAAGATGTTATCTTTTATCATATCTTCCAATCATTAATATTACCTTTCGAATTAAAATACGTTTCCTTTTTGATTTAAAACTAATCTTACAATCATTAATATACACCCGAAAATATCATACAATATTTTTCAATTATTAATAAAATATATTAAAAATATACTTTGTTTATAATAAGGAAACATTAGTATAATCCGTAAACATGTGTATATTAAATTATATTAATTAAAATTAAAAATATGTAAAAAATAATGATTATATAAATTGGTACCAGTTTTTTTGTACCTATTTTTTGGTACTTCGTGAATTTACTTATTTACCCTTCATTATAAAGAAAAATATATATTAAAACACCTAAAATAAATATTAACATAATATAATTAATGGTAAGTAGTCGATTGCCTTTTTCATATTTACTTTTAGTTGAAGATGTTACCTTTTATCATATCTTCCAATCATTAATATTTCCTTTCGAATTAAAATACGTTTCCTTTTTGATTTAAAACTAATCTTACAATCATTAATATATATATCCGAAAATATCGTACCATAATTTTCAATTATTAATAAAATCTATACTATTATATAAAAACCTAAACATTAAAAGTTTTGGTACCTGTTTTTTGGTACCTATTTTTGGGTACTTCGTGAATTTACTTATTTACCCTTCATTATAAAAAAAATAAATACACCTAAAATAAGTAATAACATAATATTACTAATGGTAATTAGTCAAGATACTACCTTTTATAAACAACTAAAAACATCAATCGTATCACATCTTTCCATCATTAATATTTCCTTTCAAACTAAAAGTCTAAAACACGTTACCTTTTTAATTTAAAACAAATCTTACAATCTAAAATAAGTAATAACATAATATAATTAATGGTAATTAGTCAAGATATTACCTTTTATAAACACCTAAAAACATACTCCTCTATAACTTATTTTTGATATTTTTTTTTGTATAAAAATAGGACCTTTTTAATTTAAAACAAATCTTACAATCTAAAATAAGTAATAACATAATATAATTAATGGTAATTAGTCAAGATATTACCTTTTATAAACACCTAAAAACATACTCCTCTATAACTTATTTTTGATATTTTATTTTTTTGTATAAAACCTTAAAATCCGTGCCAGAAACTGGTCCGCAAACGTAAAGAATTCAAAGGGACGGAGGGAGTAAATCGTATTATTTCTTTCCATCATTAATATTTCCTTTCGAACTAAAACACGTTACCTTTTAATTTAAAACAAATCTATACTATTATATAAAAGTTGAAACATTAAAATTTTGGTACCTATTTTTTTGTACCTATTTTTTGGTACTTATTTTTGGTACTTCGTGAATTTAATTATTTACCCTTCATTATAAAAAAAAATACACATAAAATAACTTAATAAGTAATAACATAATATAATTAATGATAATTAATCAAGATACTACCTTTTATAAACAACTTAAAACATCAATTGTATCATATATTTCCATCATTAATATTTACTTTCGAACTAAAAGTCTAAAAGACGTTACCTTTTTAATTTAAAACAAATCTTACAATCTAAAATAAGAATAACATAATATAATTTATGGTAAGTAGTCAAGATATTACCTTTTATAAACACCTAAAAAGGTCAATCGTATCATATCTTTCCATCATTAATATGTCCTTTCGAACTAAAACACGTTATCTTTTTAATTTAAAACAAATCTTACAATCATTCATATATACCCGAAAATATCACATTAATATAATTAAATTAACGGTAATTAGTCGATTGTCTTTTTCATATTTACTTTTAGTTGAAGATATAACATTTTATAAACACGTAAAAACATGAATCATATCATATATTTCGATCATTAATATTTCTTTTCGAACTAAAACACATTACCTTTTTAATTTAAAATAAATCTTTCAATCATTAATATATAACCGAAAATATCACACCATAATTTTCAAGTAAAATGTAACACCTAAAATAAATAACAATATAATATAATAAATGGTAATTAGTCGATTGCATTTTTCATATTTACTTTCAGTTGAAGATATTACCTGTTAGGAATATGTTGTAGTTGATGATAACTTAACATTCAAGCAAAATTGTATAAGTCAAGTTTTGTAACTGTCAACGGATAAGACCTTATAACTCTATCCGTTGACAGGTAGCTCATCAACGGATGAGGTTTTGTAGCATACTGCAATATCTCTATTTATCAGTTGATAGTGTCTTTATTCAGAGTCATGTTGACCATCAATGGATAGGCAGAATAGGGTAGCCAATTGTAAATAAGCTATGCTATGTAATTCTGTCTAAGTGAAAATGTATCAACGGATGAGAACAGGGCTCTATCAACGGATACAACTCAAATCTACTCGATCAACGGATACAGCTCAAACTACCATCAACGGATAAGTAGGCACAACATCAACGGATAATCATTGTCACTTTATCCTATGCTAGGAATTAGCAGTTGATAAGGACAGGTTTGACTGACAGATCACATGGGTTGAAAGTAGGTATAAAAAGCAATATGGCAGGCATACTTTGGAAACACAGAAGAAAGAAGCATTCCATTTACACAGTACATACAAGAAAGGTGCAGGGGACATATCTGTTCACAAGGACAACCTTTCGGCTACATGTGGATTTGGAGTGGAGTAGCAAGTCAACTTGAATTAGATTAATATTATCTTATTCCTGTAGCACTTGTAAACTTGGAATATATAACCAAGTGTAGCAACTCTTTAGATGGTAAGAAAACATACATATTTGCTTAGGGTTTCTTGAATATCTTTAGAAGCAAAGAGTTGTAAACACAGAAGCTGTGTACATTTGTATCACAGGGTTTTCTTCGAATAAAAGTCTCAGGTGGTACATTCAACCACCTGATTTTTTATGTGGTTGTGAACTATTTCTATTCAGCAATTATTTCTTTATAGATTTCTGTGGTTTTTATCAGAAATTTTATAACTATCAAGAATTGTATTCAACCCCCCCTTCTACAATTATACAAGTGTGTAATCTGGGAATAACAATTGGTATCAGAGCAAGCTTCTAATATATTTGAAGTTTAAAGATCAACACACTTTCAACATGTCTAAGAAGGATTATGGAGTGAAGATACCGGTTCTTGATAGGGAAAATTACTTTCACTGGAAAGTAAAAATGCGTCTACATCTCATGTCTATTGATGTAGGTTTTGTAGATTGCATTGAGAAGGGTCCTCATGTTCCAATGAAGGCTGCTTCAAGAGTTGGTCTTGCTGCAGATGCACCAGACACGTACATCCCAAAACCTGTTTCTGAATGGAGCGCTGAGGATATTGCAGAAGTTCACAAGGACAAAAAGACCATGAATATTCTGTTTAATGGCTTAGAAACAGACATGGTTGACAATGTTATCAACTGTACTACCGCCAAGGAAGTATGGGACATTGTTCAAACCCTTTGTGAAGGTACAGAACAGGTAAGGGAAAACAAGATGCAACTACTGATCCAACAGTATGAGCACTTCCATTTCAAGAATGGAGAGACATTGAATGATACATTTAGTAGATTTCAAAAGCTACTGAATGGCTTGAAACTGTATGGAAGAATCTACCAAGTGAAAGATTCTAATCTCAAATTTCTGAGATCACTGCCCAAAGAGTGGAAGCCTATGACTGTTTCTCTAAGAAACACTCAAGAGTACAAGTCATTTACTCTTGAAAGACTCTATGGAACTTTAAAGACATATGAACTAGAAATGGAGCAGGATGAAGAAATTGAGAAGGTCCAAAAGAAAAGTGGGTCAGTTGCACTTGTTGCCAACTTGGAGCAGAAGGAGGAAAAGAGGACTGAAGCTGCTAAATCTACACCAAACAGGGAGGTTTGTGAAGGTAGAACAGAATCAAGCAAAAGCAAGGAAAAGGTGTCTGAAGAAATGAGTGTCCTACAGCAGGATGAATTGGATGAGATAGATGAGCATTTAGCCTTTCTATCTAGGAGATTCTCTAAGCTAAAATTCAGAAGAAACTCTGGGGTGGCCAAGCCATTTAACAAGGATTTTTCTACAAGCAATTATGTGGATAAATCCAAAATTAAATGCTACAATTGTGGTATTGCTGGTCACATGATAAGTGAATGCAGGAAGCCTAGATCTGAGAACAAAGGAAAGCCAACTGAAACTGTTGACTACAAGAAGAAATATTTTGATCTTCTCAGACAGAAAGGAAAGGCATTCATGACCCAAGAGTATGACTGGGCTGCTGATGGAAATCATTCTGATGATGATGCTGAGTTTGTCAACCTTGCATTAATGGCTGATTCTGAGCAGGAAGCAAGTTCAGCTAGCAATCAGGTATTTTCTACTAATCTCTCTGAGCTCACCAAAGAGGAATGCAATAGTGTTATAGATGATATGTCTACTGAACTATATCACTTGAGTGTTACTCTTAAATCACTTACTAAAGAGAACAATAGGATTAAAGAAACTAATCAGTTCTTACGTGATAGAAATGCAGTTCTAGAAGTTCAATTTCTAGAATTTGAGAAAATGAGAGTTGATTGCAATGATGCTAAAAATGAACTTGAAGCTGTGTTAAAAAGAGAATTGATCTTAAGAAACCAGCTTGAAAAAGAACAAGGGATAATTGCTAAATTTCAAAGTTATAGGAATATTTCTCAAAACATAATAGAAGTCCAGGGAATAGAATCATTTGTAAGGGATACCTGGACTCAGAAGAAAAAGGAGCTAGAACCTTGCCTTGAGGATCTAGAGACTATTTGTGAATCAACGGATAGTGATCATCCGTTGACAGATGAACCATCAACGGATGAGAGGTATCCGTCGACTAACAAAAAGTCTGTTAGTAAGAAGGAACTCAAGAGACTGAACAATCAGTATGGTCCAGTAGCCAAGAACTTTGTTTCTGGTAAAAGTAGCCAAGCCAAATCAAGTGAGAAGGCTAAGGCAGGTGATTTACCCAACAAAAAGGATGTTGGTAAGTCAGTTAATGAAAAGGTAGAGACTGAGGGTAAAAAGAAAAAGAACAGAAATGGTAAGATAGGCATTAACAAGAAAAACAATTATTCTCCTGACAAGTTTGCTCCTAGGAAAACTTGTGGTAATTGCAATAGTGTCAATCATCTATCTTCTAATTGCAAGTCTGTTAAAAGGACTCCTGTTCATGTACCTCAATCTATGCCAAGTATGCCTGCAATGCCTGTTATGCCTGGTTTGTATCAGAATGCTAGTTTTTCAAATCCATATGTGAACATGCCATATGTGCCTAATCCTTATTTTCAATCTGTGAATATGCCACAAATGTCATGGAGCATCCCCAGCATGGATAATATGTATGCCAATTTTTCACAAATGCATGCATCAAATATTTATGCAAATGAGCATCTGTCTAAACCTATCACTCAAGCATCTACACCCAAAGTGAAGATTGCCAAGAGTGTAAAACCAAAGGCTAACAAGAAAGGACCCAAGGAAACTTGGGTACCAAAATCAACTTGATTTGTATTTTGGATTGTGTGCAGGGAAATAAGAGGAATCTATGGTACCTAGACAGTGGATGTTCTAGGCATATGACAGGAGATTCAACCCTGCTCACAGAGTTCAAGGAGGAAGCTGGCCCTAGGATTACCTTTGGAGATGACAGCAAAGGTTATACTAAGGGATATGGCTTGATTACAAAGGACAATGTCATCATTGAAGAAGTGGCTTTAGTTGAAGGTTTGAAGCACAATTTGCTGAGTGTCAGTCAGATTTGTGACAAAGACTATGAAGTAAAGTTCACTAAAGAAGCCTGTGTTGTTTCTACCAAGAAAAACAACAATGTGGTTCTGACAGGCTTTAGAAAAGGAAATGTTTACATAGCTGACTTCAACTCAGTATGCTCAGAATCCATTACTTGTCTCTTCAGCAAAGCAAGCAAGGATGAGAGTTGGCTATGGCATAAAAAGCTGTCTCATTTGAATTTTAAAGTAATGAATGATTTGGTAAGAAAGGATCTTGCTAGAGGAATCCCTCAATTGGAGTTCATCAAAGATGGACTGTGTGATGCCTGCCAATTAGGGAAGCAAAAGAAATCATCCTTCAAGAGCAAGACAGAGTCATCTATTGTTAAGCCCCTTCAATTGCTGCATATGGACTTATTTGGTCCAGTAAATGTCATGTCCATCTCAAAGAAGAAATACTGTCTGGTGATTGTGGATGATTTCTCTAAGTTTACATGGACTTTCTTCCTGCACTCCAAAGATTGTGCAAGTGAAATCATCATCAATCATCTCAGACAAGTAAACAATGGTTCTGAAGTAAAAGTACAAAGAATCAGGAGTGACAATGGCACTGAATTCAAAAATTCCACAATGAATATTTTCTGTGAAGAGAATGGAATTGTCCATGAGTTTTCTGCTGCTAGAACACCTCAACAAAATGGGGTTGTTGAAAGGAAAAACAGAACTCTCATTGAAGCAGCTAGAACAATGTTAAGTGAATCAAGATTGCCAACATATTTCTGGGCTGAAGCTGTCAGCACTGCCTGCTTCACTCAGAATATTTCCTTGATCAATCAAGCTAGAGGAATGACTCCTTACCACTTATTCACCAACAAGAAACCAACGTTAGCTTTTCTCCATGTCTTTGGATGTAAGTGTTTTGTGCTAAGGAATCATGGAGATAACTTGGGCAAATTTGAAGCAAAGGCAGATGAAGCTATCTTTGTTGGGTATGCAGCAGGGAAAGCCTATAGAGTCTACAATTTAAGAACCAACATTGTCATGGAATCTGTACATGTTGTGTTTGATGATCAGAAGATTCTAGGTCTGAATGATGAAGGCTTCCATGAAAAGTTGAGATTTGAAAATGAGGTAGAAGGAAGAATGTACATTGATGATGATGAGGAAAATGAAGATCATGACCTTGGAAATTCACCTAGAGCTGTTGGTCCAACTAGAAGTGATGCTAACACTGGAAATGAAGCATCCGTTGACAGTCATACTAGATCATCAGATGCATCCGTTGACAGACATTCTCATGTATCCGTCGACAGGCAAAATGGAGCATCCGTTGATAGACAAAATGATGCTTCTGTTGACAGTCAACTTCATAATTCCTCAAGGACAACAAACTCAGGGGGAGTTTCTCAAAGTCAAAACTCAATATCCAATCAACAATATCATACTCACGTAGATGAAGCAACCTCATCTAGATCAAACCTTCCACCTTCAAGAAAATGGACCAGAGATCATCCTTTTGAGTTAATCATTGGTGACTCAAACTCAAGAGTCCAAACTAGGAGAGCCACACAAGAAGAATGCCTATACAGTAGTTTCCTGTCTCAAGAGGAACCTAAGAAAGTGGAGGATGCTCTTCAAGATCCAGATTGGGTCTTAGCAATGCAAGAAGAGCTAAACCAATTTGAGAGAAATAAAGTATGGAAGCTTGTGCCCAAACCTGATGATAGAGGTATCATAGGTACCAAATGGGTTCTCAAGAATAAGACTGATGAAAATGGCATAATTGTGAGGAATAAAGCTAGATTAGTGGCAAAGGGCTATTCTCAAGAAGAAGGAATAGATTTTGATGAAACTTTTGCACCAGTGGCAAGACTTGAGGCCATCAGAATTTTCCTAGCCTATGCAGCACATGCCAACTTCAAAGTCTATCAGATGGATGTTAAAAGTGCCTTTCTAAATGGGGAACTGGAAGAAGAGGTATATGTCCATCAACCTCCTGGCTTTGAAGATCCAGAATTTCCTGATTATGTATATCTTCTCTTGAAAGCACTTTATGGTTTGAAGCAAGCACCAAGAGCCTGGTATGACACTTTATCTCAATTTCTTTTGGAGAATCACTTCACTAGAGGTACAGTAGATAAAACTTTATTTCATAGAAATGTCAATGGTTCTTCAATATTTGTTCAAATCTATGTAGATGATATTATTTTTGGGTCTACAGATGAGAAGCTTTGTAAAAGGTTTGCCAAACTTATGCAAAGTAGGTATGAAATGAGCATGATGGGTGAATTAACTTACTTTCTTGGCTTACAAGTAAAGCAAGTTAATGAGGGAATTTTCATAAGTCAAACAAAATATATCTATGATCTCTTAAAGAAATTTGACTTAATGGATTGTGCCTCTGCAAAAACACCTATGGCCACTGCAACTAAGCTTGAGTTGAATACTAAGGAAAAATCTGTGGACATCTCAAGCTATAGAGGCATGGTAGGCTCACTTCTATATCTAACAGCTAGTAGACCTGATATAATGTTTTCCACATGTCTTTGTGCTAGATTTCAAGCTGACCCGAGAGAGTCTCACTTGATTGCTATTAAGAGAATTTTCAGGTATCTCAAGGGAACACCAAACCTTGGCATTTGGTACCCAAGAGATTCTAGCTTTGATCTAATTGGCTATTCAGATGCAGACTATGCAGGTTGCAGAATTGATAGGAAAAGTACTACAGGCTCCTGTCAGTTTCTAGGGAATAGGCTTGTGTCATGGTTCAGTAAGAAACAGAACTCAGTCTCCACTTCTACAGCCGAAGCTGAGTACATTGCAGCTGGAAGTTGTTGTGCACAGATTCTTTGGATGAGGAATCAACTTATTGACTATGGTCTAAAAGTTGAGAAGATTCCAATTTTCTGTGACAACACTAGTGCTATTGCCATCACAGAAAATCCAGTGCAACATTCGAGAACCAAGCATATTGACATCAAATACCATTTCATCAGAGAGCATGTGATGAATGGTACAGTAGAAATGCACTTTGTGCCAAGTGAAATGCAGCTTGCAGATATCTTCACCAAGCCTCTTGATGAATCTTCATTCACAAGGTTGGTAGGTGAACTAGGTATGCTTAATTTTTCATAATTCCTAGTGGTATCTAATAATACTGTATTGCAGCTAGAAATGTGTTTTGATTTACTTGAGAATTAAAAACTCTCAGAATAACTCTTAGCAGAAATTTTGTCTAAGGCAAAATTTGCTTATCAACGGATATCCTTTTATCCGTTGGTAGTGTAAACACATTACTAGATTTTCGTATGTCAACGGATAATAGGTTGTCCACGTCATCGATGGATAAACTGTTTTCTCAACCGTCCAATCTTTATCCGTTGATATACATATTCTTTTTATATAGCCGTTGATAAACGTGTATAATTAGTCACGGCTGTACTTCTTTTCTTTTTATTTATTGTCTGACAGTTACTTTTGACCAATGGGGTAATTACTCTTAATTATTTCATTTTTAATTCTTGGAATATATAAAAGGCTGTTTTGTATTCTCACATTTCACCTTTATTCATTTTCAAGAGTCTCATTAGTTAACTGCATCTTCTTCACTAAATCTCTCTCTGCAACAAAAGCTCAAACACTCCAATGGCGCCTATTGTTAAGATGATGTCTTCCACCGGGTTTACCTATGAGAAGAACAATTTCGCGGCCTTTGTTGATACTGTGAACGCTCCAGAAGCATATCACACCATGATGAATTTCGTGAAGAAATGCAAACTGTCACATGCTATGACTGCCACCACTCCTCTAATCCATGAGGTTATCGAAGAGATGTGGGCATCTGCTGAGTACAATGGCACAGACGGTACACTTGCTTTTTCTTTAAAGGGTAAAAATTATGTAGTTAATTCTGATGTGTTAACTGCTTGTTTAAAATTGCCTGAGAATAACTGTCTGAAGGAACCCAGTAATGCTGAAATTGTTACCATGCTTAATTCCATAAATTATACCCTTAGTACTGAGAACTTAGGGAAAATTGTTAGGAAAGGTATGGTTAAGGAATGGAGTTATCTTTGTGATGCCTTCATTAAAACTTTTTCTGGCAAGATTAGTAACTTTGATGCTGTTACCAACTCCATGCTAGTTATGCTTTGTATGCTTTTAACTGATAAATTTTATAATTTTGGCACACTAGTCATGTATGAGATAGCAGCTAAATTAGGTAAAAAGGAAACTAGGGGCAAGAATGTTTATTTTGCTAGATTTTTAATGCTCCTAGCACTGCATGTATCTGAGAATGAGCTATCCATTGCTAACCCGGATAGCAAGTTCAATTGTTTTGTTCAGGAGAAGAGAGTCTTAAGTGATTTGATTCGAATGAACCTAAATGCAGAAGTACAATTGGTATATCTACCAATTGTTCAGGTAACTGTTTCCGACCCTGAAATTCCTATCTCCAACCCCCAAATTTCTTTGCCTTCTAGTGTCACAATGGAGTCTGTGTCTGTGACCAAACAGGCTCCTACCAAAGTGACCAAATCCAAAGTTCCTAAACCACAATCTAAAAGACAAACCTCAGGTGTCTCTCAAAAGGCATCTGTTGCAAAAACTACCAAAGCTCTTGAGGGGAGTGTGAAGGTGGTAGTGAGTGGTGAGGGACAGGGTGAACATCAAAGAAGCCCTAAGGATAAGGAAGGTAAGGCAAGTGCAACCAACATTTTAGTCTCTCAAAAGACTGTTAATGAACCTACAAGCCAATTTCTAGTTACATCCTCTCAACAGGGTGTGACTACTAATTTGAGTTCCATTTCAGGAACACAGCACAAAAGGGCAAGGGACACAGATAGCTCTCCCTCAAAAACCTATGGTAGAAGGGTAAAATCCAAAACCATTGGGGAATCACAGGGTGCACACACTGTACAGCAAACTGTACCTTCTCAAATTCAGTTTGATGTGACTTCAATAAATGTGGAGTCACAGCCCCTTGATCTTAACCTTCAAATCGATACACATTTTGATCCACCATCACCAACTCCATCTCTGGATGTGGATATGATATCTACATCAATTCCTGATTCTCCATCTTTAAAATTCATGGAGAAGCCCCACTCAACAATTGGTGGTCATCCTCTTTTAGATGATTTGTTGGGCCATCAATCTTCCATTCCTGAATTCACAACACTATCTGTGGCCTCTTCCTTAAAATCAATCACCACAGATTCAGTGTTGGTTTTCACTTCAACGGATACTCGTTTACCTTCATCAACGGATATCCTTCATCCGTTGACAAGTGTTTCTCCATCAACGGATATGTCTTCAACTAACTATCCGTTGACAGCAATAACTACTACATCAACGGATACACCTTATCCGTTGACAACTCTCTCTACCACTGCAAAATGTGACATTCCTATGTCAACTGTGGAGGAGTTTGTAGTAATTGAAACACTTTTAGGAATGAGGGAAGGGAGTGAGAGGCTGCCTTGTGAGCAGGCAAAAGGAGAGAAAATCAATGAGAGGCTGACCATTTCTTCCGGTCAGGCAAAAGGAGAGCTAGAGAGTTCCACCTTAGTAGGTGAAGGTGAGGGTGTGAGAGGTGTGAGCCAGGGGGAGCCCCTGATGCAAGAAAAGAGAGATGAGAGGAGAGAAGGGACTACAGGAGAAATAAGGCAGGAAGAATCAGCCATTGCAAGTGAGTTAATGGAGGTTAATGAAGCTTCCAAAGAGATGGAATTTAGACAAGAATATCAGTCAGTTATTAACTCCATCTCTTTGGATCCTGAAACCTTTACTCATCCTGTTTCTGCCTATCAAGTCATGGCACAGCAGGGCAATGTGGAGGCAGAGGAGGCAATGCACCTAGTGCACACCTCAGAATCTCTTCAAAGAGCAAAAGAAGCTTTACAAACCCTGTCTCCAAATGCTGGAAGTGAAGAGTTTGGCAGTTATGACAGTCAAAGTTCAGATGGTGAAGACATAAATGAAGATGAAACTCCAGGATGGATGTTTTCCAATGCCACTGAACTTGGGCATCTCAATGTGGAAATCATGAAGCAATACCAATCTGCTAAGGCTGAGCACCAAACTGCAGAACCACAGAGAAAGACTGTTCTTGAGCAAGTAATGGCCTCCCTGAAATTACAAAAGATGCAATCTGTTATTCAAAGAACACAGCAAGAGGAGGTCCAGTCTGCCATTAGAGATATGAAAATAGCACTAGATGCCAGGATTGAGGCACTAGCTCCTACTACCACTCAGAAGGTGCTTTCTAGCAAACTTCTCAAAGAAGATAGCCTGGCTAAGTCTGTTCAGCTTCTTTCCTCAAGGGTGGATAGTATGGAATCTCAATTGGACACCATCATTGCCAATCAAACAAAACAAACTCAACTACTGGAAATGCTACTTGCAGCTTCAACCCCAACCCTTGATGCTAACAAAAAGGGGGAGAAAATGGGAACAAGCACAGAAGAGGCTGCAACATCTACTGGCCAATTTCAAGCTACCAGTAGTGAGATAGCACATATTGAGGGGGAGCAACAGCCAATTGCATCATCTCTGTTCCTTAATGCTCAATCTTCTGCTCCAACAATATCAACCACAATCATGAAGGTGCTCACTCCAAGGGTTGTGGCTCCTACATTCTATGATGCTGAGCCATCATTTGTCAAAGAATTTGAACCAGCTATCAAAACTAGAGCCTACTCACCACCAAAGGAAAAAGGGAAGAACAAGCTTCAATTGGACTACCCATTTCCCAAGAATGATGAAGAAAAGCTAATGGGAAAAACAATTATGGAGTTCAAAGTTTAGACAAATAAGAGTGTAAGAGATTGGATGGCTGTAATCATGAGGAATGGAAAAGTATTAAATATATCCAACAGTCATCCTAGATTTGTGGAAGCTAAAAGAGAAGAAGTCTCCAGAATCCAAAGGGAAGCCCATCCAAGTACAGAAAATCAACATGAAAACTCAGAAGAGAAGCAAGCCAGGCTAGCTCAAGAGTTAATGGATGAGGTAGAGGTTGAAATGAAGGAACCTGAGGAAGTTCCCAAAATCAAACCTAGAAGAAGGAAAGCTAAAACCAAGAGGGTTCTTTCTCCAGAACCCCCTCCAGAAAAAGAAACAATTGGTTCACCAGTACCTATGTCTGCAACAGTAATCGACCCAACTGTAAACTTTCATGGTGACCCCATAAGGCCTAAAGAGGAACCAGTGAATTTTGATTCAATTGAAGCTCCTTCATTCTTGCTAAATCCAAAACAGAAGAAAAGGGCTCCAAAGAAGCAACTTTCAAAGGGACCAGTTCAAGTTGCTAGGGTACCTGCCATTGTCAAACAACCAATCTTGGAAAACAAAGAAGACTTTATCTATCAGGCAGAAATTGAAGAATACTCTGACATGAATCTATATTTGGATGAATTGTCAGAAGTAAGAGGAATTGACAAGTACAAGAATCAGCCTGAGAGATTAGTGTTTGTCTACAAGGGAGGAAGTCAGAGGACATGGCCACTAAAGAAGGTTCTTGGAGAAAATTATCATACACTGACCAGAGTGTTCTCAGCATTCAAGAGACACACAGGGTTCTCTGAGATAGCCAGAAGGGAGATAATTAGCAGAATAGAAGAAATAAGGAGAGAATGGAACTCACCCTCAAGTCTACCAAAGAAAATGAAGATCCCTTATAATGGACAGAAAATCCACATTCAACCCTTTTGGATGATGGAGTTCAGGGATGATGAGGGCACTAGGAGATTCTTCAGGTTAGAAGACCAACTGTCAAAGGCTAGTTCTGACTACCTGAGATGGTTACAACTAAAGCTAAATCCAAAGGTTGTTGAAGAAGATACCTTCTATAGGCAACTTCAAGTGCAAATTGAGTCCAACTCTGCCAAGGAATGAAAGTCAATGGTGCAGCCAACCAGAGAGAGGAAACCTCATTAATCTGCTCAATCTAAAGGAGCACATCTCTGATAAGTTTCTTAAAGCTTTCTGTTTTTTATTTTTGTAGCTTAATACAATGTTTGCATACTGTAGTGTGTATATATCGTTAGGAATGTTTTGTTATCATCAAGGTTCTGAATTTATGCTTTATTGCCATCAAGTATAAATTGGGGGAGATTGTTAGGAATATGTTGTAGTTGATGATAACTTAACATTCAAGCAAAATTGTATAAGTCAAGTTTTGTAACTGTCAACGGATAAGACCTTATAACTCTATCCGTTGACAGGTAGCTCATCAACGGATGAGGTTTTGTAGCATACTGCAATATCTCTATTTATCAGTTGATAGTGTCTTTATTCAGAGTCATGTTGACCATCAATGGATAGGCAGAATAGGGTAGCCAATTGTAAATAAGCTATGCTATGTAATTCTGTCTAAGTGAAAATGTATCAACGGATGAGAACAGGGCTCTATCAACGGATACAACTCAAATCTACTCGATCAACGGATACAGCTCAAACTACCATCAACGGATAAGTAGGCACAACATCAACGGATAATCATTGTCACTTTATCCTATGCTAGGAATTAGCAGTTGATAAGGACAGGTTTGACTGACAGATCACATGGGTTGAAAGTAGGTATAAAAAGCAATATGGCAGCCATACTTTGGAAACACAGAAGAAAGAAGCATTCCATTTACACAGTACATACAAGAAAGGTGCAGGGGACATATCTGTTCACAAGGACAACCTTTCGGCTACATGTGGATTTGGAGTGGAGTAGCAAGTCAACTTGAATTAGATTAATATTATCTTATTCCTGTAGCACTTGTAAACTTGGAATATATATCCAAGTGTAGCAACTCTTTAGATGGTAAGAAAACATACATATTTGCTTAGGGTTTCTTGAATATCTTTAGAAGCAAAGAGTTGTAAACACAGAAGCTGTGTACATTTGTATCACAGGGTTTTCTTCGAATAAAAGTCTCAGGTGGTACATTCAACCACCTGATTTTTTATGTGGTTGTGAACTATTTCTATTCAGCAATTATTTCTTTATAGATTTCTGTGGTTTTTATCAGAAATTTTATAACTATCAAGAATTGTATTCTACCCCCCATTCTACAATTATACAAGTGTGTAATCTGGGAATAACATTACCTTTTATAAACACCTGAAAAGATCAATTGTATCATATTTTTCAATCATTAATATTTATAATTAAAACACGTTACATTTCTAATTTACAACAAATCTTACAATCATTAATATATACTCGAAAATATCACACCAAAATTTTCAATTATTAATAAAATATATTAAAAATCATATACGTTGTTTATAATAAGAAAACATTATTATAATCTGTAAACATGAGTATATTAAATTATAACAAATAAAAATTATTAAAATTATTAAAATAATGATTATATAAAAACATAATTTTAATATTAAATAAAATTTATAACATAATACAAGAAACCCGTGCACTGCAATACTAATAATTAATCGATTATCTTTTCAACTAAAACATATCATCTTTCTATTTTTTTCTAATTAATTTCCTTTTTTTCTAGAAATATAACGGACAACGTTAATTTCTCATTTTCTAAAAAACACTAGGAGCAATTTTAATTAGTAATTGAACATAATTAAATTATAATTAGTATAAACTAATCAATTACCTTTTTCACCTAAAACATGTCACCTTTTTAATTTTCCCGTTTTCTTTTCTATTTTCTCTAACTAAAATATCTCATTTTTTAAGTATATTAAGGGCAGTTCTATTATATGAAATAAAATAGTAATATGATAATACTAATAATTAATCGATTAACTATTTCAGTTAAAACATATCATTTTTTCTATATTTTATAATTAAAATCCCTTTTTTCCTAGAAATATCACGGGCAACAATAATTTCTCTTTTTCTAAAAACATTACAAGCAATTTATTTAGTAAAATAACATAATTAACTTATAATTACTATAAACTAATCAATTACCTTTTTCACCTAAAACATGTTACCTTTTTAATTTTCTCTAACCAAATCCTCTATTTTTCCAATTATATCATGGGCATTCTATCTAATAAAAAAATAATTTTATAATTACTTATAATTAACCGATTATCTTTTTTAATTAAAATCCATCATCTTTTCTAATTTTTTTAACTAAAATTGCCCATTTTCTAGAATTATCACGAATAACATTTATATAATTATCATCATATAATCTCATTTAAAAATTTAAGTTTCCAAAAATCATGTTTTAAAAAAATTAATTCAAATAATTAAAAAATTTAATATAATATTAAAAAAATCCGTGCATCGCACGGGTTTTAAGCTAGTATTATAAAATTTTAAAATAAATATTTCGTTGATAGTATTCGAACATTGAAATTTTAGTAAATTAATTTAATCATATAATAATTTAGTAATTAGATCTAATGATTCTGATTTTTTACTAAAGATCTAATGGTCATTATTCGTAGTATTCGAATTTCTATTATATTTTGTTAGTGATTAGAAGACATGGGTTGATATTTTTGGGTATATAATAATTATTGCTAGATATGATATGATTGGAAGATATGATATGATTAATATTTTTAGGTGTTTATAAAAGGTAATATTTTCAACTAAAAGTAAATGTGAAAAAGGCAATCAACTAATTACCTTTAATTATATTATGTTATTGTTTATTTTATGTGTTTTAATAGTATCGATATCGTATATATTTTAAATAATTAATATATTAATGATTGAACAATTGATCTTTTTAGGTGTTTATAAAAAGTAATATCTTCAACTAAAAGTAAATGTGAAAAAGACAATCAACTAATTGTCTTTAATTATATTATGTTATTATTTATTTTAGGTGTTATATTTTACTTGAAGTGATATTTTCGGATATATATTAATGATTGTAAGATTTGTTTTAAATCAAAAAGGTAACGTGTTTTAATGCGAAAGAAAATATTAATGTTCGAAAGATATGATAGGATTGATGTTTTTAGGTGTTTATAAAAGGTAATATCTTCAACAAAAAGTAAATATCAAAAATTAAAAAGGTAACGTATTTTAATTCGAAAGGAAATATTAATGATCAAAAGATATGATACAATTGATATTTTTAGGTGTTTATAATATCTTCAACTAAAAGTAAATATAAAAAAAGCAATCGACTGATTATCATTAATTTTATTATATTAATGTGAAAAAGGCAATCGATTAATTACCATTAATTTTATTATGTTAATCGACTAATTACCATTAATTATATTATGTTATTATTTATTTTAGGTGTTATATTTTTCTTGAAAATTATGGTGTGATATTTTCGGGTATATATTAATGATTGTAAGATTTGTTTTAAGTTAAAAAGGTAACGTGTTTTAATTCGAAAGGAAATATTAATAATGAAAAGTTATGATACGATTGATGTTTTTAGGTGTTTATAAAAGGTAATATCTCGACTAATACCATTAATTATATTATGTTATTATTTATTTTAGGTGTATTTAATTTTCTTTATAATGAAGGATAAATAAGTAAATTCACAAAGTACCAAAAAATAGGTACCAAAACTTTTAATATTTCGGCTTTTATATAATAGTACTAGCTTATAACCCGTGTCCCGTGCAATGCACGGGTTTCTTTTAATATGTTATTTAAATTTTGTTTTATGCTATAATTATATTTTTATATAATCATTATTTTGTAAAAATTATTTTAATATTATTTTAATATAATTTAATATAAATTTAGTTAATCATGATTTAAAATGTACAATATTATAGGATTTTAAGTTAAATATGTCGTTGACGGGATTCAAAACTTGTATTTTTAGTAAAATACTTTAATCATAAAATATATCTTATAATTACATCTAACGGTTCTTATTAATTACTAAAAATCTAACAGTAAAATGGTTTAATATTTTTCGGTATACATTAATGATTGCAAATTATTGGTTTAAAATTTATATTATAAATTTTTTTAAAAAAATATGTCTGACAGAATTCGAACCTTGAAATTTTAGTAAATTAATTTAAACATATAATATATCTAATCATTAGATCTAATTGTTCTGATTTTTTACTAAAAATATAACGGTCATTATTCGTTGTATATATATGTCTATTATCTTTTGTTAGTGATTAAACAATATAGTGTTATTTTTTTTTGGGTATATATTAATTATTGTAAGATTATATTTTAAAATAAAAGTTAACGTGTTTTATTTAGAAAAAAATATTATTGATTGGAAGATATGATATCTTAGGTGTTTTTTTTTTTTTTTTTTATAAACCAAGTCATTGTATTAATATGAGGGCATACAATGAGAGAGTCCGCCATTTGACGGGAGAAACTAGGATGCAGAAATGCTGCCACTACAAAGGATCTCTAAATCTAGACCCACCCTGCTATCATTTGAAGGAATTTACGGACGAACGGAAGCATGATATAACAATTATTCCGTAAAAACCATATATCGCACATATAGAAAAACATATAAAAACGAAAGAGCAGATGAATCGTAACCATACCTTGAAAATCGAAGCTTTATAATCGATGGTTGCTAGCAGTTGCTTCTCAGAGTGTGAAGCACTCTACCGATATCTACCAAGAATTATCCTCTTCGATGAAGCTTTTTATAAAACCAAGTTTTTATAAAAATGGAGTTTTTGGGAGAGAGAGAGAGAGAGATGGAGGCTAGCTCCTTCTTTAGGTTTTTCACAAAACTAATATCATCTTTAGAATGAGCCATCTCATTCTATTTATAGGGCTTGCTTAGGGTTTTTTAATATTATCTTAATAATATATCTTAACCCCACATTTTATCTTATAAAATGCTTTAGTAATAATTAAAACTATTTTAATCATTATTTCTTTTTCTAAACTATTTAGAAAATAATTCTCTCTCTCAAAAAAAAAAAACTTTTCATCAAAGAAAATATTCTTTTATGGTGTGACCCAATAGACAAGACATGCATGTAGGATATGATTCAAAATCAAAGGGTTCCAGTAACCTTCCCTTATGCAATGTCCGAAGTCTATTTTCACTAATATGACCAAGTCTGTAGTGCCATAAGTAGGTAGGATTTTCATCATCCTTTTTTTTTCTTTGTTTAATATGAAGTAAAACATATTCTATGTTACATACATACAGACCATTATTTAAAGTTCCACTACCATAAAGAACATTATCTCTGAGGATTGGATGTTTAATATTCTGAATAATAAATGAAAATCCATCCAAGTCTAACATTGGAATAGAAATAATATTCCTCACAATCGAGGGAACCAAAATAACAGTTATTTAAAATAATAGTCTTGCCCGTAGGCATATGTAAATCAAACGACCCTACAGCTATGGCAGCAACTCTTGCTCCATTGCCCATCCGTAGAATCGCCTTCTCTTCCCCAAGAGCCCTACTTCTCCTTAGTCCTCGCAACGAATTGCAAATTTGAGAACCACAAGTAGTATCTAATACCTAAGTAGAAGTTTGATTTAGTGACATGTTTACTTCAATCATAAACATATTTTGAATTAGAAGTGGCAGTCTTACTAGCCTTCTTCACCTTCAGTTTTGCAAGGTAAACCTTACAGTTCCTCTTCCAGTGCCTCACCTTGTTACAGTGAAAACAAACAGCATATCCCAGCTTCTTAGCCCTTGAGAACTTTTTCTCAAGCTTCGAAGCTAGTTAGAATAGTTGGGACCAGTCAATATGTGAGCATCTAGTATGCTACGGAGTGATTGTGCAGAAGACCTAGTGTGTGTGTATATATATATATATATATATATATATATATATATATATATATATTAAGTCTGCAAATGATATACACATAACAACACTTAGCAAATATTCAATTTCATTATTAAAACACTATATGAATCGGGTCTTTATTCATAAGTGGCTCCCACTAGTTTACCTAATTTATACAACCCCCTAAGTGAATAAATAAGCATTCGTAATGCTAGTGGGAATAGGGATCCTACATTCCATCACACAACCTCGGCTGTAGCACGAAACGCCATGTGATGTTCAATAGGCAGACAACTCTTGTCAATTACATCTCATGTTATTCCCTAATAAAACTTTAGCCTCTTGAATAATTGAGTCACGGCTGTAGCACAACAAACTCAATATTCTAAGTCAAGTCTAACCCAACATTTCGTACAATTGAATCAGTCTCCAACGGCCCATGGTTGTAGCACGTAACGACCATTAGATTCTAATTCATTGTACACATCTCTATGTAATAGACAAGTATTTCTAATTTCGAAATCAAAGCCCTCGGCTGTAGCATGAAACGACAATGATTTAAAAATTAGAACTACTTTCTACCATGTTGGAAGGCTATGACCGACAAAAGCCCGTTTTGTCATTGGCCAATTACTACTTGATATTATTAAGAGGGATTTTATTAAAAGGTTTATAATTATATATATTTATAGACAAAAATTTCAAATAAATTTTTCTATAAAGTATCATAATTCCTAACCAATTAATTAATAATTAAAACTGTTTTAATCATTTAAATTATTTCTAAACCTTTTAGAAAATAGATCTTTCTGTTATTAACTAATAATTAAAACTCTTTTAATCATTAATTCTATTTCTAAACTCTTTAGAAAATTAATCTTTCCCTTAATATAATTTCTTAAATTAAATAAATAATTAATAATATTAAGATCACATCTTAATTATTTTATAATAGATTAAATCTTATTTAATCAATTAATAAAATTGCTAACTAATTATTTTTTTCATAAATAAATAATTATCAGCCATTATTAATTAACTAATATTATTTAACAATCATAATCGTATTATAAAGATATTCTTTTATTCAATTAAATATTTCAAATCAATAATCGATAATCAGATGATTCCCAGATCGGGGGGAGCATTGTCAAGAGGCGTCACTTAATACCCCTTTCTTACAGATCGAAATCTGTTTTTGACAGAATCATCCTTTCTCTCAATATTAAAATTCATATTTAATTACGTGTTTCACAAACACAAGAATCTCATGATTGTATTCATAATATAAATATTAAGGCAATAAACGATTCCTATTTCTAGATTTTCTAGCGCACGCCTTATGTTGATTTAAGTTCACCTAGATCTATCATCGCATGGTAAACTTAGGCATATATCTCATATATAAACATAAATAAATAAGTAAGCATGCAAGCAATATCATGTCACACATTGATATAATGATGTATGGATTTATTATAGCATTTAAAAGCAATTTAAAACAATTAAAACATGCTTTAAAACACTTTTGGGAATATAAATATTTCAAAAATATTAAATAAAAAATATTTGACCACTCCATTAGATCCGTCTCGAAAAAACGAATCCAACGATATATTGCACGCTCAAAACGGAGTTACGAAAATCCCAAAAAAGCGAATTTAATGTTTACAGAAGGCTGTAACGCATTTATGATATGCGTTACAACAATTAAAACAATTTTATTGTGTAACGCATTTCGTGAATGCGCGACTGGCCCTGTCAGGCATTTCTTAAATGCGCGTCCCTCTTCCCCGCGGGTACGCACCACGCGCCAGATTGCAGCAGTTTTTTTTTCTTACTGATCCGACAGATGACAACGCTTGTACTTTGTAAATTGTAACTACTGTTGCCTTTATTCAGATCGTGGAAAACGATCGCTTAACCCATGAATGACCTTTACTGTAGTATTAATAATAACTATTATTATTATCATTATTTTTATTTTAATATTAATAAATTAATTAACAATTAATTAATAAATTAATAAAAATTCAAAATAATATGATTTCTCAAAATCAAACAGCAGCATCAATTTCAAGGTCAGCAAGGGGTCCTAGTGCAAATTTTAATTTAATATTATTCACATGCATGATTATTTTATGAATTTTAATCCAAACAATATTTAAAAAAAATTCATAACAGATAATCTACACATCACAAAATTATGAAAAAAAATACCCAGATGATCCACAACACTTGTAGAACCTGGATCAATGGTCAAAATCTCATGCAAACATTATTTTGAATTAATTCATAATTAAATCTAAATAAACTTGCAAAAATCATAATAAATCCATACATGCATAAAAAAATTTGAATTTTTTTTATATGAATCTCTATATGCAGAACCTGGCTCTGATGCTATTGAAGGAATTTACGGACGAATGGAAGCATGATATAACAATTATTCCATAAAAACCATATATCGCACATATAGAAAAACATATAAAAACGAAATAGCGGAGGAATCGTAACCATACCTTGAAAATCGAAGCTTTATAATCGATGGTTGCTAGCAGTTGCTTCTCAGAGTGTGAAGCACTCTACCGGTATCCACCAAGAATTATCATCTTCGATGAAGCTTTTTATAAAACCAAGTTTTTATAAAAATGGAGTTTTTGGGAGAGGGAGAGAGATAGAGAGAGAGAGAGAGAGATGGAGGCTAGCTCCTTCTTTAGGTTTTTCACAAAAACTAATATCATCTTTAGAATGAGCCATCTCATTTTATTTATAGGGCTTGCTTAGGGTTTTTTAATATTATCTTAATAATATATCTTAACCCCACATTATATCTTATAAAATGCTTTAGTAATAATTAAAACTATTTTAATCATTATTTCTTTTTCTAAACTATTTAGAAAATAATTCTCTCTCTAAAAAAAAACTTTTCATCAAAGAAAATATTCTTTTATGGTGTGACCCTGTAGGTTCAATATTAAGCCGATAGTAGAAATAAATAATAATAAACTTTTTATTTATTATTTATATGAATTCTAAAATTCATTAAATATAATTAACTGATTAATTATATTTATTCTACATCGTGAGTGATGCTTCTCAACATATCGCGACTATCCGGATAACATGAATTCACTGCTTAGAATACCAAGAACATGTCAGTGACTAGTTACCGTACAATCAATTCCTTCTACCCTACAATATCCCGATTAAATACAAGGCATGGAACTCGTGTCAAGGCTATAAAATTTAATCATATGATTTCTTATTCATAATGCAAAGTTCATATTAATGCAAATTAGAAACTCCTTTCTAATTTCATACACTCTGGCCAGAGATTCCAGAACTCGCATACTAAGAATAACATAGGATATTCACTTCCTTACTGGAAGGGGTAGATCCTTTATTGATCATTAACTATCTCCATACACAAATCCCTATGCCCAGAATAGACCTAATGGATGTCCTTGAGACTAAGGACTAAACCAAAGCACAGTTCATTATATACAAGATTACTCTAACGATCTCAAGTCTAAGGACACTTGTACAACTATCACTCAGTGAACAGCTATCGACACGTGAGTAAACTCCATTAGTTGTTCAACTTATCGAGTCATGTTCAGTGAACTTATTCCCTAATAAGCACCTACATACTAGCTATAGTGTCACCACACAAATGCCTATGAGAACAGACATCCTCTTGAAAGGAGCAAGCATAGTATGTACCAATCTTTGCGGATTCACTAACTTCCAATTAGTTATCCTATGATCAGGAACTGTTTAGGTCTAGAGTTATCATCTTCTAGATCTCACTATTATAATCTCATTATAATTCTAGAAGATTTACTTTAAACCATGGAATATCTTATTTAAAACACTTTAAATAGATAAGGCCCGTAATAAAAACAAATAAGTCTTTTATTAATATTAATGAAATCAAATAAGAGTACAAAAAAGTTCGTCCTAAATCATTATACATGATTGGATTTTAGGACAAACTCTTTCATCATTGTCTCTCTACCCACCCCTTCAGATGCTAATCTATCTGCCTCCATATTGAATTTCCTGCTTACATGAGCGATGGTAATTGTCGCCAACTTGCATCTTAGTTGTAGCAAAGAATTTGAGTTTGAGCCCGAGCTTGTATTGATGAATATATTGTGATTGTAATACTTAACTAATTGCATCGAATCTGTGGCAACTAATACCTTTGAATCTTTAGATCTGATGAGAGAATGTATTTTAGCATGAACTCCAATGCAGCCTCCTCCACTAAATATGAATTTTCTTGAATACATGGTCCTGAGAAAATGAATTTTACCTGGGCATTTTGATCCATTAGAAACCCACCAATACCTCCCTTTACCCTGCCTTGATCTGAATGACTCCAAGCCCCATCAACGAAACCTACATATCGACAAGTCTCAAACCATTTACTCAAAAGAGACTTAAGCCCATCTGCCTTTGAATTTTTGTAAGCCAAATCCGGACTCGTGCACCATAAGTTGGCCCATCTAGATGTGATAAGCGCCTTTGAGAGACTCCATTGCCAAGCCCTGCATTTTATGATTGAAAATAGGATTGAGTCCTTTATACGTGCACCTGTGAACAATAATTCATTCCTGGTTAACCATATGCTCCATAATGTTGCACTCATACATAATAGTCTTCCTTGACTTAGGTTACCCTTATCTAACAAAATGAGGGATGACTTTAGGTCACGAAGACTATTGATGTCCAATTCCCACCAGTTGCAGAAGAAGGTCCAACATGATTTTGCTAATGTACACCCCCATAGAATATGTTGGTTATCCTCTACAGCCTCATTGCACCATCTACACCTTTTCTCGGTTGTGATACCTCTCAAACATAGAATGTTTAATGTTGGCAAGGTTGCATGTAAAGCATTCCACATAAATAACTTGACTTTCGAAGGGACTTGTAATTTCCAAAGTATCTCCCATTCCGGTTGTGATTGCATTGTTGGGAGGAGAGTTTCATAACCCCTGGAAGCTGAGTAGTTGGAGTTATTTACTACCCATTTTGTTCTGTCTGGTTTCGATGAAAGAGTTAGGTTGCATACTAAGTCTGACAATCTTTTCAAGTCATCCAATTCCCACCCACGTAAATTCCTCCTCCAGAAATCCGCTTTCCCTTGAATAATCTGATGCCAATTTGGCATCATATCTCTTATGGAGATATTTTTATCTTTAAAAAGTTGAAAGAGCCTGTTAAATGAGTTGTTAAGTGTAAAAGGAGAGGACCAAACATCTAACCAGAAGAGAATACTCTCACCGTTTCCAACCCTCCATTGAAAATCATTTGAATCAAATAGCCTTAGATTGCTATACTGTTTCACCTCCGCTATGGTTGTAATCATTGGAGAAATTTTTTTTATTTCGTGGGCCTAATGGCGAGAAGAAATTCTCATCATATTTCGCTCTCAGAACACTGCACCATAGTTTAGACTTCTCTACCTTCGCTTTCCACCACCATTTGGCGAGAAGTGAAGCATTTTTCCAAGCTAGAACTTTAACTCACAGGCCACCTTTTTGCTTTGGCCTACAAATAATTTCCCATCTTATTGTGTGAAGTTTTCTCGTTGTTAATCCATCTGAATCTACCTTTTCCCAGAAGAATTGTCTGCTGAGTTTCTCCAATCTTTTAATAATGCCTTGAGGAGGTTTAAATAGAGAAAACCAATAAGATAGAAGGGATTCTAATACTGCTTTGATTAGAACTAATCCGCCTGCCTTGGATAGGAATGTGCTTCTCCATTTTGAGAACTTAGTTTTAACCTTCTTTATCAGGGGGCGCCAGTAGCTCAGCCTCCTAGTAGAAATACCTAGGTCTGCACCTAGATAGTTGAGGGGGAAGGTTCCTATCTTAGGTGTTTATAAAAGGTAATATCATCAATCAATTAAAAGTAAACCTCTTTTAATTTAAAAAAGGCAATCGACTAATTATCACTAATTATATTATTTTACTATTTATTTTAATAGTTAGGATGACCGTGCTGAAGATCGAACGGACAAACTTTCAATACCCGTGTGATGCACAGGTTTCTTTTATTATATTATATAAATTTTATTTAATATTACAATTATGTTTTTATATAATCATTATTTTTAATATTTTTTAATTTTAATTTAATATAATTTAATATAATTTAATATTCTCATGTTTACGGATTATACTAATGTTTCCTTATTATAAATAATGTATATGGATTTTTAATATATTTTATTAAATAGTGATATAATTGGGAAAAAAACATTTTAGTTAGAGAAAAGAGAAAAAATAAAAAATTAATTTATTAGTTAACAGTAATTATAATTTGTTTTTTAATTAGAAAAAATATAAAAGATATTAAATTTTACTTGAAAAAGGAAACTGTTTAGTTCTTAAAAAAAAGGTAACATGTTTAACCTGAAAAATTAGATTGATTAATAAAGTAAAAATTTTAGTTAAATAAAATATAAAAGAAGATTTTTAAAAGGTAACCCGTGATATAATTGGAAAAAGAGATATTTTAGTTAGAGAAAAGAGAAAAGATAATTTGAATGAAAAAATTAATTAATTAGTTAATAGTAATTGTAATATGCTTTTTAGTTAGATAAAATATAAAAGATATTATATTTTACCTGAAAAAGGAAACTGCTTAGTTATTAAAAAGAAAAGAAAAGGTAACATGTTTAATCTGAAAAAGGAAATTGATTAGTAAAGCAAAAATTTTAGTTAGATAAAATATAAAAAAAAATATTTTATCTATAATTAAGTAAGGGTAAATTAGTAAAATCAATAGGTACCAACCAACCAAACTTTTAATGTTTCGGCTTTTATATAATAGTTAGTAAAATACTTTAATCATAAAATATATTTTATAATTACATCTAACGGTTCTTATTAATTACTAAAAATCTAACAGTAAAATGGTTTAATATTTTTCGGTATACATTAATGATTGCAAAATTATTGGTTTAAAATTTATATTATAATTTTTTTAAAAAAAATATGTCTGACAGAATTCGAACCTTGAAATTTTAATAAATTAATTTAAACATATAATATATCTAATCATTAGATCTAATGGTTCTGATTTTTTACTAAAAATATAATGGTCATTATTCGTTGTATATATATGTATATTATCTTTTGTTAATGATTAGACAATATAGTGTTATTTTTTGGGTATATATTAATTATTGTAAGATTATATTTTAAAATAAAAGTTAACGTGTTTTATTTAGAAAGAAATATTATTGATTGGAAGATATGATATCTTAGGTGTTTATAAAAGGTAATATCATCAATCAATTAAAAGTAAACCTCTTTTAATTAAAAAAAGGCAATCGACTAATTATCACTAATTATATTATTTTACTATTTATTTTAATAGTTAGGATGACCGTGCTGAAGATCGAACGGACAAATTTCAATGCATGCACAAGTTTCTTTTATTATATTATATAAATTTTATTTAATATTACAATTATGTTTTTATATAATCATTATTTTTAATATTTTTTAATTTTAATTTAATATAATTTAATATAATTTAATATTCTCATGTTTACAGATTATACTAATGTTTCCTTATTATAAACAATGTATACGGATTTTTAATATATTTTATTAAATAGTGATATAATTGGGAAAAAAAACATTTTAGTTAGAGAACAGAGAAAAAATTAATTTATTAGTTAACAGTAATTATAATTTGTTTTTTAATTAGAAAAAATATAAAAGATATTACTCCCTCTGTCCCACTGGGATCTTTGGATCTTTACGTTCCTGGTAGGCACGGAGGACAAGACAAGTGGGTATAAAGTGGATGTAATATTGTTAAAATAAATGAAGTAGTGGATATAATAGTGATTTTATTGTTAAAATAAGTGAAGTAGTGGGTGTAATAGTGATTTTATTGTTAAAATAAGTGAAGTAATGAGTGTAATAGTGTAAAGTATTGTTAAAATAAGTGAAGTAGTGGGTGTAATAGTGTTAAAACTTACTACTATTTTGGGAATGTAAAGAAATGAATGAGACGAACCAAAATAGTAAGTGTAAAGAATCCATTGGGACGGAGGGAGTATATTTTACTTGAAAAAGGAAACTGTTTAGTTATTAAAAAAAAGGTAACATGTTTAACCTGAAAAAGTAGATTGATTAGTAAAGTAAAATTTTTAGTTAAATAAAATATAAAAGAAGATTTTTAAAAGGTAACCCGTGATATAATTGGAAAGAGAGATATTTTAGTTAGAGAAAAGAGAAAAGATAATTTGAATGAAAAAATTAATTAATTAGTTAATAGTAATTATAATATGCTTTTTAGTTAGATAAAATATAAAAGATATTATATTTTACCTGAAAAAGAAAACTGCTTAGTTATTAAAAAGAAAAGAATAGGTAACATGTTTAACCTGAAAAAGGAAATTGATTAGTAAAGCAAAAATTTTAGTTAGATAAAATATAAAAAAAAATATTTTATCTATAATTAAGTAAGGGTAAATTAGTAAAATTAGTAGGTACCAACCAACCAAACTTTTAATGTTTCGGCTGTTTCCGCTTTAATATAATAGAACTAGCTTAAAACTCGTGCGATGCACGGATTTTTTTAATATTGTAAAAAAAAATTATTAACTTTTTTTAAATATGAATTTTGGAGGCTTAAATATTTAAATGAGATGATGATCATAATTATATAAATGTTATCCATGATATTTCTTTAAAAGGAATGATTTTAGTTAAAAAAAATATAGAAAATGCGATAGGTTTTAGTTGAAAAGGTAATAAGTTATTTATTAGTAATTATAAAATTATTATTTTGTTTTATTAAATAGAACGCCCGTGATATAATTGAAAAAAGAGAGGATTTAGTTAGAGAAAATTAAAAAGGTAATATATTTTAGGTGAAAAGGGTAATTCATTAATTTACAGTAATTATAATTTAATTATGTTATTTTACAAAATAAAATTGCTCGTAATGTTTTTAGAAAAGGAGAAATTAATGTTGCTCATGATATTTCTAAAAAGGAATTTTAGTTAGATAATATAAGAAAAAGATGATACGTTTTAGCTAAAAAGGATAATCGTTAATATTAGTATTATAATATTATTATTTAATTTTATTAAATAGAGTCGTCCATAATATAATTGGAAAAAGAGAAATTTTAGTTTGAAAAAATAGAAAAAGGTAACGTGAAAATTAAAAGGTGACATACTTTAGGTGAAAATGGTAATTGATTAGTTTATACTTTATAGTAATTATAATTTAATTGTTATTTTACAAAATAAAATTGCTGATAATATTTTTAGAAAATGAGAAATTAATGTTACCCATGATATTTTTTAAAAAAGGAATTTAATTAGAAAAAATAGAAAAGATGATACATTTTTAGCTGAAAAGGTAATCGGTTAATTAATAACATTATAATATTATGATTTTATTTTTATTAAATAGAATCATAATTTGAAAAAGAGAGGTTTTAGTTAGAGAAAATAAAAAAGGTAACTTGTTTTGGCTGAATAAGGTACCCGTGATATAATTGGAAAAAAAATAATTTAGTTAGAGAAAAGATAAAAAATTAATTTATTAGTTAACAGTAATTATAATTTGTTTTTTAATTAGATAAAATATAAAAGATATTACATTTTACCTGAAAAAGGAAACTGCTTAATTATTAAAAAAAATGGTAACATGTTTAACTTGAAAAAGTGGATTGATTAGTAAACTAAAATTTTTAATTAAATAAAATATAAAAGATTATTTTTAAATGGTAACCCGTGATATAATTGGAAAAAGAGATATTTTAGTTAGAGAAAAGATAATTTGAATGAAAAAATTAATTAATTAGTTAATAGTAATTATAATATGCTTTTTAGTTAGATAACATATATAATAAATTATATTTTACCTGAAAAAGGAAATTGCTTAGTTATTAAAAAGAAAAGAAAAAGGTAACATGTTTAACCTGAAAAAGTAAATTGATTAAATTTTAGTTAAATAAAATATAAAAGAAGATTTTTAAATGGTAACCCATGATATAATTGGAAAAAGAGATATTTTAGTTAGAGAAAAGCGAAAAGATAATTTGAATGAAAAAATTAATTAATTAGCTAATAGTAATTATAATATGCTTTTTAGTTAGATAACATATAGAAGATATTATATTTTACCTGAAAAAGGAAACTGCTTAGTTATTAATAAGAAAAGAAAAGGTAACCTGTTTAACCTGAAAAAGGAAATTGATTAGCAAAGCAAAAATTTTAAAGGTAACATGTTTAACCTGAAAAAGGAAATTGATTAGTAAAGAAAAAAATTTAGTTAGTTAAATAAAATATAAAAGAAGATTTTTAAATGGTAACCCGTGATATAATTGGAAAAAGAGATATTTTAGTTAGAGAAAAGCGAAAAGATAATTTGAATGAAAAAATTAATTCATTAGTTAATAGTAATTATAATATGTTTTTTAGTTAGATAACATATAGAAGATATTATATTTTACCTGAAAAAGGAAACTGCTTAGTTATTAAAAAGAAAAGAAAAGGTAACATGTTTAATCTGAAAAAGAAAATTGATTAGCAAAGCAAAAATTTTAAAGGTAACATGTTTAACCTGAAAAAGGAAATTGATTAGTAAAGAAAAAATTTAGTTAGATAAAATATAAAAAAAGATTTTATCGGTAATTAAGTAAGGGTAAATAAGTAAAATCAATAGGTACCAACCAACCAACCAACCAAACTTTTAATGTTTCGGCTTTAATATAATAGAATATATAGATAGATAGATAATATAAAGAAAGATATCAAAACTTTTAATGTTTAAGGCTTTTTTTTTTTTGAGGGGATTAAGGCTTTTATATAATAGTATAGATAACTAATAGTATAGAAAAATAAAAATAACCAGTATATTGTGGACGGGACAAGCTAATATCAAAAGCAACGTCCATATCAAATTCATATCCCTAAAACCCTAAGAAAAGCAATCATCTGTGCTGTGCAGCTGAAAATGAAAGCCCCAAAAAACTCAGAATCAACAATGGAAGAAGACTCAGAAGCACAACAACTCCTAACAATAGACTCAGACATCTGTCAACAGCTCCTCACTCGTTACTCCAAATCCTCCGCCGCTCAACACCGTCATCTCTGCGCCACCGCCGCCGCCACTCGCTCCATCATTCTCTCCGAGTCTCTCCCTCTCTCTCCTCTCTCTTACTTCGCCGCCACAATTGATGCTATTTCCGATACATCGAAAAATCTCGACGCCTATGCGATTGCTGCGCTTTCGTCTTTCTTGTCGCTGGTGTTGCCGTTAGTGCCTGCCAAGGCGATTGGAAAGGATAAGGCGAGGGATGCGGTGGAGGTGCTGGTGGAGTTGGTTGGGAAGCCGAGTGTGGGAGGTTCCGCGCCGAGTGTGAGAGCCGTGGTTAGGAGTGTGGGGGTTTTGTTAGGGTTTTGTGATTTGGAGGAGTGGAAGGAAGTTAAATTGGGGTTCCAGATGCTCGTTAAGTTCTCCATTGATCGACGCCCCAAGGTATATATTTATATTTTCACCGCTAGTAATGTACTTTCTTAACAATTTGTTATGTTTAGCTGGAATGAAATGAACTAATGTATTATTATATTCTCGTGATTGATCTTGTTTAGCTTATTACTTATGTCATTGTCAGAGAATAATAATTTTTCACCATTTATAGTTTGGTGATAAAATGGTTTGTATGTTAGGCAGTTGAGTTTTTTAGTTGCATTGGGTTTCATTTGTTACAAATGTCCGTTGTGGATTTGTTACATGAGAATTGAATTGTGAATAGTAGAACATGAGTATGAACTGATTTCATTAACATGCTGTTTATTTTATTTTATTATTATTTTTTTTTTCTGTTGTAGGTTCGTAAATGTGCTCAAGATTGTGTTGTGAATGTTTCAAAAGCATTTGAATCCTCTAACGTAAAACATAAGGCAAGCAAACATGTGCTGTCTTTGTTTAAAACTTGCATGAAAACAGTAGGCGATTTATCTGCTGCTAAATCGTTGAAGGGATCAAAAGACACGTTGCCAAAAACGGAACAACTTGAAGTCCTGCATATGTTGAATTTATTGAAGCATCTGCTTCCATACCTATCTGCTAAAATTAAGTTGGAAGCATTTTCAGAATTGTTAAAGCTCGTGACATCCAGGTTCTCAACTCTGACGAGGCATATTTTTGATGTTATTAAGACAATGATCGAAAGTATTGAGGGTGATGATATTGTTCCTGAGGTGGATAGACTTGTAAATTTACTTGCATCATATGTATCTCGTCGACAGAATCCTGCGGACACCATTCTATCTGCAGCATATTTGCTAAGAATTTCTATGAACAATCTTCATGTCAAGGAATCGATCATGTGGAACAACCATCTTTCACTGGTATTCCGCTCTCTAGGAGGTAAGCCTCCAAAATTAGTTTCAACATCTTGGACAATCTAGTTAGTGTCATTTTGTTAATAAGTTATTGTACCTTTTGCTTGATTAGAGACAAAAATACAAATGTTATGATGAGAGGATAGATTATTCATTGCACTTGATCACCAAGATATATTATGTATCCCATTCATCTATCTTCGTCATTAGATTTTGGCTGGATTACATAACTATTAAAAAGAATGAAAACCTTTTTTATTTGGAAAGTGATAATTAAGATATCTTAGCATAATAACATATAATATTGATCTGTATTGTTACCTCAGACAATAAATACCAATATATTTTTATTATGGAACATAAGAAACAATCTCTCTAATGGCATGGGAAAAGTTCTTTTGATTTTCCTGTGCACCTTTGTTGTACTATGAGTGGTACATTTAAATTTTAAAATAGTGTAAGATGAAATAGTACTTTAAATTTGCGACTAAAATTATCATTGATATGTTGGATGCTTCAATATGTTGCATTTAGTAAGGTGTTGAAAATTTATATATTTATCTTTAATCGTACACAAGATAAGTAGACTGTTCGGAATATTCTAGAACTAGGATAATTATTTAGTACTTATCTTTTACTTGGAGTAGGAATATGATTTTAAATTTGTTTGGATTAGTCTAGGTTTATTATAATAATGATTGTGATTAGTAGCACATCTATTGAATCAAATTTTTAAGTATATCTCTCTTATATGGGTTCCAATTGATTATGTTCTTTCCTTTTTGAATTCTGCAGTTATATTAATATTATAGACTTAGAAGGAGATTATTGATTAGGTAGTAAATAATTTAACCCTTTTACTTAAGTTGTGGTGCTCTAGTGTAGTAACTAGTAAGTAAACTTTAAAGGAGATTATTGATCATATAATCTGAATTTAGCTCAGCTTTATGTCTGTATGAGCAGAAACCCTGCATTACAACCTTATAGAATATTTCCACTTCAATTCTGATGTGTCAGGCTTGCTGACTTCTGATGGCACCACCGCATCACACGCTTCAGATTATTTGAAGGAGCTAATTAATCTCCACATTGATGTAAGAAATATTTTGACGAATGAAGGTCAGTTGGTTGAAAACGAAGATGCATCTAAAATGGATTCAGTTGTGAAATCTGTATGTACTGTAATTGGTAATCTGCTTAGCGCTTCTGACGAAGTCCCTAGTGAGCATATTTTGGCAGTCGTCTCCGTTTTGTTGCTTAAACTTTGTAAGTTGAGACATAAATGGTTTTTGCATAGTTTCTGATACCGGAAGGATATGTTTGATTGTCCTGCAAATGATTTCTCCAATTATCTTCAGTTTTGCATTGTTTTGCCAATTATCTAAGGTTTAAGAGAATAGATGTGAGACCCCACGAAAAAACGTATTAAATGTAAATTTGCTATCAATGATATTGAGCACTGGGCGTCATGCATTTTTTTGTTAGCAACTCTCCCATAGGTGAGCATTGATATAAAAAAAGCTACTTTGAATGGAAATCTTCCTTCTAGGATGCCTCCCCCCATGAGCAGAATATTACTTGCATGTATATATATATATTGCATTTAAAATGTACTCCCTCCGTCCCAATTTTCTTGTCCATCAATCAAAATTCACCTTTTATTCAATCAAATTAAATATATTGATAATTTTCCTAAAGTATTATTGAATTTACCAAATTGTCCCTTTTTAATAATTAAGCTTTAAGTAATTACTAAATACCTAGGGATAATAATGAAATTAAACTTATCAGTTTACCATTTTTATTAAATGTGGACAGTTTTTTTGGGACAAACGAAATTGGAAATAATGGACAACAAAAATGGGACGGAGGGAGTAATTGCACAATCTATTGTTCCAATCTTCTAGGTTCTTAATAAAGTCTCTCTTAATTCAGTGTCGTCTGTAGCTACTTCATATACATTTTTATTTGGTTGTAACTAGTATTTTCCTTCTTTTTTTTTGTCACTGCTTCCTTATAAACTTGCCTTCACGGATTCAGGTGATAACTCACATTTGTACATGAAGGATATTACATACAGACTGGCAAACTTCATGACAAGTGCTTGTGACACTGAGAAGGTATGTGTAGATGAAAGTCATTTGAGTAACGGCATTAATTAAGGATTATTTCATATGATACATTAACAGTCCTTTGTCTTTGCATGCAAAGTGTACAAGTAATCAACTTAATTAAATTTCCTTTATCTTGATAATTTTTTATGTTTTTTCGCATCCTTGTTTATTCTGTTGTTTCTTGCTGTAAGTCCAGTATTGCATGATATCGAATTTCTCTTCGGTCTTGGGTTTTTTGTTCTCGCAGCTCTTCCATAACTAAAATCCTAGGAACTTTAGTTAACATTGAAGATATCGGCCATTTATATCTGTTTGTATCCTAGACATCGTCTGTCATACAATGATATGATAGAATCAGAATTCAGGAAAGAAGTGGCCACTTCAGAACAAATCTGTAATCTGGTCATGTGGTACAATATTTTTAATTTTAGGAAAATCGTGAACTGCTTTTTTGGTGAATCCTTTAAATTGTTCCTTTATTGTTTTGCAATATCTTTTAATTGTAGTTGATAGAAATCATCATATTCATGTCAGTCTTTGGCTGCATGTCTGTATAACAGAGTTGAGACTATGTTACCCGGACTCGGGTACGGGTGTCGGACACGGGTGCAGATCCAAGTGTCAGACTATTAGTTTAAAAAAAATAAGGATTCGTGGATATGGATCCGAAACTGGACACGGGTGCGGGGATTCGACATACAACCTTCACATATGTGAAGTTATACCTACTTTTTATAAATTTTATAGTTGTAGATTAGTCTCTTCTACCAATAAAAAAAAATAAACATAATTGTTTATGTCAAATTTATAGCATAAATCAAAGCATGACATGGAAATAATGGTCTATGGACATTGCTCTCTAGAAACAAGTTGTGAGGTCTCGTAAATCCTTTTGAACTACATTGCTTGGAGTTGAAGTGTCCGGTTTTCATATGAAGGATCCGACTCAGATCCCATACCCACACCCATGTCATGTCCGGTGGACACGGGTATGAGGGCAAATTGAAGAGTCCGGGTAACGTAGGTTGAGAATGTTGGAACTGCTGAAACCCAAAAGCAATCATCATATTTATGTCAGATCTTATCACTTCTCATTTCTCGCAAATGCTGTGTTTTGGAAATTATATCCTTCATTCTATTGCACTTTGTTAAAATGTCTTTGGCTTATTTCTTTCTTCTGGATCTTTATTGTATTTGTGCATTGAGTTCAAAGGATAAGCTTGCTATTGCTTTGTCTCCATCTGCAGTCATGTTTTCAACTTTAGATTTTGGGACTAGACAATTATGCGGATTCTAGTTTTCTTCTGAATCAGTCACAAAATATATTTTATTCTGTCAATGGCTTGCAGCTTCAGGAGTGCATCGGGGCTGCTGTTATTGCTATGGGGCCAGAGAAACTGCTTGACCTGCTACCTATATCCCTTAATGCTAAAGATCTCACATGTTCTAACTTATGGTTAATACCTATTTTAAAGAAATATATTACTGGAGCATCGCTAGGGTTTTTTGTAGAGCATGTTGTGCCTTTGGCAGAATCCTTTGCGAGGGCATCACATAAAGGTATTTGCCAATTTGTTGCATTAATAAATTATAAAAATCATTGCAGCAGTAAAGCTTGTTATATATCCTACTTAATGTTGTACTGGTTCTTATCTGACGCTCTGCTTGTGTTGTAGATATATTTTCACTCTATGTATGTACTTTTAGTATAATCAGTGTTAGCAATAGCAGAATGTAATTGTTACACAATATGAACAATCATTATCATAACAAGAATAGTAAACATTAAGTAATAATAAAGCTTACAAAAATTTGAAAGTGTAATTATGATCTAAATATGTTCTTAAGCACATTGTTGGGTATAATTACACTGCTTCATAGTTCATACACATTTAGCATTTTTTGTGAGTTCTGGTGATCTTTAGAAATGTTTTGGTGGTACATATCCGCTAGAAATATTTATTACAGTAAACTTATAGCCACTACCCTCAAGGAATGGATCAATTAAAACTTCAGGTGCATACTAAGCCCCCCAATTTTGTACGTTAAGCCATTCAAATTAAGAAATAAGTGGGAGTTCACAATGGGATCATCACCTATGTGGATTTTGACCTGGACATTATGCCTTTCAAGGTTCTTCAGATTCAAGTCCTTGGAATGAATTAGTTGTAGGTTATCTAACAATACAAAAGATTAGTGTATGATATTTATTTGTTCTGAAGCATCCATTCTCCTTTCTATTTGCAATTTTGAATGCAACACTACGTTATCTACTTATATCTCTAATGTCGATTTGCTCTTTTCACTAGTTAAAAAGTCAGCATTTCAGAAAGATCTGCAGGCTCATGCCCATGATTTATGGGGATTGTTACCTGCCTTTTGTCGCAATCCTGTCAACATGCATAAGAACATCAAATCTTTGACGAAATTATTAATTCCTTTTGTCAAGGAGGACTCCTTTATGATCGAAAACATTGCCATATCATTGCAGGTTTGATTTAGGAATCTTTACTATCTGTTGATTTTGAATTGGTTTTTTGTAATATCTACAGTATTGGGTTCGTTCTTTTCCTTGATGCCTCAGGTTGACCCTTGTTCTAAATTCTGTTTGTTCTTATTTCTAGTATTCTTTTTGTGGTAGGAGCTCGTGAAGCAAAATAAAGGTGTAATACTTGGTTTGGACAAGGGACCTGGTGAATTTGAAAAACATCAGATGATGGATGGAGCAGTGATACCTGAAGCAATAAACTTTGGGCAACAGCCCTCTAATTCCAAAAAAACAGCTGAAAGAAATCTTAGGGCACTGGCATCATGCTCTGAGAAGCTGCTACAAGCCTTAACAGATGCTCTGTTTACTGTACCTAATGATAAGCATATACATTTAAAGGTTTTCTACTTATTCTGATACTTTCTATCACATTCTTTGAAAGTTTTTAGTTCCCCACTCTCTTTTTATAGACATATATATATATATTACAATATTTTAACATTTTCATATTGAATTTCCTCGTATATAAAATCTCATGTTACAGATTAGTAACATCGAAGAATTTAATTAAATGAACTAGTTGTCACCTGTTTTTTTCTTTAACTTGGTTTTGTTGAAATTAAATTTGCTCAATTATGTACGTAATCAATGTGTTTGTATCTCTGGGTTGTTGTAACTGATAAGGACAAACTTTATTCGTATGCTTACCAAGAAAATGAAATTAAAAGTTTCATCTTTTTAAGCTCTCGGCATTAAGAAAGGAGAAGCATTTATCATGTAATGATGTGGAGTGTAATTTGTCGCAATTATTTTTTTCATATTAAAAAAACATTTTTATGTCTCAGATGTACAGATCCTGTGAGGTCTGGAAGATGAGTGGTAGAATGACCATAATTAATGTCAGTACATTCATGTTTAAGTCCATAAGCTAGGTGTTGTGGTCAGTCAAGCTATTGTGAATATGCTTTAGTCTTATTATCTTCTACCTTTGTTGAGGCTAAATTTAGGGTCAGGTAGTTTCTGATGGGACAATGGAACAACCATTGAATTATCATATCTGGATAAATTACCCTCAACTGATTTATGTTTTTTAAATATTTAAGAACAATTTTTCCCTGGATAGGTACTTATCAGTCTTTACCTTTATTTTTGCAAGCAACTAATAATTTATATTCCGTTTTTAAACTTCCGCTATCTCGTTTATTGCAGGTTGCAATTGGATGCTTGGCTTCCATTGCTGATTCCTCGATTACAGAGAAGATCTTCATTTCATTGTTAGAGAAGTTACAGCTTGCTGATGTCTCTGGTGATTGCGAGAAACTGACTAGTCACGGAGATGATTCAGCTAGTAAAGAAGAAAACCTATTAAGCCCTACAGATATAGATGCGAATAGGTATTATATTCTTAATTGAATTTTAAGTCGAGAGCAGTTATTATGGAAGACGCATTTTTTCTGGTGTTTATAGTTTAGCTTCTTATTTTTTAGGTCACTGTATAGGGTCAAATTGTAAATAATGAATCTGTTTATTCTAATACGTGCAGATGTATTATGCTCGAGCTAGCCTATGCTATTGCTGAAGGCGCTAACAAGGATATAGTTGAACAAATATATAATTTGATTAAACATACTTTTCAGGTAACTTGATGACAGTACAGTATGTGTTCTTAAATATTTCGGGCTAAAGAGATGTAATTACATTGTGTGTCATTCAGGAAGCTGATGAGATTGGTCACTCTGAAGCATACCTCACTCTGAACAAAATCTTAGAGGTCTGCATTAGTTCTTCAGGCTAATTTATTTATGTATTTTAAATTGGCACACAATGTTGCCTGTGACAAAAACATGCATGTCAATTATCTTTTCTGTTTGGTGCAGAAACATCCTTGGTTTTGCTCTTCTAGGTTCAATGAGCTGATGGAGCTATTGGTTGGTCTTAAATTACCAGTAGATCTCATATCTCTCAGAAATCGTTTTTCTTGTTATCAGACTTTGTTGATTTTCGCAATAAAGGTTGGTAGAACTTCTTTGTTCAATAAATATTGCAGACGTATACTGGTGTTGTATGGAAACTAAATGACCTTAAAAATTTATTAGAGAATTGATCTCGCCTTTGTCACTGAAAGTAAATTATAGTTTTTAATGCCTTGTGACTATTAGGATCCCTTTTGTTTTACTTAACATGCCACTTATACATTGAAAGTGGTCTACGAGGTTGATTATCTCAGAAAAGCTAGACTTAAAAGCACCTCAAAATGTGTTATTCGGGTATTAGCTTAATAATTTTAGGTCTTAGTCTGTAACTAAATATCTTATATATTTGCATTAATCTAAAAATGTAGGCTAAGTCGTAAAGTTTAGTATTAAACATCAAATATTATGTAATATAATTATGTCTTGTAATGATATCATCATCATTTGACCACTAAAGTATTACCTATATGTTAAAAACAACTTTCCTACTCTGGTAGTGAGCACTATTGTGACAGACATTGCACGGTGTTTTGAAGAAGCAGATCAAGTTCTAAAATGTTCCACTCTACTTGGCTTAAGATTGATATTAGTTTTATGTTAACTACATTTTTTCGCCTCTTTTGTGTATAATGTATATTAAAGCATCTTTAAAATGTTAAAGAGAATTATCATCTTTAATAGGTAAAGAGTACGTTTTGAATCTGTTGGTTGTCACACTTGCATAATATGTACACATCGTACTTGTATGTAATTCAGATATAATTTATGAAGCAAGGGTTCTTGGTAACCGATCAAATAATCTGCAGGAAGAATGGAACCTGAGTACCCGACACATACACATACATTGAATATTTTTAAAGACACACGCATGATATATTATATTTAATAAATACACTATACAGTAACTAATAGTACTGGTAAAATTTAGCCAAAGTTAAAGAAAATCAAAAGATTATGTACTTAATCCAGAATAAAAATATTCAACCTCTTTTCCAGTTTTAGATGTAAATAAATACAAGCCTTAAAAATATGGATGTGATACGGAAAATGACTACTGTAGACTGTAGGAAATTTTGAAAATTCAAACTTCAAGTACGCCTCTTTGCTTAATATGTAAATGTTGTTATATTGATGGTGGTGGTAGTAGTAGTTGTAGTAGTAGTATTAGCAGTAGTAGTAAAGGTTGTTATTTGGATACCACTTATTATCACATATTACTGTCATGTGGTACTTTTAATTGATGATTGTCTCATACTGGTTTGCACTTTCAGCTGTCTACAAATGTCTGTTAAGCTAAATTCAAGTTTGCCATCCTAATTTTTTTTTACAGACATTGGACGACGAGGACAAACATACATTTATCATACTGAATGAGATTATACTCACATTGAAAAATGTAAGTAATGCTGTAACTTGTTTTTTAGTGTTTTATGTATATCTGGTAGATTTTTGTGCAAGAGTCTCTTTACATGGGAATGTTCAACATGGGGATGTTCATCGACCATTAATCCTGAATTAGCTAGAATCTTGCTTGTGCAGTATTACATGTTTCTTAGAAGTTATGATTTATGAATCATGTTCGCTACCTATTGACTGGTACTGAGTTACTTGTAACTAACTAAGTTGTGTGGTTATCATAAATAACAAATTTATATATCTTTTTTGCACTTGAACCCTGCTTGCAAACTTGCAGCTGCTGTGCATTGGTAACAACTAATAACTTATGTTAGCTGTCTGGCAAATGACGTGCTCTATCTCTGTCATCTTCTAAATATCAAATTTTCTTGTCCTATATTTGATGTCAACATTACTTTCCTTTTCCTATTGTTAGATTAAGCCATATCTGTTAATATAATGCCCGATCGGCTCAATTTCTTTGTTCCTGTGTAGTAAACTAGCTCTCCCTAGAAATAAAAACTATATGTCAGGAACTGAGGTTTCTGACTTTGTATTTTCTGAGTTTTATAGTGTTTTTGTGTGTTTTCTGTGTAGAATCAGTGAGATTACAGAGATATAGAGAGAGATTAGACAGTAGAGAGATAGAATCAGAGAGATTAGAGACAGAAATGTAGAAGAAAGCTAGGGTTTGTAGCTATCTTGCACAGGAAGATAAGAATTCTAGAGAGAGAAACAGTTAGGAATAAGAGAGAGAAAGAAGTGGTGGAAATAACATTTCCATTTTTTGAATAACAGTTCATACATGAACTGAAAATACAAACAAGACAGGTATTTATAGACCCTGAACTTTGTAACTAACTCCAGAATAGTAAATGACTCTACTACTACTACTACTACTACTACTACTACTACTACTACTAGCAGCTAGTTTTAATGTCAGTTCCTTCATTAGCTTAGTAATCGTAGTGTTGCAGAACCCCTTGAGTTGCAGTGATGGTTTATGACCACCCGTCTTCTTACCCAAGCCATAAGGATTTGTAGCACGCTTTCTCATGCTGGAAGAATACTACTACTACTACTACTACTACTACTACTACTACTACTACTACTACTACTACTACTACTAGCAGCTAGTTTTAATGTCAGTTCCTTCATTAGCTTAGTAATCGTAGTGTTGCAGAACCCCTTGAGTTGCAGTGATGGTTTATGACCACCAGTCTTCTTACCCAAGCCATAGGGATTTGTAGCACGCTTTCTCATGCTGGAAGAAATAATTGAGAATACTTCTTCAGGGGCACTCTCCACTTCACTTACCTCCATCAGATTAATAGAGTTGTTCAGCCCATCTGCAATCTCATTTTCAGCAACTAAGATTGTTTTTCTTTTGGTATTTTTGGCAAACAGCTTGGCACCAGTAGAATTGCCTTCAATACTTTGCTTATCAAGATAGCTCGAATTCTTTTCCAAACCAAAATAAGTTGGAGTTGTTGGACCATCTCTGCAAGGAACATCCTCACTCGGTTCCCTCATGGTGGCAAGAATAATTGAAGGTTCTTCTGCCACATCACCTTGTTTCTCCTCACCTCTTTTAGTTGTACAAAACTCAAATTGTAGGAGGTTACATGAATGAAAGTTGTTTCCTCTTAGGGCAGCTGAGATAAATTCCTTCTCAAGCCAACTTGGCTGGCCCTTCTCTGGATCATCATCATAGAGAGATGCATCATCATAGATAGGGTCAGCCTGCCAATGGCTCCCACATTCCTGTAGTGAATCAAAGACTCCTGTTCCTTGAAACTTAGGAGGACTTGACTCCAAATGAGGCACTGAATGCACTATCTGATTTTCTGAGATTGCAGAAGTGATTTCTGACTTTTCATCTGTATAGGACTTTTCAAGAGAAGACATCTCTGCCTTTTGAGCCATCACAAACTGACCTTGCTGTATACACTCATGTGAAGGCCCTTCTTTGTCATGACAATATGGGCAAAACCCACCAGTAAGCATATCTTCCTGTTGTTTTTGAGATAGTTTAATAACTACTCTTGCTTCATATGTCTGGCTGGTACCCTGTAGGTTAGTTACTTTTCCAAACTTGAGAGAATCCCCAGTTCTGGTGCTAACTGAACTATCAGCAGAATTCCTTGGCTGGTTCCTCCTCTTCACCATTTCGTTAAGATCTGCACATGCTTTCGATTGTGTGTAAGGTTGATCTGGCCAACACTTGTAGCTCTTTACCGGTTTCTCATCATATATAGGCTTCATTGTACAAGTTTCCTTAGAAGCATGAGCATTTTTCCCCTCTGTATGGTCTGGCCATTCCTGTGTTTTATTGCCTATGCCACAAGCTAACTGGTGCTCATAATCCAGTGAACATTCAAAGACTTCTGCTCCATCAAACTTAGGAAATCTCAACTTAAGGTGTTGCAAGTTTCCTGAATTCTTGGAACTAGGCCTGTAGTTGCTTTTCTTGTCACTCTGCCAGCCAAGAGGACTTATAAAATCTTCATCGATCCTTTGAACTTTTATACTCATGATATCTTCCATCTTTTGTCTAGCTATCTCTATTGTAGCTTCTAACTTCTGCAGTTTCAGATTTGTTCCTTCTCTGTGAGCTAAAAACTGCTGTTGTACACTCCATACAGCCTCATTGAAAGCTTTATCTCTTTTCTCAAACACTACTGAATCCATCAGCAGTTGATAACTTTGCTTTATGCACAAACTTACTTAAAGTCCTCTACAATCTCCTACTTCCCAACTTAGGCCCACACAAACTCAGATCAATACTTTTGACACTACTTGTACCTAGGATAACTACAAGGGACAAGCTATAGTCTACCTTCTCACAATCACTTTATCAAACACTTTTGAGTGCACAAATCTTACTGTATTGAATTACTATTACTAATCAGTAGATCACCAACACTCACTCTTCACAACACTGCAAATCTCAATCTCAGCCCTATCACAGCTATTTCACAACTGCTATCCACTTCACAATCACAAATCACTTCACAAATCCAACAGTAATTCACCGAATTAAATCACTTCAATGCACACTACTACTACAGTGTTTCCACACTTCTGCTAATCAATCAAGTCACCAGTATTTAACTCCTTCAGTAACACACCAACTCACAGACTCAATGACTTCGAAATCACTTCTTTCAACAATTCAACAAACACCTGGAGTGCTCGACTACTAATATACAGTAGATCACCAAAATTTCCTTGTCAACACAACAGATCAGAGAATCTAATTCAACACACAGCAACACAGAATCTCCAATAATAGCTCATTCTCTCAAGCAATATATCAAACACCTTCTGTGCACTTAACTAATTCTACTCAGAGATCACAACAGTTCTCAACAATTACTTCAATACTCCACACAATTACTTCACCAAACCACAGACAACTCAGATTCAACAATTCAACACTGAAATCAACAGCAATTCCTCAACTCCATTTCGAACAACAATATGTGCACAGAAACAGAGTTTTTATGCTACTGGCAACACCAAAACAGAAGTAAACTTGCTATTTTTGTACTTTTCTCCAACAATTTCAACAGGATTCAACTAATAGCAAGTAAACGAACTCTAAACAGCTTAAACAACTTCAAAACTATCTACTTATAACAGTAAATCTACAGATCTGTGAGGACAAGAACAGAACAGAGCACCTGAACTGATTTGAACAAATCTCAGGACTTTGAGTTGCGATTACTGCAGTTCTAGGCTTATTCAGCTCGCACAGAGATGCACAACATGATAGAAGCAGTGGCTGATCTCATTTCAATGCTCTGATACCAATTTGTCAGGAACTGAGGTTTCTGACTTTGTATTTTCTGAGTTTTATAGTGTTTTCTGTGTAGAATCAGTGAGATTACAGAGATATAGAGAGAGATTAGACAGTAGAGAGATAGAATCAGAGAGATTAGAGACAGAAATGTAGAAGAAAGCTAGGGTTTGTAGCTATCTTGCACATGAAGATAAGAATTCTAGAGAGAGAAACAGTTAGGAATAAGAGAGAGAAAGAAGTGGTGGAAATAACATTTCCATTTTCTGAATAACAGTTCATACATAAACTGAAAATACAAACAAGACAGGTATTTATAGACCCTGAACTTTGTAACTAACTCCAGAATAGTAAATGACTCTAATGCCCTTACTACTACTACTACTACGGCTCTAGTCTATTACTAGCTAGTTTTAATGTCAGTTCCTGACACTATAATGCTTAGATTTCAGAATTAGTTATCCATATATTGTCACAAATGGAGTAAAAGTTTTATGCTTGCGTAGTTCTTTCTTTATAAAATTTTTGATGCGAGTTCCTGCTTGGGAGCTCATAAATTCTCAAAAAATTCCTTTTTGATTTTTTTAATGGACCATTAACGCATGTTTTGCCCTTTCTCCAGTCTGATGAAGTTATTAGAAAAGCTGCTTATGATATCCTCCTAGGTGTAGGCTCGGACTTGCAATGCTCGTCATCAACACCAGATGGACCTTACTATAAACTCATCAACATGGTAAACCATCCTCTGTCTTCACTGATCATAAGTGGCTGACAAACAGTTAGTCACGAATAGTGGACACCACATGAAATTTGTGATTTGCATGCCTGTGTGCACTTTCATGTAAAATAATTACTAGCTGATTTTTTTTTTAAAAACTCGTATTGGATAGAATGGTTACAGAATTTAGAGGTCTTACCAGTTTCCTGGTATCAGGCCTTTTTTCTTTACCTGCGATCTTATTTCTGAACAAGTCCTTATTCTCACATGTAATCATGAATGTTAAAGAATTTGTAGGTGGTTGTAAGTTGAATTATTAGCTAATTAGCATCCATAGCATTAGAATATTTCCGAATGTATGCTGTATGGAATTCGACATTTGCTGCCTATGGCTCCAAGGTTCACATGCTTCAAACAAATCTCAAATGTATATAATTTGTAGTACTTGCCTGGGGATGCTCAAAAGCAACTTTTTAAGTCACAAGATAATGTGTTACAAATGTATGTTAAAAAATATTAGTAAGAGGGTCGAAATTTAGAAAGACTGGGTTCCCCGTTGTGTTTTAAAAATTTCTTCTTTCTTGGAAGTTGGATCAACATTATATAATACATTGCACCAGCATGCACACACACATTGATAGTGAGGGACTAGTTTATAGAATAATTTTTAGCACTGGAAAATTGCTATATACATGCATCTTAGGCAAAGTCTACTTCAAATCATATTTAAAATTTGGTCTATTCAGAATCTTTGCTACAGTATAGATTTCTTCTTGAGAACATTTTATTAACAAATCATCTGGCAGATAATGGGTTATCTCTCCGGTTCCTCTCCTCACATAAGAAGCGGAGCAGTTTCTGCACTGTCTGTACTAGTGCATAATGATGTGAATCTCTGTATGTCGGTTCCTGATCTGTTACCATCTGTGCTAGATTTGGTGCATAGTAAAGCTATTGAAGTTATTAAAGTGAGTTGGTTTCTAATTTTACCATATGGTCACTAATTCATTTATTATCTATATTCTCTTGAGCTTATATTTGCACTTTGAGCAGGCTGTTTTGGGATTTGTGAAAGTTTTAGTGTTGACTATTCAAGCAAAGGACCTGCAGACATTTCTCGCTGAAATTGTGAATAAAGTACTCCCATGGTCATCCGTATCACGGCATCATTTTAGATCGAAAGTACGTGGATATCGTTTTTCTATCTGTGTATAGAATATGTAATCTATCTAGTGTTTTTATGCATGTATCTTTAATCTTTTAGCATTAGTATGCTGTCACATGGGATAGAACGAACTAATTCTGGGCATCAGCCAGTGTATTCATCTCTACAATGTGCTTGCTGCATCTAATCATGTCAGCATGTAAATCTTCAACTTCTTTACTGAGATGTGTTTTTTTTTTTTGCCCCAGGTTACTGTCATTCTGGAGATCATGATGAGGAAGTGTGGTTCTGCTGCAGTCAAATTGCTTGTCCCTGATAAATTCAAAACCTATCTACAGGAAGTTCTGGAGGTAGTTTGTTTTTTCCTATCTATGTTGCCATCTAAAAGAAAATGCAGATACATTCTAGTATTCATGACACTGAGAAGGTGGTAACGTGGTTTAGATTTGTTTTAATTGCACTTCGACTAAAAATACTGACACGACAATACTGTAGGCTGAAATCAGTTTTACTTGATATGTGTGTGTGTGTATTTGATTATGATGAGTACTCTAAATATTCATGTAATATCTTGTTACTTTGTATTGCAGAATCGCCGTGGCAAGTCAAGGGAAAGTAACATTGCGGACATTGAACCTAAACTTTCAGAATCATCTCTTAGAGGGTATAATTTATCCCGCAAGATTATATTACTCATATTGCTGTGCAGTTAATTTCTTTAGCTCATCGTTCTCATATCTATTACAACCTCATATTTCTTAGGCAGCAAAAGAGAAAACACAACAATTCAGATAATTCATCCAAGATAGAATATTTTGCGGAACGTAGAAGACAGAAAAGGGAAGGCAAATTGAAAGGCAATGCCAGTAACACAGCTGAGCGACGTTTACATGCTGGTAGGGGTAGTGGGGGCACTGCCCCACTAAGTGGAAAGAGGAAGATAGAGAGGAAAAACGCGAACAGAAGAAGTGAAGCACAACGTCACAGATCTAGTGGGGCCAAGAATTCATCGAAGCTCAGAGACCCGAGTAGCAAAAGGCAAAAAAGATAGTAAAGGAGACACCAAAGATAGTGGATGCTCTTGATCAACTGGTGGAATTCAGTTCGAGCCTCGAGATGGAGAGCTATTCTGCATAAAGTATAACATCTATTATATGGAAAGAATCCTGAGGTTGTGCCCTATTGCAGTTTTGTTAGTTTTAGTTATTAGAATTCCTACCTGTCTTGTGAAGCAATATAGTTCGCTGCTTCCCTATAGTCCAGATTGTAATTTATATATAGAAATATGCGTAATGTAAGACTATGGTGCAAGACTATACTTTCTGTTGTATTCTTAATGAAATTTTTTGCTTCTGCTTGGAGGAAAGATTACTCCATTACCTCGGACTTCCTAACTTTTGCTGAACACTGCATTTAAGTGCGAACCGATATTTGTGTAGGAAACAAATGTTGTATGCTTTAACTCTTTAAGTAAAGCATGTTAAGTTGCTGTGTCTGAATTCTGAAATGAATTGGTATGAACTTTTTTTTTTTGTTAGAAAGGAAGGACTAGCAGTACTTAATACTTTGGAAGTTGGAACCCGGGGAAATAATCCTAATTTTGAACTATTAATATTTAATATGTACCTTATACATCCGTATGTACCATTTTCCACAATATAATATATTTGATACTTTGAAATTAGGAAATAATTATACATGATAGAAAGAAAGCCTCATATCATACAAAAAAAAAAAAAAAATCCTAAAGAGGGTGAAAGAAGAACGGGGTGTTAAACCATACAAAAAACAATAAATATGAAAACAAATTACATAGGAAAAAAGTTAGACAAAAATTCAGAAAAGTAGGAGAAGAGCATTGCTAGGGAACTCAAATTCTTCCCAAAAACATATACAAAATGATAAATAAGTGGAATGTTTTAATTGGATGGTTGGTGTGAATGCAATTTTTATAACCAATTAAAAGCAAATACATTATAATTTTTATAACCAATTAAAAGTAAACACATGTCATTTGGGAAATTTTTTGGGTTACCTAGCATTTCTCATATGAGAATGATATGAATCATATTATTGTCATGGATTGAGTTTAGTACTTTGTGTTCCAGAAAAATATTTTGGAAAGAAAAGAAAAGAAATGTAATGAATAATTTTCACACCTTATTCCAGTTTAATTTTTTTGAAAAGAAGAGAAAAGAAAGCTAAAGATTAGAGAAGAAATTCTCTTTATATTTATCTACAAAATCTTTTTCCCACTTTTGTAAATATTTGAGAAGAAGAGAAAATTAATAATTTTTCCCTTCTTTTCTTTTCTCTACAAAGTTCTGGAATACATAGAACTCTTTGAAAATGTGCTAGTAGATTTTGTGTGTGAATGCTGTAACTCACTTATTAACTTGAACAACACATTTTATGTCAGACATACAGAAGTTGGATAGTACTGCTCCTAAGTTTATTCTAAATGCTATTGTGTTTGATTTGATGTAATGAATGTGAGTACTTTAAGTTTCGAAAAAATAAAAGAAAACTAATATTTCTGCGAACTTATTCAAGACCTTTATTCAAATCTTTATATAAAAATAATAAAAAGAAAATAAAATATTTCCAAAGTTTGAAATTAAATGAATTAACGCATAATTAGCTCTAATAAATCCAAATTATTCCTACTTAAATACTAGAAAATCATAAAATTACATAATTATATAAATTTCAAAAATGGAAGATTTACTCGTGACATCACTTACGCTATTATATTTCAAAATCAAGCATTTGAAATACAATGTTTGTTTTTCATTAAATATTGTTGCATTCCGTCAGTTGGATTCACTTTGTTAGTAAAGTGACTGAGTAAAGTGTATTTTATGCATTGGTAGTTTAGATGAAATAACATTTGAAATATCAATGTTTAAAAGATTTCATTTACGTTATTTGATTTTATTTTTTTGTTATAGTTTGTGCACTTTACTCTTGTATTTTACTAACAGAGTTAAATCTAAATTGATGGAATGCGACAATTATAATAAAAAACAAATATTGGTATTTTAAGTGCTCGATTTTGAACTATAGTAATACAAGTGTTATCCTGAGTAAAGTGAATGTGGCTACATAAAGTGTACTTTCTTCTATAATTAACTAGTTATTCTATAAATAACTAGTCGATTAAGCGGTGCTTCGCGACAACTTTATAATTTTTTGGGATATTCTCAGTGATACTCTTCTGATATTGACTTTTTTGAAGGATACCACTACATATTTTTGACTTACGAGTGATACCATCAAGATTTTGTCTTCTCAATAAAAATGGTTTTGTCTTCTCAATAAAAATAACCTTCCGTCATTAAAACGTTAGTCAAATAGTAATTTTAACGGGATATTCTTAATGGTACCCTTCTGATATTGGCTTTTTCGAATGGTACCCTTATAAACTTTATATTTAATTCAATTTTGATCCTAAAAATATGTGGGTGTTTGTAATTTTAAAAATATTTTAAAAAAAGATTATTTAAGAATAAAATAGACAAAAATATTTCTATAATATATTTAAATTGGTGAACACAAAATTGTATAAATTAAATATACATAGATAATAAGATAAATTATTCTTATATTTTTCTATACATCTCACGATTTTTTGCCCGACACTAATTGTATATATCATAAAAATACTAAGCGTACACAATAATATAAATTTAAATATTAAAATGCTCTTTAACTTTGATTTATCGATTTTGTCTCACAATTTTTTTAAAATTTTTAATAAAGATTATTTAAGAAAACTATCGACAAAAATATGTCTATAATATCAATATAAAATGGCGAACACAATATTGTATAAATTATATATACATAGGTGATACGATATTCATAAAAATTTTCTAAACCGATTTTATCTCACGATTTTTTAGCCCGTTACCCGTTTGTATATATTATAAAAATATTAAGCATAAATAAGAATAAAAATTTAAGTACTAAAATATTCTTTGACTTTGATTTACCGATTTTGCCTCATAGTTTTTTAGACCGATGTCCATTGTATATATTACAAAAATACTTATAATAATAAAAATTTAAATACTATTTTTTTATTTTGATTTCGGTTTGTACGTCGGTAGATTTTTTTAAAATTCAATTAGAATTGGAATATATTGATGTACAAAAAAAGTTAGAACTTGTTTTTATATATCCTAACTATAATTTAATTTAGAGTCGAGAGAGTTGGTTTTAATAACATCAATTATTTTCATAATTACATATTTTATGTTGAAAATTGAAATAATTTAGAAAATTAGATAAATAATTTTCGTGTGATTTCAAAACTCCACCAAATACCTGGGTAATTTCCTTTATATAATATAAAAATAAAATCAATGACATATAAACTACTGATAAATGTACTCACTCTAATTTTAAAGTGACAAGACTTCATAAACTTGTATAATGAAATTAGTTCAAAAAAATTAAAATAGTCTGAGATTATTTTTAAAAAATACAATATGTTCCAACCCAGATGCAAAGAACATACAGTATATTTTTGGGTGAAAAATCAAAATACCCACCAATTATTCCACTTGCCCAAAATATCTACCAACACTAAGGTCCGTCCTTTTTACTAGGGATGGGAATCGGGTTCGATAGACTCGAATAAGGCAATATCCATATCCAAACTCAAATTTTTTTACCTTACCCGAACCCGATCTGAACTCAAAAAATACCCAAAAGTTAATATCCAAATCCGATCCAACGGATTTCGGATCAGGTTCGAATATACCCGAAACCTGAATTTTTTTGGATACCCGAATTTTTTTAGAAACCCAAAATTGAATAACCAAAACCTGATATATTTTTGGATATATCCGAAATTTAATACCCAAAACCCGAAAATCAATAGGAATAAAAGAAAGTAATCATTTCTCTACATACATAGCCACAACAGATGATACATATACACGTATATATAATCGATCGAAACAAAAGAAGAAAAATCCAATACAAAAGCCCCCAATTCCCCTTTTTGATTTCTTGAAACCCTAATCCCCAATTATTTCTCATGCTATCCCTCGAGTGGTACTAGCGTGTGTGTTTGGCCCAATTAAATTAAAGCTAATTATTACTACTTCTGTATAATATACAATATATAATGTGTAATATATAATATATGATATGTATAATATATAATATCTATAATATTTATAATTTATAATAAATAAAATTCGGGTTTTTTTCGGGTTTCGGATCGAGTTTCGGCTCGGTATACATGAAATCCATATCCATGTCCAAAATATTTCGGGTTAAAAATTTAAATCACTATCCATATCCAAATCCAAAAAATCGGGTTCGGATCGGCTAAAAAATCGGGTATCCCTTGGATCAGATATTTTTCCCACGAACCACGCATTACACACATGCGTACAGGGGTATAGACATTTCTGACATGCGTAATGGGTGTATACGCATCCTATAGATGCGTGGATTTTGTAAAAGTGAGGCATGGGGCATGTGGAACAGAGTTTTGGATATGCATGTTCAATTTGCGTGGTCAGAGATGCGCATGTTGAACATGCGTAGTTCATCGTCTCCTTGGGACGTTGCCAGAGGTGTTTTCCGTCCAAAACATCAAGCACTTCGTTCAGGCCTTTCGAAACATTTTTCAATACCATAGCATATACCAAATGATAGTATTCTCACCGTTTACAATCCTATACCCTTCGTTTTTCATTTTTTTTTGCCAAATTTAAAAGCCCCAATTCGAACCTCCATTTTCTGATTTACTTTCCAATATGCACATACTTACCCCTGCGGGGCCAAAACTCAACAAATGAATGGGGTAAAATGGAGAGGGAGGTCTGGACATCATTTTTATGTCCTTGGATTTGGTGGAGGTTGCCGGAGGGTGGAGAACGAAAGGGGACGACGAGGGGGTGATTTTGAGGGAGGAGAGAACGTTGAAGCTGCTTGTGAAGAAATGACATCATATGACGTCATCACGCATCACTGACATGCGTAACCTGCAATAAGCATTTCTGACATGCTTATTACAGACTACGCAGCTAAGGGATGCGTAATTCATTGGCAAAATGGACGGGCACTCCCATATATGGGAATTTCGGGCAGTTTCCATAGAAAAAGTATTGTAATTTGGTCATTTTATCTATACTAGCTTAAAACCCGTGCGATGCACGGATTTTTTAAATATTATATTAAATTTTTTAATTATTTGAATTAATTTTTTTAAAACATGATTTTTGGAGACTTAAATTTTTAAATGAGATTATATGATGATAATTATATAAATGTTATTCGTGATAATTCTAGAAAATGAGGAATTTTAGTTAAAAATTTAGAAAAGATGATGGATTTTAGTTGAAAAAGATAATCGGTTAATTATAAGTAATTATAAAATTATTTTTTTATTAGATAGAATGTCCATGATATAATTGGAAAAATAGAGGATTTGGTTAGAGAAAATTAAAAAGGTAACATGTTTTAGGTGAAAAAGGTAATTGATTAGTTTATAGTAATTATAAGTTAATTATGTTATTTTACTAAATAAATTGCTTGTAATGTTTTTAGAAAAAGAGAAATTATTGTTGCCCGTGATATTTCTAGGAAAAGAGGGATTTTAATTATAAAATATAGAAAAAATGATATGTTTTAACTGAAAAAGTTAATCGATTAATTATTAGTATTATCATACTACTATTTTATTTTATATAATAGAACTGCCCTTAATATACTTGAAAAATGAGATATTTTAGTTAGAGAAAATAGAAAAGAAAACGGGAAAATTAAAAAGGTGACATGTTTTAGGTGAAAAAGGTAATTGATTAGTTTATAATAATTATAATTTAATTATGTTCAATTACTAATTAAAATTGTTCCTAGTGTTTTTTAGAAAATGAGAAATTAACGTTGTCCGTTATATTTCTAGAAAAAAAGGAAATTAATTAGAAAAAAATAGAAAGATGATATGTTTTAGTTGAAAAGATAATCGATTAATTATTAGTATTGCAGTGCACGGGTTTCTTGTATTATGTTATAAATTTTATTTAATATTAAAATTATGTTTTTATATAATCATTATTTTAATAATTATTTTAATTTTAATTTGTTATAATTTAATATACTCATGTTTACAGATTATAATAATGTTTCCTTATTATAAACAACGTATGTGATTTTTAATATATTTTATTAATAATTTAAAATTTTGGTGTGATAATTTCGAGTATATATTAGTGATTGTAAGATTTGTTGTAAATTAAAAAGGTAACGTGTTTTAATTAGAAATATTAATGATTGAAAAATATGATACAATTGATCTTTTTAGGTGTTTATAAAAGGTAATATCTTCAACTGAAAGTAAATATGAAAAATACAATCGACTAATTACCATTTATTATATTATATTGTTATTTATTTTAGGTGTTACATTTTACTTGAAAATTATGGTGTGATATTTTCGGTTATATATTAATGATTGAAATATTTATTTTAAATTAAAAAGTTAAGGTGTTTTAGTTCGAAAGGAAATATTAATGATCGAAAGATATGATATGATTCATGTTTTTACGTGTTTATAAAATGTAATATCTTCAACTAAAAGTAAATATGAAAAAGACAATCGACTAATTACCGTTAATTTTATTATATTAATGTGATATTTTCGGGTATATATTAATGATTGTAAGATTTGTTTTAAATTAAAAAGATAACGTGTTTTAGTTCGAAAGGACATATTAATGATGGAAAGATATGATACGATTGGTGTTTTTAGGTGTTTATAAAAGGTAATATCTTGATTACTTACCATTAATTATATTATGTTATTACTTATTTTAGATTGTAAGATTTGTTTTAAATTAAAAAGGTAACATCTTTTAGACTTTTAGTTCGAAAGGAAATATTAACATGGAAATATATGATACAATTGATGTTTTAAGTTGTTTATAAAAGGTAGTATCTTGACTAATTATCATTAATTATATTATGTTATTACTTATTTTAGATTGTAGGATTTGTTTTAAATTAAAAAGGTAACGTGTTTTAGACTTTTAGTTCGAAAGGAAATATTAATGATGGAAAGATGTGATACGATTGATGATTTTAGTTGTTTATAAAAGGTAGTATCTTGACTAATTACCATTAATTGTATTATGTTATTACTTATTTTAGGTGTATTTATTTTTTTTTATAATGAAGGGTAAGTAAGTAAATTCACGAAGTACCAAAAAATAGGTACCAAAAAACAGGTACCAAAATTTTTAATGTTTCGGTTTTTATATAATAGTATAGATTTTATTAATAATTGAAAAATATGGTACGATATTTTCGGATATATATATTAATGATTGTAAGATTAGTTTTAAATCAAAAAGGAAACGTATTTTAATTCGAAAGGAAATATTAATGATTGGAAGATATGATAAAAGGTAACATCTTCAACTAAAAGTAAATATGAAAAATGCAATCGACTACTTACCATTAATTATATTATGTTAATATTTATTTTAGGTGTTTTAATATATACTTTTCTTTATAATGAAGGGTAAATAAGTAAATTCACGAAGTACAAAAAAATAGGTACAAAAAAACTGGTACCAATTTATATAATCATTATTTTTTACATAATTTTTAATTTTAATTAATATAATTTAATATACACATGTTTACAGATTATACTAATGTTTCCTTATTATAAACAAAGGATATTTTTTTAATATATTTTATTAATAATTGAAAAATATTGTATGATATTTTCGGGTATATATTAATGATTGTAAGATTAGTTTTAAATCAAAAAGGAAACGTATTTTAATTCGAAAGGTAATATTAATGATTGGAAGATATGATAAAAGGTAACATCTTCAACTAAAAGTAAATATGAAAAAGGCAATCGACTAATTACCATTAATTATATTATGTTAAAATTTATTTTAGGTGTTTTAATATATATTTTTCTTTATAATGAAGGGTACATAAGTAAATTCACGAAGTACCAAAAAACAGGTACCAAAAAATTGGTACCAAAAAACAGGTACCAAAACTTTCAATGTTTCGGAATTTATATAATAGTATAGATTTTTACAGTAGTACCTCAGATTTTGTTAAACATTTTCCTATATCTATCAACAACAAAGAAAGGGAAGAAATGTTAATTTTAAAAGAATGTAAAATTGATAATGTACAAAGTAATAAAAATAATCACTAATATTATATAAAATAAAATGAGTTATCACAAGGATTTCAATTTTTAATGCTTAACGAAGAAGCACCTTGTACCATATTTGCCACTTGCTTTTATTTGATCATTTCGTACATGTTTAAATTATTAATACTATACTCGTGCATGATTTATGAGTATTTTTATTGATTAATTATTTATGTTATTTTTTATATTATTATTTTTATCTCAAGAAAGATTAGAAATTTATTTTAATGTAAAGATTCATGTTAACTTTTAATAATATATAATGTTGATAGTACGTAGTTTACAACTGAATATATAATTACTAATATGCGTAAATATTCCATAATAATAAGTTTTTTCTGAAAGAAATAATAAGTTAGTATATTATAATTTTATAATATGTTATTATTTATTTTAATAATTAGGATAAGAAAACCAAACCGACAAATATTCAATGTTTAGGCTAAATATAATAGTGACAGGATCAGTGCTTTCGCTCTTAGGTTTTGGAATTTGTCAAAATAAAAGTGAAAATTAAATCAGATTTAGGATTCCACTTAAAATCCTCCCCAGGAGATGACATTTTCCGGTATCAAGTCAAACTGGTCAAACCTAATCCAAAATCGTTTTCCAACATATTTCGACATCAACTTAGGATGAGAATATCATGTTAAATGGTGTTTTATATCCTAGGTTATTTATGTCAAAAAATTTAGGCATCGGCTAAAGGCTCGTATATCGAGAATTTTCAAACACTGCTTTTACGAACCAAAATTGCCCAAATTATTTAAAAGCGTGTCATTCTTAAATGTTTTATTCTCAAATATTCTTGATATATTTGTTTAATATTTATATTTAATTTGCCTTGCCAAAAGCCATGCCAAAATACCCTAAATAGATTTTATTCCGAAAAAACCCATAAATCCTTATTTATCCGGATAAAATCTTTTAAATTCAAACTAAAATATTTCTTGGACCTCAGTCATTATTTCATAAGGAATATTATGTTTGAATATTTTTCAAGTCGAAACTTTTGTCTAAGTTGTCGGTAAAGACAAATGAATTTTTCGGTCGTTCCGGAAGGCCATTTTATCATTCGAAAAATTCGTAAAAAATATTTCCACGTATTTTTTTTACTTGAAACCTTGTATATGTCCTTAGTTTATCCATAGGACATTTTAGAATAAGTTTCGGAAATTTTGGATGACTTTTTTCCGGGACCCCTTAAATCGATACGTAATTGATTTAATGGTCGCTTAAAATTCATAGAAGGTCAACTCATTTCAAGGTGAAATATTGACCATAATCCTCTGGGAACATTTCTAGGGGATTCACAAAATTTCATAATTTTCAATGATTTTTCGATTTATTGCGATTAAACTCATTTCGCTTTGTCGGTACGCGCATTTTTCGTATTTTGTGCTTTCCATAAATGGTAAAAACGTGTGGGCACACTTTTCCATGCATTTTTGAATTGTTACACAGCTGGTAGGACACAAGGAATTTTCCCCCACACCTTCCTTGGTTTTTGTACATTTATTCCATTTATTTTAATTCAAAAACCCTACTAAACCTTCTATATATACCCCCACTTCCACACATTTTTGTGCAAGCCTCCAAGAGCCAAAAAGATCTGAAGAAACACTCCTAGAAACACTCTCTTCTCTTCCCAAAAACATAAAAAACGTTTCTTGAGTGCAAGCCAAAAATATTTCATTGTTTTGCTCCATTTTGGCTAGTTTTCTTCATCTATTCTTGCTCTCTTCAACACACCTTTGTTCAACAATCCTTTTGTGGTCTTTGGACCTTGTTTTTACAGTTTCTTGGTGACCTTTTAAGCCTCTAAAAATCGGCCCCCAATCCCCATATTCCGGCCATTTTCCGGCGACTATTTTGGTGTGTTTTTGGCTTCGTAGCTAGCTTTTTCTTTTGTTTTCTCTTTAGATCTCAAGGGTTATAAGTTGGTTTCATATTGTTATATATATTTATATATATAACCGAATATATAGCTTGTATATTGTGCTTGCTTGCTCATTATTTACATATACTAGCTTATATTCATTTATCCTTGCACTTGGTCACTTATATACACTTATTCTTGAAGTTTATTCGTGTAGTGTATATTTGTGCGAGTTGTAAGTTGATTTAAGAAGCATTTAAAAGATTATCCAAAGCTTCTTGGTAAGTCCTTGATATACCCACTTATTTTGGGTGAAGACAAGGCCATTTAACCATCTTTTGGTTTTGGTTTACATTGTTTTAATCTTGTTTACCTTAAGTGGTTTAAACTTGATTTTTATTAAGTAACCAAAAGATAAGGTTTATTTATTCCTTGCTCAACCAAGTCCTACATCTTTAACTTGAGCTCAAAATATTTTAAAAGGACTTAACGGAGCAAGAAGAATCGAATTTGTTTTTGTAACAAATTCGAACCATTCAGCCCTTTTTTAATTCCATTCGGCCGAAGCCTTTTAAGGCCTCCTTATTTTATTTTCTTGCTAGGCTTGCTTGCTTGCTTGTGTGCTCTTACGTGTTTAATTTTCTTGCACTAATTTTAACGCATAATAGCGGCCCTCGTTTTATCCTATAGATAAGCGAGTTACATTTCCGTACGTGTGAGTTGTTTTGTGATTAATTGTTGTGTGCTTGCATTCACATTTTATTTATTGTCTTGCATATTTTATTTGGTCCTCGCACTTGCGAGTTGAATATTTTTCTTTCGGTCCTCGCACTTGCGAGTTGAATATTTTTTTCTTTCGGTCCTTGCACTTGCAAGTGGAATATATTGTTATATATATATAAATTAAGCACCACTTGCACACACCACTAAAGTACGTAGTTTTTCCGTTTGGCGACGTGAAGAGCTCGACTTTAATTAATAACGAATCAATTATTTTAACGCGTAATAGCGTCCCTGTGGCTAGTACCGTAACATACAAGTTTTGCCCGGACTTATTATATATCTCTCTTATATCGGATGTTTGTTTGTTAGACTTGTATTCTAATCTTTGCAGTGTGGTGAAGTGAAGTGAGGTGACTCTTGTTCTAAGACCCAAGTCTTAGGCGCACTAACGGAGAGTTAGTGGCCTTCGCACCGTGAAGAAAAGGGAAGACCCAAGACCTAAGATCCAAGACCGGCAAAGTTGTAGAAGTACATAGTCTTGTAAAAGGGTTACTACAAGTCTTTGAGGAGGTAACGGGGAGTACTTACACTCCAAGATAATTCTTGTAGTGGGTATTTGCTATTTATTGTGAGGATACGTGTGTGTATTGCTCCAAGATAAATAAATAGTGGTTTAGGAGTTGTAAAGGCTTCTCCGCCTACTATAAAGGAGTTTCTTTATAGTGGAAAAAATCTCGAGTCCGGGAGGAGCTCGGGGACTGGAGTAGGGGTGTTCGAATCCATTAGGGATTGCGGGCATCGCGAACCAGGATAAAATCGATCGTGTTATTTTCTTTTCTCTTTTACTTGCTTCCGCACTCGATTTACTTGCTTACAAGTAACGAATTTTAAAAAGAGGAAAGAATTTTTGAAAAAGCTAAGCTCTAAATTTTAAAAAGGTGATAAGCTATTCAACCCCCTTCTAGCTTATCTAACGCATATACGGGACCTACCAATTGGTATCAGAGCAGTGCTTTTAACCATGTTTTACGATTGTTGTGATAATCGGAAAATACAATAAAAAGTAGATCCTTATCGGGTTTATCGACTGTTGCAAAATTTGCTATATTAAACCGTAGAAAGGACATCTTTTTGATGGCTTATTTGAATACTATTTGTTGCGGAGAAGGACTTTCTAGTTCTCGACCACCACTTTTTGATGGCACTAATTTTGCTACTTGGAAAACAAGATTTAGGATTTATGCTAGATCCCAAGGAGTCAAAGTTGGGATGACCATAGAATATGGTGTTGCCCTCCCTACGAAAGAAGTAGACGGTGTGGATGTCGAAAAGAAAGTTGGTGAATATACTCCCGACGAAGAAATTCGAATGAATATTACCGCTAAGGTGGAAATAGTTCTTACTGGTGCACCTGTAGAAAAAGAGTAGAAACGTGTTAATAATTGCAAGTCCGCACAAGAAATGTGGAACAAATTGGTTATTACTTACGAGGGTACAAAAGATATTAAAGAATCTCGGATGGATACTTTAATACAAGAGTATGAGAATTTTAAACTCCTCGATGGTGAAACCATCATCGATATGGAAATGAGGTTTACTCGTATAATCGATGAACTTTCACAACTCGAAAAGGCATATACAACAAACGAGAAAAATCGAAGAATTTTAAAAGCCTTGCCTCCTAGTTGGAAAGTCAAAGTTACCACAATAAAAGAAATGCATAACTTGAATTCATACTCCATCGATAGCTTGTTCGGAAATCTTCGTGCTTACGAGGAAGATAATATTCCGGAAAAGGCACTTCCGAAAATGGAAGATAAAAAGAAAAATATGGCCTTAAAAGCTATACTTATCGATGAAGATGAAAATAACGATGAGTTAAACGAAGAATTACAAAATCTTGATGAACAAGAGATTGCACTTCTTTCGAGACAACTACGTCGAGTTTTGCAAAGTAAAGCTCAAAGGTACGGAAAAGGATTCCTTAAGTCGAGTAACCAACAACGCATATTTAACTTGAAAGGAAGGCCTAATTATAAGAGTAACAATAATTTTCCTACCACAAGTTTTAACAAAGGCAAAGGTGCTCAATAAGGGAATAATGCTTATAATAATAATTCGAATTATTCGAATAATTATTCTCCACCCAAGCCTAAGGAATCGCTAAGTGAAGAAGCACATGATGTGTATTTCGAATGTAAACAGCCCGGTCACTTTAAACGGGAATGTCAAAAGTTGGCTAAAGGACGAAGTCTTGTAGCCGAAAATGAATGGATTTAAGCGAGGGTGAAGAAGCTCCCGAACAAAGTGAAGAAGTGGTTAACTTGTACTTGATGGCGATCGGTGATGAATCTACACCAACGGGAATCTCCACTACTAATCAAGAGGTAACCCTAAACTATACTAATAATGTGGCGTCTTGTAGTAGTGATAGTTTATTTAATGTAGACCATGCAAACTTGGGTGTTTCTGAGCTTATTAATCTTGTAAAGATGTTGAAAACAAGTCATAGTGAAATTAGCCAGAAATACATCACGGTTTGTTCCGAAAGGAATAAAATACGGGATGTGAATGTTGAGCTACAAAAAGAGGTCACTCGCTTGACCGATATCCATGTCAAAGATATGGAATATCACGAATTTATTTCATCTCAAAATGAGCGCTTGAATATTGAAAATTCTAAGAAAGATGAAATTATTCGAAATCTTGAGATTGAGAATATATCCTTGGTTCTTCATGCTGAAAAGATGGAAAATGAAAAAGTTCAATTATCTACTAACACTAGTGATCTCCATGTTGAGATGCTGAATTTAAAGATTCGAAATGAATCTTTGGTTCGTGAAAATGAGACACTAAGTGAAAGGATAAAAGAACTCGAACAAGTTCTAACGGGAGATATTGAAGAAGAGCTACATGAAGCCCTAAAAGAAAAAGAATTAGATTTTCAAGTTACGTTATCCGTTAAAGATTTCGAACTTGCAAATCTTAATGGTTTACTCGAAACCGAGTCAAAGGAACGAGAACGTATTGTCTCGGAACTTAAATCGGTTCTCGTGGAAAATCAAAGGCTTCAAGGTGAATATAACAAGCTCTTGTCTCAAATCTTGGATCAAGCAAATTTCTTTAATAACAAGATTAATTCTTTGTTAGCCGAAAAAGAAAATCTTGAGAAAACTGTTAAGCAATTCACCAAGAGTAATACTATATTGGATAGTATGGTATTTAACTCAAAGGTATCATTTAACCGAGAAGGATTGGGATTTAATGTGAATTCTCCTCCTAAAAGAGAAGTTCCACCTCCTAGTACTTCAAGGAATACTCCTCCTAAATCATCTTCATCTAAATGTTCATATTGCAATGTTAGTGGACATATAAGTCTTTATTGCAAAGCCAAAGAAGGTGAAAAAAAGGGGAAGTATAAATGGATTCCTAAAGGTGAAAGTTCGAAAAAGGATAAGAAAACTAAAGTTGCTAAAAAGAAAGAAAATGTGGTCAACAATGATAAAAAACAACCTAAGTTCACTTATCAACAAAGGCCGATTAGTTTTCAACAAAGGAACATGAACAATCAAGCTAGTACTAGTACTAACACTACTAGACCTTCGAAAGTTCCTAATCAAGGTTATAAAGCAAGAAATCCAAATGGTCATAATTATGCTCGTAATGTAAATGCTTACTATGCCTAGGAATACGAGTCATTTTAATGCTAGATCGAGTCATCATGCTAATGTGAGTCATCATGCTTATCCAAGAAATTATAATGCTCATGTTAGGAATAATCGTGGCAATGCCTATGATCATTCTAGAGATTCCGTTATCACTATATTTCCCCGTAGTGATAGGAGTAATGCTTTTCATGGTAATTCTAGATATGCTCCTAGAAGAAATCCGTATCATATTTCTAATAGGAATCAAGCATCTAGAAATGATATTGTTTATGTGAATGATTATCCTATGCCTCGATTTATATATGAAAGTACTCGTTTGCCTTATGATGCGCTAACACCCGGACCCTCAAGTAAAAAGGGTACCAAAAGGTTTAATTGATTTGTTGTGTAGGTGTGCCTTGCTACTAAGAAAGATGTGTGGTACCTTGATAGTGGATGTTCACGACATATGACCGGTAATAAGTCTTTGTTGAACAACATTAAAAAGGTAACCGCCGGAGTTGTAACTTTTGGAGATAGTAGCAAAGGTGACATTATAGGCATTGGTGATATTGGCAACAAAAGTTTCAAAATATGTGACGTACAATTAGTCACTGGACTAAAGTACAACTTGCTTTCTATAAGTCAACTATGTGATAATGGTTGCAAGGTAATCTTCTTTCCATCTCATTGTGCTATTTATGATAAAGAGTGGAAATTGATTCTTAAATGTCCACGAAGTAAAATGTGTATTCGTGTGACCTAAATGATTACGAAAATGTTTGTTTGGTATCTGATAAATGGATTTTATATCCATTTGGAGCGTTCCATATCGGCTTAAATTGATTCACTTGGCCTCAAGTTTGTTGCATTTTTGATATGTTTTGTGTAGTTGTGCAGGTTCATGAAATGTTGATTAGGGTTGGTGTTTTCCGTCGATGATGGAGTTGAATTTGAGCTTTGGAATGAAGGTAGAAGTCTTTTCCTAGGCTACCATGAGGATTCATAAGTCCAGAATTGAAGAACGGGAAGTGGCAAAAGAATCGGAAGAGAAAACGGAAGAGAAATGAGCAAATTGTGGAAAATTCGGATTTGCTGGTAGGTTGCGCAGTCTACACTGTTTTGGCCAAATCTGGAGTTCTAGAAGTCCGTTTTCAGCGATCTTACTGTCCACGCGAATCTTGGTAAATTTTCTTGAAGTTTAGAGCAAAATCAATTTTGGACAGAATTCAAGTGCGCAGTATGCGCCCTTGCTAGGCAGACTGCGCGGGAAACAGAGAGGAAGTGCGCAGTCTGCGCCCTTTCTAGGCAGACTGCGCCCAAACATCCTGGAAATTGCCATTTTCAATCCTATTTCGATTTTAAGATGTATTTTTGGGACTTTTCTTGTTGGAAAAGTATTCTAGAGCCTATATAAACACATCCTACCATTGTAATTTCGTAACATCATTAGATAGCATATTATAACATAGAATTCATATCTTGTTTCATTATCATGGTTTCACTTGATCCCATGATGACGAGAGGTTCAATTACGAACTAATCGTTGTCATGGGATTCTAACGGATTTATTTATGAAGCTTTAGTATCTTGATGCTTTAAAGATCTATGTGTGATTTATATTTGATATCCTCGTATGGTTATGCTTAATTAATAGATGCATCGCGAACATCTAATTTGTTAAACTCTTGTGAAGTGAAAGTGGATCTTGAGATTTAGAACTTGCTATGCTAGCATAGGTTCATAATTGTTTATCAATATGATTCGTGGTGTGAGATGAAAATACTTATACTGCCCCGTGTGATCTTATTGGATAACTTGTTCTTCAACCGTTATGTTTTCAAATTCTATAGACATATAGGGTCTAAGCATAATTGGTGTCTATTCATCTTCTATCTCTTTTGTGGATGTATGTTTGGTTTGGTATACGTATGCTGACAGGTAGCGTGTACTTGTTTCGTGTTATTCGATCAGATATCATAACCATTGCAAATAGTGATTAAAGGCATCAGATCTAAGCAAAGTATTTAATAAAATTAGGATCCCATGTTTTCTCTTGCATAAATAATTAGATTTAAATTTTCGTTAGTAAATTAATTCTTAGTTTGTTAAATTGTTCTTAGTTAAATTTTAGATAATCAAAACCCCAATCTTGTTAATTGTCTTAGCAGTGAATAAAAACCATACATTGTTGCATAGGTGCATTAAGCTGAATTGAAACTTAACCAGATCTCTGTGGGAACGAACTTGACTTATATCTATATTACTTGTGACCACGTACGCTTGCGTGATTTTGTGCAAACAAGTTTTTGGCACCGCTGCCGGGGATCATCGGTGTTTTATTTTTAGTTTATGTGCTTGTCATCAGTGGTCGTTGGAGTTCACTGACTCGGATTGTTTCTTACATAGTTGTTTAGTTTATGTGTTGCAGGTAGCAATGGGAGGACCAGCAGCAGTAGCGAAAGCATTGATGTATTATTCTCAACCAAAGATCAATGACGTCCAATTTAGCATTGTCAGGCCAGCTATTGCAGCTAATACTTTCGAAATCAAGCCTAGCATAATTCAGATGGTGCAGAATTCGGTTCAGTTTGGGGGTGCTCCGACTGAAGATCCTAACATGCACATCCAGAATTTCATTGAGATCTGCGACACTTTCAAGATCAACGGGGTGTCGGAAGATGCTATCAAATTGAGACTTTTCCCATTCTCTTTGAGGGATAAAGCTAAGGGCTGGTTGCACTCTCTACCAGCAGGTTCTATTTTGACATGGGAGGATCTTGCTCAGAGATTTCTCACTAAATTTTTCCCCATGCAAAGACCGTAGCAATCAGGAACGCTATTACTCAATTTTCACAGCAGTCTGAAGAATCTTTGTGCGAGGCTTGGGAGCGATATAATGAGATGCTAAGGAAGTGTCCACATCATGGGATGCCTGATTGGATGGTGAGTAACTGCTTTTATAATGGCTTGGGTGCACAGTCAAGACCAATGCTAGATGCAGCATCAGGTGGAGCTTTATGGGCTAAGAGCTATGCGGAAACTTATGAGCTAATTGAGATGATGGTTGCGAATGAATACCAGAATCCAACTCAGAGATTATCATAAGGCAAATTAGCAGGAATTCTGGAAGTTAATACAGCCACAGCTCTAGCAGCTCAGCTAGAGGCACTTAATAAGAAATTGGATTTTATGTCAAAGCATGGGGTGCCTCAAGTTGCTAGTGTTTGTGAGCTATGTGAGGGCGCACATGAGACGAGTCAATGTGCCATATCTTCTGAATCGGCACAGTTTGTGAGCAACTTCCAGCAACCTTCGCAACCAGCTCCAGCCACCTATCATCCCAATTTCGGCTGGAGCAACAATCAAGATTTTCAGCAACAACAGTTTCATGGGGATGATGGTCAATTTTCGAATGAAAATTCTGAATTGGATGAATTGAGGTTGATGATTAAAAGTCAGACGGTATCTCTCAAGACATTGGAGAATCAGATTGGGCAAATTGCAAGTGCCTTTCTCAACAGACCGCTTCTTCCTAGTGACACAGAGGTGAATCCAGGAAAACAAGATGGCATGGAGCAGGTTAATGCCATAACACTCAGATCTGGAAAAGTCACGAACAATCAGAATTCAGCAATTGAGGATGAAAAGAAATTCAAGATCAAGACCCTACAGAAAAAGAAGAACATTCTATTTTTTCAGAACCTGTGGTGGATAGTGATGAGGAGGAAGAGTGTGAGTCGCTAGGCTTAGCTGATCTCTGGGATTCTAAGGTGCTGATTGATGAGGTTGTTTTATGGTCAAATATTGAGGATAGTGCAATTGAGTCTTTTCTTGAGGAAGATGCTTTGTTAGATTATGAGAGCAATAAAGAACTTCATGAGTTGTACAAGAATTTTACTTCTGATGAGATGTTAGAGGAATTGAAGGTCATTTGTTCTAAGCATGAAATCCAACTTGAGGATAGTTCTTTTGATCCTAAGTCCGTTGTTAAGACCTCTGTTGGTGAACCACCCACTTTCGTTCCTAATCCGTCTATTCCTACTCTTGATCAGTCTTGGGAAGTAAAAAATGAAAATCATCATATTGAAGAAGCTTCCAGACTCGAGTTTAAACCACAAGATCTGCTGAGGTATGCATATTTGGGTCAATTATCTACTTTGCCTATTATTATTGCTGCTAAATTGTCAGGTAGTGAAGAGAACATTGTTGCTGACACCTTTGAAGAGCGAAGAAGGCTGAAAATTGTTATCAAGGATGTAGCACCAGAAAAGATAATTAAATGGCCATATTAAGCTACGGTGTAGATATTTTCAAGAGAAAAGGCCATGGCCATGTCTAGCTAAAGACTTTAAACAAAGGCGCTTCGTGGGAGGCAACCCACGTGTTTCGGTATTTTTAGGTATGTTTCCTACTATCCCTTGTATTTACTTCCATTCAATGCGGACATTGAATCTTTTAAGTTTGGGGGTGGTTTGTGGGATTAGTAATTGTTGTTTGTGTATTATGTGTTCATATAGGATATCATGTTTTGCATAGTAGTGGTAATTCATGCATGCTTGTTTGTGTTATCTACGTTTGTTTCATATAGGACATTCTATTTTTTATTTTTGTATACCATGTGAGTTCATTTTAGTTGCATTTGCATGCATATTTCATGATCCCTTAGGACGAGCTAATTCTGATTGGTAGGTAGATGTCTAATTGAGTGTGGTAATGATGAGTAGAGGGTTGATTTATAGTCCTTATGGAATTGACTTGCATGTTATGGGAACAAAACTTTTACACAGTCTCATTGGGTGCTTTTGGGCTAGGTTGAGGTCATGCCTATTTGGATGTTTTGAGATTTAATCGTTTGATTATATTTAGAATTTTCGTTATTCCCTTGATGGCGTAGGAGCACTAAAGTCTAAGTTTGGGGGAAAACAGGGATTTCATGCTAATATTTATCAATAATGGCTAGGTGTCAAATGGCTAGTAGCCGGCTCATATTTATATGAGTAGTCTAAGGTTGGAATTGAGAATTCTCATTCCAGATTGCATGAAAAAAAAAGAGTCGGGAAAAAAAAGAAAAAAAAAAAGAAAAAAGAAAAAAAGAGTCAAAAGTCCAATTGTTAAATGCAAAATTAACCATGAGTGAGCTCTTTAATACTCGAGTAATTAAGTCTGAGGGGACTTAGTCCTAATAACCTAAAGCCCTTGTGGTTTGGGATTGCTGACCTAACACTCGCTACATGGGTATTATTGTATAAGCCTTTTGGGGTCTCATTCATTGCACGGTTAAATAAGCATGCATATTTATGTAGTGTTTGGTAGTAGTGTAGTAATAAAGCATGAATTCCTGGCTAACTTGAATAAGGATGGAGGTGTTCTTAGGTTATGAAGTGTCTACAGTCTATTCTATTTATAAACTTGTGATTGTCTTGGCGAAGAATAGGTATGATTTTGATCTAGTTTTGGGAGTATTTCTGATGAGCATCGCACACACGCACGTTTCTGTCATGTATTGTTAGTATACGGGGACTTAGTCGAGCTCTATTTGGATTTAGTTGCATTTTTTGAGATATTTGCTTGCTAGTTGGTTTGGTTAGTTTGAAAGGGATCTTTACATTTTCATATTAGTTGCATTCATGCATTGCATTGTTTAGTTAAATGGATTTTGTGGGTACATTCACTATAGGCCCTCACGAGACCTTACTCGTCCACTAGGGCTGCCTAGGGGTTTAAAGGGCTTGTAGCATATGCCAAATGCAACCGTGATCACCTACGGAAGTGGTACTAATTAGTTAGTGTTAGTTGTTTATGCTTGAGGACAAGCATCGGTTTAAGTTTGGGGGTGTGATAAATGGATTTTATATCCATTTGGAGCGTTCTATATCGGCTTAAATTGATTCACTTGGCCTCAAGTTTGTTGCGTTTATGATGTGTTTTGTGTAGTTGTGCAGGTTCATGAAATGTCGATTAGGGTTGGTGTTTTCCGTCGATGATGGAGTTGAATTTGAGCTTTGGAATGAAGGTAGAAGTCTTTTCCTAGGCTACCATGAGGATTCATAAGTCAAGAATTGAAGAACGGGAAGTGACAAAAGAATCGGAAGAGAAAACGGAAGAGAAATGAGCAAATTGTGGAAAATTCGGATTTGCTGGTAGGTTGCGCAGTCTACACTGTTTTGGCCATATCTGGAGTTCTAGAAGTCCGTTTTCAGCGATCTTACTGTCCACGCGAAGCTTGGGAAATTTTCTTGAAGTTTAGAGCAAAATCAATTTTGGACAGAATTCAAGTGCGCAGTATGCGCCCTTGCTAGGCAGACTGCGCGGGGAACAGAGAGGAAGTGCGCAGTCTGTGCCCTTGCTAGGCAGACTACGCCCAAACATCCTGGAAATTGCCGTTTTCTATTCTATTTCGATTTGAAGATGTATTTTTGGGACTTTTCTTGTTGGAAAAGTATTCTAGAGCCTATATAAACACATCCTACCATTGTAATTTCGTAACATCATTAGATAGCATATTATAACATAGAATTCATATCTTGTTTCATTATCATGGTTTCACTTGATCTCATGATGACGAGAGGTTCAATTACGAACTAATCATTGTCATGGGATTCTAACGAATTTATTTATGGAGCTTTAGTATTTTGATGCTTTAAAGATCTGTGTGTGATGTATATTTGATATCCTCGTATGGTTATGCTTAATTAATAGATGCGTCGCAAACATCTAATTTGTTAATCCCTTGTGAAGTGAAAGTGGATCTTGAGATTTAGAACTTGCCATTCTAGCATAGGTTCATAATTGTTTATCAATATGATTCGTGGTGTGAGATGAAAATACTTATACTGTCCTGTGTGATCTTATTGGATAACTTGTTCTTCAACCGTTATGTTTTCAAATTCTATAGACATATACTCATATAGGGTCTAAACATAATTGGTGTCTATTCATCTTCTATCTCTTTTGTGGATGTATGTTTAGTTTGGTATACGTATGTTGACAGGTAGCGTGTACTTGTTTCGTGTTATCCGATCAGATATCATAACCATTGCATATAGTGATTAAAGGCGTCAGATCTAAGCAAAGTATTTAATAAAGTTAGGATCCCATGTTTTCTCTTGCATAAGTAATTAGATTTAAATTCTCATTAGTAAATTAATTCTTAGTTTGTTAAATTGTTCTTAGTTAAATTTTAGATAATCAAAACCCCAATCTTGTTAATTGTCTTAGCAGTGAATAAAAACCATACATTGTTGCATAGGTGCATTAAGCTGAATTGAAACCTAACCAGATCTCTGTGGGAACGAACTTGACTTATATCTATATTACTTGTGACCACGTACGTGTTAGGACCCGATATGATATGCTCTAATATAATTGAAATAAACACTTTTATTGATAAACACACGCACACTGAAAACGATATTTAGGTGGTATTCGAGAGACCACCCACTCTCCACACACTCGGGTGGTATTCGAGAGACCACCTACTCTCCACACACTTTTCACTCAAACTTATTTCTTGATACCTCAATTATACAAATGACTTCTATATTTATAACCCCATATCAACTCACAATCCCTAATCCCTAAATTAAAGCTAAGATATTACATATCCCACCAAATCCTCCCTTTCAAATCCTTAATTGATGCACAAACTAATTATTCAGATTTGTAACTGATTTATTAATTATTATTTTTATTATGGTTCCTAACATTACTCTCTGATACCACTGTTAGGACCCGATATGATATGCTCTAATATAATTGAAATAAACACTTTTATTGATAAACACACGCACACTGAAAACGATATTTAGGTGGTATTCGAGAGACCACCCACTCTCCACACACTCGGGTGGTATTCGAGAGACCACCTACTCTCCACACACTTTTCACTCAAACTTATTTCTTGATACCTCAATTATACAAATGACTTCTATATTTATAACCCCATATCAACTCACAATCCCTAATCCCTAAATTAAAGCTAAGATATTACATATCCCACCAAATCCTCCCTTTCAAATCCTTAATTGATGCACAAACTAATTATTCAGATTTGTAACTGATTTATTAATTATTATTTTTATTATGGTTCCTAACATTACTCGCCGCCCAAACTCAAACCTTGTCCTCAAGGTTTAAGTTTTTTTTTTTCCTTTTCTTTTTGATTGAGTACCCCTGTATGACCAATAATATTCTGAATTCTTCCCAGCTGCAAAAAGGTTGCCGACTTTCCTTGTAACAGTACCAAAACAAAGCATCATTTTTCGAGCATAGTACAACAGACCAGGCCTTGCCTTGTGGTGATGGGAGATTCTTGAGTTCAAAATAGTGTTCCTCATGAAACAGCCCACCTTCGAGGTTCTCATCATTAAGCACAGGCAATTCAATTAGTGGCGGCATTGAATTCATGGATGTTGTTGGTGGCAATCCATCAGACATTTGAGTCCCTTGTTCTTTGTCTTCGCCACACCCAGATTCTGCCGGCACTTGTTGTAAAATCCCAAAAACAGTCGTAGACGGTCCAGTACTTTCAAAATGAAGGTTGTTCCCTTGTTCTTTGTCTTTGCCACATCCAGATTCTGCCGGCACTTGTTGCAAAATCCCAAAAACAGTCGTGGAAGGTCCAGTACTTTCAAAATGAAGGATGTCTAACTTTTTAAGTATGGCAATCATACTTTCTTTGAGAAAAGAGATGTCGTTTAGACCTGATTGCATTGCTTCCACTTTCTTCTCTAGGTCCTCGATTCGATTTTCAATTTGTTTTGCATCTGCTATTGTCCCAAGAACGGAATTGCTCTGATACCTCTGTTAGGACCCGATCTGATCTGCTCTAATATAATTGAAATAAACACTTTTATTGATAAATACACGCACACGGAAAGCACGATATTTAGGTGGTATTCGAGAGACCACCCACTCTCCACACACTCGGGTGGTATTCGAGAGACCACCTACTCTCCACACACTTTTCACTCAAACTTATTTCTTGATACCTCAATTATACAAATGACTTCTATATTTATAACCCCATATCAACTCACAATCCCTAATCCCTAAATTAAAGCTAAGATATTACATATCCCACCAAATCCTCCCTTTCAAATCCTTAATTGATGCACAAACTAATTATTCAGATTTGTAACTGATTTATTAATTATTATTTTTATTATGGTTCCTAACAGTACGCTTGCATGATTTTGTGTTAACAGTATCCATGAATGAGGATCCATGGTTGTGGCATCGACGGTTAGGTCATGTCAACATGAAACTCATCAAGAATATATGTTCGAGTGAACATGTACGTAGTTTACCAAAACTCAATTTCGTTAAAGATCATATATGTGAAGCATGTGAAATTGGGAAACAAATTCGAGCATCTCATAAATCCAAATTCATGGTGTCCACTACTAGACCTCTAGAGCTTCTACATATGGATCTTATCGGACCCGTGCCCGTACAAAGTTTGGGAGGAAGTTCGTATACTCTCGTAGTAGTCGATGACTTCTCTCGATACACGTGGATGGAGTTCCTTAAAGCAAAAAGTGATGCCTTTGCATCATTTGTTGCACTTTTCAAAAGGATACAAACTCAACAAGAAACGTCTATTGTTTATATAAGGATGGATCATGGTAAAGAATTTCAAAATTCCGAGTTTGTTGAATTTTGTGAAGCAAATGGTATTGCTCACAATTTCTCTCCTCTTTATACACCTCAATCAAATGGGGTTGTTGAAAGGAAGAATAGAACATTACAAGAAGTGGCAAATACGATGCTTAATGAATATCGTCGACCTAAGTATTTTTGGGCCAAAGCCATGTCAACGGCTTGTTATGTTCTTAATCGAGTTTTACTACGACCTGTTAAAATGAAGACTCCCTACGAGCTTTATTTTGGTAAAACTCCTAAGATAGGCTACTTTAAGGTATTTGGAATTAAATGCTTTATTTTGAATACAAAAGATTGTTTAACGAAATTTGACCCTGAATCTAGTGAGGGTGTATTTCTTGGATATTCAAATACAAGCAAAGCTTATCGGGTATTTAATCTTAAAACTTTAACGGTGGAAGAGTCATTGAATGTTGTATTTGACGAATCAAAACCACTTTCAAAGTTTAAAGACTTAGTTGAAGAGGAAAGTGATCCTAAAGAAAATTGTCTAGAAAATGTTGAAAATATTATTAGACAAGTCGAAACTTTAGATCATGGAACCGTAGTTCCAAATAATCCTCTTGAGATAGTTGAGGTTGATAATGGACTACCTTCGGACGTACCTTGGGTTAGAAATCATCCTATCGAGAATATCGTAGGTGATAGAAATAAAAGTTTCCAAACTCGATCTCAAATTCAAAATATTGCTAGTCACTTAGCTTTTCTATCACAAATAGAACCTAAAACGGTTAAAGAAGCTTTATTAGACGAGGATTGGATTCTTGCTATGCAAGAAGAATTAAACCAATTTACTCGAAGCAAAGTTTGGGAACTAGTTCCACCTCCACCCGATAGTTCTACTATTGGAACCAAGTGGGTCTTTCGTAATAAGTTGGACGAAAGTGGAACCATGGTAAGAAATAAAGCAAGGCTAGTAGCTCAAGGTTATACACAAATGGAAGGTTTAGACTACGATGAAACTTATGCTCCCGTAGCTAGACTCGAAGCAATTCGAATATTCTTGGCTTTCGCTTATCATAAGGGATTCAAAGTCTATCAAATGGATGTTAAATCGGCTTTCCTAAATGGTGTCTTAGAAGAAGAAGTGTATGTAAGACAACCACCGGAATTTGAAGATTTAGAACATCCGGAATATGTGTATAAACTTTATAAAGCCTTATACGGACTAAAGCAAGCTCCTAGAGCTTGGTATGTGCGGTTGAGCAAATTCCTAATTGCTAGTGGTTTTAAAGTGGGACTTGCCGATACTACTCTATTTACGAAGTATGAAGGTGATGATATCTTGCTCGTTCAAATCTACGTAGATGATATTATCTTTGGTTCAACTAAAGAATCACTATGGAACAAATTCTCGGAAATAATGAGTAAAGAATTCGAAATGAGGATGATAGAAGAACTAAATTTCTTCTTAGGTTTGCCATTACTACTTTATTTACGAAGTATGAAGGTGATGATATCTTGCTCGTTCAAATCTACGTAGATGATATCATCTTTGGTTCAACTAAAGAATCACTATGTAACAAATTCTCAGAAATAATGAGTAAAGAATTCGAAATGAGCATGATGGGAGAACTAAATTTCTTCTTAGGTTTGCAGATTAAGCAATCTAATGAAGGCATTCATATATCTCAAACGAAATATTGTAAGGAAATGCTTAAGAAATTTGAGATGGAGAATGTTAAACCCCTTAGTACTCCTATTTCTCCCTCGGAGAAATTAGTTGCGGATGCTACCGGAAACTCGGTCGATATAAAGAAATATCGTGGTATGATTGGTAATTTACTTTATATTACCGCGAGTAGACCGGATATTCAATATAGCGTTTGTAAATGTGCTCAATTTCAAGCGGCACCTAAAGAATCTCATTTATCCACAGTTAAACGGATATTTAGATATCTTAAAGGTACCACGGAACTTGGTCTTTGGTATACGAAAGGTTTACCATTTGACTTAGTGTGCTATTCTGACTCGGATTATGCGGGTCACTGATAAATGGATTTTATATCCATTTAGAGCATTCCAATTCGGCTTAAATTTATTTACTTGGCCTCAAGTTTGTTGTAGTTTTGATGTGTTTGTGTTTAGTTGTGCAGGTTTGCGAAATATCGTTTAGGGTTGGTGTTTTCGTCAATTTTGGAGATGATTTGTACAATGGAATGAAGGATGGCGTATTTCCCTAGGCTACCATGAAGATCATAACACTTAAGAATTGAAGAACGGGAAGTGGCGAAAGAATCGGAAGAGAAAGCGGAAGAGAAATGAGCAAATTGTGGAAAATTTGGATTTGCCGGTAGGTTTCGCAGTCTACTTTGTTTTGGCCATATCTGGAGTTCTACAAGTCCGTTTGAGGCCCGTAAGCAGTCCACGCGAAGCTTGGAGAATGTTCTAGAGCATAAAAATATTTCTGGCAAAATGCAGTGCGCGTCCGCGCCTGATTTGAACTGTTTTTGAGCGCGGCCGCGCCGGTAGAATTGTTGAGAATTTTGAGGAGCGCGGGGGCGCCCGATTTACACTAAAATGGAGCGCGTCTGTTACCGCCAGAAACTTTCCAGAAGCTGCAAAATTCTATTTTTACAAGGATATTGCTATAATTCCTACTTCTAATCAATATGGTAATTGTCCTGGACGGTGGGAACATCCCAGAATCAGTCTTACGCATGGAATTTGCAAATCTTATCCCGTTTAAAGATGGAAATTGCCACAATTCTATTCCAACTCAAAGATGGCAATTGCTTGATGGAGAGACAAATTGGGGCTATAAATACACATCTTGGGGGACAGAAAAAAACACACTTAATAGATAGAAAAAGCACAAGTGGTACGTGTCAATTCCTCGGTGGATGTTTAGTTTCTTGGTTTTCGAAGAAACAAAATTCCGTATCTTTATCTACCGCGGAAGCCGAATATATAGCGGCAATAAAATGTTGTGCTCAAGTATTATGGATGAAGCAAACATTAGCCGACTATATGATTAAATTCGATGTTATATCTATTTTGTGTGATAATTCAAGTGCGATTGATTTAAGTAAGAATCCGGTATCTCATTCTCGCACCAAACATATAGATATACGACATCACTTCTTACGTGATCATGTCAATAAAGGTGATGTATGAATGGATCATATTGACACAGAAAATAATATCGCCGACATATTCACGAAGCCTTTGCATTCCGAAAGATTTGCTAAATTACGATTGCATTTAGGAATGTTGGAATGCCCACAATAATTAAATATAGAATTTATTGTCTATATTTAATAATATTTTATTCGAAATATATGTCACTTGATTTTCTAGTCAACGCACTCAAGCTTATTGTGTGAGTGAATTTTCTTGAAACCTCGGTACTTGAAAATTCAGATTTCTCTGCAGTAATTTTTTTAAAAATAGACATTATTGTGTATAATGTTTATGTTTTGGCTAAAAACCATGTTGAATTTGTTTCAATAAAATATAAATAAATTTTAATTAGTTTCAGTTTTGCATGGCCTTGAAATACGTAATGTTTCAAAACTCGGGCAAAAAGATGGAAACTAATTAAAATGTGATTAAAATATAAAATTCTTTTCTTAGAATTTTGATCTCAATATTTTCTGTGAATTTTATATCTTTCTATCTATTTATTACAATTTATTTTGTAATTTAAAGATATGAATTTATGAAATTAAAAAAGAATGTCAACAGTCATTTTGCAAAAAATCAGATTTATACTATACTTATATTTTATTCATTTCAGGTGTACGGATCTCAGATTCTCTCTCGTCTCTCTCTTCGACTCTCTCTAAACCCTAATCGCCGTTTTCACTCTTCCGACCAAACCAGAGACCTTTCGGTCGAAATGACCACATATTGGTGTTCCTTGTCATCAATTACATACAGTCTATACACTATCTCTCCATTTCTATTCCTAAAATTCGAGAACCTCAAACCCTAGAAATCGCCTTTCGCGATTCTTGGTCAATTCGATGTTTTCTTGATCATTTCTCGTTCATTTCTTGTTGATTATGATGTCTTAATCATCATATATCAAAAGCCCTTTGATTGGAGATTGTTTTTTTTCAAAACCATAGTTTTTGATTTTGAGTCAATTCGAGAAATCTATGAACTGTTTAACGTATTTCTGATGTTTTGCAGGCAGTGTAAGTAGTTTTTGTATTAATATTAACCTTTTTGATGTGTAACTCGGTGGTGACTCATCAGAACTCAGTGAGTTAGGCGACTCAACTTGGATGATTCTTGAGGTTTATGTGGTTGTTGCTTATTCAACTGTTTTTATATATGTTTTTGGATGTTAAAACCATGTGTATTACCATCATGGTCAAGGTGCACTCCTTCTTGCTCACTTACAGTTACTGTTTGATTGAATGAGTGCTTGTCTTATATATGTCTGTGCTTTGTTATGATATTGAATGTCTTATTATTGCTAAGTTAAGCCTATTGATTTCGTATCTTTGAGAAATGTAACTGTTTGTATGGTGACATTGTGTTTATATTGCTTAATTGTCTGGATACTTGGTTTATACCTTGAGATGTTGAATATGGTTGTATACTTGAGTGACTTTGTATATGTTCTGTTGAGAGGTCTTGATTATGAGTTTGGTGTCATTGAAAGTGATGCCTGTGAATTAGTTGTTTATGTGCTCTGTTCTTGCATTGATTCTAAGTCCATAGAGTGGTTCATGTTTTAAGTCTTGGCATTGTTTGATTGTCTTGAGGAGTCTTGTGACTCTGTTCTTGAGAGAGAACCTATTTGTGGTTGTTTAAGTTATCTTTATTCGAACTTAAGTGCATTGTGTTGCTATAATTGCTACTTGATATATTGATGCTCACTTAGTTCAATTCTGTGCTGCTAGTTAGAATTGGAGTAACTTAGTACCTCTAGTTCGAACTCTAGTTATGATACTTCTAGAAGCTATTGGATTTTGTGTATCTAGATATTTTTTAGCCTTGTGCCTTATACCTGTGTGCTAGAGATTTTTTTTTAAAATGGTTGATATGATTTAAATGCTAATTGATATTTAAATCTCTGTGGTATATGTTTTGCAGTTTATATATAGACATATATGTATCATGAGTCTTAATGCCTTGAGTGTGAGACACTTCTATGTGCATGCCCTGCAGTGTAGATTTATTCAATTTGCTTCAAATTGAATTGTGTGCATTAATTATAGATGTGCTGTGTTATATGCATATAATTGTTTAAGGTTTGTTTTTCCTCAATATTTGCACTCCAGCTACTTTGAAATGACCTTATTGGATTACTTTTGTATTTGTTTAACTACCTTGCAGTGTCAATTTGCCTTATCTCCAAATTGCATTAAATGCATTTACTATTTTAAGTCATGGTTTGCATTTTCTACCGGATTTTAGGTAGTTATATAACTGATAGATCTTGTGATAAGCAGCCTTACCTCTTTGATGGACTGATGTGATTGTTGTACTATCCTGATTTCCTATACTGTTTCTGCAATGTGTCAGCACTGTTTATAGTACTCTATCTGCACATTCTTGTACCTTCTTGTACTGTTTAGTACTGTAGATTACTGTTCACATATTTAAATTTTCGATGTATTACTGCTATTTAAGGACATGTTAGTGCAGTGCATTTACTTGCATTCTCTGTGTGTCTTCCTGCATTCATTTCTTGCTATAAATACCATGGGTGATAGTCAAGTAGACACCACACTTAATCTCTTTAGCTCTTCTCCTTCTGCACCTTCCACTTATCCTCCTGTTAAGATTAGGAAGAGAAGAACCAAGCTCTTTAACCCTAAGTTTGTCTCCTTGTCTGCCTTAAACAGATCCACCAAACCTAAAATGATACCTGGTTGTCTTATTCAGTTGTCTAGGGATTTTGAGTTGCTTGCTAAGTTCAAACATGCTAAGTGGGATGTCTTGTTGTCTTACCCTACTAGGAAAGTCTGTACCAACCTTGTCTCTGAGTTTTATTGTAACATGGGGGTTGGGAATGGGGTTAATGGGGTACATTACATAACTTCTGTGATCAATGGCACTCCAATGCTACTTGATCATATGATTTTGGGTAAAGTACTCAACATTCACCCTGCTGCTATGTGTCACAGTCCTGTGGACATCACCAAATCCTTTGTTTTTAACTCTGAAGAGAAAAGGCTATTTTTATCTGTTTTATGTGGTGGTGATGTTCCTGCAAATGTTTTTGAATATCCAAATGGCTTAAATTATGAGCATTTTACCCCTCTTTACTAAACCTTGGCTTTGATCATTAGGGTAAACTATTTTCCTGCTCAAACTGGTAAAATTGTGTCTTTTGTTGAGATGAAGCTTATGTATAAGCTTGTCACTCAAAGGATTGATTTTAACTTAGCCTATATGATCATTACCAAGATGATTTATGCTACAAAACAAGGGTATATGCCTTATGGTTTACTGCTAACTCAGGTTTTTGAACATTTTCACTTTGACACGAGCATCCCTCCTTTCTTCCATGCCTCAAATACTATCTCAGATAGGTATGCTAGGGTAGTTATGCCTTTTAGAGAACCTAATGATGTTGTGGTTATTTCTATGCCTGTTAATGCTCCTGCTATGCCTGTTGTTGCTCCTACTATGCCTACTGTATCTGCTCCTGTTAATATGGCTGTTATGAATGCTTCTGTGCCTCCTGCTAATTCTTCTTCCAATCAACATGCTCAATTGCTTGCATCATTTACTGTCTTGGTTAAGCTATCATCTCAAGTTGATGAACTTGACTCTGAGTTCAAGAAATTGAAAGCTCAGTTTGATGGTTTAAGTGAGAAGTATACTCAGTTGTTGGAAAAGATGGACATTTTGATGACAGTGTTGGGTACTGTGATGGGGAGAGTTACAGTTCTTGAGAATAATCTCTCACAAGTTGTTTAGTTTCAGATTCAGATGAACTCTCCTCCTCCACAGACTAATACTATTGTTATTGAGTCTATTGACACTGACATTGAGGATGTTGTTGCAAAAGAAAATGAGGATGGGAAAGGGAATGATCCAGGACTTGATGTTGAGATTAGTGATGATATGATAGTTGCTGTAGTCAACTCTGATTCTTACAATCAAGTTGATTGAATTCCATGTTTTATAATTATGCTTCATGCTTGATAACTTTTGCTTATATTTGCGCTATCTGTTAAGTGCTTATCTAATCAAGCTTTTATCTAAGTTGTTTATGTATGATGATGGGTGCCATTACTAAAATGGTTATGATGTAGTTCCTTGTTCTAGTTGAATGAATGAATGATGTATTCTGCTTTTGTTTTTAAAGATTGTATGCCTTTACAGTTTTATATCAATTCATTATATATAAGCATTGCACAAACTAGGACACTTGGACCTCACATACTGCTGATTCCATGGACTGCCTGGATTCCCCTAAGAGAATCCTTGATCTGAACCCAGGATGAACCAGTCACCTTAGATATCATGCATTGTTGCATTTGATTTTTTCTAACTTTGCAGGTTCTTGAGATAGTGAATATCTCTTTGGACTATCTATATTTCCTAAGGTTGAGTGAGATGCCAGATGATGCCAGTCTCATGTCTCACATTGGTTGAGCAAGATGAGACTGCTGATGGCTTAAGATACTTGCAAAAGAACCATTACTAACTTGGTTTTCTTTGTCTGTTTTGCAGGGTTTACAAAGTGTTCAAATTTCAACTAGCTCGGATACTTCTCCATAGATTTGATAATTTACTTAGCTAGTTAACTTAGTTCTCTTTTACACTTTGCAATTCGAATTAAATTATGTAGTATTTTTTTTTTGGCAACTTTAATGCTTGATACAGATTTATGTATGGTTGTAAAACTATACACTCGGTTCGATAGTAGTTAAAGTTTAATTTTGGTTTGTGATATTATGGGTCATGATTGTATGCTCTTAGTTCCTAAATGCTATACATTGCTTATATATCGAAAAGATAGGAACCTAAGTTGCAAAATTAGTTTGTTCTTAAAATGCTTTCTAATCGTGATTCATGCTATTAACTGATTAAATCTGAAAATCACGATCATATTCTCTAACAACTTCGATTCAATTCTTGCAGAAATATATGGCTGAAAGCATATGGAGTTTTGAATTATGCTAAAATTCGAATATAATTTCTTTCATTCAAAACTCATATTATTTTAAATTGTTAGAAGCCTTCTTGCAAAATTTATTCTCTAACAATTTAAAATCTATTTGCAGAATATTGATCTCTTAAGAACATATAAAACTCCCAAGGTCCATACTCACAAATGGAAGATTGTTACGGGACCTATCAAATTTACAAGACGGATTCAACAAGTCGTATTCTATTTCTTGTAAATGGGAGATAATTTATGTATTTGTAGGCTAGACTTAACAAATATGTAATTAATTAAAACCAGTCCCATATGTGGAGATTTGGGTAGTTCGACTGGTTCGGAGTGATAAGGAATTGGTGGAAATTACTTGTAATAAGTAGGATCTAATCACCTAAATCCCCTTCCCTTGTTCCTTCTCTCAATATTAATTTCACTTTTTGGCATTATGTCAAAAAGGGGAAGAAAATATTCTACGGGAATATAAAATGAAAATTATATGTGCGCTCGTACTAACCTTGTTTCTGCAGAAAAGATTAAGGGGAAGAGAATAATTTGTGATAAGTACCGACACTTATCACATGGGGTAAAATTCTAACTCAAACTCTTATGTGCCTATATATGTGATTCTATGTGCTTGTACATGATTGTGTGCTTGAATGCTTGTATGTGATAGTGTGCATATATTTAGGGGAAGTAACCCCGAATTTTTATTTTGTGTCACGCATACACTTAGGGGAAGTAGACTCGCACACACATATTTAATTTTCATGATTAGTTTTGATAAATACCAAAAAGGGGAAGATTGACAAGGTCAGTGCTTTCGATCTTAGATTTTGGAATTTGTCAAAATAAAAGTGAAAATTAAATTAGATTTAGGATTCCACTTAGAATCCTCCCCAAGAGACGACATTTTCCGGTATCAAGTCAAACTGGTCAAACCTAAGCCAAAATCATTTTCCGACATATTTTTGACATCGACTTAGGATGATAATATCATGTTAAATGGTGTTTTATATCCTAGGTTATTTATGTCAAAAGATTTAGGCATCGGCTAAAGGCTCGTGTATCGAGAATTTTTAAACACTGCTTTTACGAACCAAAATTGCCCAAATTATTTAAAAGCGTGTCGTTTCTCAAATATTCTTGATATATTTGTTTAATATTTATATTTAATTTGCCTTGCCAAAAGCCATGCCAAAAGACCCTAAATAGATTTTATTCCGAAAAAACCCATAAATCCTTATTTATCCGGAAAAAATCTTTTTAAATTCAAACTAAAATATTTCTTGGACTTCATAGTCATTATTTCATAAGGAATATTATGTTTGAATATTTTTCAAGTCAAAACTTTTGTGTAAGTTGTCGTAAAGACAAATGAATTTTTCGGTCGCTCCGGAAGGCCATTTTAACATTCGAAAAATTCGTAAAAATACTTCCACGTATCTATTTGACTTAAAACCTTGGATATGTCCTTAGTTTCTCCATAGGACATTTTAGAATAAGTTTTGGAAATTTTGGATGACTTTTTTCCAGGACCCCTTAAATCGATACATAATTAATTTAATGGTCGCTTAAAAGTCATAGAAGGTCAATTCATTTCAAGGTGAAATTTTGACCATAATCTTCTGGGCACATTTCTAGGGGATTCCCAAAAGTTCATAATTTTTCAATGATTTTTCGATTTATTGCGATTAAACTCATTTCGGCTTGTCGGTACACGCATTTTTCGTATTTTGTGCTTTCCATAAATGGTAAAAACTTGTGGGCACATTTTTCCATGCATTTTTGAATTGTTTCACAGCTGGTAGGACACAAGGAATGTTCCCCCATAACTTCCTTGGTTTTTGTGCATTTTTTCCATTTATTTTAATTCAAAAATCCTACTAAACCTTCTATATATACCCCCACTTGCCCCATATTCCGGCCATTTTCCGGCGACTTTTTCGGCGACTATTTTGGTATGTTTTTGGCTTCGTAGCTAGCTTTTTCTCTTGTTTTCTCTTTAGATATCAAGGATTATAAGTTGGTTTCATATTGTTATATATATTTATATATATATAACCGAATATATATATAGCTTGTATATTGTGCTTGCTTGCTCATTATTTACATATACTAGCTTATATTCATTTATCCTTGCACTTGGCCACTTATATACACTTGTTCTTGAAGTTTATTCGTGTAGGGTATATTTGTGCGAGTTGTAAGTTGATTTAAGAAGCATTTAAAAGATTATCCAAAGCTTCTTGGTAAGTCCTTGATATACCCACTTATTTTGGGTGAAGACAAGGCCATTTAACCATCTTTTGGTTTGCATTGTTTTAATCTTGTTTACCTTAAGTGGTTTAAACTTGATTTTTATTAAGTAACAAAAAGATAAGGTTTATTTATTCCTTGCTCGACCAAGTCCTACATCTTTGTAAGAACCCAGGTTTTTGTAATTTTTCTAAAATGATCATAAACAGCGATTGGTGGAAGTTATGTAAAGTTTTTAAGATCATGTTATATGAATGAAGAAGTATTTATACTTTTATGAATAAAGTATCGTTGTACAAAGAAGAAAGGGAATGTAGAAACCGTCAGATTACGTAGAGTTTCACTTTTATTAAATATTGGTATAAATATGGGATATTAAGGTTAAGAAAATCTCTAAGCTTTGTTAAATACCAAGGCAAGGAATTATGGAAATTATTAGAAGAATTTCAAAGACAAATGTTCAAAGAACGACGAAAGAAATTTCTACGCGACGAAACGCTTTTACAAGAAAATCTCCAAACTTGCATATGGAATTAAATGGTAAGCATTGGTTGATTATTAAGGTGAGTAATATACATGCAAGTTACCATGCAATATGCCATGCAAAATAATTAGTTTTAAATCAAACTTCTTATTTCAAATTCAATCAAATTAGAGTGAATAGTAAAGGGGACAAACTTTCTTGATTTAGGGAGACAAATTGGAAAGTGGGTGTCCTACACTTTTACTATGGTATGGCTGCATCCTTGAGTGTAATTTAACTTCATAATTCAGTTGCTAATCACACCCAAGCATCCAAGAAAAACAAGAAACTCTCTCTCCCATTTTCAAGCAATTCCCGACCAAACCCTATAGGGGTGTCTTTCCGATTTTTTTTCACCCACTTCCCCTCATCTAAAAATCATGAAAATAATTCCAGTTCTTCTATACATCAATATGGAGTTACGGATTTAATTTCGTAATTTTTCAAGGTCATTTGATTGGTCAAATAAATTCGACAAGTTGCTGCTACTCTTCCACTTTTCTGGATACTTTTCAAGATAGCCAAGAAAATGGAAATTTTTCTCCAAGCTCTACTCGTCCTAAGATCATCAAAATATTTCTGGGATTACTTCATGATATATCCAGGGTGAGGATTTAATTTCATGATTTTACACTAAGTGTAGCTTGCTCAAATAAAATCAAGAAGTTCTTGAGTAAATAGTAACTTCTTATGAACTTTGGTTTAGATCTAGAAGTTTGAGGGTTATAATAGCTTGTGGACTTGATCTCAAGCCTTGTTAAGCTTGGTTAAGGTTGTTAAGACTCCAAGGAAGGTAAAATACTCACACCCACCTTAAACTTCATGAGTTATAAGTTGATTTGAAAGATTGATGCAAGTATGTACATGTTTAAGGGGTTTGTGATGTTTTAAACTTTATAAGTATGGATAAATCTTGGGTAGTGATAAATGGATGTTACCACTGGTATTAGATACCCTTGATGATGTTTATATGATCTTGATGGTGTGTGGTTGAATTAAGTGGTTAAATGGAGTTCATGGAATTTGGAAACGATCGAATTATAGTTGTTATAATGTCAAAATTTCATTAGGTTATTTGTGCAGATAATACCGAATTGAACAAATGTTTTCTTGGCAATTTTTTGGCCATAAACCAGTAGGAATTGTTTTGTAGTTTGTTTTGACACCAAGATCATGTGATTACGATTTACGGTTTATGAGATATGGTCGTTCTAGTTAAACCGGTTAAAACGGACGAATCGTTAAGATGGACTGACTTTACAAAGTCAAACGAGCCCTTTAAAAATGGTCTGTGATTATGAAATTTTTACAGGGGGTAACTTCGTTAGTTGTTAAGTCCCTGTAAAAAATTGAAGACAAAAGGCTTAATTTTTGGTTTTATAGAAATGTTTAAGTCAAGAATGCGCATGAGAAACCACTGCAGAAAGAAGCTATTTTTAGAGCAACAATTGAGCTATCAAAAAGATGTTCTTAATTATGAAATTTGGATGAAAAATCCTCTGGACAGTTAAGAAGAGGTGAGGAAAATAATTTCATGAAAAAGTTTATTTTTCAATTTTATAGAATTTTTCGAATCAAAGTTGCGCAAGTGAAAAACTCTTTTAGGGGACGATATGAGACGAACTTTAGTTTCGTTGAAAATGACCTTTAACAAAAGTCGTTACGAGACCAATAATTATCCAAAAGTGGTTAAAGGATATCATGGATTTATAATAAGCCAAACGTGTAATAAGGATGTATCGTTACGAAGTTGTGTCTTTATGTGAATAGTTGATTCGACGGGATCGCTTAACGAACTAACCGAACCTTATTGGCTATTATAGATCATCACACTAGAGACAGAGCCCAGACTATTCCGACACTATCAGGCAAGTTTTCGAAACTTGTATTTCAAGTATTTTCAAACTGTTGTTGTGGTATAAATGCTATGAACTGCTTGATAGTATTTTTGCGAATCAGCATATGATGTATGGTTATTTACAGGGATTTATAAACCTGGATTTATAAACCTGTTAAGTATGTACGTATGCATAGACTCTTTTATATATATATATATATGTATGTATACGATGATGTGTTACAAGTTTCCAGTAGAGTATGATAATACCTTTTCTTAGTAAGGGAGTCGGAGATATTTCGTCCGGATAAGGATATAAAACCCGGAAGTCACCGGAAAGGTTATATGACGTATATTTTTATAAATTGGATATTTTCGGATTAAAATTCCTTTGATGATATTAATAAATATCATTTGAATATTTATTAATAATTTGAATATTATTTTCATATTGAGAATAGCCTGAAGGTTTATTTATTTAATAAATATTATTTAATTATTTATTAAATATTTTAAGCTGATTATTTATTTAATAAATATTATTTGAATATTTATTAAATATTCCAGGATGATTTACAAATCATATTATTTATTTCAAAATTTATTTAAAACTTTAAAAATTATTTTAATATTTTCTGATCGTCGGAAAAGTATTTAAAAGTAGAACGGGTTCCCATTTCTTCACTGACTATAGCTTCACTCATCGAAAAGTATCGCTACCTCGCTCAAACTTATCAAAACTCGGGAACCCAAGGTTTTGGGAGCTAGTATTAATTATTTTTTCCCTTCGCTACCAACAAAAATTCACCCTACCTAGTAAGGAGGGGCTCAGGTTTGACTAAACACTCAAAACTCCGACCAACTCCCAAGTTATGTTTGAGGAAGCGATTTTTAGTAATCGAAATCTGTTAACTAAAGTCAACCCACACATCAGAGTTACTTTCTCAATTACTCATGGAAGTAAAGTTAGTAATGATTATCAAACCAGTCGTCAAGCTTTGTGCTTGGGGGAAACTGAATTAAATTTTGTTCCTATGATGCATAGAATTCTCTAAGGGATTGGAGGAAGATGGGACATCGCCTTTGGGCGTAGTCCAAATAATAAGGCCCATATGCGATCAGGGTGCAACCCGATAAGGGAACGTCGTCCTTCTACTAGTAGAGAAGCAGAGGCACAGTATATTGGCTGATCACCAGATATCATCGAAGAGGCTCCAACATAATCCCATTCTTCCAATTGGAATTGTATTGCAACACTGTAATGAAAGCCTAGGTGCTTAGTTACCGATAATGTTGACAGAATGATGAACTATTCAAAGTACCTCAGAAATTCTTCGTTATATTTCTGGATAAAGAATGAAAATGTTTAATGATGATACAATATCAGTATACGATATGTCATATGATTTACGTTAACAAAAGTACTTTGAAAACTATTATTATATGGCTGAGCTGTATTGCTCACTCTTGCTTTTCTTTTATATATACTACCACACAACAACAGATAAACATGGCAAGAACCAGGCAAACCCTCCGCAAAAGCGTGCTAATCGGTCAACATTTTAGGAGGCTGTTTACGAGGAAGGTACCGAGGCCGCATCCAGTAGCATTACCTCAGGTGAGCAGACTAAGTTGGATACGATTATAGCTTAGGTTGGTTAGATTTATTTACAAGCATGACTTGTGTAAGTTTCTGAAAACCAAACCTCTTTTGGACTCAAGTGCCGCCTTATATGGTAATTCCTTTTTAATTTGAACTTTTAAGATAAACACAATTTGGGGTTGTAATAACTATTTCAAGATGGTTGTAATAACTTAGTAATGTTTTAATCTCGTCTCTGAGCCTATAATCTGTAAATGATATGTTTGAATGAGGGGTCACAACATGTTAAAATAAAGATTAAGAGTAATGTTTATTAAAATGGGAATTAAGGACAGAGTAACAGCCTGGATCTCCGACCCCGGGTCTAGGGGTGTTACAATCTTTAACTTGAGCTCAAAATATTTTAAAAGGACTTAACGGAGCAAGAAGAATCGAATTTGTTTTCGTAACAAAATTCGAACCATTCGGCCCTTTTTTAATTCCATTCGGCCGAAGCCTTTTAAGGCCTCCTTATTTTATTTTCTTGCTTGCTTGTTTGTGTGCTCTTACGTGTTTAATTTTCTCACACTAATTTTAACGCATAATAGCGGCCCTCGTTTTATCCTATAGATAAGCGAGTTACATTTCTGTACGTGTGAGTTGTGTTGTGATTAATTGTTGTGTGCTTGCATTCACGTTTTATTTATTGTCTTGCATATTTTCTTTGGTCCTCGCACTTGCGAGTTGAATATTTTTTTTTCGGTCCTCGCACTTGCGAGTTGAATATTTTTTTCTTTCGGTCCTTGCACTTGCAAGTTGAATATATTATTATATATATATAAATTAAGCACCACTTGCACACACCACCACTACGCCATAAGTGAGCATACGCAACCCTTTTTACAAAGCGTTGCACAGAAAGCGTTTCGTTAGATAGAAATCTTGGGTCTTTTGCAACTGAGCTGAACTGGTGTTGCGTTAGATATAATTTAGTGTTGCGTATTACCCACAGTGTTTCACATCATGCAACACTAACTGCTGGTGTTGCGTTAGATATTTTTTTATTTTAATAAATGGTGACGTGGCAGAAGTGGGACCCACATGTGCTGACGTGGCATTTGCTGACGTGGCAATTGTGGGACCCACAATTGCTGACGTGGCAGGAGTGGGACCCACCTATGCTGACGTGTCATTTGCTGACGTGGCAGAAGCGTTGCATTAGGTAACAGTAGTGTTGCATTTGCTGTTTGAAGTGTTGCATTAGATATATTTATATTTTTTTTAAAAATATGACGTGGCAGATGTGGGACCCACCACTGTTGACGTGTCAGGAGGCCCATCATGCTGACGTGACAATTGTGGGACCCACAATTGATGAAGTGGCAAAAGTGGGACCCACCTATGATGACGTGTCATTTGCTGACGTGGCAGAAGCATTGCATTATGTAACAGTAGTGTTGCATTTGTTGTTTGAAGTGTTGCATTAGATATTTATTTATTTTTTAAAAAATTTAACGTGGTAGGTGTGGGTCCCACCATTGCTGACGTGGAAGTGTGGGCCCCACAAGGGTGACGTGGCAGGAGTCCCACCAATGCTGACGTGGCAATTGTGGGACCCACAGTTGCTGACGTGGCAGAAGTGGGATCCACCTCTGATGACGTGGCATTTGTGGACGTGGCAGAAGCGTTGCATTAGATAACAGTGGTGTTGCATTTGCTGTTTCAAGTGTTGCATTAGATATTTATTTTATTTTATTAACTAGTCTTTTCCCGAATGATGAATCCATTTTTTTTAAATTATTTTTTCGACGTTCCAATCGCACGGATGTCAAGATATAACGATTTTAGTGATGCGATAATTTTTTAAAAAAATTCCTACATGTACTTGGTTTGGTTTTATAACGGTCAAACCGGTCAAAGTGGACTTTCCTTTTAACTAGTCTTGTCCCAAATGATGAATCTATTTTTTTAAATTATTTTTTCGACGTTCCAATCGCACGGGTGTTAAGATATAACGATTTTAGTGATGTGGTAATTTTTTTAAAAAAATCCTAGATTTATTTGGTTTGGTTTTATAACGGTCAAACCGGTCAACTTTCCGTTTGGCGACGTGAAGAGCTCGACTTTAATTAATAACGAATCAATTATTTTAACGCGTAATAACGTCCCTGTGGCTAGTACCGTAACATACTAGTTTTGCACGAACTTATTATATATCTCTCTTTTATCGGATGTTTGTTTGTTAGACTTGTATTCTAATCTTTGCAGTGAGGTGAAGTGAAGTGAGGTGACTTTTGTTCTAAGACCCAAGTCTTAGGCGTACTAACGGGGAGTTAGTGGCCTTCGTACCGTGAAGAAAAGGGAAGACCCAAGACCTAAGATCTAAGATCCAAGACCGGCAGAGTTGTAGAAGTACATAGTCTTGTAAAAGGGTTACTACAAGTCTTTGAGGAGGTAACGGAGAGTTACGCTCCAAGATAATTCTTGTAGTGAGTATTTGCTATTTATTGTGAGGAGGATACGTGTGTGTATCGCTCCAAGATAAATAAATAGTGGTTTAGGAGTTGTAAAGGTTTCTCCGCCTACTATAAAGGAGTTTCTTTATAGTGGAAGAAATCTCGAGTCCGGGGAGGAGCTCGGGGACTGGAGTAGGGGTGTTCGAATCCATTATGGGTTGCGGGCATCGCGAACCAGGATAAAATCGACCGTGTTATTTTATTTTCTCTTTTACTTGCTTCCGCACTCGATTTACTTGCTTACAAGTAACGAATTTTAAAAAGAGGAAAGAATTTTTGAAAAAACTAAGCTCTAAATTTTAAAAAGGTGATAAGCTATTCAACCCCCCTTCTAGCTTTTCTAACCCATATATGGGACCTATCAAATAGTACTAGTTTATAACCTGTGTGATGCACAGATTTATTTTGATATGTAATAAATTTTATGTAATGTTACAATCAAATTTTTATATAATTGTTATTTTAAATTTTTTATTTTAATTGTAATTTAAATAGTTTAATGTAAATTTAATTAATGATATTGTTGTGGAATAAAAACTAGGTTATGATTATGACGGCTAGGGTTTGTGAGCTTCGAGCTTTAATGGCTGCTTCTGCGTTCGAGACTAAACGGTCCTCACAGAATGCCTACGTATCTCTGTATTAGAGAATCAAGCCAATAAAACGTAGTTCTAGGAATGAGGGGTCAGACCCTTTATATAGGCTGAGAAGCCCTAAAATCGTAGTAGGGTTAAGTGACTTGGTGGACAAGTCACCGCCTTGAGGAAGGTTCTAGACTCCTTCCTTGTAGGAGTCAATTTCCATGTTGGAATATGTATCTTGGAGGCTAAGTCAAGCAGGAGTAATATCCTCTTTTGACTCTTATTTGCTGAGCTGTTTTACTACCCTTAATATTAATTACGAAATTAATATTATAAATAGGGATTGGGCCCATCTGGTGGGCCCCACATTTGGACCATACTAGGTCTAATTAATACAACATTAAATGTGTCCTTAGGGCTTACTTTTAGCCCATATCATTTGCCCCCCAACTTCTAGGAAAACTGATCAGGTTCTCCTTGAAGTTATAACGGCCTTATTCGAGACTTGGGTCAGGGTTTATTGCTCTTACGCGAGTATTTTCAATAATATCATCTTAATGTAAAGCGTGGAGCGACCGACGCATTTACGACGATGTTGAACGACACTAAACGGTGTTAAACGGCACTTGACGGCGCTATTCAGCCTTAAACAATGTCTAAACAGTGTTAAACAATGTTAAATGGCATAGAAACGGCACTAATGGCACTAATCAGCGCTAAACGGTGCTAATAGACACTAAACAGTGCTTAAACGGCACTAATCTGTGCTAAGTTTCCATTTTTCTTAACTTACTAAGTTAGAAAAACAAAAACAAGAAAAAACGAAATTTTGCAAACCCGAATCGATCATCGTTATCGGTCGGCCGGGTAAAACCCGTACCGACCATCAGTACGGGTCGGCTGGAGCATATCAATAGGAGCCGGTCGGCCGGGCTTCCGGTCGGCTGGTTTTTCACACTTTTTTTTTTTTTTTTTCGAAACGAAGGCGAAAACCCGTACCGGTGATCAATCCCGGTCTGCTGAAGGACTCCCCGGAGGCCGGTCGGCCGGGCTTCCGGTCTGCTGAAATTTCCCGCACCGGTGATCAATCCCGGTCGGCTGAAGGACTCCCCGGAGGCCGGTCTTCCGGGCTTCCGGTCGGCTGGAAATTTCCCGCACCGGTGATCAATCCCGGTCGGCTGAAAATTTTTCCATTTTTTGTTACAGTGGTTGGCTCGATCTCTATCAGTGATTTTGATCTTCACATACCGACATCAACCATCGACATGGAACCGACTTGGTCACTATTAGTGATTTTCAATTTTTTCATACCGGCTTCGACCATCGATATGGAATCAATGTTTGGCCATTCATGGCTAGAGTTACTTATTTTCGCATACCGATATCGATCATCGATATGGAATCAATGTTGGCCATTCATGGCTAGAGTTACCTATTTTCGCATATCGATATCGATCATCGATATGGAATCAATGTTGGCCATTCATGGCTAGAGTTACTTATTTTCGCATACCGATATCGATCATCGATATGGAATCAATGTTGGTCATTCATGGCTAGAGTTACTTACTTTCGCATACCGATATCGATCATCGATATGGAATCAATGTTGGCCATTCATGGCTAGATTTGAGGTTTTATATAGTACCTTAATTCTCGATATTGAACCTCGACACCAATATTCGTACTTGATTTTCAAACTTGAATATCGACCTTGATCATCGAGGTGGAAAAAACAAAAATGTGAAAACCCGACTCGACCACCACTATCAGTCGGCCGAGTCAAAAACCCGTACCGACAGTCGACGTCGGTCGGCCATCACACGCACGGGAAGCCAGTCGGCCAGGAGGTCAGTCGGCCATGTTGAAAACCCACACCGACGACTGATGTCAGTCGGCCAGAGCTCCCTTGTAGGCCTCAGTCGGCTGCTTTGCGGTCGGCTAGGGCGTCTTGCACTACCAGTGATTTTGATTTTCGCATACCGACATCAATATATCAATATGGAATCTTAACATCAATATCGACTTTCACTACTTGAAAATCAATAACTTGGTCATTCATGACTTTTATTTAAGGTTTCCCCTAATTTCTTGATTAGCTTCAATCTCCTTTTAAGAGTTTCATGCTTGCCTGATCTTAAATGGAAATCACTTCAAATCTTTCAATCACCATGTTGGAATGTTAATTCAATGGCTCATTTTTGAACTATTATTGAATTTCTTGATCCGAGGTTGGCTTTAGTAGCTTTGTTGGCCTTCAATGGCTTTATACTCTGCCTCGTTATTGGTTGTCGAAAAATATTCAACTTCAATGCACATTCAATCGCGAAGCCATCAGGGCTCTGTAGGACTATACCAGCACCACTTGATTTTGTTTTTGATACCCTATCAAAATAGAGCACCCAATGTTTCTTCTAAACTTTATAAGTTCTCTCCCTCTTGGGGTGTCTCATCTTGCCCTTACTGGGGTGTTGTGCCTTCCTGCCCCCCGACTTCTTGGTTGTCAATGGTATATTCAACTGAGAAGTCAACGAGTACTTGTGCTTTAATTGCAATTCAGGATTGTACGCGATATCAAATTATCTGAGTTCTATCGCCCACTTAGCTAGGCTTCAGTTGCTGGTCCGTCAGGATTTCAATCTTATGTGCCTGGAAGTACGATCGTAGCTTCCTCGAGGCTGTTACCAATGCCAAAGCAAACTTCTCAATGGGAGAGTAAACTTCTCAGCTCCATGCAACATCTTGCTCATATAGTAGATAGGCTTCTGAACCTTGTTATCCTTTCGAATGAGGATGGCACTCAATGCTTGTTCAGATATTTCAATGTTGGCATTCTGGATTGAGGGTCCAAAGTTTCAGATTGGTTTTCAAGCTTTGACTTGAAGTTTCAACCTTTGGATCTTATCTGGAGGTTCATGACCCCTTCAAGTTTGGCCTTCATAGCTATCCCATGGCCTTCATGGCTAATAACTTGTGTTCCTTAACCTAGGATTCGAGGTTGACGTTTACATGTTCAACGTTGGTGTTCATATGTCGACTATTAAGTATTCACGACCTTTCTTTTGGATTGATGTCAAACTAAAGGTCTTTAGGATCCCTTACTTGACTTCATGACTTGTCTCGAATCTTAGTTCTGATTTCAGGGTTTTCAAACCTATCTTTGCTTCTTGTTTTTTATCCGGGGTCCTTCAAGGACTTAAACTCTTAGTAACTCTCGACCTTTCAGGGTTTTTATTTATGCGTTTGTTTGTTTCCATTCGTGTATTTTTTTATTTTCGGTACTTGGTCATCTTTGACTTACACACATCAGGTGTTAGGTACATAAATAAAATCACATAATCAATGAATGGAAAACAAACTTGCATTAATAACTTGAGATGGGTTCAACCCTTACATAGAATAGTACTGTCCTACTCGGAACAACATGCTCTGCGATGGTTTCATCGAACCTTATTTCTACTTTTACTAGATAAAATATGAAGCTAAAAATTACTAGGATAATTTGAACCCATCGGGGCTTTGCAAGACTAGGCTTGCACCACTTGATTTTGTTTTTGATGCTCCAATAAAATAGAGCACTCACTACTCCTTCTGGTCACCTCATTCTTATTCTGAAGTTCACTTACTGCTTGGGGTACAATCTCCTGCCCCCCGATTTCTTGGTTGCCAATGATGCATTCAACCACGAAGTCAGTTGACGCCTTAACCTTAATGGCTGTCCGAGGTTTATGTGTGATGTTCTCTACTGGCCTTTCTTGATGTTCCTTATCACTACAAACGTCCATGTCTTCAATTGGAAGGACCTGCCCCCCGACTCCATCAGGCCTTAACGCGGCTACATAACAGCTCCTAGCCATTTTTTGGTCACCTTTTTGTTCTCCTACACCATTCCTGGTTGGAAACTTGATCTTCATGTGATAGGTTGAGGCCACAGCCTTAAAAGCATGGAGTCCAGTCCTCCCGAGGATGGCATTGTAGGTGGAAGACGCTTTGATAACCAAAAAGTTCAGCATCTGAGTGGCCTCTGTTGGCTTCTGTCCGATGGTGACGGGCAACTGAATAGTTCCCTCAACTTTAGACTCTACTCCGCTGAATCCATATATAGGCATGTTAGATAGGGTCAACTGAGAGTCGTTGTATCCCATTTTCACGAATGCATCATAGAACAAAATGTCCACTGAAGCTCCATTGTCTATCAAGACTCGCTTCACCTCTGAATTCCCAATCATGGGTGTTATGACCAGCGGGTCATCGTGAGGGAACTTCACCCCTTCAAGGTCTGAATCATCAAATTTGATTGTTACTTCGGTTTTTGCACGCTTTGGTGTCTCTCCGACAATATGCATCACTTCTCGGGCATAAGCCTTCCGAGAGTTCCTAGTCGTCCCGGCCGCAGTCGGGCCTCCTGAGATCATGTTGATCACTGGCCCTCGGGGCTGTGGGGTGCGATCCCGATCGTCGTCGTTCCTATCATACTCTCTTCTCTGATTACCACGATCTTCACCCTTAGTGAAGTGGCCCAACTTCCCTTTACGGATCAAGAACTCGATCTCATCTTTGAGTTGCTTACAATCATCAGTATCATGCCCTACATCCTTGTGGAATCTGCAATACTGATTTTTGTTTCTCTTTGTGGGATCACCCCTGAGTGGCTTCGGCCATCGGAAATCCTTATCCTTCTCAATGTCCAATAGGATTCGACTCCTGGGAGTGTTCAACCTTGCATACTCAGTGAACCTTGGTCCTTGGTTCTTCTTAGGGGCAGAGTCGGAGTCCTCACTAGTTCGGGGATACTTGTCCCTAGCACCATATTCCTGGTCATCATACTCCTGGTCATCATACTCCTGGTCTTGCTTTCGCTTCTTGGAGTTCCCGTTGCCTCCATTGCCCAACGTGGCTTCCTTCTTCATGCTATCCTCAGCCTTAATGTACTTATCAGCCCTTCGTTGGAGCTCATCCATGTTCTCAGGGGGATGTTTTGCCAATGACCTCTTAAAAAAGAGATCTGTGGTTCCATGCTGCAGGGCTACCATAGCCACCTTATTTTCCAAATCTGTGATGTTTAGGGTCTCCTTAGTGAATCGCTTGAGATAATCTCTCAGGTTCTCGTTCTTCTCCTGTACTACATACATAAGGGATGCAGAGCTTTTCTCATGAATTCTTCCGCTAATGAATTGACTGACAAAAGCGGTACTCAATTCCTTAAAAGAGCTAATTGAATTTGGAGGTAGACGGCTATACCAACGTTGCGCCATGCCTGACAGGGTTTGGGGGAACGCCCTACACTTAAGGGCATCGTTAGCGGGTTGCAATAACAATGCGCTCGTAAACGTTCTTACATGAGTTGCGGGATCCCCCGTTCCGTCATAAGCTTTTATTGTGGGCATCTTGAACTTTCGGGAGATATGCGCGTTCATCACCTCCTCAGTGAACGGAGGGGTCGGATCATCGAGATCTCCTTGTGGCATCAAGTCTTTGGGGTTACTCTTGGGGAGTTCCACCCTTGTAGTCCCTCTGGTTGGGGTTTCAGCCCTTCGGCGTCTCCTTGAAGACCTTTCCAAATCTATGAAGGGAATCCCTCCTGAAGTCGGAGGAGGTCGAGTCTGATTAGATCGGGTTTGTTCTCTGGCCATGTCTTCCTTCAATCTTAAGATCTCGGCTTCATAAGCCTTAATCCTCTCAGTAGTTGTTGAAGGGAGTCCATCGTGAGTAGTTTGAGTTCTTCTTCTTCGTTCTCTGCTAGCGCGTCGCCTCCTTGGGGCTTCATCGCGATCATCATCAGTCGACGTCTCGTCGGTATAGGGGCCAGAGTAGTCAAAATACTCTCGATCTCGGATCTGCAAGGCATGGCCGCTAGGTCCAGGACCTTGAGTAATTGGAGGGTAGTTAGGCAGACCATACATCGGGTTGGTATTCACGGGAAGATCCGTAGTATGGATCTGTACCCCTGGTGGTGGGTGACTGGGATTAATTAGAGGAGAAACCAGCGTCTGGAGGGCGCTGGTTCCTTGACCCGGATGGATGACCAAAGGCAACGTCCCCTCAGCATGGGGATTCGTCCCTAGAGGTTGAGAAACCTGAGTTTGAGTGATCGCAGGTATCTGTTCAGTGACAGGCGGAGCAGAGCTTAGAGGTAGAGCCTCGGTAGTGATTGGCTCGGTGGTGCTCGGTGGTGTTCTTCGTGTATTTACCATGGTTGATGTCTTCTTCCCACAGACGGCGCCAAATGTTGTGGAATAAAAACTAGGTTATGATTATGACGGCTAGGGTTTGTGAACTTCGAGCTTTAATGGCTGCTTCTGCGTTCGAGACTAAACGGTCCTCACAGAATGCCTACGTATCTCTGTATTAGAGAATCAAGCCAATAAAACGTAGTTCTAGGAATGAGGGGTCAGACCCTTTATATAGGCTGAGAAGCCCTAAAATCGTAGTAGGGTTAAGTGACTTGGTGGACAAGTCACCGCCTTGAGGAAGGTTCTAGACTCCTTCCTTGTAGGAGTCAATTTCCATGTTAAAATATGTATCTTGGAGGCTAAGTCAAGCAGGAGTAATATCCTCTTTTGACTCTTATTTGCTGAGCTGTTTTACTACCCTTAATATTAATTACGAAATTAATATTATAAATAGGGATTGGGCCCATCTGGTGGGCCCCACATTTGGACCATACTAGGTCTAATTAATACAACATTAAATGTGTCCTTAGGGCTTACTTTTAGCCCATATCAGATATGCATGATTTCAAATTTATATTATCAAATTTTAAAATAAATATGTGTTTACAGAATTTAAACCTTGAAATTTTAGTTAATTAATTTAATCATATAATATATCTAATCATTATACTTAGCGGTTCTGATTTTTTACTAAAAATTTAACTCTTCGTTGTATACAGATTTCTATTATTTTTTGTTAGTGATTTAAAAATATGGTGTGATATTTTTGGGTATGTATTAATTATTGCAAGATTATGTTCTAAATTAAAAGTTAAAGTATTTTAATTAAAAAAAAATATTGTTGAGTGGAAGATATGATATTTTAGATGTTTATATAAAGATAATATTATCAATTAAAATTAAACGTCTTTTAGTTTAGAAAGAGAATCGGCAATTTATCATTAATTATGTTATTTCATTATTTATTTAATTATTAGGATGATCGTGACAAAAACCAAACCGATAAACTTTCAATGCCCGCGCAATGCATGAGTTTCTTTATTATGTTAAAATTTTATTTAAAATTAAAATTATGTTTTTATATAGTCATTTTTTTAATAATTTTTTAATTTTAATTTAATATAATTTAAGAACTCATGTTTACGGATTACACTAATGTTTCCTTATTATAAACAACGTATAAAGATTTTTAATATATTTTATTAATAGTTGAAAAATATGATGTGATATTTTAGGGTACATATTAATGATTGTAATAATAATTTTAAATCGAAAAAGTAACGTGTTTTAGTTAGAAAGGAAAAATTAATGATTGGAAAATATAGTACGGTTGATGTTTTTAGGGGTTTATAAAAGGTAATATCTCCAACTAAAATTAAGTGTGAAAAAGGCAATTGGCTAATTAACATTAACTATCACTACGCCACATATGGCCTACGGCTACGCCCAAAAAAGTGTGCTTATAGGGCCAAAAGTGTTGCTGAAAGAGCCTAAAACCAGCTACGGCTACACTTTCACCAAAAATGGTATGTTACAAAATCGGCCGCTACCGTAGACCCCTATGGTAACACTTTTTCAATTTTTGGTAACATTGGAGACAAGTGTAGGCGTAGACCCCTATGCCAACACCTTTCTGATCTGTGGCTACACCTTATAAGATGTTACTATAGATTTATGCCTACACCATAATCTTTGTAGTAACACTATTAAAAGTGTTGGTGTAGACCTATGCCAACACCTCTTTAGTCCTACCGTAACATCAAATTGTGAAACACTTTGGTGGTTTTACCAACACTAACCACTATGCCTACACTTGTTTATTAAACAATTTGCAAGCTCTATACCAACATTTTAAATAAAGAAAGACAACATATGAAATTGAAAAATAAAGATTTCCATTCAAAATATTGTCAAACATTCCAATACATAAAGGCTATCCAAAAGCCATTCCCATACATAAAATCCAATCCAACATAACTACATATAAAAAAATTCTAAAGTTACTTAGCATAACGTAAACTGATCTAACATTGTCATCTCCATGGGACACTTTGGTTGATTTCAAGTTTCGCCATTAACGTGCATCAAATATGTAGTTTTCAGGAAGAAAACGTGCTAGAAGATTCCCCAATACATGTGATGCAGAAAAGAGACCAGTAATCCAACTAAAACCTTCAACATCTGCCTGAGAAGTAAAACAACAAAGTAATCTACAAGTGTCCTTAAACACATACAACAGAGAAGATGAAGTATGGTACTTTATATCCATATGGTACCTTAAAATACTTTAAGTTGTTGAACGGAGAAGATGAAGTTTCAAGGTCGTCGTGTACAACAGAGAGTACCAGTGTTGTTAAATGCGCGCAAGCTTATTCGATAAAATACTATGATATCTCCTGTAATGTGCCTAGGAGATATCATAGGAAAATTGACCAAATAAATAACACATAATCAAATCAAAACATAGTCTCTTCTGTGGACTATAATTTTGGATGGAGCAAGCTCACACGAAAAGCTAAATATAGAAGTGACAGAATTACATTTTACCATGGGAATTCATACTCTGAAAACAATGTTCTGTAGGAAAAAGCGAAAAGCACCACTGTTACCTCTAAAAGTTACCTGAAAAAGTTAATTAGTTCATATTATTTCGAATAATCAACATTTAAATGGTGCATTAAAACTTAGAGTTAAAAACGGTATGGCCCAACCAGAGTGTGACAAAGTGGATACAGATCGTCGCAAATTGGGTCAAATGTAGTTTTGCTGCAGATTGTATTATGAAGGTTTGAACTTACTAACATCAAAGGTGTGCCCTTAAACCTATTCTATGTTTGCTTGCCATAAGTAACGCAATCGAAAATTTCTAGATCTAAACAGGAAACCAAGGATTGATGATAATATAACTAAAAAAATTTAATATGAAGTTACCTCAATGGCAGCCAAGTCCAGTGTAAGAATCTTGGTATTACCCATTCCTGCAAACATTAAAACAAGGCGGTAATTATATTGTTTTAATATAAACAATATAAACTTATAGTATATAAAAACAAGGCGGTAATTTAATTTTTTATTAGGTAATTCTGTGATTACCTGTAAAATATAAACTTATAGTATTCAATTTTTATTGTAATTATCAAGAATCAAGGAGTGCTGCTACAAGAATGGAATATTCCAAAGCATTCGCTTCTGAAAGAATTTGAACTAATTGTGCCACAGTTGAGCGTTTCTGTCCAATCGCTACATAGACACAATACAATGTCTCACTCTTAGAGGTGCTCCTTGAGTTCATTTGCTTTTGGTTTAATATGGTATCGATAGCAATTGCTGTTTTTCCAGTTTGTCGGTCCCCGATTATAAGTTCTCGTTGACCACGGCCTATAGGAACCAGGCTATCTACCATTTAATTTTTTATTAGGTAATTCTGTGATTACCTGTAAAATATAAACTTATAGTATTCAATTTTTATTGTAATTATCAAGAATCAAGGAGTGCCTGATTATATTCAGTGTCATCAGAAGTTCAACTTAAAAGGAAGTATAACTCCAATACCAATTAAGTTTGATCCCTAATGTAAGTATAGTATAACTCTGTTTTGTCCAAATGACCAAATATTCAAATTAATAATTTTAAATTTACCAAATACACATACCCAGGGCAGAGCAGCAAAAATGATTTATAACAGACAAATTTCAATGTGGATATTCACACCATCAGGACAGGTTTTAAATTGACTTTGTCTGGTTCTAAAGCTAATTCTCAATCTGAACTGGAGCAACCAGTTCAAGCAGAGTTCAAGCATGAGGTATGTTTCGCTTACTAGATCGAATTTGTATTCTGTAAGCTGTCATGCATATTAAGAAATATAAGAGCAAATCATCCCTGTTTTTTAATGAAAAAATCAACAATATCAGGAAAGCTAATTAACGCAAACGATAGTAGTACACATTCAAGCTCATAATATAATATGATAGAGTTTGAAAATTAATAAGAGGTACATTTGAAGATTGTAATAGAAGTGCACAAGGCCCTGGCATATTGGCACTTAACCTTGTCTACGACAACAGCTTTAGCATTAATTTTGCAATATAACAAGCTAAATCTGACTGGCCATTACTGGAAAGGAAATTTAATCACAAATCAGAAAATGAAATCCAGCAACAGTGATCCTTTTAATTTATGCTCACTTCAAATATATAATGAAGCTTTTAAACTGCAAACCTACTGGTACCTGGAGCAGTTATAAGCGCTTGGACTCCAAATAAATAGCCTGCAATATCGACAGTAGAAGTGTTATCAACTTGGCTCGCAAGGGCAACAAAAGTTGTATCTTACAAGTACTTAATATATCGACACACACACAAACATATACAAAATCACCAATGTACAAAGATATACAAAATCTGTTTCAAATGCCAAAAACCTTAATAGTTTTTTTCACTTCAGTACCTGCTTCTTGAGGTTCACTTTTTCACTCTTGGACTTCTTGGTAAGGTTGGAGATAAAGGAATGAGGGAATACAAAAGTTGCTCTTCAAATCAGAACCAAGCCAAGCAGCAGTGCACTCAGGGCAACAGATTTTCCAAGACTGTAGTATGGGAATTGAATAAAATCAAGCAGATGTACACACAATTTACACGACAAAGTTCTATGTAGAATCTAAAAGAAAAAGCAGAACAGTTGATTTAATCTTCTAAATTAAGACGAATATAGAGATAAAAGTATAATTCATACTATCTTTTAAATCTAACAATTTGTCATCATATGAGCTTTACCTGTTACTAACAAACTTCCACTTTTCCATGTCCAATGCATCCTAATTTTCCAACAATCATACGAAACAACACTCGAATAAGAAACTAAATCGACAAACACAACATATACATACTAAACAAATTAACCAGCTCAATTATCAACACAATTCAATTAAATTCACCATAAATCAAAAACACCTAAAAAATCACAAATTTCTCACCAATCAGAATTCAATCAAACAATCACAAACCTCAAACACAACAAAAAAACTCAAATTAACTAATTACACAATAAATATACAAACAAATACACACAAACTGATAAAATTAGAGAATTAACAAACCGAATCATCACGATTGACTTGAATTTCGAACTGACTTCCCTTCAATGTCTTCACAAACACCTTCATAGTTGTATGTATATGCCCAATCGAAAGATTCATAACATTTAAAATCAAAAAAAGCATAACATACAAAAAATACAATCCAATTAAGAAGACCTAAGAAATTAGTAAAGAAGAAGACCTGAAGAAGCCCAAGAGCAGAAGAAACCCCAATTAAGAAGAAACAATTGAAGCCCTAATTACATCCAATCGAAGCCCTAGTTACTTCAAATATGTGAATGAAGATCCAAAGAACCTGTAGGGACCCGAAATTAGAGAACCCGAAGAACCCTAATTTATCGCAAGAAAAAGAGAGAGAGTTTTGAGCGAGAGAGTGTGTAAATTGAGAGAGAGCGAAAGTAACTGAGTTAGAGTTTGATGTTATGAAAATAATTGAGCGCTTTAGTGAAAATAATTGACCCGCCTTTGAAAATTTGATTGATCCGCCTATTTATTTTTGTATTTCATTTCACCCGCTTATCTTTTTTAGTGATTAGTAACACATTTTTTAAAGAGCAATGGCTACACTGCTTTTAATGTTACCATAAGTACCCAACCATCTCTATGGTAACACTGTTTGATATCAACTGTAACACTAAAAAAAAGTGTAGGCATAGACCAATTTCAAGGTATATACGGTTACACTTTTGCTTGTAACACTGAAAAAAGCGTTGTTGAAACCCATTTGTGGCGTAGTGTATATTATATTATTATTTATTTAATAATTAAGATAACTGTACCGAAAACCAAACCGACAAGCTTTCAATGTTTCGGCTTTAATGCAATAGTATAGAATTTTTTTAATAATTAGGATGATCGTGGCGAAAATCGAAGACAAACCTTCAATGCCAGTGCGATGCATGAATTTTTTTTATAAAGTTATAAATTTTATTTAATATTACAATTATGTTTTTATATAATCATTTTTAACAATTTTTTATTTTTAATTTAATGTAATTTAATAAACTCATGTTAACGGATTATACTAATGTTTCTCTATTATGGACAACGTATTCGAATTTTTAATATATTTTACTAATAATTGAAATATATGGTGTGATATTTTCGGGTATATATTAATGATCGTAAGATTAATTTTAAATCATAAAGTTAACATGTTTTAATTATAAGGAAAATATTAATGACTGGAAGATATGGTACAGTCTTTAGATGTTTGTAAAATGTAATATATTCAATTAAAAGTAAATGTAAAATGGCAATTGACTAATTATTATTTATTTAATAATTAGGATAATCGTATTGAAAACTAAGCGGATAAACTTTTAATATTTCGATTTTAATATAATAGTACAAATAGATATATTTTATCAATTTTTTAGAAGCAAATTAAAATAAATCCATTAACGTGATCTATTTTTAAATTAAATAAAACAATTTAACCCTTCCGGCCTTCGGGTAGGGGTGAAAAATGATCCGGGTATACCCTTACTCAGGTCTTGGATCATTTTACTTTTATTATGTCCAGATCGGTATCGTTTAATTCGGATATGATCTGATCCCGAGTATTGAGGTCCAGATCCAAACCAAATATGAGCCGGTATCATATTTTCTTTTTTCTAACCGGGTAGTTTATGATCCATCGAATACGAGTCAAATATGATCCAGCAACACTAGTATCGTTTTTATTTGAATTATATAAATAATCATTTAATCATTTTTATTTGTATTAATCTGTTAATTGTTAAAGTTTGAATAGCAATTTTCACTCCGGTTGCATAATATTTTAGTTGCTAGTTGTAAGTGTATTTTAGTTCTTTGATAATCAACAAACTGAATAGTATTCAGTTTTATGGATATGAGCCTGGTTCGGGTATTATGGATATGAACTTGGTTCGGGTATGGTTCGTTTTATAAAAATAATATGATACTGGATATGGGCGGGTAGGGTAATTCTCAGATTCGGGATCATATTTTATCCGGACTCAAAATTTCAGCTAGACCCGTATCATTTACAAAATGAATCTAAGACATGTATCATATTTTCGAGCCGGATATAAACCAAGATACCGAATAATCAAGATCAATTTTGAACCATACATACGGGTTAGTAAAATATATTTAAATGTATTTATCAAGTCCCTTATAAATTTACAAACTTTTAGTCTTTCCGTCCCTCTCATTTTCTTTTCATTTTCTTTACGGTTACTATTTTGGATGTCGGTCTAATTTTTTTAGTATTTTTTTGGAAGAGATTAAGGTTCATGAGGTAATCTCAGGTAACTTTTCCCGAGATTAAAAAAATTTACATACAAATATACAAGGACATTATTGTAATTGTAGAAGATTATATGCATTCCATTACTATCAATCATCAATATCTATTATATATGAAGGAGGATACGCGGGCGCTTAGGTGGCGCTTTAAAATCGTCTCAATCTATTTTTCTAATTTTCTTATAATTTTTGAATCTTAAATACTAATAAATAAAAATATATCTTTTAACATATTAGAAGTAGAATAGGTGTTCGAATTTATAGTGTAAAAAGAGTTGATTACAAAGATAGAAAGCGTGAAAAATGTAGTGTCCGTCGCGGATTCGGGGACTTGCAAATTACAAACATGAGTCAGATTGGAATTCTAATGGATAAAGAAGATGAAGTTGAGTTTATAATAAATGTATATGATTGTAAATTATATAAGTAAAACTTGATAACTTTTCAAGCCCTCTAACCAGCTGTTTTCTTCGTATCATATTTATTCCTTTTAGTGTTGGCATGTTTTTCATTATTTTATGTTTTGATCAATCTTGAATATTTGTGCATGCGTGGGATTAATCATCTTCTTCTTTAACATTTGTTTTATATTTGCAGGTTGTGTAGCATGAATGCATGATTCCTAGATCAATTTCATCCAAAGTAATTGGCTAATTCTCAAGATATGTCGTCTTTACAAGTTACAACATCTTGAATAATGGAGTATATATTTATGAAATTTGTATACTACATTCGGGTTAATCATCTTCGGCCCTCAACTTGCTACTTTTATCATAAAATTTTCACTTCTTACAGGTCAATAAATTTTGGTCTACGTTACAGGTGATGTCAAAACTCTTTTTATAAATAAATTTTGATTTCAAATTAAAGTTTTCTATTGTAGAACAAAAATTTTCAATTATTCAATTAAAAATTCTTTTAAAATATATATATAACTTTGTACGGGAGGTTAAATGACGTTTCCCTCCGATCTATTTTTCTAATTTTGTGAAAGTTTTTACATTAATAATCAATTTTTTTAACTTATTTAAAGTAGAAGAGACATTAGAAATTATAGATACAAATTCACGTAGTAGAATTCCGATTTACGTAGAAGATACATAATTTACATGAGTTGATACGTTTTATACTAGGTTACATGCCATTTTTAATGACTTGATGAGTATATACATATGGAGACAAAAATGATTTATTTATTTGCAGTATGTTGCATAAAGGTTTTAGCTATACACGAACTTACGTCTCTCTACAGGTCTGTAATTTTATTCCTTTATTTATTTAGAATAAAATAGGTGTTTGAAATTATAGAGGATTCGAATTTATAGGAAAAACTTATAATGAGAAATTCTATTGGAAGTAGAATAAGTATTTATTAGGCATATGATTAAAAGTTTTATTAGAAATAGAATAGGAGTTCGAATTTATAGAGAACAAGAGTTCAAATTTTTAGAAAAAAAACATATAATTAAAAGTTCTATTGGAAGTAGAAATGGTGTAAAGATCGTCTCAATCTATTTTTCTAATTTTTTAGAATTTTAGGATTTTCAACACAAATAAATATGAACATACTTTTTAACATATTAGAAGTAGAATAGGTGTTCGAATTTATAGTGGAGAAGAGTTCGAGTTTATAGGGAAAACATATAGTTAGAATTAGAAGTTCTATTGGAAGTAGAATAAGTATTTATAAGTCATATGATTAAAAATTCTATTGGAAGTAGAATAGGAGTTCGAATTTATAGAGAATAAAAGTTCAAATTTTTAGAAAAATTATATAATTAAAAGTTCTATTGGAAGTAGAATTGGTGTAAATATCGTTTCAATCTATTTTTCTAATTTTTTAGAATTCTAGGATTATAAATAAAAATAAATAAAAACATATTTTTAACATACTAGAATTTTAGAATAGGTGTTGGAATTTATAGAGGAGAAGAGTTCGAAGTTATAAGAAAAACATATAATTAAAAATTTTATTGGAAGTAGAATAAGTAGTTATAAGTATATAATTAACAGTTCTATTGGAAGTAGAATAGGAGTTCGAAGTTATAGAGAATAAGAGTACGAATTTTTAGAAAAAAACATATAACTAAAAGTTCTATTGGAAGTAGAATTAGTGTTCAAATATATACAATATATACTAGCGTTCTGCCCGTGCTACGCACCAACCGATAAATTGTATTAATAAATTAATATAAATATATTATTTTAATTTTTATTTAGAAAAATATATAATTTTATTGGAATGTTAATTAACGTAAGTATAAAATTACTTATCCGTGAATTCATACCAATTAAATTAATATTAATATTATGAACCACTCATCAAAACAAATACAACCCCCGTTGAAAAGTTCAAAATCCCTCTTAATTTTTTTTTATAAAATTTAGCTTTCGTTTTATTTCTCTCTTTGTTAGAGAATATTTCTACGTATCACGTTAAAAAAAAAAATCACCCATATTCTGAGAATTCGAAATATTTATTAAATATCGAATCCTTAAAATATTTATTATGTTAATTTATTGAAAATATTTGTATGGTCGTGGTAAATTTTTCGATTATATATTAAAAATGTGTAGAAACTTAATCCTCATGGCTCCAATAAATCATCAGACTGTCTATCAAAAAAAAGTTGCATGTTTCAGCGATATGAGAAAGGATATCTACTGTGCAAAATATATGAAACGAACGTAGTTATATTAATAGAAACTTTCATCTAATCTAGTTTGCTATGTGATTGTTCAATATCATTTTTACAAATTATATGTCCTTTTATTAATGAATTGATTTACTATAAAAAAAATTATCAACTAACCAAACAAATTCAATATATCGCGTTATTGGAGTAACATATAATTGTTAGATTTATGGTTATTGTCCTTAGCTTATTTGTAAAGACAACTTAAAATGTGCATTTTCAGTTTGTATTTTGTTTTTTTTTTCTTAGTAAAACATGGAATAATAAATTTTAGTTTTGTTTTATTCTTGAAGTAAGACGTATGAAAATGAGTATCACCTTGGCTAACTTGTTAAAATAAGCCACTGTCCATAAAATTGAAATCAAGTGTGTAATATATAAACACATAATCACATTATTATATATGTGTCCTTGTAATTTAGATTTTGGGTTAAATAACATAAAATTCATTTTCCTTTAACAATGACTATATTTTTCCTACATATATAAGAAGAAATAGCTTATGTAGACCTGACAAATCGTTTTGTACATTCATGTCATGTACTTTAGGGTCTTGAACAAAAATGACATGAGATTAAATCATGTACCTAAAATTTGAACACAAAATGACACTAAATTACACAAATTTTTTCGTGTACACGAAATGAAATGAAATACGCGAATAGAAAAAATATAACAATTATATGAAATATTACTATGTATCCAAGTTATGTAAATATATAATTATATGTCTTCGAACAACATTGGGATGTTACAAAACAAAACTAAGAGTAGCACGCATGGTGTAAAGTCTCCCAAACAAAATGAAACTCTCCTTTTTAGTTTTTCTTATTTATCGTTAACAAATATCTCTCTTTGTGTAGAATTTTTCTACCAAGTTATTTAGGTTTCTTAGCCATTTTTTATGCTTTGTTGATATAAAAAAAATATATTAAACCAACCAAGCAAATTCAATATATGCTCTTAGGTTAAGATATGGGAATTGATACTATTACTTTAATTCAAGAATACAAAATTCAAAAAGGCACCCTTTTATTAAAAACAATATATAATTTTAACTGTATCAACCTTTTTATTTATCATTATTAATAATTTTTATAACAAAGACCGTAGTTGCTGCTCTCCCTCGCTCTCCACCTTTCCCAAAAGATGCTAAACTAAAATTTAGGAGCTGATATCAGTTTTTTAAGTTTTTTTAAAAAAAAATTATTGATTTTTCTTTATTTTTCAATAAAAATATCAATGAGAGTCTAGTACCCCGTTACCCGTTGGTGAATTTTATCTACCAAAATATTAGATTTTGTACTAACTCCTTGTAAATGATAAACCCTATTTTCTTTTCCTTGATTTTACTTTGGCTTTCACTAAATATCTCTCTTTATTGAGAGCCTAAAATATCCTGTTCGTGAATTTTGTCTACTCGTATATTAGTTCATTGATTTTGATAGTATAGAAGTTCTGGTCGCTTGTTTGAATACGTTATGACAAATAAGATATACATATTCCTCACGTTTATAATAAATTGTTAGTTTATCTCGCCGAAAAGACTGTATAATTTAGTGACATAAGTTAGAGTGTACCATAATTGAAGATCTTTTCAATGATTGGATAAAGGAAATTAATGAATAATTTACTATGTGTTTATTCAATTTTAATTGTTTTTGTAGATGTTGTATGACCCTTTTATTGATGATTTTTGAAGGTTTGATTATTTTTATGTATGACATATGTCCTTTTATTGATGAATTAATTATCAATAAATAAATAGTGATTTATAAGAAAATTTGTGCTAAATTGACCAATTTATTATGAAAATATTCACTAACAATATTTTCATTGACTCTGTAATATTTTTTATTTTTTGATTGATAATTTATACACCAAATAATGTAAAGTATTATTTAAGAGTATATTTAATATTTTGAATAATTCAAATATATTGTCAGTTCAAAATTTGTTTCCATTAATTATTGCATATTTAAAAAATTTCGTAATTAAAATGTTAAAAGATGATTGGTTTAAATTCATTCTAACTTTTTAATTGGTTGATTAGCTTTTTTTATGACTGGATTATTTAATACTTTACATTACTTAAAATTTGAATGTGTATTTAGAATAGTGTGGTAAATAGTTTTATATTGTTAATAATTTTTAATTCATGATTTTAATTATTCCTTATGATTTTGAATTGAAAGTTTGAGATATCAAAATATCTATTATAAATATAATAGATTCATGTATTAATTTATAAATTTTTAAATTAAATAATTATTGTATTTAGAATAAAATTGTTAAGTAATCACTGAATAACATTGACAACCCAACACTGTAAAAAAATATTTATCTATAGGCACACCTAATAATGTAAACAAATCAGCGTAATATGATAAGTATTTATGCCTACAATTTAGTAAGTCGCTGAATTATATATTGAAGTTGCTACTGAATATTCTAATGGGAAGTAACTTTGAGAGAATCTGGAGTGGGGGTGATGATAACCTAAATCGTTTTCTTTTTTTTTTTTGTCAGAAACGTTTTTCTGTTAAATTTATTGGACAATTAAAACATGACACATATAGTACATATATACAATCGAAATAAAAAGATAATCTGTCCAAGTATAATCTGTCCAAGTATAGAATACCATATAATAAAAAGATATAAAGTTGCACCTTAACCGAAATTGAAATGATTTAGCCATGAGTGAAATTGATGCATACACTTAGTTTATCATAGTTGGCTAAGCCTGATGGGGAATAGAGAATAAGCGGCTTAGATTCTTGTAATGTTTAAATTGATATAATAATTATATTTTTTAGTTTGTAAGAATTTATTTTATATAAATTGTTTATTAGTTAACCATATGAAAAAATAAAAATTAATTGTTATTGAGTGTAACTTTATTTGAGTTTAGTCTTGACTGAAACGTAAAATCTAGATCCAATAGAGAAACATGTTACATTAAGTTTAAATGATTTAAATTGAATAGATTCTGATTGATGTTAAAATAATTCACAATCTTGTGATTGGTTAACTAATACATGTTAGATTCGGGTATCCTTTATTATAATAAAGGGTGTTCAAAAACAATTCATAACTAAAAGATATAAAACCATATGTAATATACTCGGGTATCCTTTATTATAATAAAGGGTGTTCAAAAACAATTCATAACTAAAAGATATAAAACCATATGTAATATACTGTTATCTGGATTTATAGAAACTAATATTTAGGGTTAGTAGAAATTTTTTAAAATTAAAAAACATGTGATATGCGAAGTTATTAAATCAAGATATTTTATATTTAAATTTAATTTAACCGCGATTAGTAAATTAGAATAAGCATGGTAAATAATAAAAATTTTGTATATGATTGATTGATTTAAAGTTTAGAAGTAAATTCTGATTGCCTCTAAAATAATTTTAATTTTTTGATTGGTACTTTATTCACCAACCAATAATAATACTCTTATAGCGTATATTTAATAATTAAAATAAATAAAATATATATAGTATTCGTTTATATGAATTTATTAACTTTTTTATTAATAAATTGTGAATAGATATATTTTTGAACCTTTTAAAAAATTGATTTTTTAAAGATATGAATTTTATCCAAGCTATCTAAAATTTGTTCAAATCCGATTTTGTAGTGTTGACTTATATGCATTTATTAATTAATTTTATTAACAAATTATGAATAAATAATTTTTTGAGCTTATAAAAAAATAAAAATTTTGAAGATATGGATTTTATCCAAGTTATTTAAAATCTGATTTCAAATTCGATTTTTTCAAATTTTTAGTTAAGTTGGATTATAATTATATAAAATCAATTATAATTGTACAATATATATTTTAAAAATCATATGATAATATGATTGTGATTGACATTATATTAAAAGAGTGATTGATTAATGAATGATTAATAAGTTATTTAAAATCTGATTACAAATTCGATTTTTTCAGATTTTTAGTTAAGTTGGATTATAATTATATAAAATCGATTATAATTGTACAATATATATTTTAAAAATCATATGATAATACGATTGTGATTGACTTTATATTAAAAGAGTGGTTGATTAATGAATGCTTAATTATGAAATTTAATTTAAAATATATAATAGTATATCATGATTGATTTTAAATTAAAATTGTGATTTTCTAGTAAATATTTTTTGATTTAAAAATTATGTATTTATGGATATGTTTAATAAAATCAATATTGTATTTAAATTGGTTTATATAAATTTATTAATTATTTTATTAACAAATTGTGAATAAATATATTTTTGAACCTTTCAAAAAATCGAGTTTTTGAAAATATGGATTTTATCCAAACTATTTAAAATTTGTTCAAATCCGATTTTGTAGTGTTGGCTTATATGCATTTATTAATTAATTTTATTAACAAATTATGAATAAATATATTTTTGAGCTTATAAAAAAAATCAAAATTTTAAAGGTATGGATTTATCCAAATTATGTAAAATCTGAATTCAATTTCGATTTTTTCCAATTTTTAGTTAAGTTAGATTATAAGTATTTAATATCGATTATAATTGTACAATATATATTATAAAAATCAATTTATAATGTATGATAATATGATTATAACTGGCTTTATATTAAAATAGTGGTTGATTAATGAATGATTAATTATGAAATTTAATTTAAAATATATAGTGGTATATCGTGATTGATTTCAAATTAAAATTGTGAATTTCTAATAAATACTCTTTAATTTAAAAATAGGTATTTATGGATATGTTTACTAAAATTTTATTGTATTTAAATTAGAAGTGTTAACTAACCATGGTTAAAGAGGTAGGGTGAGATTTTAAATAAGGAAAGTTCTAAATTTTAGGAATTAGCCCTGATTGGTCCTAAAATAATTCCTCGATTCTTATTGATTAACTAATGTGTGGTAGACTCAGGTATTATAATAAAGGATATGATTAAATATTTTATTGGAAGTTGAATACAAACACGGTGGTGACATCTTATACGATCTTCTAAAATTATACATTTTTTATATAAGTTAATTATACTCCTATAAGGAAAAATTATTCCAATATTCAACGTTATTCACATAAAAAAGTCTTCATAGTTAAAAAAATAAATTTGATAATATATGTAAAAGTTAGGGTTTCGGTCATATCAAGGGAGCGACTCAATGGGAATAACCGTGTTTAACGAGAAAACAGTTCATTAAAAAACATTGTGTTGAATATTAAATTTAATACTCATAATATAATAAAGGACAAATATATTTAGAATTTTTTAGAATTTTAGGATTTTAAATATTAATAACTAAAAAACCATCCTTTAACATATTAGAAGCATAATAGGTGTTTAAATTTATAGAGAACAAGACTTTGAATTTATAAGGAAGAAATATATAATTAAAAGTTCCATTGAAAGTAGAATAAGTATTTATAAAACATATGATTAAGAGTTTTATTGTAAGTAAAATAAGAGTTCTAGCTAATTTATAGTGAAGAAGAGTTTGAATTTATAGAAATTCATTATTATTCCCGTAACTAAAAGTCTTCATATTAAAAAAAATTGATGTGTTAACGTAACAGAAAGATAGTGTCATGCGAAAACTGTAAATAAATACATGAATATCTATAATATACTGAAAATATAAAATATATTTTCATCTCTTAAAACTCCATAAATATTAGAAAGTTTGAATAATGTAAAAATTAAAATTTAATCTCTTTTAAGGTTTTAATTTTTAAGAAAAAAGTTTATTTTATATGATAAGTATCATCAATAATATGTAATAAAGTTGGAATTTCGATACCAAATATGAGCGGCTCGAAACGTGTTTAACGGGAAGACGGTTCAGTAGAATAGATTGTATTTGCTATTAGAATTTGATATTGATGTCATAATTTTTAATTTTTAGTTTTAGGGTTCGATTTTAATAAAAAAATTATTAGAGAAAATAAAAAATGTATTTTCATATTTTAAAACTCCATAAATATTAGAAAGTTTAAGAAATAATGCCCAAACTACACCACTTTTGCTTGATCCCTGCCCGAAATACCGATGTGTGTGAGGTTCCGCCCAAATTACCCACGGCCTACGCATTCTGGGAATGCGTGGCTTGGGATACGCATTTTGATAATGCGCATCTCAAGTCACGCATTTACAGAATGCACGATGACATCATCATGCGTCATTATTTTGGATGACTGGTCGGCGTATCTCTGAGGCGATTTTTCGCCTATCCGGTTTATCTCCCCCGTACATGACTTTCAGGCAACATCCAGTACTGATTATGGTATCAAAACGAATCCCAGAGATTCCTCTTCATTTTAATCCATCGATTTTTTGGTTGTTGGCCTCGCAGGGGCGTGTAAGGACTTATCGGAAAACATATCGGAGAAAAATGAGGTTGAATGGGGCTTTTAAATCCGGCAAACAAAATGAAAAATGATTTACATAGGGTTGTAGATGATGAAAATACAATCAGTTTGGTATGTAGTATGCAATTGCTGGATGTCGGAGAAGGACGAACGAAATGGTCAAAAATTAAACGGAAAATATCTCCGGCGCAACCGGAGAACGAAGGTGAATAGTGCCTTGAATATGCATGTTCAACATGCGTATTCACAACCACGCATCTTGAACATTCGTGTTCAATGAACTGTTTGGATATTTCATTTTTACATAGTCTACGCAAGAAGAAAATGCGTGTAGGCTATACGCATCTTGAAGATGCGTGGCCTGTGGGTAAAAAGGACGGACAGTTTTGCCGGTGGGTATTTTGGGCAGGAGGAATTAAATGGAGGGTATTTTGGTTTTTCACCCAAAGTTTAAAGAATGTAAAAATTAAAATGTAATCTCTTTTAAGGTTTTAGTTTTTAAGGAAAAAAATTATTGTATATAAAAAATGTCATCAATAATGTGTAATGAAGTTAGAATTTCGGTTTCAAATAAGAGCGATTTGAAACGTGTTTAACGGGAAGGTGACTCACCAGAATAGATTGTATTAGCTATTAGAATTTGATATTGATATCATAATTTTTTTAGGGTTCGACTTTTATGGACAAAAATTATTGTATAAATCTTTATAATATATGTTAAAATTGGAATTTCGATTTTAACGAGAGAGCGGTTCAATAGAAAAAAATCATGTTTAACAAAAAACCGGTTGATCAGAGAAGATTATGTTATTATTAAAATTTAATATTAATAATATAATATAGACGATCAAATATTTTTGCTCTCGCCTCTTCACCTCTCTCCCTTCTACCCTAGCCTCCATTAAAGTTTTTTGAGGGGGCTTCCATCGGGTTTCACCGGTGGAAAGCCCCAATTCAATTCATTTTTCGTTTGTCTTGCTTTCTTTCCTTTCAATAAAGTTCCCAATTTATTTGGGTTTCAGTTATTCCCAATTTATTTGGGCTGTGTTTGCCTCTCCTTGTGAGAGTTTGGTTTTTGTGTTTGGATTGAATTTGGAAGTTTTCCATGGCCGAGGTTATAGATCGGCAAGTTTTTCATGATTTTGATTCAGAGATGAAGGCTACTATGGAATCGCATCTATGGTCGTCGGTTCAGAACAGTTCGATGATTGAAGTAAAAACATGTATATATCAATTATCTTCAAATCGCTTGGTTGCCTTTAGAAAGGATTCAACAGCGATCCCCTTAAGCGTATGTTCTTGCGATTATTTTTGTAGATGCCGTATGGCTTTTGATTAATGAATTGATTTCTTTTGTTCAAAAAAAAAAAATATAATATAAAATAAATATTTATTGATTTTTTGAAAAAAGTGCCTAGGTAAAGTTCAGGGGGTAATCTCATGAACTTTATTATCTTTTTGGAATATAGATATAAGCCAGCGACAGCAAAACGAGAACTTGTATTGCCATGGCAGCCTTACCTCAACATCATCAACTGCAATTATTGTATTGTCCCTTCTCAATTCAATCTCAAAAACCCATTAAAATTCTCTTTAAGCCCATTTGTGCAAAACCCAGCTCAGATGAAGCATTCAAACCCAAGAAGCAAGTCTCTGTGGATTATGATAAGGGGACCCACCAAGTGTCTGTACACTTAAGTGGGCTCAGAAAGGAGCATCTGCCCAAGTATCAGCGTTTGAGAGTTGATGGTGATAAGTTTCAGAAAGATTGGGCTATTTCTGAGGTGGTTGTCAAGATTATGAAGATGAAACATTGGGAAGATATTGAAGGCTTGCTTAATACATGGGCTGGGAGGTTTGCTAGAAAGAACTTTCCTGTTCTTATAAGGGTACTATACATTTATCAATTACCTAATGCTTGTGTGTTTGTTGGGGTTTTACAAGTGTAAAATGGAGATTATGTACTCATAAAGATTGAATTTTTATCCAAATTTCTAATTCGAAAACCCAAAAATAACTCATTTGACTCGATTAACACGAAAACGACCCGGATAACTTGTTTATATAGTTGTTAATTAGGGTACTTTGCATTTATTAAATTACTTTTGTGTGTGTGTGTGTTTGTTTGTTTGTTGGGGTTTTAGAAGTGTCAAATGATGATAATGTCCTAATTTAGGGGTGCAAAGATTGATTTTTTTTTTAAAAGGTAGTGTATCAAGAATCCAACTTGAAAGCATAAGAAAGAACACATTTTGACTAGATTAACACAAATGTGGTCTGGATTTTTTATATATATTTTTTAATACTTGTGTTGTATATATTTGTTGGGGTTTTAGAATTGGAAAATAAAGATAATGTATGCTTATGTATACATTTTTTTGTACTCATTTAGTGCCGCAAGATTTGATTGCTTTCAAGTAGTTGTATCCAGAATCCAACTCGAAAAGCCGGAAAGGACCATTTTTTGACTCGATTTACACGAATGTGGTCTGGAATAACTTGTACATTGAAGTTTTATTCTTTAAACTTTATGTATACTTTTTCACCGAATTTCAGTAAGTTTTGTAAGAAATACACCTGAAACTGAAAATTGTTTGCTTTATTTTGAAGAATCGGCACATTGAATTTTAAGAATTTTAGTATTGATTTTGTTATATGGCAATGACTTTATGCATACTAATTTTTGAGTTCTTGTCCACTCCGTGTGTTATGTGGAACTGGAATGTTCTGTTTAGTAATAGGCTTACAATTTTTGTGGTTGTAGGAAATGACAGTGAGAGGTTCGATAGAACATAGCGTTCAGGTTTTTAGTTGGATGAAGCAACAAAAGAATTATTGTGCAAGAAATGATATTTACAATATGATGATTCGTTTACATGCCAGACATAACCGAACGGACCAGGCACGGGGATTGTTTTTCGAGATGCAAGAGTGGAGGTCAGCTTGTTTCTCTTTGTGTGAATTATATCTAGCTGTCTCTGTTTCTGTTTTTGGTGCCTGAATTAGATGGTATTTGACACTGTTGTTTGCCTGTTTTTTTATTGGAAATAATGTTTTAGAATAGGTTTACTTGCTGTAAATATTAATTCATGAATTTATTTAGCTCAAATACTTGTAAAAGTTAAATGAATTTCTTGTCATGTTATGGATGTAACTAACACTGCTGTGATAAATGATCATGTATATTGTATCTTGAGCTTCTAGAGAAGAGCAACAACAGGTTACCTTCGTTATTTGTTCATTTGAAAATAGAGTGCGTTGACTCTTTCACGTTGACAATATTTGAGTGTTTGGCATATCTTTATAAGATAGTGAATATATCATAGTAAGTATATATATACCTTGGTAGAAAGTTGGAAGATTGCCAAAAATACCAGCTCTTATAATTCAAATTAGAGCAGAAGAGACGTTAGATCGTTCTATTTGAGTATTGGAATACAAGAGTGTAGCAGATGAGAGCTACTTTGTTGTCTTCCAGGTAGCTTGATTAACCATTTGTAGTCTGCTATTGAATTGTTGTTCACTATAACTTATTCTGGAAATCATGTAGAGGGAAGTAAGATTAAAAAGTGGTTTTGCTTTTGTAGATTAACGCTGCTTCTATAAGCGTGATACATTCATACTATCACAGTATACTGTCTTATTCTTACTGTCTCAATAGATCCAGTGGTGAAGTTCTATAGTTTCTTTAATCTCTTAAAATGCATCTTAGTTGATGGTTCATTGTGTACATAAGTTTGGCATCTTTTCTTTATTTGGATTGTGTTAATTTGGAGCATAAATATTCCTTTGGCAGGTGCAAGCCTAATGCTGAGACCTATAATGCTCTAATCAGTGTACATGCTCGAGCTGGTCAGTGGCGTTGGGCTATGAACATAATGGAAGACATGCTTCGTGCAGCTGTGTGTAATTGTGTTCTTCCCTCTAATCGATATTCGTGAGCTTCTTTCTTTTATTTTTAGTATGAGAACTATCTTAAGAAATCGAAAATGATTATTGTAAATCAAAAACATACCTTTTTTTTTCTTTTGCATATACAGCTTCATCTCTATATTATGAGATTTTTGACATTGATTCTTTTTATGTTCACTCTTGCTTTCTGCCTTCTTGTTTCCATGATTATTGATAATCCTAATTTGTTAAACTAATTTATTTGTTGCTTGATCTATGTTTTCTTTGGTGTTGAGCTACAATGATACTTGATCTTTGCTATCAATTGGTTATGTAGACTTGTAGTACTAAATAGAATTGATGAAATATTAATGACTATGCCGAATTTGATATTCAAAACCATTTTATCATCTGTGTTGATAAAAATATAGATCTCAAGGTATGAATTCTGTGAGTTATCGTAGATGTCTTAGTCTTTTCTGAACTGCTCAAGAATTCAAAGAGAGTTTTAACTTGTGGATGGTTAAAGAAAACGATAGGAACGCATCCACTATAGTAATGGACATTTTATCTGTGTCTCATGTTGGTATTAACATCACTTTGTGTATTTGGGAATACTTGATGATTGATCTTATTCTACTCCCTCCTATAGGAAGATGCAATAGGCTTCGAAGAGAAAGAAAGCAAAATCCTGTAGTTATGGCAGAGGGTAGGAAGACATATTCTCTCTGGAGTCGGGATTAGTGTGTTTTTAATGTTGACCACCATATAATGTTCTTATACTCACAAAAGTGTTATATCATGTGTCTGTGTACATATATATGGCTATTTGTGCACACAAATGGCAATATCTTTATATTGGGAATTGAGTCGTGAGGAAAATGGCGTGCGATGTAAAGTTCTGAATGGTAGCAGAGACATTTTTTCACTTGTGATTATTCAACACCTTTTCTTAGTTTCAGTAATGTGGCATTATCCCTTCATTACCAGTATTATAATTGGGTAAAATATTAGTCTATCCTTCACGACATATATTAATATAAAGTAAACTATAATTTTAGATCTATGTTAGGAGCAACTTCATTTGAATTTGATGTGTGCACCATCATAGTAACATGAACTGCGATCTTTTTATAGAAAAATGTGCATGTCGTATTATTGGCTTTCACTCTGCTTATTTATGTTTGGTATCTGAAGCTTGGTAAGAAAGCACATCGAAATGCTAGATTCATTTTTTTTTTTTTTTTTGATTATTACATTCCTATGTGATGCAGATACCTCCAAGTAGAGCAACATATAATAACTTGATCAATGCCTGTGGATCTAGTGGTAATTGGAAAGAGGCTCTGAATGTTTGCAAGAAGATGACAGATAACGGAGTTGGGCCTGATCTGGTGACTCACAATATTGTTTTATCTGCTTATAAAAGTGGAGGGGAATATGCAAAAGCATTGTCATACTACGAGCTAATGAAAGGAACAAAAATTCGTCCTGATACAACCACCCTTAATATTGTGATACATTGTTTGGTAAAGAGTAGACAGTACAAGAAAGCAATTGATATATTTACATCAATGAGGGAGAAAAGAGCTGAATGTGACCCTGATGTTGTGACCTTTACTACCATGATCCATTTGTATTCAGTTTGTGGTCAAGTTGAAGATTCAAAGGCAGTATTTGATACAATGCTGGCTGAAGGGCTTAAACCTAATATTGTATCGTATAATACTCTACTTGGTGCATATGCTTTACGAGGGATGAATGAAGAGGCGTTGTTAGTCTTTAATGAGATAAAAAAAAATGGTCTTCGTCCGGATATTGTGTCCTATACGTCTTTACTCAATGCTTATGGAAGATCACAGCAACCTGAAAAGGCCGCTGAGGTATTTGAAGCAATGAAAAAGAACAATTTGAAGCCCAATTTAGTAAGTTACAATGCTCTACTTGATGCCTATGGATCTAGTGGTCATTTAGCAGAAGCTGTGGATCTAATGCATGCTATGGAACAAGACGGGGTGCATCCGAACATTGTCTCTATTTCTACATTGTTGGCTGCTTGTGGTCGCTGCTGTCAAAAGGTGAAGATTGATTCTATACTTTCAGCTGCTGAGTCTCGAGGCATTGAATTAAATACAGTTGCATACAACTCTGCTATTGGAAGTTATATGAGTGTCGGGGAGTTTGATAAAGCTTTCAAATTATACAGCTCTATGAGAAAGAAAGTGAAATGCGATTCCATTACGTACAATTTACTGATAAGTGGCTGTAACAAGATGTCAAGATATCGTGAAGCTCTAAAGTTTCTTGATGAAATGATCGATTTAAGAATTCCCTTGTCCAAAGAGGTGTATTCCTCTGCGATCTGCGCATACAGTAACCAGGCTAGTGCTTTTGCAAATTCAAATTATAATAAACTTTTTTTTCTTCTGCGAATTTTGCTTCATATCTCGACTTAGCTGATTAATCATATACAGGGTCAACTTGCTGAAGCAGAGTCCTTATTCTGCATGATGAAGGAGGCTGGTTACTGTCCTGATAATATTGCATTTACAACAATGCTGCATGCGTATAGTGCTGCCGGTATGCTTTTTTAAATAATGAGGATAAAAAATCAATTAGTTTACCTGGCTTAATTTAATATGTACTTCATTGAATTTACATTACAGAAGATGGGGATAAAGCATTTGAACTATTTAAAGATATGGAGATGGCTGATGTTCAGCTGGATTCTATTGCTTGTTCTGCTCTGATGAGAGCTTTTAATCGAGGACACCAACCAGCTAGAGTTCTATCTGTGGCGGAGTTCATGAAAAAAAGGAAAATTCCCTTTAGTGATGCTGTTTTCTCTGAAATGGCTTCAGCTTGTAGCATGTAAGTCCATTCGAGTCAATATTCTCCTGAACATTCAAGTTTAATATATCTTGGGGTTCCACGTCCATGTGTGATCTGAATTTTTTTTTTCTCGTTGCTAAGCTAATATGATACTTTTTAATATTTATTGTTTATCCGTTGGAACCATCTGATATATTAGATGATCTGCTGCTATATCTATCTTCTCTCATTACTATTCTACCATACTGTAAGGTTAATTAAGAAGCACAAAAGAAAATATACACTACCACTTTCAGGTTCTTTGTATTTCCCTATGCAGAATATTCATTTATCTGGAATATGACCTTACAGCATATTCATATCCATTGTTTTGCTTACTATGTATATACCTTGCTTTGCTTGTTTTTTTTATGACTTTTTGAATCTTTGTGAAGATTGGGAGATTGGAGAACAACAACTCTACTGATCAGTATGATGGAGCCATTGCTTCATGGATTGTCAGTTGGATTATTAAATCAAGTTCTGTATTCAATTGGAAAATCTGGGAAGATAGAGATCATGATGAAGGTAATTGAAATTGTTACGTTTTTCTGATGCTATATTGTTCAGAAATAGCTTCTGAGAGACCATCTGAAAGTCAATTACAATTTCAATCTTATATCATAGACTGACAAGTGGCTGAAAGATTTTAATTCTCCTTTACTCCTTTAATTGGAAACTAACCATATGGTTGTTACAGATTTGATGACTTTTTATGTATTAATGTTCATAACTTCATATCAACAATGTCATGTGACAATCTTTTCCCCCTTATTCTTCCATGCAGCTGTATTATAAGATTGCAGCGTCAGGCACCGAAATCAGCTTCTCGACTTATTCGATCCTACTGAAGAATCTTTTGGCTGTTGGTAATTGGAGGAAATATATTGAGGTAGGCTCACTATGTACCACTCAGCATGCATCTCTTGATTTAACAAATGCATCATCTAGTTCTAATTCCTAGGGTTTACTTGCTCAGTTGATGTATGATCAAAGGGTCCCTACTAGGCAATATTTGTATCTTTGAAACTACTTGCTAAGAAGTTCAAGCTTACTCTAAATATCTACAATAGGAAGTCTTCTATTGTCTGAGGTGTACATTAGGAACTCATTATAAGATGCGTCACATTGGTTTCTTTAAGAAATCATGTGTTAACGGGTGGAAATTACAATGTTTATACTCTTCTGTCTTGATGTTCACAACTTGGGTAGCTGAATGACTTTGATGCTCAAGTTCCAACTTTCAGGGCAGCTTATAAGCCTTGAGATCTAAGGTCATTTTACCATGCATGGGCATATTAATAGCACATGTTTTAAGGTTCTTTTCTATTTAGGTTTCACATCAAATTATTGTTCCATTTGCTCAAGGAGAAACCATACCTATCAGCATGACAATTCTGTGTCCTAGCATACTTTGGGTCATTACAAATACAATTGTATCAGAGTCTCATCTAAAAATCTTGGGTGGTAATTTAAGTTCTTGTCTGCAAGGAGGTAGGATGATGGACAGATGTCCAAGTCGGGGATAATTTTACTAATTGGCTAGGAATAAATGTCAAGTGCTATGAGCAATAGGACTGTCGATGCCTGCCAGTAAACTATTTAAGAGGTTGGTAATGAAACCTCAATCACTTCAACAATAAATGGGACTTTGAATACATGATGGTAGTAATTTTACCACCCGACATTACCTTGTTTAATATATCGCGGACAGAGATGGGGCGTGTTGATGATATTGCGACAAGGTATGATAGCTTAGCCACACATGGGTTTAAATGTTACAAATAGTCATTGGTGTATAAAACGATCTAGTTGCTTATTAAATGCAGGTAATGCAATGGATGGAGGACTCTGGAACAAAGCCTTCAGCTGCAATGTACCGTAACATCCTCTCCTATGCACATAAAAGTGTTGGGACCGAGTATGCTGTTATCATACAAAAAAGAATAGGTACTCCAGTCTCTAAAGAAAGAAAAGCTTCAGTAATCTCATGTTTCAATCTAATGTTGCACTAAATGCGAGTGTAATAAATTTTTTGTGTTATGTTATACATTATATTTCTCTTATCTGTCAATCACCTCTGATTTTAATCTTCTTTTAGAGTGAATTACATAGTATTGGCCTTATTTACACCCATTTTCAAAACATTGGCCAGAACTTTAAGTTAGTAAAAAATTGGCTCAAATTTATTTCCGTGTTTTAAATAAATGGCTACCGTCAAATCATCACTAACAGAACTAACAGAGGGAGGGGTAGATTAGGAATTTTTCTAAAATTCAATGCCTCAAACCAGTTAACCAAGAATCATTGATATTCGTTTGACCAAAAATTCCTGTCTTTTAGACTCAACCCTGATTAAACCCATTCAAAATCCTGTGAATCCTACAACTATCTTCATCTTAGCCAACAAAACAAAATCACGAAAATCCTAATTTAGCAAAAATGAGAAATCAATGGCGACACACTTTCTTAGTGGTCTACTTATACTCCGAGATGTAGGAGTACTAATCCTTCTGAATTTCATAGGGGTCAGAGAAAAGTAGTGTTCTTAAAATTTTGTAGTTTTGATTGAAGAAATTAGGAGTTTCATGAATCACAGTTTAAATGTTGTGGTAGTAATAGAGTTTGGGAGGAGTAATGGGAGGGTTTAGAGAACTTCATTCAAATACTGAGAAGAAAAAGGAGATATTGGGTTTGAATTGCAAAAATTTGAGGGATGACCATTAATGATATTTAAGAAAAAATCTGGAATTGCAGAGGTGAAGGTTCTTGTATTCATACTATTGAGTATTGAATCAAAGACGTGTGGGTGGCCTTTCTGTGCAAACAAGACACTAATGCATATAGATGAGATTGATTAGGTATGTTCAGGCAAATATTACTGAAATTTGGTTGAGTATTTGATTTTATGAAAATTCCAAAATTACCCCCATTTCTGTTAGTCGTCAGTCTTGATTTGACGGTAACCATTTAATTGAAACACGAAAATAAACTCAAGCCAATTTTTGGAAACTTGAAATTCCGGCCATCTTTTTGAAAATGCGTGTTAAATACGGCCACCATTATATAATTTACTCCTTTTATTAAATGGCATCTGTTTTGATGTTCCAACAGAATCCTTGAAAAGAGATTCTTGTAAAGAAATCCCATCATGATAGTTGAAAGGTGCATCTGTTAAGATCACGACATTGGTGAATGGAGCAAAATGGTGAGGTATGTCCGAGGGCCCATTTTCTTCCCATGACAATAGCTACGTTTCGGTCATCATGTAGAATTACAGGCGAGCAAGTGTCTGGTGATGAGCTTGGCGTAACAATCTGATATATACATAAATTCACACGAGGTGAACAAGTGGTTGGTGATGGACCGGCTTAACAAACTCAAAGACGGTTCTGCAAATGTGCCCATCTTTCATTGCATCATCTGCTTATAGGTTGGAATTCATGACAACTGTTCTAGCAATGGAATGAACAGAATTCTGCAGTTGATTTAAGAGTCTGTGGTGTGATCTGCGGTCTGCAACCATGAATAGAATTTGCATCTTCAGTTCGATACATTTTACATCGATGGGGACTGGTTCTGCAGCAACTTCCAATGTTTGTATATTCATTGACTAATATATATGTGGTTATCTTTGATTATTTGATGAGCACTAGCAACACAAACCTATGAATATGATTAGTCAAAAATGAAATGTTATATTTGAGCAGAGTCTTGTTGAACTTTTGACTGGTCTGTTTTTATACCAACAATAATCTGATGCCATCGTTTTTTTTCCAAAAGGAGAGCCAAACGAAATATGTGCTAACTATAATAAGCAAAACATATAATTTGTAATTTAGTTAGCTCCTTCCATTTTAGTTAACATCTTCCTTTTAAGATATTTTTTAATATTATTTAATTTTAAATATGAAAATAAATAAATTTATTTTATATAAGTTATTATAAGATAAAATGGTGTATAATGTATTGTTTGTTTCGTACCATATTTTGGCTATCCCTTTTAACCAATCTATCTATAAATATTCGAAATTATTAAAGTTTGGTTTCTTTATACTCCTTGCTTTATTACATATAAAATTCATTTTATTAATTAATCAATTTCCTTTTTTAGGTTATATATATATATTATCTTTTATATATTTTATTTAAATACAAATATTCCATTTCTAGAATATTACGGATAATTTTATTTAATAAAATACGATAATTATATTATAATTATTATTAATTAACAAGTTACCTTTTTTTTAGCTAAAACACATTATCTTTTGAACTAAAAGCTCTTTTTTTTTTCAATTATATCATAGGGTGAAGTAAGAAAATAACGATTTTTTATTCAGTATTGACAAAAAAAGCAATTGTCGGGGTTGATGGTGAAAAATACCGAATTCAATAAGCATGTATAGGTATTAATTGTTACGCATCTGCAAATTGGGTAATCATTCAATACGCAAATTTTATTGGGGCATTGTGTAGTAAATTTATTTAAAAAAAAAAAGTGATACCCAACTAGTGCTTGGGTATCATTAAGATATTTTAATCCTCAAAAAGAGAATACGTAAAGGTAGCTTGGGTAACACAAATGTTGGTAGGATATTTGTAGATTCCACTTTCTTCTTTACAAGATACCCCAATTATAACTTGGATAACACTAGAATTTATAATTGTATGATACCCAAATACAACTTGGGTAATATAAGAATTTATAATTTCGAACATTGAATACGCATTACTGGTTTGGGTAAAGTATTTATGATGCTATGTAGGAGGGACTATGTAGTAGTGTAGTACGCATTTGTATGTCGGGTATTGAAAACGGTAGTTTTAGCATCCTCCTCCAAGAAATGGTAATCCTGTTTTTTTTTTTCAATTAAAAAATTATTATTTTTAACATTTTTTCTATATCATAGGCGTTTCTATTTAGTAAAATGAAATAATTATATTTTAATTACTAACTAATCGTTAAAGCCACGCTTCGCGGCGGAGTTATAATTTTTCTAAAAACAAATTCTATATATATTTATCTTATATTATATCTTTAATATTAAATTTTAATAGTTATACAATCTTCTATAATGAATCGCTTTCTCGTTTAACACGACTCCTTCTGTTAAGCCACTCTTTTATTAAAATCAAAATCTTAACTTTTACATATATTATAAATACTTGAAAACTAATTTTTATCCATAAACATCAAATCGTAAAAATAAAATTTATAACATCAATATCATATTCTATAGTTAATACGATCTTTTCTAGTGAATCTTCTTTCCGTTAAACACATTTTGAGTTGCTCTCATTTGAAATCGAAGTTCTAACTTCATTATATATTATTTGATGATACTTATCTTAAACAATAACTTTTTTTTAAAAATAAAAGGAAATGTAAATCATAACCCTAAGGGTCGTGTTTAAGCATTAATTTTTTTAAATTTTCCATGTTTATGCATTTAATATAACATTAACTTTTCAAGAATAAAAATATTACTCGTATTATCATATTTTCAAGGAATCTATTGTATTTATGGAAATGATTGTAAAGAGAAATGTACTTACGAAAATAAGGTTAGTGTGTTTATGAAAACTTACAACTTACATTTCCCGATTCTAATATTACTAACCTTAGGATTGTTGTTAACGGAACCTAAAAATAAAACCTTAAAAGAGAGTAAATTTCAATTTTTACGTTCTTTAAACTTTCTAATATTTATGATGTTTTAAAAAATGTAAATACATCTCATTTTTCCTGTATATTATAGATATTATTGTATTTATTTACAATTTCCACGTGCAAATGTATTTCTATTATGTTAATACGTCAGTTCATTTTCTTTTTTAATACAAAGTCTTTTCATTATGGAAATAATATTGGGTTTATGAATATATCCTAATGCAAATATAATTAACTGGTATTAAAAGATTAAAATAAAGGATTTCTAAGAAAAAAGATATATAGTTTTAGGAGATCGTAAAAATGTCTTCACCGTTCTTGTATTCTACTTCCAATAAAACATTTTTTATATATCTCATATATATATTCAGATGCCTATTCCATTTTTAATAAATTTTTTACTTATATGTCTTTTCTATAAATTTGAACTCTTTTTTAATATAAATTCGAACTCCTGTTTTACTTCTAACATAACTTTCAATTATATGTTTTACAAACATCTATTATATTTCCAATAGAACTTTTAATTATATCTCTTCCCTTTAAAGTTGAACACCTCTTCTCTATAAATTCTAACACCTATTATAGTTCCAATAGAAATCTAATTATATGTCTTATTTAAAAATTAGAACTATTCCTTTATAAATTCGAACTCTTATTCTATTCCAATGGTAGTCTAATTGTAAGTCTTATCTAAAAATTCAAACTATTCTTTTATAAATTCGAACTCTTATTCTACTTTCAATAAAACTTTTAGTTATACGTCTCCCCGATAAATTGGAACTCTTTTACTCTATAAATTCGAACATCTATTATAATTCTAATATGTTTAAGGATATTTTTTTGTTTATTAATATTTAAAATTATAAAAAAATTAGAAAAATAGATTTAAGGCATCTTAAAAAATTTAATACTATATATTTATCTTATACTAAATCATCAATATTAAATTTTAATAGTTAACATAGTCTTATCTAATGAACCGGTTTCTCGTTAAACACGGTTCTTCTTACTGATCCGCTCGCTCGTTAAAACCGAAACCCTAACTCTCTCATATATTATAAATACTTGTATATAATTTTTTTCCCATAAAAAATGAACCCTAAAAATAGAATAAAATTTATAACTATCAAATTCTAATAATTAGTACGATCTTTCCTATTGAGCCGTCTTCCCGTTAAACATGTTTCGGGTCTCTCTCGTTTGATACCAAAATTCCAACTTCATTACATATTATTGATGATACTTATCAAATAAAATTACTTTTTCTTAAAATTAAAACCTATAAATAAAGTGAATGCAATTTTTACTTTCTCTGAACTTTCTAATATGTGTGGAATTTTAAAAAAATTGAAAATAAATCTTATATTCTTTATGTATTATAGATAATTCTATATTTATTAATGGTTCCCAGAGGGAAATGTCCTTCTATTATGTTAACATTAAAATACGAAGACTTTTTGTTAAATAGGACTAAATTTATTGATAAATTTTTTGAATGCAAGTATAATTTATTATACTTTCAATAGAACTTGCCTTCGTATGCTACTTCTAACAGAACTTTTGATTATATATCTTTTCTGTAAATTCAAACTTTTATCCTTTGCATATTCAAACATTTATTCTATTTCTAATAGGTCTTTTAATTTTATATGTCCTCTTTTAAAAATGTGAACGCATCTCTTCTATAAATTTGAATATGTATTCTACTCTCAATAAAACTTTTAATTATATACATTATAAATATCTATTCTACTTTCAATAGAACTTTCAGTTATATGTATTTTTTATAAATTCAAACTTTTCTCCTTTATAAGTTCAAACACTTACACTAATTGTAATAGAACTTTTAATTATATGTCTTACTTAAAATTGGAATTATTCTCGTATATAAATTCAAACACTTATTCTAATTCTAATAAAACTTTAAATTATATGTCTTTATAATATATTCGAACACCTATTGTAGTTCTAATATGTTAAAAAAATATTTTTTTATTTATTAATATTTAAAATTGCAAAATTCATAAAAATTAGAAAGAAAAAGATTAAAACGATCTTATTCTCGTTTTACTGTATGTTTAAAGGACTTTTTCACTTTTTCTTTTTGAGATTCTAATAGTTTTACTCATAAAAATAAATCAGTCACGTCTTCATTCTCACACATCTTCTATCTCGAGTCTTGACGGCAATGGCTTTATAATTCTTAATGAGTGCCGCAACATTTAATAAAATTTTGTATTCAAAATTGTTACTTATTGTTTGTTATCTCAATTTTTCTCACCTCAATTCCATTATCTACCTTTTATCGTGATCGCCTTTGCCTGTCTACTTGAACCAAACATAGAAAGATTAGAGAATTTACTAAAAATACTGCTTTATCTTTCTTTTTTTGCAAAAATACGGTTTTCTAACTTTTCTTGCATTTTTACTGTTATTTAAAATCAAAGATTCCAAATTTGCAGATATACGGCCCATTCTTTCTCAATACACCGCCTCTGACTCCATAACCCCCTCCCTCCCCTCCCCTCCCCTCCCCTCCCCTCCCCAATGCCATCGCCCCGCCCCACCCCCCACCCCACCCCACCCCACCCCCCTTTCCCGAACTCCGGGGCCACATGCCTCTTACCTTCTTCTTTTAAGGAGAATAGCGTCGTTTTCGTTGCCGGAATCATTTGAAGCTCGCCGGAGAGAGGGAGAGAAAGATTCCGGCGAGTTTTGAAGAAATTCCGGCGAGCTTCGAATGATTCCGACGACCTTCAAATTCTCCAATCTATTTTCTTTTCAGTCGTCTTCTCCGATCTATTGGAGATCGGGACCGTAGTCCAGGGAGAGAAAGATTCCGGCGAGTTTCGAAGAAATTCTGGCGAACTTCCAGAAATTCCGACGAGCTGAGCTTCGTAGATTCCGGCGAGCCTTCTTCATCGATCTGTTGCTGCACAGGAAGAACGTATTTTTGCAATTTTGTTTTAAAATAATATTAGTTCTGTAATAAAGATTGTATTTTTGCAAAAGTTTTTTTAAAGTTACCGTATTTTTTTGCAAAAACTTCAAACCCAATAGATATTTTTCAAAAAAGCTCAAAAGATTATTAGTTATTTTTATTTGTAATATACATATAGAGATCTCTACCTCTAAACAAATGAACAAATACGAACAAAAAAATTAACATCTATACTATACTATTATAAGTAAAATAGGGTATATTTGGTTTGGTACTCTTTTTTTGTCACTCTTTTTAAGTACTCTTTTTTTGGTCACTCTTTGATAATTCCTTGTGTGTGCTTTCGAAAATTTTAAACCTTGAGATGCTTCTTAGTCAAATTTAGTGAGTCGAGCATGCTTTCACCCTTGTGAGATTTTGAGCTTAATTAATGATTGATACATTTTATATCAATCGAATTTCTTTGTGGTGTGTTGTTCATCAATTAGCTTTGCTCTAGAACTTGTTTTGATACCTTGTTGAGACTACATGTTGTGTGTGTGCATGAAAATGATAAAGGCACTATGATTAACCTCATTGACCTAAACACTATCCTTATGAGTTATATCCTTAGTGAACCCCCTTGAGCTTATATCCGTTTCTTTCTATTGTCACCACTTCTATAATTTTTGGGCCTACTTGTTTATTCTTATCTTGATTTACTAGTAGTGCATTGTGATTCAACTTAAGGGTGGGTGAATGTTCAAGTGTGGGGATTTCTTTGTTAAGGTTTGATATTTGGGTGGGAATTATATAGTTTGGTTACTTGATCTTCGTTCTTTAAAAAAAAATAGCAAAAGAAAAAAAAGAAGAAAGAAAAAAAACAGCAAGGAAAAAATGTGAAGAAGATCAAGTAGAGAGTTTGTGTTCATTGTTCATTGCAATGTGAAAGTGGGGAAGTACATAATGATGTGCTTATGGGTTTAATGCTTGTGAAAGTTTAATCACTTTTATATGATCTATTATTCATGTTGAGTGCTACAATTAAAAGTGAATACTATGCTCTATTAGTTTATCAAGCTTAGCCATTTGTTAGCTTGTTTCTTTGATATCCCACCCCGTACCTAAGCCCCATTACAACCTTTAATGAAGACCTTTTGATTTGTGCATGCACATATACGAAGTAGTGGAGATTTGGTGGACAACCAAGCCTATGGTAGCACATGTCTATTTTGGTTGAACTTGAGTGAAACACTAACACCTATACACTTGTGTGAATTGAGAGTAGTGAGATTTTCTATCTATAGCATGCTTACTTATTGAAGGCGACTTTGATGTTTATTTCATGATATTTTTGTCTATCTAGACAACGTGTGCATACTTGGATTGTTTTGTGCAAGTGGTGTACTTTCAGATCTTCTCAGATTGTTGTGTGATTGAGGTTTGCGTATGTGGAGTACTATGAATTGTTGCGTGTTAAAGACTTGGTGATTGAAAATATTTGATTTTGTGGGTATATCTTCTATAAACCCTCACGAGACAACACTCGTCCTACTAGGGCTACCTAGGGGTTTAACAGCTTGTTGCATATGCTCAATGCAATCGTGTCATCTACGAAACTGATGTTAGTTAGTTAAGATTAGTTTTATTTCTTTTATTTGCCCGAGGACGTGCAATATGCTAAGTGTGGGGATATTTGATAGAGTATATTTATGTGTATTTTAGATGATTTTTATTCCCATCTTAATTATATTTTGCACTTAATTGGATTTTTATTAATTAGTTTATAATATTCTATTGTAGGAAGCAAGGAATTCTAAATTGGAAAGGATTGGAGTTGAATTAGAAGAAAAATCGGATTTAATGGACTACTCGTGCATTCGACATTGTTTGGGTCGTATCTTGAGTTCCGTACATCAGATTTCAACGAGTAAACAGCCCACGCGAAGATAACGAGATTTTCTTTTATTCTAGAATGGGCCAGATATCAAAGTCCAACTGAATCAGTCCAGAAATAGCATAGAAGAGTCAACTACGAATTTTGACTTTGAGAAACCTTTTCAATTTTGGAAAGCCATGTATTCTTGGGAACAATTAAAAATAACACTTTGGTAAATTAGGTTATTATTGTGAGAGAGATATTACTTACGTACTTTTTTCATTGAGGAGCCACCAAGAAGGAAAAGAGAAGAAGATTGCAAGGAGAAGAGTGTATGCTTGGGAATTTCCATAGGGATTTCTTTTCTACATCTCTGCTTAGTATTGTATTCTATCTCTTTATGACTATTATTTGTTTTACCATGACAATGGTAGGCTAAACCTTATTGTTGGAGGGCTGTTTTGAAGCCCTAAATTTTATGACAATTATGTTTTGATTTTCGGAGATATGTGCTTGATTGTGCTTATACATGCTTCAATGCTTATAGATAATCTTGAATTGACTGTGGTATGTGGACATCCAATTAGGTCATGTGATTGATTTATCTGTAAAGTCAATTAATCTTTCTATGTGGTCCATGGGATTAATTGTATCAGTGTGTAATTCGTTTTAGCCTTTCTATGTGGTCCATGGGGCTATACGAATAGCAGAGCTTGTTTCTATGTGGTCCATGGCAAGTTCTCTATAAGTATCTTTCAGGGCATATTACAAGAATTTTAGAATTATGTCATGAGTTTAGTGGTGGATTAACATGCTTTCCAACGTGCTTCCTTAATTGTTTACAAGAGAATTTTGCTTGCTTCATTCTTAGTTTAATTAATACGTAGTTACAAAACAAAAATCATTTTGAATTTGACAAAATATAAGTAAAAGTGAACCCTTGATCCTTGGCGTTGAACGATACCCTTACTTATTCTAAATTACAAACGACACAAAAAGGGTTTAAATTGAGTCACACCAATTTTTGGCACCGCGCCGCCGGGGATTGAATTTGCTTTGCTTTTATTTTGTGTTAGTGTGGTTTAATCGGTTCGTGTTTTCAGGTACATGGTCAACACTCGTACATCTGAAGAACCTCTTGAACCGTTTGAAGATAATCCTGAGAAGCTCTTGCACAAGAAGAGTGAGAATTTAACTGATCAAGCAAAGAAAGAGAGTGGAGGGAAAATTGTTATAGCTAACATGGCAATTGTACCAACACTTCGTGATGATGTTGCTGTCTCGATTGCTAATATTGGCCATTCATGTATGGTCTATCCTGATCCCGCAGCTGGGAAGAGCAGCAGCTTTGAGATCAAGCAAAATTTACTCATGTGGCTGCCTGTCTTTCATGATCTTCCAACTGAGGAACCTAATCAACATCTCTCTAGGTTCGTGACTATTGTGGAAAGCATGGGACCAGATGGGGCAGATCCTCAAATTTTGAAGATGAAAGCTTTTCCATTTTCTCTTGATGGAGCAGCTTTGGATTGGCTAGAGGAATTGCCTGTTGGGTTTATTACTTCTTGGGAGAAGTTAGCCCAGGAATTCTTGCAGAAATTCTATCCAGCAACTAGAGTCATGAACATGAGAAGCCAAATAGTTGGAATTCGTCAGAATGCAACTGAAACTTATGCTGAGTACTATGCAAGGTTCCAAAAGTTACAAAAGAGATGTCCTCAACATGGTTTTTCTAAGGGGAGTCTGCTACATTTTTTCTACCAAGGTCTTCTTGAAGGTGAAAAGAGACTCTTGGATTCTGCTGCACAAGGTGCTTATGTGGACTTATCTCATGATGCTGCTGAGAAACTTATTGCTAAGGGAGCTGCAAATGAACTTCAATATGGGAGTCGCGGAAGGTCAAGCGTAACTCAGGGAGCTGGATCTGACCAAAGGCTTTCAAATATTGAGTAGAGCATTGAGAAGCTGAATGCATTAATTTTGAGTGGTAAAACACCAAAGGCTCAACTTTGTGGTATTTGCTCTTCTCCGGGACATTTCACTGATGCATGTCCTACATTGATGGACCCTTCTTATCAAGACGTTAATGCTGTTGGTTTTTCCAATCAAGGTGGAAATCAGTTCTTGAACACCTATAATCCAAGATGGAGGGATCATCCCAATCTGAGGTATGGTAACACTAGCAATGCTTTGAATGGGTTTCAGTTCCAAAATACTTCTGCACCCCATGGTTTTCAACAATGGGGACAGGGCTCTCAGAACATGAGTAGTGATAACAACATTGAGAAATTATTGTCCAAGCTGGTTGATGGGCAAATGGAGATGCAAAAGCAATGCACCACAAATTCTCAAGACATTAAAGAGATGCAGAAGCAACTTGGGGATGTGATCAAGAAAATGAACCAAGAGCATGAACCTGGATGATTTCCTGGAACTACACAGCCGAACTTAAAATTTGAACAGGCAAACATTATTACCACTAAGAGTGGAAGGAACGTCATCCCAACTCGGAAGGTATTAGAGAATGAAGTTGATAGGCATGGGATAGAGAGAGATCCAGCAACTGAGAAAACCTCCCACAACAAAAAGGTTGAAGAAACTGAAGATTCACAAGCTAGTGAGACCATTCATGAGAAAGAGAAGGAAGTTGAGAGTGTGCACAAAAATTTGGAGGAGCATGTTTCACCGATTCCTGAAAGTAAGTCTCATAACCCTTCAAATTCAGTTATTACTAATAGTCGCTTCGATTATGTTCCTTTTCCAGCTATGTTGGTTCAAACAAAGAAGAGTGCACTAGAGACAAATATTTTGGAGACCTTTCGCAAAGTTCATATAAATTTGCCTCTACTGGAATGCATTCAGAATCTACCCGCGTATGCCAAGGTATTGAAGGACTTGTGTACTAAACGAAGAAGGTTGAAAGGAAGGGAGGTTGTTGAGATGAAAGAGAATGTCTCTGCAGTTTTGCAAGGGAAGTTGCCAACCAAATGCAAAGATCCAGGGAGTTTTACAATTCCGTGCACCATTGGTAACTCTAAATTTGAGAATGCTTTACTTGATTTGGGTGCGTCAATTAATGTTATGCCATCTAGTCTTTATGAGAAATTGTGTACTAAAACTGAACTTAAAACGGATGGTGTTACGATTTTATTAGCTGACAGATCTCACGTTTACCCGAAGGGTGTTTTGGAGGATGTTCTTGTGCAGGTTGGCAGGTTCCAATATCCAGCTGATTTCTATATATTGGACATGGGAGAAGCACCTAATGCACAACTGATTCTGGGAAGACCATTCATGTGTACTGCTCAAACGAGAATTGACGTGGCAAGGGGAGAGCTTAGCATGGACTTTGACAATGAAACAATAAAGTTCAACATGTTTGAGATGATGAGGTACCCCGTGGATACCGAGACGTGCTATACATTGAGCACAACTGGGAATTTTGCACAAAAGTACTTTGAGTTAATGAAGGATGATGAACTGGAGACATTAATTTCTCAAGGCATCGGTGTTGACAAGGAAGGAATTTTGAAGTCCATGTAGAGAATTCAGATATGTACACCGATGGTATTATGGAGCAATGTAAGGCATTACATGGAGCAGACTATGTCAAAGGAGGTCAAAGCTTGGTACTTCCCAGTTCTATGAAAAAACAGTTGCCTTCTATTGTTCAAGAACCACAACTGGAACTCAAACCATTACCTACTCATCTCAAATATGTGTTTCTAGGTAAGGATGAGACATTGCCAATCATAATTTCATCAAAGCTCACATCTGAACAAGAATAAAAAGTGGTCAAGGTAGTTGGCAAACACATCAAAGCTATTGGTTGGAGCTTGGCAGATATTAGGGGAATCAGCCCCACACTCTGTGTTCATAGAATCCACTTGGAAGAAGGTGCTAAGCCTGTGAGAGTACCTCAACGTCGACTCAATCCTCCTATGATGGAAGTTGTGAAGAAAGAAGTCATCAAGCTATTGGATAATGGAATCATTTATCCTATTTCTGACTCAAAGTGGGTTTCTGCAGTGCACGTTGTTCCTAAAAAGTCTGGAATTACAGTTGTAGCGAATGAGGAGAACGAGTTGGTGCCTCAAAGAACAGTGACTGGTCATCGTGTTTGTATTGATTATAGGCCTCTCAACAATGCTACAAGGAAGGATCATTTTCCCTTGCCATTTATTGATCAAATGTTGGAGAGGTTGGCTGGTCGTGAGTACTACTGTTTCTTAGATGGATATTCGGGATACAATCTGATTGCTATAGCTCCCGAAGATCAAGAGAAGACAACTTTCACATGTCCTTTTGGTACCTTTGCCTTTAGGCGCTTGTCTTTTGGTCAATGTAATGCACCTGGAACTTTTCAAAGGTGCATGATGAGCATATTCTCTGATTACGTGGGAAAAATCATTGAAGTTTTTATGGATGATTTTAGTGTCTTCGGTGATAATTTTGATGGTTGCTTGAAGAACTTGGGATTGATTTTGCAAAGATGTGAAGAAACCAATTTAGTGCTAAATTGGGAAAAATGCCATTTCATGGTGACTCAAGGGATTGTTCTTGGACATGTGATTTCTTCAAAAGGTATTGAGGTGGATAAGGCTAAAATTGACTTGATACGGTACTTGCCCACTCCGTCAAGTGTAAAGGAGATTAGATCTTTTCTTGGACATGCTGGTTTTTATAGAAGATTCATCCAAGATTTCTCTAGAATTGCAAGGCCCCTAACTAATCTTCTTCAGAAAGATATACCGTTCGAGTTTAATGATGATTGTAAGAAGGCATTTGAGGAGCTGAAATTGAAGCTTACTTCATCACCTATTATACAAGCTCCGGATTGGGACTTACCATTTGAAATAATGTGTGATGCGTCAGATTATGCTGTGGGAGCGGTACTTGGACAGCGGAAGGACAAGAAGATTCATGCTATCTATTATGCTTCGAGGACTTTGAATGATGCACAACTCAATTATGCAACCACTGAGAAGGAGCTCCTAGCTGTTGTTTTTGCTTTGGAGAAATTTTGATCTTATTTGCTTGGTACAAAGGTGATTGTATACAGTGATCATGCGGCCTTAAAGTATTTGTTGGCCAAAAAGGAGGCAAAGCCCAGACTCATCCGTTGGATTCTGCTGCTACAAGAGTTTGACATTGAAATTAAAGACAAGAAGGGATCTGAGAATGTTGTAGCTGATCATCTAAGTCGCTTGGTGAGGGAGGAGGAAGACGTTCCCATAACCGAGACGTTTCCGGATGAACAACTTCTCCGGATTGAGGTAAGTGCTCTAACTAATTTTACTCCATGGTATGCAGATATGGTGAACTATTTACATACTAAAATGTTGCCCAACACATTGTCTCATGCTCAAAAAGATAAAATCAAACATGATGCTAAATTTTATGTGTGGGATGATCCTTATCTTTGGAAGCATTGTCCAGATTTAGTGATAAGAAGATGTTTGCCTGATAATGAATTTGAGTTTGTGTTAAAATTTTGTCATAGCTATGCATGTGGGGGACATTTTGGAGCAAAACGAACAGCACATAAGGTCTTAGAGTGTGGTTTTTATTGGCCTACAATTTTTAAAGATGCTAAAGAATTTTGTAGGATCCGTGATAGATGTCAACGAGTAGGGAACATTAGCGCTAGGAATGAGATGCCCATGAATCCTATGTTTAATGTTGAAATATTTGATGTTTGGGGTATTGACTTTATGGGGCCCTTCCCGAATTCTAATGGTTTTGAATACATACTTTTGGCTGTTGATTATATGTCAAAGTGGGTAGAAGCAAAAGCTACCCGTACTAATGATTCTAAAGTGGTTTCAGAATTCTTGAGGACACACGTTTTTGCTAGGTTTGGAATGCCGAGAGTTGTTATCAGTGATGGAGGATCACATTTTTGTAACAGAACTATTGAGGCACTGTTTCGCAAGTACAACGTCACACATAAGGTTTCTACACCTTATCACCCGCAGACCAATGGACAAGCAGAAGTGTCTAATAGAGAAATAAAGCAAATTTTGGAGAAAACTGTGGGAGCTACACGAAAAGATTGGAGTCAACAATTAGATGATGCACTTTGGGCCTATAGGACGGCATACAAGACACCCATTGGTATGTCACCTTATCGCATTGTTTATGGGAAGCCTTGTCATTTGCCAGTGGAACTCGAGCATAAGGCGTATTGGGCTATAAAGAAATTCAACATGAGCTTGGATGGGGTTGGTTTGCATCGCAAGTTACAGTTGTCTGAATTGGAGGAGCTACGCAATGAAGCTTATGAGAGTGCTCGGATTTACAAGGACAAAACTAAGGTGTTTCATGATAAGATGATCCAACGAAAGCATTTTGAGGTTGGTCAGAAAGTTCTTTTGTATCAGTCTAGGTTGCGTCTTTTTCCTGGAAAGTTGCGATCAAGGTGGATTGGTCCGTTTGAAATTGTTGAGGTATTTTCTCATGGAGCTGTGGTAATTAAAAAAGATGATGGAAATACATTTAAGGTGAATGGACATCGTCTCAAACCATATTTGGAGGATCCTTCGAATCACATTAAGGAGAGCGAGGCTCTCAATGATGTGATTATCTCTGATGCTTGAAATCTAATGTGCAATGTCTAGCCAACGACATAAAAGAAAGGCGCTTATTGGGAGGCAACCCAATGTTGTATCTTTTTATGTACTTGATCCAGTTCTACTCTGGAAAATCCAATGATGTGTTTAAGGTGTGTAGTTGAGTATGCTCATGAGAAGGTTTACGAGTAATTTGTAGAAATTGTGTTGTTTTTAGAGGAGGGGAAAGAATGAAGCATGATCTTGTCACTTTTTGCATGAGGAAAAGTGAAGCTACTGATTGTTTTTCTCGATTCAGCATGATGGTGTACACTTCTAGCATGATCACGCAACATGAAATTTTGGACGTCTGGTGTTTTTCTTCTATTTGGCGTGTTCACGCGCTCTCATTGCAGGCTCATGCTAACCATGGGATAGCTCTCTGCCACATTTTGCTCATTTGGCATGATCAGGCAAAGTTGTTGCCTGCTCATATTCTCAGGTCCTTGTTCCCGTGCGTGAGCATTCCCAATCTCTGCCACTTTTTACTTATTTGGCATGATCATGCCGTTGTGTCGCATGATCATGCAAGCTGCTACGCTATTGCAGAAACCTACTACGTTGTTGCATTCACTTGCTACTTTCCTTAGGTCCTACTACTACCTGCAACTTTCCTTGTCCAATGGACTAGTTGTCCAAGCCCATCTGCGGTTGTGGCCCACTGTTGCTGCTGTCCACGAGTCCATTTCATTGCAGGTCAATCTTATGTCCAAGCATTCTGCAGTCTAGTCTTTTCTTCTGCTTTGGGTACACGAAGCTAACAACATCTATGTGGCTGCTATTAATTAAAAAGAAAATGCTGCCGCCAAGGGTTGAACCCCTGACCAGCTGCTAGTGCAAGATTCCTATTTGACATTCACTACCAACTATGCCAGCTTTGTCTTGGTTTATTGAATGGATTGAATTTTGTATATCATGAAGTTCAGCCCTGGAAATTGAATTCTTTTGGAGGCACAATTTCACAATTCTTTTTCAAGTGACATTTCATGCGAGCATATTGGGGGGAGTATTTCTAACTTTTCTTTGAACATATTTTTTTTCTTTATTTCATTTTTGTATTTTATTTATTAGGATTATTTTAGTTCTTTATATATGTAAATTAGGTTATATTATTCATTGAGGACAATGAACCATTCAAGTGTGGGGAGGTGTTCTCAATATTTTAAAAAAAATCAAAAAAAATGTATATTTTAAAATCCAAAAAAATTAGAATATTAAAAATTTTGTATATAATTGCCTTGTCTCAAAGCATGTTAGCGAGGATAAGTACACATTTTGTAGACTAATTTTGCATAATTAATTCTGAGCTTGTATCATAGAATAAAAATCATTTGTTGCTTGATAATTCCTTGTGTGTGCTTTCGAAAATTTTAAACCTTGAGATGCTTCTTAGTCAAATTTAGTGAGTCGAGCATGCTTTCACCCTTGTGAGATTTTGAGCTTAATTAATGATTGATACATTTTATATCAATCGAATTTCTTTGTGGTGTGTTGTTCATCAATTAGCTTTGCTCTAGAACTTGTTTTGATACCTTGTTGAGACTACATGTTGTGTGTGTGCATGAAAATGATAAAGGCACTAGGATTAACCTCATTGACCTAAACACTATCCTTATGAGTTATATCCTTAGTGAACCCCCTTGAGCTTATATCCGTTTCTTTCAATTGTCACCACTTCTATAATTTTTGGGCCTACTTGTTTATTCTTATCTTGATTTACTAGTAGTGCATTGTGATTCAACTTAAGGGTGGGTGAATGTTCAAGTGTGGGGATTTCTTTGTTAAGGTTTGATATTTGGGTGGGAATTATATAGTTTGGTTACTTGATCTTCGTTCTTTAAAAAAAAAATAGCAAAAGAAAAAAAAGAAGAAAGAAAAAAAACAGCAAGGAAAAAATGTGAAGAAGATCAAGTAGAGAGTTTGTGTTCATTGTTCATTGCAATGTGAAAGTGGGGAAGTACATAATGATGTGCTTATGGGTTTAATGCTTGTGAAAGTTTAATCACTTTTATATGATCTATTATTCATGTTGAGTGCTACAATTAAAAGTGAATACTATGCTCTATTAGTTTATCAAGCTTAGCCATTTGTTAGCTTGTTTCTTTGATATCCCACCCCGTACCTAAGCCCCATTACAACCTTTAATGAAGACCTTTTGATTTGTGCATGCACATATACGAAGTAGTAGAGATTTGGTGGACAACCAAGCCTATGGTAGCACATGTCTATTTTGGTTGAACTTGAGTGAAACACTAACACCTATACACTTGTGTGAATTGAGAGTAGTGAGATTTTCTATCCATAGCATGCTTACTTATTGAAGGCGACTTTGATGTTTATTTCATGATATTTTTGTCTATCTAGACAACGTGTGCATACTTGGATTGTTTTGTGCAAGTGGTGTACTTTCAGATCTTCTCAGATTGTTGTGTGATTGAGGTTTGCGTATGTGGAGTACTATGAATTGTTGCGTGTTAAAGACTTGGTGATTGAAAATATTTGATTTTGTGGGTATATCTTCTATAAACCCTCACGAGACAACACTCGTCCTACTAGGGCTACCTAGGGGTTTAACAGCTTGTTGCATATGCTCAATGCAATCGTGTCATCTACGAAACTGATGTTAGTTAGTTAAGATTAGTTTTATTTCTTTTATTTGCCCGAGGACGTGCAATATGCTAAGTGTGGGGATATTTGATAGAGTATATTTATGTGTATTTTAGATGATTTTTATTCCCATCTTAATTATATTTTGCACTTAATTGGATTTTTATTAATTAGTTTATAATATTCTATTGTAGGAAGCAAGGAATTCTAAATTGGAAAGGATTGGAGTTGAATTAGAAGAAAAATCGGATTTAATGGACTACTCGTGCATTCGACATTGTTTGGGTCGTATCTTGAGTTCCGTACATCAGATTTCAGCGAGTAAACAGCCCACGCGAAGATAACGAGATTTTCTTTTATTCTAGAATGGGCCAGATATCAAAGTCCAACTGAATCAGTCCAGAAATAGCATAGAAGAGTCAACTACGAATTTTGACTTTGAGAAACCTTTTCAATTTTGGAAAGCCATGTATTCTTGGGAACAATTAAAAATAACACTTTGGTAAATTAGGTTATTATTGTGAGAGAGATATTACTTACGTACTTTTTTCATTGAGGAGCCACCAAGAAGGAAAAGAGAAGAAGATTGCAAGGAGAATAGTGTATGCTTGGGAATTTCCATAGGGATTTCTTTTCTACATCTCTGCTTAGTATTGTATTCTATCTCTTTATGACTATTATTTGTTTTACCATGACAATGGTAGGCTAAACCTTATTGTTGGAGGGCTGTTTTGAAGCCCTAAATTTTATGACAATTATGTTTTGATTTTCGGAGATATGTGCTTGATTGTGCTTATACATGCTTCAATGCTTATAGATAATCTTGAATTGACTGTGGTATGTGGACATCCAATTAGGTCATGTGATTGATTTATCTGTAAAGTCAATTAATCTTTCTATGTGGTCCATGAGATTAATTGTATCAGTGTGTAATTCGTTTTAGCCTTTCTATGTGGTCCATGGGGCTATACGAATAGCAGAGCTTGTTTCTATGTGGTCCATGGCAAGTTCTCTATAAGTATCTTTCAGGGCATATTACAAGAATTTTAGAATTATGTCATGAGTTTAGTGGTGGATTAACATGCTTTCCAACGTGCTTCCTTAATTGTTTACAAGAGAATTTTGCTTGCTTCATTCTTAGTTTAATTAATACGTAGTTACAAAACAAAAATCATTTTGAATTTGACAAAATATAAGTAAAAGTGAACCCTTGATCCTTGGCGTTGAACGATACCCTTACTTATTCTAAATTACAAACGACACAAAAAGGGTTTAAATTGAGTCACACCAATTTTTGGCACCGCGCCGCCGGGGATTGAATTTGCTTTGCTTTTATTTTGTGTTAGTGTGGTTTAATCGGTTCGTGTTTTCAGGTACATGGTCAACACTCGTACATCTGAAGAACCTCTTGAACCGTTTGAAGATAATCCTGAGAAGCTCTTGCACAAGAAGAGTGAGAATTTAACTGATCAAGCAAAGAAAGAGAGTGGAGGGAAAATTGTTATAGCTAACATGGCAATTGTACCAACACTTCGTGATGATGTTGCTGTCTCGATTGCTAATATTGGCCATTCATGTATGGTCTATCCTGATCCCGCAGCTGGGAAGAGCAGCAGCTTTGAGATCAAGCAAAATTTACTCATGTGGCTGCCTGTCTTTCATGATCTTCCAACTGAGGAACCTAATCAACATCTCTCTAGGTTCGTGACTATTGTGGAAAGCATGGGACCAGATGGGGCAGATCCTCAAATTCTGAAGATGAAAGCTTTTCCATTTTCTCTTGATGGAGCAGCTTTGGATTGGCTAGAGGAATTGCCTGTTGGGTTTATTACTTCTTGGGAGAAGTTAGCCCAGGAATTCTTGCAGAAATTCTATCCAGCAACTAGAGTCATGAACATGAGAAGCCAAATAGTTGGAATTCGTCAGAATGCAACTGAAACTTATGCTGAGTACTATGCAAGGTTCCAAAAGTTACAAAAGAGATGTCCTCAACATGGTTTTTCTAAGGGGAGTCTGCTACATTTTTTCTACCAAGGTCTTCTTGAAGGTGAAAAGAGACTCTTGGATTCTGCTGCACAAGGTGCTTATGTGGACATATCTCATGATGCTGCTGAGAAACTTATTGCTAAGGGAGCTGCAAATGAACTTCAATATGGGAGTCGCGGAAGGTCAAGCGTAACTCAGGGAGCTGGATCTGACCAAAGGCTTTCAAATATTGAGTAGAGCATTGAGAAGCTGAATGCATTAATTTTGAGTGGTAAAACACCAAAGGCTCAACTTTGTGGTATTTGCTCTTCTCCGGGACATTTCACTGATGCATGTCCTACATTGATGGACCCTTCTTATCAAGACGTTAATGCTGTTGGTTTTTCCAATCAAGGTGGAAATCAGTTCTTGAACACCTATAATCCAAGATGGAGGGATCATCCCAATCTGAGGTATGGTAACACTAGCAATGCTTTGAATGGGTTTCAGTTCCAAAATACTTCTGCACCCCATGGTTTTCAACAATGGGGACAGGGCTCTCAGAACATGAGTAGTGATAACAACATTGAGAAATTATTGTCCAAGCTGGTTGATGGGCAAATGGAGATGCAAAAGCAATGCACCACAAATTCTCAAGACATTAAAGAGATGCATAAGCAACTTGGGGATGTGATCAAGAAAATGAACCAAGAGCATGAACCTGGACGATTGCCTGGAACTACACAGCCGAACTTAAAATTTGAACAGGCAAACATTATTACCACTAAGAGTGGAAGGAACGTCATCCCAACTCGGAAGGTATTAGAGAATGAAGTTGATAGGCATGGGATAGAGAGAGATCCAGCAACTGAGAAAACCTCCCACAACAAAAAGGTTGAAGAAACTGAAGATTCACAAGCTAGTGAGACCATTCATGAGAAAGAGAAGGAAGTTGAGAGTGTGCACAAAAATTTGGAGGAGCATGTTTCACCGATTCCTGAAAGTAAGTCTCATAACCCTTCAAATTCAGTTATTACTAATAGTCGCTTCGATTATGTTCCTTTTCCAGCTATGTTGGTTCAAACAAAGAAGAGTGCACTAGAGACAAATATTTTGGAGACCTTTCGCAAAGTTCATATAAATTTGCCTCTACTGGAATGCATTCAGAATCTACCCGCGTATGCCAAGGTATTGAAGGACTTGTGTACTAAACGAAGAAGGTTGAAAGGAAGGGAGGTTGTTGAGATGAAAGAGAATGTCTCTGCAGTTTTGCAAGGGAAGTTGCCAACCAAATGCAAAGATCCAGGGAGTTTTACAATTCCGTGCACCATTGGTAACTCTAAATTTGAGAATGCTTTACTTGATTTGGGTGCGTCAATTAATGTTATGCCATCTAGTCTTTATGAGAAATTGTGTACTAAAACTGAACTTAAAACGGATGGTGTTACGATTTTATTAGCTGACAGATCTCACGTTTACCCGAAGGGTGTTTTGGAGGATGTTCTTGTGCAGGTTGGCAGGTTCCAATATCCAGCTGATTTCTATATATTGGACATGGGAGAAACACCTAATGCACAACTGATTCTGGGAAGACCATTCATGTGTACTGCTCAAACGAGAATTGACGTGGCAAGGGGAGAGCTTAGCATGGACTTTGACAATGAAACAATAAAGTTCAACATGTTTGAGATGATGAGGTACCCCGTGGATACCGAGACGTGCTATACATTGAGCACAACTGGGAATTTTGCACAAAAGTACTTTGAGTTAATGAAGGATGATGAACTTGAGACATTAATTTCTCAAGGCATCGGTGTTGACAAGGAAGGAATTTTGAAGTCCATGTAGAGAATTCAGATATGTACACCGATGGTATTATGGAGCAATGTAAGGCATTACATGGAGCAGACTATGTCAAAGGAGGTCAAAGCTTGGTACTTCCCAGTTCTACGAAAAAACAGTTGCCTTCTGTTGTTCAAGAACCACAACTGGAACTCAAACCATTACCTACTCATCTCAAATATGTGTTTCTAGGTAAGGATGAGACATTGCCAATCATAATTTCATCAAAGCTCACATCTGAACAAGAATAAAAAGTGGTCAAGGTAGTTGGCAAACACATCAAAGCTATTGGTTGGAGCTTGGCAGATATTAGGGGAATCAGCCCCACACTCTGTGTTCATAGAATCCACTTGGAAGAAGGTGCTAAGCCTGTGAGAGTACCTCAACGTCGACTCAATCCTCCTATGATGGAAGTTGTGAAGAAAGAAGTCATCAAGCTATTGGATAATGGAATCATTTATCCTATTTCTGACTCAAAGTGGGTTTCTACAGTGCACGTTGTTCCTAAAAAGTCTGGAATTACAGTTGTAGCGAATGAGGAGAACGAGTTGGTGCCTCAAAGAACAGTGACTGGTCATCGTGTTTGTATTGATTATAGGCCTCTCAACAATGCTACAAGGAAGGATCATTTTCCCTTGCCATTTATTGATCAAATGTTGGAGAGGTTGACTGGTCGTGAGTACTACTGTTTCTTAGATGGATATTCGGGATACAATCTGATTGCTATAGCTCCCGAAGATCAAGAGAAGACAACTTTCACATGTCCTTTTGGTACCTTTGCCTTTAGGCGCTTGTCTTTTGGTCAATGTAATGCACCTGGAACTTTTCAAAGGTGCATGATGAGCATATTCTCTGATTACGTGGGAAAAATCATTGAAGTTTTTATGGATGATTTTAGTGTCTTCGGTGATAATTTTGATGGTTGCTTGAAGAACTTGGGATTGATTTTGCAAAGATGTGAAGAAACCAATTTAGTGCTAAATTGGGAAAAATGCCATTTCATGGTGACTCAAGGGATTGTTCTTGGACATGTGATTTCTTTAAAAGGTATTGAGGTGGATAAGGCTAAAATTGACTTGATACGGTACTTGCCCACTCCGTCAAGTGTAAAGGAGATTAGATCTTTTCTTGGACATGCTGGTTTTTATAGAAGATTCATCCAAGATTTCTCTAGAATTGCAAGGCCCCTAACTAATCTTCTTCAGAAAGATATACCGTTCGAGTTTAATGATGATTGTAAGAAGGCTTTTGAGGAGCTGAAATTGAAGCTTACTTCATCACCTATTATACAAGCTCCGGATTGGGACTTACCATTTGAAATAATGTGTGATGCGTCAGATTATGCTGTGGGAGCGGTACTTGGACAGCGGAAGGACAAGAAGATGCATGCTATCTATTATGCTTCGAGGACTTTGAATGATGCACAACTCAATTATGCAACCACTGAGAAGGAGCTCCTAGCTGTTGTTTTTGCTTTGGAGAAATTTCGATCTTATTTGCTTGGTACAAAGGTGATTGTATACAGTGATCATGCGGCCTTAAAGTATTTGTTGGCCAAAAAGGAGGCAAAGCCCAGACTCATCCGTTGGATTCTGCTGCTACAAGAGTTTGACATTGAAATTAAAGACAAGAATGGATCTGAGAATGTTGTAGCTGATCATCTAAGTCGCTTGGTGAGGGAGGAGGAAGACGTTCCCATAACCGAGACGTTTCCGGATGAACAATTTCTCCGGATTGAGGTAAGTGCTCTAACTAATTTTACTCCATGGTATGCAGATATGGTGAACTATTTACATACTAAAATGTTGCCCAACACATTGTCTCATGCTCAAAAAGATAAAATCAAACATGATGCTAAATTTTATGTGTGGGATGATCCTTATCTTTGGAAGCATTGTCCAGATTTAGTGATAAGAAGATGTTTGCCTGATAATGAATTTGAGTTTGTGTTAAAATTTTGTCATAGCTATGCATGTGGGGGACATTTTGGAGCAAAACGAACAGCACATAAGGTCTTAGAGTGTGGTTTTTATTGGCCTACAATTTTTAAAGATGCTAAAGAATTTTGTAGGATCCGTGATAGATGTCAACGAGTAGGGAACATTAGCGCTAGGAATGAGATGCCCATGAATCCTATGTTTAATGTTGAAATATTTGATGTTTGGGGTATTGACTTTATGGGGCCCTTCCCGAATTCTAATGGTTTTGAATACATACTTTTGGCTGTTGATTATATGTCAAAGTGGGTAGAAGCAAAAGCTACCCGTACTAATGATTCTAAAGTGGTTTCAGAATTCTTGAGGACACACGTTTTTGCTAGGTTTGGAATGCCGAGAGTTGTTATCAGTGATGGAGGATCACATTTTTGTAACAGAACTATTGAGGCACTGTTTCGCAAGTACAACGTCACACATAAGGTTTCTACACCTTATCACCCGCAGACCAATGGACAAGCAGAAGTGTCTAATAGAGAAATAAAGCAAATTTTGGAGAAAACTGTGGGAGCTACACGAAATGATTGGAGTCAACAATTAGATGATGCACTTTGGGCCTATAGGACGGCATACAAGACACCCATTGGTATGTCACCTTATCGCATTGTTTATGGGAAGCCTTGTCATTTGCCAGTGGAACTCGAGCATAAGGCGTATTGGGCTATAAAGAAATTCAACATGAGCTTGGATGGGGCTGGTTTGCATCGCAAGTTACAGTTGTCTGAATTGGAGGAGCTACGCAATGAAGCTTATGAGAGTGCTCGGATTTACAAGGACAAAACTAAAGTGTTTCATGATAAGATGATCCAACGAAAGCATTTTGAGGTTGGTCAGAAAGTTCTTTTGTATCAGTCTAGGTTGCGTCTTTTTCCTGGAAAGTTGCGATCAAGGTGGATTGGTCCGTTTGAAATTGTTGAGGTATTTTCTCATGGAGCTGTGGTAATTAAAAAAGATGATGGAAATACATTTAAGGTGAATGGACATCGTCTCAAACCATATTTGGAGGATCCTTCGAATCACATTAAGGAGAGCGAGGCTCTCAATGATGTGATTATCTCTGATGCTTGAAATCTAATGTGCAATGTCTAGCCAACGATATAAAAGAAAGGCGCTTATTGGGAGGCAACCCAATGTTGTATCTTTTTATGTACTTGATCCAGTTCTACTCTGGAAAATCCAATGATGTGTTTAAGGTGTGTAGTTGAGTATGCTCATGAGAAGGTTTACGAGTAATTTGTAGAAATTGTGTTGTTTTTAGAGGAGGGGAAAGAATGAAGCATGATCTTGTCACTTTTTGCATGAGGAAAAGTGAAGCTACTGATTGTTTTTTCTCGATTCAGCATGATGGTGTACACTTCTAGCATGATCACGCAACATGAAATTTTGGACGTCTGGTGTTTTTCTTCTATTTGGCGTGTTCACGCGCTCTCATTGCAGGCTCATGCTAACCATGGGATAGCTCTCTGCCACATTTTGCTCATTTGGCATGATCAGGCAAAGTTGTTGCCTGCTCATGTTCTCAGGTCCTTGTTCCCGTGCGTGAGCATTCCCAATCTCTGCCACTTTTTACTTATTTGGCATGATCATGCCGTTGTGTCGCATGATCATGCAAGCTGCTACGCTATTGCAGAAACCTACTACGTTGTTGCATTCACTTGCTACTTTCCTTAGGTCCTACTACTACCTGCAACTTTCCTTGTCCAATGGACTAGTTGTCCAAGCCCATCTGCGGTTGTGGCCCACTATTGCTGCTGTCCACGAGTCCATTTCATTGCAGGTCAATCTTATGTCCAAGCATTCTGCAGTCCAGTCTTTTCTTCTGCTTTGGGTACACGAAGCTAACAACATCTATGTGGCTGCTGTTAATTAAAAAGAAAATGCTGCCGCCAAGGGTTGAACCCCTGACCAGCTGCTAGTGCAAGATTCCTATTTGACATTCACTACCAACTATGCCAGCTTTGTCTTGGTTTATTGAATGGATTGAATTTTGTATATCATGAAGTTCAGCCCTGGAAATTGAATTCTTTTGGAGGCACAATTTCACAATTCTTTTTCAAGTGACATTTCATGCGAGCATATTGGGGGGAGTATTTCTAACTTTTCTTTGAACATATTTTTTTTCTTTATTTCATTTTTGTATTTTATTTATTAGGATTATTTTAGTTCTTTATATATGTAAATTAGGTTATATTATTCATTGAGGACAATGAACCATTCAAGTGTGGGGAGGTGTTCTCAATATTTTAAAAAAAATCAAAAAAAAATGTATATTTTAAAATCCAAAAAAATTAGAATATTTAAAATTTTGTATATAATTGCCTTGTCTCAAAGCATGTTAGCGAGGATAAGTACACATTTTGTAGAATAATTTTGCATGATTAATTCTGAGCTTGTATCATAGAATAAAAATCATTTGTTGCTTGATAATTTCTTGTGTGTGCTTTCGAAAATTTTAAACCTTGAGATGCTTCTTAGTCAAATTTAGTGAGTCGAGCATGCTTTCACCCTTGTGAGATTTTGAGCTTAATTAATGATTGATACATTTTATATCAATCGAATTTCTTTGTGGTGTGTTGTTCATCAATTAGCTTTGCTCTAGAACTTGTTTTGATACCTTGTTGAGACTACATGTTGTGTGTGTGCATGAAAATGATAAAGGCACTAGGATTAACCTCATTGACCTAAACATTATCCTTATGAGTTATATCCTTAGTGAACCCCCTTGAGCTTATATCCGTTTCTTTCAATTGTCACCACTTCTATAATTTTTGGGCCTACTTGTTTATTCTTATCTTGATTTACTAGTAGAGCATTGTGATTCAACTTAAGGGTGGGTGAATGTTCAAGTGTGGGGATTTCTTTGTTAAGGTTTAATATTTGGGTGGGAATTATATAGTTTGGTTACTTGATCTTCGTTCTTTAAAAAAAAAAAACAGCAAAAAAAAAAAGAAGAAAGAAAAAAAAACAGCAAGGAAAAAATGTGAAGAAGATCAAGTAGGGAGTTTGTGTTCATTGTTCATTGCAATGTGAAAGTGGGGAAGTACATAATGATGTGCTTATGGGTTTAATGCTTGTGAAAGTTTAATCACTTTTATATGATCTATTATTCATGTTGAGTGCTACAATTAAAAGTGAATACTATGCTCTATTAGTTTATCAAGCTTAGCCATTTGTTAGCTTGTTTCTTTGATATCCCACCCCGTACCTAAGCCCCATTACAACCTTTAATGAAGACCTTTTGATTTGTGCATGCACATATACGAAGTAGTGGAGATTTGGTGGACAACCAAGCCTATGGTAGCACATGTCTATTTTGGTTGAACTTGAGTGAAACACTAACACCTATACACTTGTGTGAATTGAGAGCAGTGAGATTTTCTATCCATAGCATGCTTACTTATTGAAGGCGACTTTGATGTTTATTTCATGATATTTTTGTCTATCTAGACAACGTGTGCATACTTGGATTGTTTTGTGCAAGTGGTGTACTTTCAGATCTTCTCAGATTGTTGTGTGATTGAGGTTTGCGTATGTGGAGTACTATGAATTGTTGCGTGTTAAAGACTTGGTGATTGAAAATATTTGATTTTGTGGGTATATCTTCTATAAACCCTCACGAGACAACACTCGTCCTACTAGGGCTACCTAGGGGTTTAACAGCTTGTTGCATATGCTCAATGCAATCGTGTCATCTACGAAACTGATGTTAGTTAGTTAAGATTAGTTTTATTTCTTTTATTTGCCCGAGGACGTGCAATATGCTAAGTGTGGGGATATTTGATAGAGTATATTTATGTGTATTTTAGATTATTTTTATTCCCATCTTAATTATATTTTGCACTTAATTGGATTTTTATTAATTAGTTTATAATATTCTATTGTAGGAAGCAAGGAATTCTAAATTGGAAAGGATTGGAGTTGAATTAGAAGAAAAATCGGATTTAATGGACTACTCGTGCATTCGACATTGTTTGGGTGGTATCTTGAGTTCCGTACATCAGATTTCAGCGAGTAAACAGCCCACGCGAAGATAACGAGATTTTCTTTTATTCTAGAATGGGCCAGATATCAAAGTCCAACTGAATCAGTCCAGAAATAGCATAGAAGAGTCAACTACGAATTTTGACTTTGAGAAACCTTTTCAATTTTGGAAAGTCATGTATTCTTGGGAACAATTAAAAATAACACTTTGGTAAATTAGGTTATTATTGTGAGAGAGATATTACTTACGTACTTTTTTCATTGAGGAGCCACCAAGAAGGAAAAGAGAAGAAGATTGCAAGGAGAATAGTGTATGCTTGGGAATTTCCATAGGGATTTCTTTTCTACATCTCTGCTTAGTATTGTATTCTATCTCTTTATGACTATTATTTGTTTTACCATGACAATGGTAGGCTAAACCTTATTGTTGGAGGGCTGTTTTGAAGCCCTAAATTTTATGACAATTATGTTTTGATTTTCGGAGATATGTGCTTGATTATGCTTATACATGCTTCAATGCTTATAGATAATTGTTGTGGAATAAAAACGAGGGTTTGATATTGCGGCTAGGTTTCGCGTGTATTTAATGATAGGGTTGGTGAGCTTCGAGCTTTAATGGCTGTTCTTGCGTTTAAGAGACTGAACGGTCCTCACAAGATGCCTACGTATCTCTGTATTGTTAGAGAATCAAGCCAACGTAGTTCTGAGTTGAGGGGTCTGACCCTTTATATAGGCTGAGAAGCCTTAGAGTTGTATTAGGGTTAGGTGACTTGGTGGGTAAGTCAGCCTAGAGGAAAGTTCTAGACCCCTTCCTTGTAGGAGTCTGTTTCCTTGTATGAGTGTATGCCTTGGAGGCTACTCCTTGTAGAGATAATGTTCTTATCTGACACTTATTGCTGAGCTGTTTATTATCCCTAATATTAATTACGAAATTAATATTGTAAATAGGGTTTGGGCCCACCTGGTGGCCCCACGTTTGGACCATTCCGGGTCTAATTAATGCCACATTAAATGTGTCTTTAGGGCTTACTTTTAGCCCATATCATTTGCCCCCCAACTTCTAGGAAAACTGATCAGGTTTTCCTTGAAGTTATAACGGCCTTAATTGAGACTTGGGTCAGGGTTCATTGCTCGTACGCGAGTATTTTCAACAATATCATCTTGGTGTAAAGCGTGGAGCGACCGACGCAATTTACGACGATGTTGAACGACACTAAACGGTGTTAAATGGCACTAGACAGCGCTAATCAGCCTTAAACAATGTTTAAACAGTGTTAAACAATGTCGAATGGCATAAAACGGCACTAATCGGCGCTAAACGGTGCTATACCGGCACTAAACGGTGCTAATCGGCACTAATCGGTGCTAACAGGCACTAATATGTGATAATCGGCACTAAACGGTGCTTAATCGGCACTAAACGGTGCTAGCGGGGGTCCGGGGGCGGCAGCCCCCGGGCGGGGTCCAAGGGGCGGCAGCCCCTGGCGGGGTCCAAGGGGCAGAGCCCCTGGCTGGGGTCGAGCTGCCAGGTCAGCTTGGAAATTTTTTATTTCCGAAGGCTTGTACTATTCAGAAATTATCGTTTCGAGCTCAATTTCGAGCTCAAACTGCCTCCAGATCGCAGCCATTTTTCTTGTTTCCTAAGTCATTTTCGACCTGGAAATTTCGAGGAGAAATCAGTGTATTTTCGAGCTCAATTTCGAGCTCAAACGGGGGCCAGGTCGTGGCTATTTTACAGGTCTTTTAGTTCATTTTCGACCTCGTGCTGGCGACCTCAAACCAAGGGGAAACGACCTCAAAGTGGTTCCAGGTCGCACAGATTTTTCACATTTTCTAGTATAATTACGACCAGAATTTACCAATCTCATTGTAGTATAAATCCGACCTCAACACAACACATAGACGACCTCAAATTAGGCCTAGGTCGTGTGGGTTTTTCATATTTTTCAGCTCGGCCATCACCCCTGCAGAAGCTCACCTCGGCTGATCCAATTCACACGACCTCATTCGGTATGGAAACGACCTCGAGTTTTCACCCAGGTCGTTACCTTTTCCCCGGCTTTTCTAGTCATTTTCAACCTCGGCGTGTCGACCTCGATTTTCATGTTTGTTCGACCAGGATTTGAATCCCAGGTCGTCTGTCTCGACCTCGAATCGTAGGTTAATTTCGACCTCAACTTGCCGACTTCATTTTTACGCGTTTTCAACCTCGACTTCAATACAGCACAAGAACGACCTCAAATGAGCCCCAGGTCGTGGGGATTTTTTACATTTCCCAATTCAAATTCGACCTGAGATTTGCGATCTCAAGCTATGTCATAACGACCTCAGTTTGTGTGGTGGCCTTCCTTTGTTTTTCATAAGTCAGAAACGACCTCAAATGGAATTTTCCAAGTCGCATGGTCGAGCTCGTACTTATACTAGAAAACGAGATCGATGGTTACGACCTCGTGCTTTCTTTTGGTAACTCCCAATCCTATTATGGACTTCAACGGGCCCTGTTTGGCCTTTAATTTTCAGGGGCTGGATCTAGATTTTCACATCGTTGGGCCTATAAACTTTTTAAGTTTTGATTGGGCCTTTCCTTTGGGTCAAAACAATCCCAAAACCTTAATTAGGTTTATCAATCTTGGTTGGGCCGTGACAGGCTTGGTGTTGTTGGGCCTTTTAGAGTCCAATTTGTGTTGATCACCACCCTATCATCGATCGTGATCACGGGGTATCTCAAATTTCTTTATAAACTTTCGTTGGATCATCACGATCTCTTAAACGCACCAAGCCATTAGGTTGAATTTTTGGGTATCAACCCTCGTCCTTCTGGGAGTATAATTCGAGTTAATAACAGAGGGGATTCTTTCTCTTTGGGACTTTCGAGTCTATAATCTTTCCAGATCTTGTTTCAATGATTGAGTATGAGCTTCACGAGCTAATTTCATCAATCTTCTTAAAAATATCTGTCGAATCATTGATGGAGGCCACCCTAGGCCTTAAGGGCTGTCATGCATATTGATGTATCAAATGTGCTTCATGAGCTAAGATTTATTATTTTGGACCTTTGAGGTTGAGGATAATCATCCTTGCAAGTGAACTTTTTATGATGAGCATTTAAACACATGGCTAATCATGCCCTCAGCCCTCATAGGGGTAGGAGCCCATAACTTGGGTTTTGTCCTGTTGGTGATGGTAACACCATTATAGAGATTCGTAATCATGTTAGGGTGTTTGCGATTGTAAGCAAAGTCACCCCTCTAAATTGGGGATACATCCCTTTAGGGTTTGAATCCATTCTTTGGACTCTAATTTAGTAGGTCTCAGTTCCTTGAATTCATGTTGTTAGAGGGTTCATCCCTTAAATAGTCGATGGTATGAGCAAGGGGACGTATTTTATGAGCAAGGGCTCTGCCCCCCAGGTGTTGCCCACACATCCCTTCGTGCACTTCTTCGAGTGTTTCTCTGGCCTCCTGGGCCTCAAGCACTTCAAGTACGGGATCACAAAAGATCTCTTGTACAGCAAACCCTCGATCAGGGTGTATCTTAAAGCTCTTACCAGAGTTTACGTGCTTCCATGACATCTTCAGGGAGCCATCTCGTTTCCAAGTGAGCCTTGATAGGATCCATCCCACAGCTTTGCACATCGATCGGTGTCACTAACTTCACATTGATAGTAGGGGTCTTCAAATCCTGAAAGTAAGCACTCCCAACATACAGCTTTCACAATCTCAAGTACTTCGTAATAGCTTTTTCCTTACCTTCAAATTTGCCATTCACTTGGGAGACTACCAATCTTGAATCTCCACAAGTTTTAAAGTTCTTGACCCTCAGGGTTGGCCAAGCCTAAACCGGCTATCAAGGCTTCAATCCTTAGTCTCGGAATACATTCTCCAGACTTTTCTTTGTTTAATCTTCTTGATTTTTGTTTTTGACGTTCCGTAAAAATAGAGCACCCAGTATTCCTTCATTCTTGTTTTCCAGTTCTTTGCCTTCTTGGGTTACTACCTCTTGCCCCCCGACTTCTTGGTTGTTAATGGTACATTCAACCACGAAGTCAGCTAAGGCTTGGGTTTTGATGGCCATCCTTGACTTATACTTGATGTCAAATTCTATTAATTTGATTGCCTACTTGGCGAGACTACCATTGGTTTTCGGGTTGTGGATTATGTTCCTTCACGGTTGGTCCATCAGGACTTCGTTTTCATAGTAGATAGGTTTTTGAACCTTGTTTTCCTTATTGATGAGGACGACACTCAATGCTTGCTCCTAACACAAGGTTTTATAGTTAGTTGTCAGACCTTCTTGGTTTTCTTGGACTCCTTGGTCTTGATTAAGGATGCATTTGGGTTCCCTGACCCTTGGTTGGGATTCGAGGTTTGTTGTTAGCCTTTCATGGCTTAAGTGGCCACATGTGGCTTAGTTGTTCATCTCATCTTACATCCAGGGTCCTTTATGGACTTGAACTTTAATTCGATTGTATTGTAATCTGACAATTGATCCTTCGTGGTCTTTTCTATGCACGAGCTTGTTTTCATTCATATGTTCTTTTATTTTCAGTGCTTGGTCATCTTCGACTTACACATATCAGGTGCTTGGCACATAAATAAGATCACATAATCAAAAAATGAAAAACAAACTTGCATTAATATCTTGAAATGGGTTCCACCCTTACATAGAGTATTACTTGTCCTACTCGGGGCAATGAGCCCTGGAATGGTTTCATCGAACCTTATTTCTACTTCTCCTAATAAAGATGAAGCTATGTCCTACTAAGATAACTTAAGCATGAGAAACTGAGGCATCCATGTCTTCATTGTCAAACTCACTCATGTCTTCAATTGGGAGGACCCGCTCCTCGACTCCATTAGGCCTTAACGCGGCTTTGTAACAGCTCCTAGCCATTTTCTGGTCACCTTTATGCTCTCCAACACCATTCCTGGTTGGGAACTTGATCTTCATGTGATAGGTTGAGGCCACAGCCTTAAAAGCGTGGAGTCCAGTCCTCCCGAGGATAGCGTTGTAGGTGGAAAACGCTTTGATAACCGAAAAGTTCAGCATCCGAGTGGCCTCCTTAGGCTCCTGCCCAATCGTCATGGGCAACTGAATAGTTCCCTCAACTTTAGATTCTACCCCATTGAACCCGTATATAGGCGTGTTGGACGGGGTCAACTGAGAATCATTGTATCCCATCTTCAGAAAGGCCTCGCGAAACAGAACGTTCACAGATGCTCCGTTGTCTATCAAGACTCGCTTCACCTCTGAGTTCCCAATCACGGGTGTTATGACCAGCGGGTCATCGTGGGGGAACTTCACCCCTTCAAGATCTGAATCCTCAAATCCGATCGTTAACTCGGTTCTTGCACGTTTCGGTGCTTCTTCGACAATGTGCACCACCTCTCTAGCATAAGCCTTCCGAGAGTTCTTGGTTGTCCCAGCCGCAGTCGGGCCTCCTGAGATCATGTTGATCACTGGCCCTCGGGGCTGTGGGGTGCGATCCCGATCGTCGTCGTTCCTATCATACTCTCTTCTCTGATTACCACGATCTTCACCCTTAGTGAAGTGGCCCAACTTCCCTTTACGGATCAAGAACTCGATCTCATCTTTGAGTTGCTTACAATTATCAGTGTCATGCCCTACATCCTTGTGGAATCTGCAATACTGATTTTTGTTTCTCTATGTGGGATCACCCCTGAGTGGCTTCGGCCATCAGAAATCCTTATCCTTTTCAATGTCCAATAGGATTCGACTCCTGGGAGTGTTCAACCTTGCGTATTCAGTGAACCTTGGTCCTTGGTTCTTCTTAGGAGCAGAGTCGGAGTCCTCACTAGTTCGGGGATACTTGTCCCTAGCACCATATTCCTGGTCATCCTACTCCTGGTCATCATACTCCTGATCTTGCTTTCGCTTCTTGGAGTTCCCGTTGCCTCCATTGCCCAACGTGGCTTCCTTCTTCATGCTATCCTCAGCCTTAATGTACTTATCAGCCCTTCGTTGGAGCTCATCCATGTTCTCAGGGGGATGTTTTGCCAGTGACCTCTTAAAAAAGAGATCCGTGGTTCCATGCTGCAAGGCTACCATAGCCACCTTATTTTCCAAATCAGTGATGTTTAGGGTCTCCTTAGTGAATCGCTTGAGATAATCTCTCAGGTTCTCGTTCTTCCCCTGTACTACATACATAAGGGATGCAGAGCTTTTCTCATGAATTCTTCCGCTAATGAATTGACTGACAAAAGCGGTACTCAATTCCTTAAAAGAGCTAATTGAATTTGGAGGTAGACGGCTATACCAACGTTGCGCCATGCCTGACAGGGTTTGGGGGAACGCCCTACACTTAAGGGCATCGTTAGCGGGCTGCAATAACAATGCGCTCGTAAACGTTCTCACATGAGTTGCGGGATCCCCCGTTCCATCATAAGCTTTTATTGTGGGCATCTTAAACTTTCTGGAGATATGCGCGTTCATCACCTCCTCAGTGAACGGAGGGGTCGGATCATCGAGATCTCCTTGTGGCATCAAGTCTTTGGGGTTACTCTTGGGGAGTTCCACCCTTGTAGTCCCTCTGGTTGGGGCTTCAGCCCTTCGGCGTCTCCTTGAAGACCTCTCCAAATCTATGAAGGGAATCCCTCCTGAAGTCGGAGGAGGTCGAGTCTGATTAGGGTTCTGTCTTTCTTGCTCCCTTGCTTGGTCGTCCTTCAGCTTCTGAATCTCAGCTTCATAAGCCTTAATTCTCTCTGCGATTGTTAAAGGACCATCACGGTTTGCTGGATTCCTCCTCAGAGGTTCCTTACTAGCGCGTCGCCTCCTTGGGGCTTCGTCTCGATCATCGTCTTCAGACGACGAATCTTCAGTATAAGGACCAGAGTAATCATAGTATCCTGGTTCAAGAGGGGCCGGACCTCTAAGATAAGGGGGTTGTTGTTGCCCATGGATCAGCCGAGCATGACCGCTTGGTCCAGGATCCCTTGGATCCTGGGGGTAGTTAGGCAGCCCATACAGTGGGTTGGTGTTGACAGGGAGTGAAGAAGTGGAGAGGCTATGAAGAGGCGGGCGACTACTCAGAGGGAGGGGAGAGACTATCATCTGGAGCGGGTTAGTCTCCTGTCCTGGAGGGACGATTTCTGGTTGAGATCCCTCAGCATGGGGATTCGTCCCTAGTGGTTGAGAGATCTGAGTATGAGGATTCGTCCCTTGCTCCGTCAATGGAGGAGCAGAAACTGATGGGATAACAGTGCCAGAGGTGGGCTCGGTTGAGACCGGTGTTGTTCTTCGAGTGGTAACCATGGTTGATGTCTTATTCCCACAGACGGCGCCAAATGTTGTGGAATAAAAACGAGGGTTTGATATTGCGGCTAGGTTTCGCGTGTATTTAATGATAGGGTTGGTGAGCTTCGAGCTTTAATGGCTGTTCTTGCGTTTAAGAGACTGAACGGTCCTCACAAGATGCCTACGTATCTCTGTATTGTTAGAGAATCAAGCCAACGTAGTTCTGAGTTGAGGGGTCTGACCCTTTATATAGGCTGAGAAGCCTTAGAGTTGTATTAGGGTTAGGTGACTTGGTGGGTAAGTCAGCCTAGAGGAAAGTTCTAGACCCCTTCCTTGTAGGAGTCTGTTTCCTTGTATGAGTGTATGCCTTGGAGGCTACTCCTTGTAGAGATAATGTTCTTATCTGACACTTATTGCTGAGCTGTTTATTATCCCTAATATTAATTACGAAATTAATATTGTAAATAGGGTTTGGGCCCACCTGGTGGCCCCACGTTTGGACCATTCCGGGTCTAATTAATGCCACATTAAATGTGTCTTTAGGGCTTACTTTTAGCCCATATCAATAATCTTGAATTGACTGTGGTATGTGGACATCCAATTAGGTCATGTGATTGATTTATCTGTAAAGTCAATTAATCTTTCTATGTGGTCCATGGGATTAATTGTATCAGTGTGTAATTCGTTTTAGCCTTTCTATGTGGTCCATGGGGCTATACGAATAGCAGAGCTTGTTTCTATGTGGTCCATGGCAAGTTCTCTATAAGTATCTTTCAGGGCATATTACAAGAATTTTAGAATTATGTCATGAGTTTAGTGGTGGATTAACATGCTTTCCAACGTGCTTCCTTAATTGTTTACAAGAGAATTTTGCTTGCTTCATTCTTAGTTTAATTAATACGTAGTTACAAAACAAAAATCATTTTGAATTTGACAAAATATAAGTAAAAGTGAACCCTTGATCCTTGGCGTTGAACGATACCCTTACTTATTCTAAATTACAAACGACACAAAAAGGGTTTAAATTGAGTCACACCAAGTATCCGTCTAAACATTACCATGAACCATGATTTTTTTGAAGATCACGGTAAGAAGATTAAATCAACAAACAAACAATGATCATTGGGATGAGAATATATAAATTTATATGAATTTGAACCGTTCTTTACTATAAACTCAAATAAGTATTCTACTTCCAGTCTTCCACTATATTAAAGTATGTTGAATTATTTTCCTTTACAAATTCAAACACTTATTCTACTTCCAATAAAAAATTTAACTATATGTCATTTCTCTAAATTCGAACTCTTCTAATTAATAAATTGAGACTCCTATTATACTTCTGGTAGAATTTTAATTATATGTAAACCTTATAAATTTGAACTCTCCTTCTCTATAAATTCGAACATCTATTCTACTTATAATATATTAAAATTATTTTTATTTATTTATATTTTAAAATTCAAAAATTCTACAAAATTAGAAAAATAGATTGAAACAATCTTAGAGCACCAACTAAACTCTCGCGTATCCTCCTTTATATATATAACTAGTCGATAAAGCCGCGCTTCGCGACGGCGTTACAATATTTTTTAAAAAATTCAATACATTTACGTTATATTATAATATTAATATTAAATTTTAATAATTAAATAATTTTCTCTAATGAATCGATTTCTTCGTTAATACGATTTTTTCGATTGAGCCACTCTATCGTTAAAATCGAAATTTCAACTTTAACATATATTATAAAGACTTATATAATAATTTTTATCCATAAAATCGAATCGTAAAAATAAAAAGAAAAATATTATGAGGGTAGTATCAAATTCTAATAGATAATACAGTCTTTTCTAGTGAGTCGTCTTCTTGTTAAATACGTTTGAAGTCGGTCTCATTTGGAACCGAAATTCTAACTTCATTATATAAAGAGAGTCAATTCCAAATTTTATATTCTTTAAACTTTCTAATATTTATGGATGTTTAAAAGATGAAAATACATCTTATAAACCAAACCAAACCAAACATACCCAGTATATCCCACATGGAGCAGGGTCTGGGGAGGGTAAGGGAATAATATTTTTATTGATATATTTTTCTAATGCTAGTATAATTAACTTGTATAAAAATTAAAATAAAGGAGGATTTCTAGGGAAAAAAATATATAGTTTTAAAAAATCGTATAAGACCTCACCATGCACCGTCCTCGTATTCTACTTTTAATAAAACATTTTATTTTATGTATTCTTTATATATTCAAACATCTTTTTTACGATCTTCTATAATGAATCGTTTTTTCGTTAAACACGATTATTACTATTGATATGCTCTTTCGTTAATACCAAAACCCTACCTTTTACATATATCACTTGTATGATAATGTTTGTCCATAAAAATCAAATCCTAAAAATAAAATAAAATTTATAACATTAATATGATATTTTAATAGCTAATATAATCCTTTATAGTGAACCGTCTTCCCGTTAAACAAGTTTCGAGCCGCTCTTATTTAGGATTGAAATTTCAACTTCATTACATATTATTAATGATACTTATCTTACACAACAACTTTTTTCCTTAAAATCAAAACCTAAAAAATAGAATGAATTCCAATTTATACTTTTTATTGACTTTCTAAAATTTATGGAGCTTTAGAAATGAAAACACGTCTTATTTTCTCTGTATATTATAGATAGTCCGGTATTTATATAGGATTCCTGCATGAGAGTGTTATTTTATTATGTTAACACATCAATTCTTTTTTTTTTAATACGATGACTTTTTTTTATGACAATAGTATTGGATTTATGAACCTATTCTACTTTTAATAAAACTTTTATTTATATGTTTTTTCTAGAAATTCGAACTCTAAATCTCTACAAATTCGAACTCCTAGCTATTCTACTTCCAATAGAACTTTTAAGTGGTTTTTTCAAAAATACCCATCCTTCAAATTATTTTTTTAAAAATACTACCACTTTTGAAACTATTTATAAAAATACCTTTCTTTAATATTCTTTTTTCAAAAATACGGTTTGCAACCTGTGCAACCATTGCAACCTCATTTATAACTTCTGGCGGCGCAGCCCTGTGAGTTGCAAATGAGGTTGCAACTGAAAACTGGAGGTTGCATTGGTTGCAAAAATACCAACCTTTGCAACCAAAAACTAAAAGTTGCGGCTAGCGCCGCCCATATATACAAAAGGTTGCAGATAGTATTTTTGAAAATAAAACTTAAAAAGGTAGTATTTTTGAAAATAAAACTTAAAAGATAGTATTTTTGTAAATAACCTTTAAAGTGGTAGTATTTTTTAAAATAGTTTTATAAATGTACTATATTGGGTAATTTCCTAACTTTTAATCATATGCGTTATTGATAAATTGTATATACTTATGGAAGTAGAGAGAATCAGATGAGAAGTAATCAGAAGGAGAGATTTGTATTGATATATTGTGTGTTACAAGAGTACGCAGACATTCTTATATATAGACTAACTTACTACAATAACGTAACTGCTTACATCATATATACTACTGTAGATCTTCTGACTACTAACTATGTTGACAATTTGACACTCCCCCTCAAGTTGATGCATATATATCACTCATGCCCAACTTGCCAATAAGAGGATGGAGCATCTTCTGATTTAAACCTTTGGTAAATATGTCAGCTATCTAGTCCTCCGATTTTACAAAATGAATACCAATGGTATCATTATTGATCTTCTCTTTTATGAAGTGTCGATCAATTTCGATATGTTTGGTCCGATCATGTTGAACTGGATTATGTGCAATGGCAATAGCGGCTTTGTTATCACAATGTAGCTTCATTGGAGTTGCAGATGCAAGTCCCAATTCTTCTAGGAACAATCTTATCCACAATAATTCACGTACACCTTTAGCCATAGCTCTATATTCTGCCTCAGCACTAGATAAGGCCACCACAGGTTGTTTCTTGCTTCGCCAAGTAACCAAATTGCCACCAACAAATGTGCAATATCCTGAAGTAGATCGTCTATCGTCTTGACATCCGGCCCAATCTGTATCTGTATAGCTTTCAACCCCGAGATGATTGTTTTTAGTAAACATTACTCCTTTTCCAGGAGCAGCCTTAAGATACCTTAATATCATATAAACTGCATCCAAATATGGTTGACGAGGATCATGCATATACCTACTGACAATTCCCACTGCATATGATATGTCTGGCCTTGTATGTGCAAGGTAGATTAGTCGACCAACTAACCTTTGATATTGGGATTTCTCGACAATTTCACCAGCATCTCCACAAAGTTTATGATTTGCTTCTATTGGAGATTCTGCAGGTCTACATCCCAACATCCCTGTTTCATTCAGAAGGTCAAGTGTATACTTCCGTTGTGAGAGGAAGATGCCACCTGAACTTCTAAAGACCTCAATACCAAGGAAATACCGTAGTTTTCCTAAGTCCTTCATCTCGAATTCAGAGGCAAGCTTGCGTTTGACATTAGTAATCTCACAGGTGTCGTTGCCGGTGATCACAATATCATCGACATAGACAATCAACACTGTGATTTTTTCATCTCGACTTTTTACGAACATGGTGTTATCTGAGTTGCTCTGTTTGTAATCAAATTTAATCATTGCTCCCTGAAATTTGCCAAACCAGTCCCTTGGAGATTGTTTTAGCCCATAAATAGTCTTCTTTAGCTTGCATATTTTCCCAGTGGTCACAGCTGTAGAAAAACCCGGTGGAATGTCCATGTAAACCTCTTCTTTCAGGTCTCCATGTAAGAATGCATTTTTTACATCCAATTGCTGAAGTTCCCATCCAAGATTTGCTGCACATGATATCAAGACTCGGATAGAGGCTATCTTTGCTACTGGAGCAAAAGTTTCCTGATAATCAATCCCGTAAGTTTGAGTATACCCTTTTGCTACAAGTCTTGCCTTGTACCTATCAATCAGTCCATTAGGTTTCTGTTTAACAGTGAATACCCATCTGCATCCTACTACCTTCCTTCCAGCGGGAAGATGAGTTAACTCCCAAGTGCCATTATGTTTCAAGGCATTCATTTCTTCTATCATAGCAACTTTCCATTTAGGATCACATAAAGCATCCTGCCAAGTATGCGGAACAAAAACACTAGACAAGGATGACACAAAAGCAAGTGAAGATGGAGATAATGCATTATAAGATACAAAGTTCGAGATAGGATGGTTAGTGCAAGAACGTACACCCTTTCTTATAGCAATAGGAAGATCCAAAGTGGGATCAAGAGTATTACCATTATCAGGCTCAGTTATAGGAGCTGTAGGATCTGCAGGATCTGATTCGAGGTCAGAGGTCTCTGGATGTGGTAAAGTGGTGATATCATCATTTCTTCGTCTAGAGTATGTAATCAAATCTGGTATGCCAAACTTATTTAAATCATCTGACTCATTATTCGTCGGCAACGATTTTGAGCTAATGTTTGGAATAGGTATATTCATGAACGGAAGTGATTCACTATCAAGAGGACTGTGATCTGACTCATTTGTTTCATTATCAAGACTATGTCTGTTTATCTCCCCCTGAAGCAAAGAGGAGGAGCCCGGAGAGAAGTAAGAAATGGACTCCCAGAAAGTAACATCGTAACTGACAAATACCCGACGCGAGGGAGGATGGTAACATTTATACCCTTTCTGAGTGGGGGAATATCCAATGAAGACACATCTAAGGGCCCGAGGATCAAGCTTATCTCGAGAGGGTGCATGGTTATGAGCAAAACATATGCTCCCAAATACCCGAAGAGGAAGTGGATGAGAAGAGGGTGCAGGAACACATGACAATGGTGTTTTGAATTTTAGAACCTTGGTAGGAAGACGGTTGATAAGATAAGCAGCAGTCATGACTGCCTCTCCCCAAATATATTTAGGAACATGCATGGTTAGCATAAGAGACCGTGCAACCTGTGTTAAGTGGCCAATTTTTCTTTCGGCTACCCCATTTTGTTGAGAAGTTTTAACACATGTAGTTTGATGAATAATACCACATGTGTCCAAATAAGATGTAAATGGACCTCCATATTCAGTACCATTATCACTTCGAAGGATTTTAACAGAGGCATCAAACTGTGTTTGTAGCATGTGATGAAAAGATTTAAAACACTCGAAAACTTCATTTTTTTGTTTTAGAAGATAAACCCAAGTTAATCGAGAATAACAATCAACAAAGACAACAAACCACCTATACCCATCATGTGTAGGATTTCTAAATGGACCCCAAACATCAGTATGAATAATAGAAAACAAGGTAGAACTTCTTTTATTTCTGGGCGGATAAGTTGATCTTTTATGTTTAGCCAATTCACATGGTTCACAGAAAAAATCTTCCTTATTACAGTGTTTTACTAAAGCGGGAAATAGATGTGTTAAAACACCAAAGGATGGATGACCTAACCGTCTATGCCATTGATACAAGGATTCAGAAACAGAATTAGATGACACCTGATAATTTGAAGGAGAAACAGAATTCCCTTCCATAACATAGAGACCATCGACCACTTTACCACTGCCAAGGACCTTGCCTGTCATTAGATCCTGAAATACACAGTGGGAAGAAAAAAAGGTTACTGAACAATTGAGGTTGTCAGTAATACTGTGGATAGATAGTAAATTTGCAGATAAAGAAGGAACATGCAAAACATCTGATAATGGTAATGATGATGAAAGACAAAGAGAGGTGCCCTGTCCATGAATAGGTGCAAGATCTCCATTGGCAACACGTATATTGCCTATTTTGTCATGATATGATTCCAGAATACTAGAATCTCCAGTCATATGTGCTGATGCTCCTGAATCAATGATCCAAGATGTTGGATATTTATCGGAAGTAAGATGACAGGATATACCTGCATGAGCAGAATTAGCTGTAGGAGAAGGGGTCTTGATCTGTGACATAAATTGGCGGAAGGCGTTGAGCTCTGAAGCGGTCATTGTCCCTGTTGTAGAGTCAGGCTCGCATTCTGAGGTAGTATGATGGGCATTAAAGGAACCCCTACTCATGCCTCTTCCAGATGAGACACCATGGTAACCACCTCGGCCACGTCCACCTCGTCCACGAATTCTGAGATGAGGGTGCAGAATAAAACATGTCTCACGAGTGTGGCCTAACTTTTTGCAGTAGTCACATTGAATAGATCTTTCTCCAATTACAGCTATTGATACATGCTCTGGTTGTTCTGGTTCTGATTGCTGGACACCTTTAGTTAAGAGTGCAGATCGATCAGAAGAGACCATTGGGGTCATACTTTGCTTTCGGCTTTCCTCTAGCCTGACACGACCATAGGCCTCTTCCACAGTGGGAAATGGGACTTGTCCGATAAGTTGATTTTTAATTGAATCATACTCATCCGACAATCCATCAAGAAATTTCATCACTTTTTCTTCAGTGATCATCTTCTGATATTTTTCTTGATCTTCAGCAGTTTTACACTCAAATATAGTGTAGTGTCCCAATTCACTCCATAATGATGTTAGCTCAGAATAATACTGAGCTAGTGTGCAGCTTCCTTGAGTCAATGCCCACATCTTTCGCTTCACCTCAAACCGCTTGGCTACATTCCCGGAGAAGGAATAAGTCCGAGTAAGAGAATTCCACACATCTTCAGCGGTATCAATGAAGATATAGCTTTTTCGAATATCTACCTCCATGGAGTTAGATAACCATGAACACACCATGGCATTTTCAGAATCCCAATCATCAAAGTTTGCATCATTCTCCTCAGGCTGTTTAGCTTTCCCATTGATGTATTTCATCATTTTATGAGATTTTAGTGCCATTGTGCACGCCTTTGACCATTCAAGAAAATTTTTTCCATTGAATTTAGGACTCACGAATGGAGTACTATGAAACCCCGATTTATTACTCCTTAAAGTAGTATCTTCACTCACGACGGTAGAGTCAGCAGTATCCGCCATCACAAATAATATATACTATTTGTCTATATATATAACAGATGCGTATGACTAATATAATATAGTTTATATTAGTAAAATGGGTCTGTGTTTCTCTCTATCAAATTCACAGCAATACCCTATTATATAACATACTACGTTTAACACACTGACAGCAAATTCAATGTATCTATATAATCTATACACACACTGACAGAAAAAATCTTGACAGGAAAAATATTTTCTCAGATTCAAGAAATAGTACCACGATTAGATTCGGAATTAGGAGGAGAACAAGAATCCCTGAAGACAATTTTTCAAAAAATGGCCAGAACAGGGCTCACGCGCCGGCGCGTGAGCGCGTCTGGCGGCGCAGCGGCGCGTCTGCCGGCGCGTGAGGGCGCGTGACTTGAAGGTTTTCCAGTTTGCTTGTTCCTGTAGTCTCCTCTTCCAGTGCTCTACTCAGTGGTATATTTGTATTTTTGTTTTGATAAGTTTCGAATTTCTTGAATTCTTGACAGTTGGGTTTTTTTTCTGTACTTCTGATTTCTTCTGTATCTTTGATAGGTGTTTCCCTAGGATAGTTGATGCTCTGATACCATGATAAATTGTATATACTTATGGAAGTAGAGAGAATCAGATGAGAAGTAATTAGAAGGAGAGATTTGTATTGATATATTGTGTGTTACAAGAGTACGTAGACATTCTTATATATAGACTAACTTACTACAATAACGTAACTGCTTACATCATATATACTACTGTAGATCTTCTGACTACTAACTATGTTGACAATTTGACAGTTATTAATACTTATTCTACGTCCAATAGAACTTCTAATCATATGTCTTTCCTATAAATTTGAACTCTTCTCCTCTATAAATTCGAACACCTATTCTATTTCTAATATGTTAAATGAAAATTTTCTACTTCTAATAGAACTTTTATTTGTATGTTTTTTCTATAAATTCGAACACTTTTTCTCTATAAATTCGAACTCCTATTCTACTTCCAATAGAACTTTTAATCATATGCATTATAAATATTTATTTTACTTCAAATAGATATTCTAATCATATGTCTTCCATATAAATTAGAACTCTTCTCCTCTATGAATTCGAACACCTATTCTATTTCTAGTATGTTAAATGATAATTTTCTAATTCTAATAGAACTTTTATTTATATGTTTTTTCCATAAATTCGAATTCTTTTTCTCTATAAATTCGAACTCCTATTCTACTTCTAATAGAACTTTTAATCATATGCATTATAAATACTTATTCTACTTCCAATAGAACGTCTAATCATATGTCTTCCCTATAAATTCGAACTCTTCTCCTCTATAAATTCGAACACCTATTCTACATCTAATATATTAAATGATTTTTTTTACATTTAATAGTGTTTAAAATTCTAAAATTTTATAAAACTAAAAAAATAGATTGAGACGTTTTTAGAGCGCCACCTAAACTTCCTTGTATCCTCCTATATATATATAGGGTCCTACTCCACTACAAACTAAAATTAACTACAAACTAAAAACTAAACACTAATCTAATATTTCAAGCTAATCTAATGATCAAACTAGGGGTACCCCAATACAAAAAATGCTTAAAATAATTGGCTCTATCCAACAAAAAAAATAAAAAATAAATAAAAATAAATAAAAAAATCACTGTTCACGTGATGACGTGGCAGTGGATTTCACTGGTTAACGGTGCTTCGCACCTTCTTGTACGGCGCTTCGCGCCTTTATCATTCTAAAGTTGTAAGGAATGGCAATCAATGGTAAAGGCAATAGACGATTGACGGGTGTGTCGAGGACCTTCGGCCCTCATGACTACCTAACTCATCCGTTTACAGTCTTAAATGCTTCGCATTTCCACGGCAGGGATTTTTTTTTTTTTTTGATTTTTTTTTTTATTTTTTTGTTGGATAGAGCCAATTATTTTAAGCATCTTTCGTGAAGGTACCCTTGGCGGGAAACTTAGAATAGATGAAATATAATTAATTTAGTGTTAGTTTGTAGTTTGTATTTAAGGATTGGTTTGTATTTGAGCAAAAGCCTATATATATATATATATTGATAGATATTGATAATTAACTGATTACCTACCTAAAACGTATCATATTTTCTAACTAAATTCCTCATTTTCTAGAAATATCATGGGCAAAATTTATGTTTAAATCAATTTATTTCAAATTAAAAAAAATCATATAATATTAAAAAAATTCATATATCGCACGAATTTTAACTTAGTTCAATATTAAAAATAGTTTTTAGAAAAATTTAAAATTTTAATTTAGAACACTTTGTAGTACATAAAAAGAATCCAACCCTTGTAAAAATATATCATTGGTGTAAAGAATATTTTCTATTAAATCTAATTACAAACTGGGTGAAAAACCAAAATACCCACATTTTAAGTCCGCGTGTCCAAAATACCCGCCAGCAAAAACGTCCGCCCAAAATACCCACGGACCACGCATTTCTCACATGCGTATAGGGGGGTACGCATGTGAGAAATGCATGGAGTATGGACACGCATACTCACGGTGCGTTGTCTTCGTAAAAATCAACTAAACACTCTGTGAACAGTACTCTGAATACGCATGTTGAGCATGCGTGGTGTGAGATGCGCATGTCCAACATGCGCATTCACAGTACTGTTCATCTCCTTCCCAGTCACCGCCGGAACAATTTACGACCAAATTTGTGACCATTCGTTCAGTCATTTCTAGGCTTCGATCACTAGCATGTTATACACCAAAATGCTCGCCTCCTTACCCTCTACAACTTGTGACCATTCATTTTTCATTTCTTTCACCGGATTCAAAAGCCCCAAACCAAGCTTTTTTTCCAATTTAGTTTTCAGATCTTCTCATACATGCCCCTGCGAGGCCAGAATCAACAAACCAAACGGGGTAAAAGTTAGAGGGAGGTGTGGGATTTATTTTGCTTCCCTAAGAAGGACTGGAGGTTGCCGGAGTGTGGTGAACGGAGGGGTGGCGACGTAAAGGCGATTTTGAGGGAGAGATAGACGCCGGAGCTGAAAGTGAAGAAATGACGTCAGATGACGTCAATACGCATCAGCTGAATGCGTAACCAGCAACACGCATTATGAAAATGCGTATGTAACATCCCGGATTTTCGGGATATTACTTCTAAATACGAAACTTAAATAAATAGAATTCTTTATTCAAATAATCCAAAATTAACAAAAGTCAAATCCAGCGGTTAAATTCAATATTCTAAAATCATCAAATCGGAGACGCAGCTCCACAAATCCAATATTCAATATCTAATAAAGTACCAAATCCGATAAGTCTTTTCCAATAATAGCATCTAAATCAAGTAGCACGGAATTCACATAGTTCGAATCCTTAATCTTAATAAACTTCCAAAAGTCTGAACCTGAAACATATTAAAACAATGAGCTGCGAAGCCCAGCAAGTAACCATCGCCCAACGGTTCAAAAACAATATTTTAAAAAAAGAACAAAATTTCTGAAACTTTAAATCGATAAAAAGAATCTAAACAGATAAATCATATTTTATTCCAACAGTTCTAAATTACGGCCACACTATATACCAGTGACACGATTATATGTTCGATGGGGGCCAGTTTACGTCACTCGTTAAGTCTTACTCAACAAGATATCTATGTGTTCCGGAACGTGCGTAAACCAGTTCTATGATTCTATATGTCACACTATCCAGTGACCGGATTCTATGATTCGATACGCAACTAAAACTGGGGAATTCTAAAATAATTCTTTTCGATTTAAAATCAATTTTCGATATCACAAATTTCGATAACTAAATCAGACAGATATTTTGAAACATAAGAAAATGGATTTTATAATAATAGTGAGCAACGAAAAGTCACTTACCTCAAAAACGACCAAACACTGATGTTAATATACGAACAAATCCTAAAATTTACTCCTCTGTCCCATGTAATTATTTACATTTGCGGACCAATTTCCGGCACGGATTTCAAGGTGCATTTTAAGGATAGTTGTATAACTTATTTTTTAAATTTTTTTTTGTATAAAAATAGAACAATCATATTTTTATACAAAAAAAGAAAATATTAAAAATAAGTTATAGAATTATCCTTAAAATGCACCTTTATATAAAGAAATGGATGGAACGGATGGAGTAATTAACAATCAATTAACAATGATAACACCAACAAAATCATATATATGTTACACTTAGTCGAATGTAAAGTTAATACATTAACATGAATCTAAACAAGTTGCACTAGTCCACATGCATGTATACAGTAACTTATGTTATCCTCTTCTCTTTTCACTAAATTAATACTCCTTCCGTCTCAATATGCTTCTCTCGTTTGATATGTCGGGATTGTTCATAACATGAGACAAATTACTAATTTACGTCTAATCTATAAGACCAAATATAGTCATGAGTGATCTTGTAGGATTCGTATTTATGAGTACTTTAATACAATGAAATTTTTATATTTAAAATTAATATAAAATTAAAGATATTAATAATTAAAAGTGTGCATTGGCAAATGTGTCCAAGAGAAATGGGAAAAGTTTTTAGAGACAGAGGGAGTAACTTAGTACATGCACAGATCAACTTCAAGTATTAATCACAATTTGTAACATATTATCCAATATAAGCATATATATCAAGCTTCCACCTTATCATGTTTTGGCCATTAATTTAATCAAATTGTGTGACTTGTCAAAATAATAAGTATGCATGTTGATCGAAGCAGAAGACCACAACTACAATCAATAGATAGCAACGTTAACTTCGTTTTATAATAAAACTAGTCGATAAAGCCGCGCTTCGCGGTGGCGTTATAATTTTTTTTAAAAAAAATTAATACATTTACGTTATATTGTAATATTAATTTTAAATTTTAATAATTAAATATCCTTTTCTAATGAATCGATTTCTTGTTAAACACGATTCTTTCGATTGAGCCGCTCTCTCATTAAAATCAAAATCTCAACTTTAACATATATTATAAAGACTTATATAATATTTTTTATCCATAAAATCGAACAATAAAAAAAATTATGACATCAGTATCAAATTCTAATAGCTAATACAATCTTTTTCTAGTGAGTCGTCTTCTCGTTAAATACGTTTTGAGTCGCTCTTATTTGGAACCGAAATTCTAACTAATTATATAAAGAAAGTAAATTCCAATTTTTATATTCTTTAAACTTTCTAATATTTATAGAGTTTTAAAAATGAAAATAAATCTTATTTTTTCTGTATATTATAGATATTCATGTACTTATTTACAACTTCTGCATGAGAATGTCTTTCTGTTATGTTAACATATAAAAAAATTTAATTCGAAGACTTTTCGTTACGGGAATAATATTAAATTTATGGATATATTTTTCTAATGCAAGTATAATTAACTTGTATAAAAAAGATAAAATAAAGGATTTCTAGGAAAATAGATATATAATTTTAAAAATCGTGTAAGACGTCTCCACCGTCCTCGTATTCTACTTCTATTAATAAAACATTTTTATTTTATGTATTCCTTATATATTCAAACATTTTTATACGGTCTTCTCTAATGAATCGCTTTCTCGTTAAACACGGTTATTACTATTTATCTGCTCCCTAGTTAAGACCAAAAACCTAACTTTTACATGTATCACTTGTATGATAATGTTTATCCATAAAAATCAAATCTTAAAAATAAAATAAAATTTATAACATCAAAATGATATTTTAATAGCTAATACAATCTTTTATAATGAGTCGTCTTCCTGTTAAACACGTTTCGAGCCGCTCTCGTTTGGGTCGAAATTCCAAATTCATTACATATTATTATTGATACTTATCTTACACAACAACTTTTTTCCTTAAAATTAAAACCTAAAAAATAGAGTAAATTCCAATTTATACTTTATCTAGACTTTCTAAAATTTATGGAGTTTTAGAAAATGAAAGCACATCTTATTTTCTCTTTATATTATAGATACTCCTATTTTTATTTAGGATTCCTGCATGAGAATGTTCTTTTATAATGTTAACACATCAATTCTTTTCTTTTAAATACGATGACTTTTTTATGATAATAGTATTGGATTTATGAATAAATTTTCCTAATAGAAGTATAATTAACTTATATAAAAAATATATAATTTAAGAAGATCATACTTTCTATAAAATATTTAGTTATATGGATGCTCTATATATTCAAACACATATTCTACTTCTAATAGAACTTTTATTTATATGTTTTTCTATAAATTCGAACTCTTATTCTCTATAAATTCAAACTCCTATTCTACTTCCAATAGAACTTTTAATCGTATGCTTTATAAATACATATTCTACTTCCAATAGAAACTTTTATTTATATGTTTTTTCTATAAATTTGAACTCTTATCTCTATAAATTCGAACTCCTATATTCTACTTTCAATAGAACTTTTAATCATATGCTTTATAAATACTTATTCTACTTACAATAGAACTTCTAATCATATGTCTTCCTATAAATTCGAACTCTTCACCACTATAAATTCGAACACCTATTCTACTTCTAATATGTTAAATGATATTTTTATATTTATAAGTGTTTAAAATTCTAAAATTCTAGAAAATTAGAAAAATAGATTGAGACGATCTTAGAGCGCCACCTAAACTCCCGCGTACCCTCCTTTATATATATATATTGACATTAACGAATTGAATTTACGAATAATAAAATAAAAGTAAATCATGTGGAGCAATTAATCTAACATATCCAAAACTAATAAAAATAATGACTAGCATACAATTACCGAATTGTTATCATGGCATACTACCACACAAGCACATAAGTTCAGGAGGCCAAACACATGCATTATATTTGTATTAGCAGACTGATTTCACTAATTAATCCAACTAATTCATAATATGATATATATATATATATATATATAGGCTAGCGTTCAAATAGAAACCAACCTTAGAATAGAAACTAGAAACCTACACTAAATAAATTATATTTTATTTATTTTAATGGCCCCGCTAGGGGCACCTTCACAAAAAACTTATAAAATTCTTGGCTCTATTCAAAAAAAAAAAAAAATTACTGTTCACGTGTCACGTCATCACGTGAACAGTAACTTTTTTATTTTTTTTTATTTTTTTGTTGAATAGAGCCAATAATTTTATATGTTTTTTGTATTGGGGTACCCCTAGTTTGGTCATTAGATTAGCTTGAAATATTTAATTTAGGTTTAGTTTCTATTAGAACAAGACCCTGTTATGGAGTACTGTTTTAATTGGAGTACTTGGAGTACATATACGTTCTGCATTCAAAATTTTGCAAATTTTATTATTTTGTAAAGCTTATTACGTGAATATCATTATTTCATTGAAAATCTTGAAAATTTTGTATGTTTTGGTAACAAAATATTGCAAAACGAATTGTTCTGCGAAACACATTTGTGTTGCAAAACATATATGTTCCGATTGCAAAACATAAAAAATTTTCAAGATGTACATATTGCAAAACATACATGATTTTCAAGATTATAAATGAAATTATGATATTCATGTAACAAGGTTTGCAAAATACTAAATTTTAAAATATTTTGAATGCAGAACGTATACGTACTCCAAGTACTCCAATTAAACAGTACTCCATAGAATTTTACTCTCTCTCTCTCTCTCTCTCTATATATATATATATATATATATATATATATATATATATATATATATATATATATATATATATATATATATATAGGAGGAGGTTCAAAAGAGAACCCTCCTTAGGAAGAGAACCAGAAGACCCTCCAATCAACCATTGATCTTAGAAATAATCCGATGGTCAGAATATTTTTCATGTAAATCAATTTTATTTTCTTTTTAAATCAAAAGGGCAAATTTGACAACTAAATTTACAAGATGTGTGTATCAATTAATACGGTTTACCAATCAAAAAAATTTCCTTAACTAGTGTATCAATCAGATCATTCTAATTTATTGGCTACCATTTATAGATAAACTCAAATTAACCAAGTACCATCAATTATAAATTTATGTAAATATGCTTAGATTTTCGAAGATCCCTATATTCAAATTCTCAATCAAATTCTCAACTACGTTCAAAAATCATATCATATTTGTGTTGACTTTCATAAAATATAATTTGATATTAGGCAATAATTTACATTGTATATCATCCAATTTTTTATATGGAAACAATCAAGCATATTTTAAGAAAATCTCGTGAAACACTTAAGAGAATCTGATTTAGTCATAATAACCACACATGAATGCTATTTTAAGTAATTAATATATTTTTCAAAAGATACTTAATTGAATCTTGCGCCATCATAAAAATAATATACAAGTATGTTAAAAGGAAAGAAATCAAAGCATATTTAATACATCTCTTTTAAAAGAAAACAAGTCAAGAAAATAATTCATATAACATAGGGAATCTTGGTGTATTATCTAAGGTTTCTATATAAAAAAATTGACATATTGATGTGAAACACGTAAAAGAATCTTGGTGTATTAGCTAAGGTTTCTATATATAACTTAATTTTAAAAGAAATGTATTATGGGTGATCAAATGGGTGTTTTTTTAGGATGTTACAAATCGAGCCATAGAGTATTATGGGTGATCTCGGTGTTCTTGCTAGCCTAATAATTGTGTTAACGAAGATTCTATTCAGTGTTTCAATTGATTATCTGATGATGAATATGAGCAAATAAACACACTTATATTGGTTGAAAAATGGCATAATCTATAAAAATATTTTTAACTTTTTATTTTTTTTCCCAAAGAACATGTTATATAACATGTAAGGAAAAAATTGTGTTTCCTTCAAAATTTCAAAATTTCCGATCATGTTAAATGGTGTAGGTATGTACAATCTCATTTATATTGACTTTCCAAAAAATACATTGAAAACCTATTTATTAGGAATTTATCAATGATTTATATTACACCCTTTTCTAATTTGCAAAAGGAAACAAATCAAAGCATATCATAAAAAATCTTTACAATACATTTTTGTATGAAAGGAACCAAATATAATCATATATCATATTAAATTGTAAAGATATATATTCACTCATATAATCAAGTAGAATCTCGAAAAACCTAGTAGAATCTCGAAAATATAACAAAAAATTGACATATTAATTTGAAACACGTAAAAGAATCTTGGTGTAATACCTAAGATTTCTATATATAATTTAATTTCAAAAGAAATGTATACTTTTTCTTTTAAAAAATTAAATATATAGAAAAATTATGTAATATACCAAGATTCTCTTAGGAATTTTGTTAACTACGCTGAAAGAATTTCTAAAATATAATAAAAAAAATTGACATATTGATTTGAAACACGTAAAAGAATCTTGGTGTATTACCTAACGTTTCTAAATATAACTTGATAGAATTTTAACATTACTTAATAGAATTTTAAAAATATACTTAACAAAATCGTAAAATATAAAGACACCTAGTAGAATTTGAAGTGTAAGATTTTGTAATTATTTTTATAATTTAATAACTTCTTTTTATAATTTTTTTTACATGATACGTATTCAAAATATTTTTCAAAAAATAATCGAAGATAAGTAAATATATAAACAAATTGTCAAAAATTACAAAATGAAATTGTTTCAAAATAAATACCAAAAGAGTAGAATCTAAGGTGTTATACTAATTGTTTTTATTGAAAAATGATATTACATGATAATTTATCCAACACTATAAATAATTCATGTACAAGATAATTTATCCAATACTATAAATAAATATTTCTTAAAATATAATTTTTTTATAAAAATATTTTATTGATCTATAATAAGTTTCGAATATAGTTATGTACAACACTATAAATAATTTATCAAACATTTAAGAAAATCTATAGAATATTTTTTTCGAATTAAAATTCAATTTTTTATAGAAAGTTTTCTAAAATAATTCTCAAAAGAATCTCGAAAATATAATAAAAAAATTGACATATTGATTTGAAACACGTAAAAGAATCTCTCGGTATATTACCTAAGATTTCCATATATAACTTAATTTTAAAAGAAATGCATAATTTTTCTTTTAAAAAAATAAATATATAGAAAAATTATGTAATATACCAAGATTCTCTTAGGTATTTTGTTAATTAGAATCTTGGTGCATTACCTAACATTTCTACATATAATTTGATAGAATTTCAACATTACTTAATATAATTTTAAAAAATACTTAACAAATATATATTGATTTGAAACACGTAAAAGAATCTTGGTGTATTACCTGAGATTTCTATATATAACTTAATTTTTATAGAAATGTATAATTTTTATTTGAAAAAAAGAAATATATAGAATTATTATGTAATATACTGATATTCAATTAGGTATTTTGTTAATTACTCTGAATAAATTTCAAAAAGATAAAAAAAATTGACAAATTGATTTGAAACATGTAAAATAATCTTGATTTATTACCTAACATTTCTATATATAACTTAATAGAATTTTAACATTAGTTAATAGAATTTTCAAACACTTAATAGAATCGTAAAGAATCAAGACACCTAGTACAATCTATAGTATAATATTTTGTAATTATTTTTAAATTTTATTAATTTTTTATAATTTTTTTACATGACATGTAGTCTAAAAATTTAAAAAATAATAATTAGAAATGAGTAAATAAATTATGAAAAATTTGTCAAAAATTACAAATTAAAATTGTTTCCTAATAAGTATCAAAATACCTAGTAGAATCTAAAGTGTTATATTAACTATTTTTATAAACAATGATATTAAATTATATATTAAATTATAATTTATCCAACACTATAAATAATTCATGTACATGATAATTTATCAAATACAATAAATAAATATTTCTTAAAATTTATTTTTTATTAAAAATATCTAACTGATCTACAATAAGTTCCAAATATAGTTATGTACAAGTACATCACTATAAATAATTTATCCAACATTTAAGAAAATCTATAGAATATTTTTTGAATTAAAATTGAATTTTTTTATAGCATTCTAAAATAATTATCGAAAGAATCTCGAAAATATAATAAATAATTGACATATCAATTTGAAACACATAAAATAATATTGGTGTATTACCTAAATTTCTATACACTATATAACTTAATTCTAAAAAAAATGTATAATTTTTCTTTTAAAAAACGAAATATATAAAAGTATTGCGTAATATATCAAGATTCTCTTAGGTATTTTATTAATAACAATGAAATTGTAATATTATTTTAATTAATATTTATGTTAAGTTTCTACTAAATATTTTATTGAACTAAAATATGTTTTGAAATTTTGTGCATTTATTCTGCATAGATTCTCTTAAGTGTTTCATTAATTTATATCTTGCCATTTATTAAATTATGCTTATGTAACTTAATTTTACACGAAATGTTTGGTTTTTGTTTAAAAGAAATACATAAAATTATGTAATACACCAAGATTTTCTTAGATGTTTTCTTCATTATTTTAAAATCGTAATATAATTTTATTAAATATTTACATTTAAAGTCTACTATAGATTTTATTGGTATAAAATAAGTTTCCGTATAATTATGTACAAGTAGAGCATTATAAATAATTTATCAAACATTTAGGAAAATTTAAATAATGTTTTTCCAAATTAAAATTCAATTTTTATAGCATGTCTTTTAAAACAATTATTGAAGAAATCTCAAAAAGATAATAAAAGTAAATAAATTGAAATATTGATTTGAAACACGTAAGAGAATTTTGATGAATTTTTATAATATTTCTACATGTAGCTTAATTTTAAAAGAAATGTATAAATTTTCTTTTGAAAAAATAAGTATATAAAAACATTATTTAATACACCAGGATTCTCTTAGGTGTTTTTCAGTTTTATTTAGATTTTATTGATTGGGAACACGTAAAAGAATCTTGGTGTATTACATAATATTTTTATATGCAACTTAAATTTAAAAAAATTGTGCAATTATTTTTAAAAAAAAAATATATATATATATATATAACTATTATTTAATACCGAGATTCTACTTTTTCGAATTATAATTTAAATTTTTTATAGTTTGCATTTTAAAACAATTCTCGAAGGAATCTCGAAAAGATAATAAAAGGAAATAAATTAATACATTGAAACACGCAATAGAATCTTGGTAAGTTAGATGATTTTTTTATATGTAACTTAATTTTAAAAGAAATGTTTATTTTTTTAGGAAAAGAAAATATATTAAAATATTATATAATATACCAAGATTTCCTTAGGTATTTTGTTAATTATTTTAAAATTGTAATATAATTTTATTAGATATTTACCTTTAGATTCTACTAAATATATAAAATAAGTTTCGTTATAGTTATGTACAAGTACAGCACTATAAATAATTTATCCAATATTTAAGAAAATTTAAAAAATAAGTTTCCAAATTAAAATTCAATTTTTATAATATGCATTTTAAAACAATTCTCGAAAGAATGTCAAAAAGATAATAAAAGTAAATCAACTGATATATTGATTTGAAACACTTAATAAAATCTTGGTGGCTTTTATAATATTTCTAACTGTAACTTAATTTTAAAAAATATGGACAATTTTTCTTTTGAAAAAATAAATATATAGAAATATTATGTAATAGACCAAGATTCTCTTAGATGTTTTTTTAGTTTTATTTAGATTTTTTTCGATTTTCTACTATATCTTAGATTTTGTAAAGATATTTCATAATAATTTTTCAATGATCAATTCAAAATTATTATAATTCAAACTTTTTAATATGTGTTATATTAATTTATCAAAAATTATGTTAAGTGTTTTTTTCAATTCACTAAAGATTTCATCAAGTGTTTTCAGTAATTTATTAAATATTTTGTTAAGTGTTTTCATTAATTTATTAAAGATTTCGTTAAATTGTTTTACTAATTTATTAAAGTTACTGTTGAGTGTTTTAATTAATTTGTTAAAGATTCTGTTAAGTGTTATTATTACTTTATTCACGATTCTGTTAAGTGTTTTATAAAACTAAACCAAATAATATGCAAAATATTCGACTAAATCTCATTTGGTCAACCCATGGTTTTAAGGATACCTAAAAAAAGGTCAATGAAGTGACAAAAAAAATAAAATTAAGGTTACACAAAAAAACAAGATTTGTTGCAACATACTTAAAAGATTTTTAAAATTTTTACAAGAACACTTTAAAAAATCTTAGCACAGAATCTTTTTTTTGGTAAACAGGAAATATCATTGCAACTACATGCTGCAACTTACACAGCTCAGTACATGCTGCAGGGTATTATATCAACTAACAAACACCTCAAAACAAAACGACAATTGCAAACATTTCAAAGCGCTCCTTATTGCTTGTTCCAAAGTTCTAGTCGGGGCAGTTTGAGCTTGGAGATAATTCAGTTAGCTTAATTTTGTCAATACTGACCTTTTCTGGAAACACCGACCTAGGACCATCAATAACCTCGCCTAAACCAAAATTAGGTTCAACCAACAGAGGATCATACAAAATATCCCTCCTCAAGTCAATGCTAAGACTTTTAAGTTTATACTTTCAGCAATACTAAGACCTATTTTATTTCTTAAATCATTCTCTGAAACTTTTAGAGCAGCTTCCTCAACCTTAAACCCAATCTTCATACCTTCATTACAATGATCTTAAACCTTATCCATACATCTCATCTCCACCAAGGGTCTGCGTTCCGTCACATACTTTCCACTGCTCAAAACCTCACATCGGGAAGAGGAAATATGATCTAGTTTTCCAGGAGTTTACTTGCAAAATATATTCTCTATTTGAATATGTGAAGGTCGAGAATCTTTACAAGGTTCAAATGATGAAACCTGCTTATTCAGAATAGCATTTCCTGAGGAGAACTATCTGGCCCCATTCTTATGAATACAACATCTCTAATCAGTTTTGGTGGTCGCATTTCAATCTTTCTTCTAGGTCTCTTCTCTGTACAGTTAACAACCTCTTTACCATGAAAAACCAATCGCGCTGTAGACCTGCATCAGGTGATCATGATCAACTGTTAGGCGCTTGGAATTGGACAGCATATCTAAGCCTTCACAACAGCCACGCTCAAGTGAGCGTTTTGGGCGCACTCTTGAGCAATTTTGCCTTCACAACAGCCACGCTCAAGTGAGCGTTTTGGGCGCACTCTTGAGCAATTTTCAGACAAAAATATTCTCATCAACCTTAGCTGCAATCAGCCTTTTGTAAATTCAGTCCTGGAATGTAGTGACGCTTTAAAAGATACTACCTGCCTGAGAAAAAAGGATGAATCATCATATGCAAGATCGAAGACTGCATTTGGAAAGACACGACACCATGGTACAAGATAACAAATTATTTAAACCCTAAGAGAAGGAAATAATATAAAGCGCATAGCTCAAACTGATTACATACACATTCAGAATACTGATAACTCCACAAGTCATATCACTTTCTTAATTGTGTCAAAACATGGACAGAACAGTAAAGTAACATGAACAAATATAAATACAAATAGAGTGGAACACATGGTGTTTAGCTGTCTCATGGAAGTCATAGGTAAATGAAGAGGACAGTGATCTCTTAACTACTTTCATCTCTTATTCACCAAGAATCATCGGGTCAGCTAAAATCTTTATTACAAAGAATCCCTATCATCAATAAAACACTTTGTAGAATCCTTATCATCGAGAACACTCACCATATATTTACAAGAACTGAACAATAAACCTTAAAATCACAAAAAAAACCCTAGATCAGTTAATCATAATCATATATACAAGAATACACAAAGAACACTAAATAATCACAAGATTTCAATGGTTAAGAATCGTACAAATTAATATAAAAAAATGTCACCTACTCATAGTGTTGATTTTCTCCGGTGTTCTTGATCTGCTTTTCTTTTCAACGGATGTAATGATATGTAATAACAAATCGCAATCATGTTATTAAAAGGAAAGATTATCGGTTAATTCTTTCCATTTTCACAATGATTATGATTGGTATCCGTCAAGATCAACTAATTGTGATTGTTTCCAAAATTAACAGAATCGGAGATATAGAAAAGATTGAAAATGTTGTATTTATGCCCATGTATCTTCAAAATAACCACAAAACTGCCACTATATTTTTCATAATCTTCTAATTAATATTTTATAATAATCAATGGTCAGGATTGAGTCTTCTGGTTCTCTTGCTAAGGAGGTTCTCCCTAGAACCTTACCCTATATATATATATATATATATATATATATATATATATATATATATATATATATATATATATATATATATATATATATATATATATATATATAATCAGTAATTAGTAGCTAGCATGATGAAACCAAGAAAGTAAATTAAATCCTATATATAATTGGCGTAAGGCAATTTAGGTGGTCTGGTCTGGTCGTCAGGATATAAAGGTAAGTACATTAAAAATTAGAAATGGGCTAGAAAATAAGTTGGCCAAAGTATTGGATTAAAAGCTAAAACTATCCTCCCCTAACAAAAAAGCTAAAAGTATGCTACTAATGGTATTTTTAATTTAACAAATAATATCAAAAAAGGATGCACTCAAATAAATAACATATGATAAAAAAGAACAAATTAAAGTTAAAAAAATTATTGTTTACTAAAATTATTACAAAAATAATTTATACTAAAGTTTAAAATATAATTAAAAAAAGCTTTACCACAAAAAAGAGTTTCAATGAAACCTTTTTTTTTTAAAAAAAAAAGTCATAAAAATATTTAATTTTTAGATTTTACAACAAACATGTTTTTAAAATTTATACTAACAAAAGCCAACATAAATCAATAAATTAGCATTTTATTATTTTGCAAAGATTCTAGATTCGGTACTAAAATTGTAAATAAATTAAAAACAATCCGAAAATCCAAAATAAAATAATCAATAGAGAATCTAAATATAATAAGTACAAAAATTCCTATAATAATTTAATAATTTAAAAGTTACAAAATATTAAATTTCATCAACAATAAAATCTAAAGTAAATTAATAAAGAATAAACTAATAAAATATTCATCATCAACTTAATTAATTGTTATTATTACAGGAAAAATAGTTGTAGTAGCACAAAACTTACACACAATTAACAAATAAGGATAAAATAACAAAAAACCATAATGAAAAATAAATCACAAATTCATTCTTTATATAAAATAGGCAAGTATACAGAGCATTCCATAAGAATTTCAGTAAATATGAAACATTAAAATATATTATATTTAAGTTTGACAACAAATATGTTTCTAATATTAACAAACAAGGATAAATTAGCAAAAAATCATAATTAAAAATAAGTCACAAATTTATTCTTTATATATAATAAACAAGTAAACAAAACATATCATCAGAACTTCAATTTAAAAAATAATTTTTAAAAAAAACAAGAATGTACATTTAATTACAAAATAAAAAAGAAGTTTTAAAAAAAAATATATGGTAAAAAAAGATAATAAAAATGTAATAAAAAAACCTTTGACACCAAAAATTCAACAAAATAAAAGGGATAGTTTCAAAACTACCCATGTGAACTATTAGATTTTTAAATATACACTACCAATCTTTCTAAAATTCTAAAAATACCGACCTTGTTTTCAAAATTCCAAAAATACTACCTTCTTCAATTGCAACTTTTGCAACCTCATTTGCAACTTTCAGTTTTCAAATTTCTGATTTCATGTTCTGGGGTTCAGATTTCATTTTCGATCTCTTGTTTGGACTCTAATATATATATATATATATATATATATATATATATATATATATATATATATATATATATATATATATATATATATATATATATATAGGGGGCTACTCCAATACAAACCTCCTTAAAATACAAACCTACAAACCAAGCATAATCTAATATTTCAAGCTAATGTAATGATCAAACTAGGGGTACCCCAATACAAAAAATGCTTAAAATAATTGGCTCTATCCAACAAAAAAAAAATAAAAAAATAAAAAAAATAAAAAAAAAATCACTGTTCACGTGATGACGTGGCAGTGGATTTCACTGGTTAACGGTGCTTCGCACCTTCTTGTACGGCGCTTCGCGCCTTTATCATTCTAAAGTTGTAAGGAATGGCAATCAATGGTAAAGGCAATAGACGATTGACGGGTGTGTCGAGGGCCTGCGGCCCTCATGACTACCTAACTCATCCGTTTACTGTCTTAAATGCTTCGCATTTCCACGGCAGTGATTTTTTTTTTTTTTCAAATTTTTTTTTTTTTTTGGTGGATAGAGCCAATTATTTTAAGCATTTTTTGTGAAGGTACCCTTGGCGGAAACCTTAGAATACATGAAATATAATTAATTTAGTGTTGGTTTGTAGGTTTGTATTTTAAGATTGGTTTGTATTTGAGCACTTGCCTATATATATATATATATATATATATATATATATATATATATATATATATTAGAGTCCAAAAAAGAGGTCGAAAATGACATCTGACAAATGGAACTTGAAATCAGAAATTTGGAAACTAGAAGTTGCAAATGAGGTTGCAAGGCCCCGCCAGGGGCACTAATAATTGGTGAATTTGGGTTGCAAGGCCCCGCCTGGGGCACTCATAATTGGTGAATTTGGGTTGCAAGGCCCCGCCAGGGGCACTCATAATTGGTGGATTTCTGATTTGCAACTTTCAGTTTTCAGTTGCAAAAGTTGCAACTGAGGTTGCAAAAGTTGCAACTGAGGTTGCAAAAGTTGCAATTCAGGTTGCAAACCGCAGTTGCAACTGAGGTTGCAAAAGTTGCAACTGAGGAGTTGCAACCTCAGTTGCAAAAGTTGCAACTGAGGTTGCAAAAGTTGCAACTGAGGTTGCAAAAGTTGCAACTGAAAACTGAGGTTGTAAAAGTTGCAACTGAGGTTGTAAAAGTTGCAACTGAGGAGTTGCAACTGAGGTTGCAAAAGTTGCAATTGAGGTTGCAAAAGTTGCAACTGAAAACTGAAAGTTGCAAATCAAAAATCCACCAATTATGAGTGCCCCTGGCGGGGCCTTGCAACCCAAATTCACCAATTATGAGTGCCCCTGACGGGGCCTTGCAACCCAAATTCACCAATTATGAGTGCCCTTGGCGGGGGCTTGCAACCTCATTTGCAACTGAGATGCTACGAATTTCTGATTTCAAGTTCTGGGGTTCAGATGTCATTTTCGACCACTTTTTTGGATTCTACTATATATATATATAGTAGAATCCAAAAAAGTGGTCGAAAATGACATCTGAACCCCAGAACTTGAAATCAGAAATTCGAAAACTGGAAGTTGCAAATGGGGTTGCAAAAGTTGCAATTGAGGAAGGTAGTATTTTTGGAATTTTGAAAACATAAAAGTATAATGAGGTAGTATTTTTGAAAAAAATGATTTTATAGAAGTGAAAAGATAGTTGGGTGGTAGTAAAATTGGAAATAAAAAATATCTAAATGTAGAAAACTAAAATCAACAATAAAATTCAATATAATGCACATAAAATAAATATATATTAACACAAAAACATAAAAAGATAGTCCAAAATTTCTTTAAAAAAAGTACAATTACATGTGTGTTCACAATTACATAATCACATATACATATATAAAAAATAGTTAAACCAATAAATTCCCACATTTATAAAGTATATTACATATATTCTAATAAAATAGAAAAAAATTTCAAAAAAAATATGAAATATTAAAATATATATGTTAGGATAAAACTTAAAATATAATTTACAAAAAAAATCGTTTACCAAATAAAAGGGCTTTAAGAAAAAATTCTTTTGCTAAAAATCATTAAAGTTTCTATTTTTAGGTTTGACAATAAATATGTTTAAAAAATTTAAATTAAAAAATATGCGAACAAATCAACAAATTCTTACTTTGTAAAGAAAAAATTTAAATTAAAAAAAGTGAACATAAATCAATAAATAAACATATTTTAAATTAGAAAACAATCTAAATACCCACAAAATAAATTTATATTAATATCTAAATATATTACAACATAAAAATCCCGGATTTATCTAAACAAAAACACATAATAAACACCACACATGTGAAAAATATAAAACTAATATGAAAAAATAATCAATATTCAAACAAATTAAAAAAAAATTAATACCACACATATTTCCAAAAAAGTTTAAAAAAATGCCTTAAAAACTATAAAAACACTATAACAAAATATCTAAAATTTTAAAGATTATCGTTAAATTACATAATCAAAAAAATAAAAAAAATAATAAATTATTACATTAATATAGTACCTATATGTTTCAAGTATATCATATGTAATCTTATAAAATAAAAAAATCAAAAATTATTATGAATACTAAAAAATATTTTTGCCTAAACTTTGAAATATAAATTATAAAAAAACCATTTACAAGAAAAAAAATAAATGTTTACTTACAAACCATATAATATATGTATTTTTATTATTAGAAGTAAAAATAAATTATTCAAAATGCTATAAAATTAATTTCTTAAGAATTTTTTTTTAAAATCAAAATTGAACTATAAAATAGTAATAAAGTTACCTATGCGATGCACGGGTATAAAGAGTACCGGTATAAAGCTAGTAACAATAATTCGATTAAAACACGTAAAAGCACGCATACATGTTTATTTAGTCAAAGGAGAGAAACGCACCTCTTGTACAAATTTTCTGTACAAGCTTAATTTTATAATAAAGGGGTTCTTATATAAATATACAAAACCTAATTTTATTCGGATAATTCTTAAATAAAAGATTTTAGCACACATAATTAACTTAATTTAAAATGATATTGATTCACTAAATTATTCTTACTCTTCTTTCCAAATATAACGAATCTTATCCTTTAAAATTCTAGAATTTTTAAATAAAATAAATATATAATTAAAAATTACTTTAAAATCTAAAATCTAATTTTAAAAATAAAATAAAAATTACGGATTTTACAGCGTATCTCAATATACGCAGGAGCAGTACCTCGTGAGCAAAAAGGGCGGACGTTCCCACATAACGACATTTTAGACAAGGGAACTAAGTGATGTATTTTGGTCATTTTCTAATACAAACTCGCAGAAAAATATAAGTGCAGGGCCTATAAGGAACCAAATTTGTTGTTTTCGTACGTCCTTACAAAAACGGAATTAATTATATTTTACATCTCAACCTTTACTTCGAATGCAAGTTTATATAAATAATTTGATAAACTATATTTTACATCACCTAATTTTAAATTATAAATTAAATAACAACTCCTTATATGTTTTTTTTACCAAAATATTATCATTTTTAAAAAATATATTGATAAATGCAATATAAAATTATTGTAGTGATTATATAAATTTTAGAATTTTATATGTAACTAATTTTATACTTTAAAAGTTAAAATTTTATTTTAATTTTTAACTATTAATCAATAATAATATATTTATAAGAAATTGAATTAATAGGTTTCAATTAAATATAATTGTGAATATTATGATATACGATACATAATAAAATCATTAAAATATATTTATGCGATCATAAAATAGCACAATTTGACATCATATTTATGAAGATAAAAGTTAAAAGTGATAGTATTATTGATTGAAAATGTATAAAAGCTTGTGATTCAACTTATAACATAAATTTAATGGATGTAAACTGATCACTTAAACTTATAACTTAAATTTAGAGGATGTAAATTGATAACTTAATCTTAGAGGATGTGAATTATTATAGAATGATAGAGCCATGAGTAGTGATAACTTAAACTTACAACTAAAAAGAATCCAACCCTTGTAAAATATATTATTAGTGTAAAGAATATTTTTATTAAATCTAATTACAAACTCGCAGAGAAATATAAGTGCGGGGCCTATAAGAAATCAAATTTGTCGTTTTCATAAGTCCTTACAAAAAAGGAATTTAGGAGTACATTTTACATCTCCACCTTTACTACGAATGCAAGTTTATATAAATAATTTGATAAATTATATTTTACATCACCTAATTTTAAATTACATATTAAATAACAATCCCTTAATATTTTTTACCAAAAATACTATCATTTTTAAAGAGTATATTGATAAATGCAATATAAAATTATTGTAGTGATTATATGAATTTTAGAATTTATACATGTAACTAATTTAATATTTTAAAAATTAAAATTTTATTTTAATTTTTAACTATTAATTAATAATAATATATTTTTAAGAAATTGAATTAATAGGTGTCAATTAAATATAATTGTGAAAACTAAGATATACGATACATAACAAAATCATTAAAATATATTTATAGTATTATAAAATATATAAAATATGATCATTGCACAATTTGACATCATATTTGTGAAGATAAACGTTAAAAGTGATAATCTTATTGATTGAAAATGTATAAAAGATTGTGATTCAACTTATGACTAAATTTTTTTTGTGAGAAAAAAAAACTTATGAATTAAATTTAGGGGATGTAAAGTATAATTTAGAAAATTATGTATATATAATTGAATTTGCAGTAATTAAGGTAGAGGACGTAAATTGTTGTAGTAATAAACTAAAAAGAAATGAAGTAAATAATGATGGCTCCAAAAAAAAAGGTGGGGCCAGATAGTTCCACGTGATCTGTCTGGGAGAAAAGGCCCCCAATATCATAATTTTAGAGTAACTGGTTCAAAATATCATAATTTAAAATATTGGCCTCAAATATCATTTTAAAACATAATATAATTCAGCATTTTGTTTTTTTTTGTTTTTAATACGCGCCGAAGCGTGTAGCGTTGCCACTCTCCGGTGCAACCAAAACAATAATAAACATAAGTTAAAGTTGCGTCTGAGCCGGAAACAATACTTCGAATAGCGTTTTGACAGTAACACATTTTGAACTAGCATCTTTAAATTTGATTTAGGGTCTACCCTACACCCTAATTTATCCTGATTTTTTTATAATTAAAATTGTATTTTTTTTATTTAAAAATTACAATTTAATTAAATTTAGGGATTCAACAATTAACTTTTGGGGTTTAATGTTTCCATTTTGGGTTTAGAAATAATCGGAATGACGAATAAACCGTATACGAACTTAGGGTTTATGGTTGTTTACAACCCTAAACCCTAAATCCTAACTTATCCTGATTTTTAAAAGCGTTAGCGTTTAAAAATCAGGCTGTCGGATTCAATTTTTAATTAAAATTTTTAAATTAAAAAAATACAATTTTAATTAAATTTAGGGGTTCAACAATTAACTTTAAGGGTTCAATGTTTCCATTTTGGGTTTTAGAAATATTCAGAACGACGAATAAACCGTATACGAACTTAGGGTTTGGGGTTAACCCTAAACCCTAAGCGTTTAAAAATCAGGCCGTCGGATTCATTTTTTTAATTAATTTTTTTTTAATTTTATCAATATTGACTTGGGTTTCAACCGTTAACCTTTGAGGTTCAATAGTTTCATTTTGGGTTTAGAAATATTCGGAACGATGAATAAACTGTATACGAACTTCAAAAAAAATATAAATTTATATATGTTTTTTTTTTGTGAAAAAGTTTATAATTTAATTGATTATTTGTAAATACGTTTTTTAATATTTTTTTCCCAAATATATATTTAGAAGAAAATAAAAAAGAATAAAAAACAAAAACAAAACAAAAACAAAAAGGAAAAAAAACCAAACCAAAACGCCACACTATGTGGCGTTCTTCCCCAACACTCTGCGTTTACTTTAAAAAACATAGTCTAAACTTGTGTTTTCAAACAAGAAAACAAAACAAAAAAAAAAACTTCCTTTAACAAAAAAAACCAAAACACAGTTTAATATTGTGTTTAAAGTGATATTTGCGACCAAATTTTTGATCTTTGATATTTTGGACCATTTCGTTTCAGATTATGATGGATAGGGTGTTGAACCCCTGTCTGATTGGATTGAATTAGATGATGATCCACAATTCCAAATCTAACCCTGTAATCATATCATAGCCGTTACAAAGCCGATCCCCAAAAGAAAAGAAAAATCACAAGGGCATTTCCGTAACTTGACTCCCACCAACCTCCTTCCTTCCTCTGGTTTCCACTCTAGTGTTGCTACAACACAGACTCTCCTAGCTAGAATAACAAATCACTCCTCAAGACCTCTAAACTCAACCTAAACTCAACGTATACACACACACAAGCAAGCAAGCATGGCTGAACAAGCAGTAGCGACGAAAACGGAAGCAGTAGTAGTTGGCGGCGGCGGAGAGACGTCGGAGTCAGGCGGAGGGGCGATGAGTAGTGATAGAATGATGGCGATGATGATGTATAACAGAGGAGTGAAGAAAGCCAAGAAAGAGAGGAGCGGATGTACTGCGAAAGAGCGTATTAGTAAGATGCCTCCTTGTGCTGCTGGTAAACGTAGCTCCATTTATCGCGGCGTCACTAGGTTGTTGTTGTTTTCCTCTTTAATTAATTAGGCTTATTTATTTTTGTGTAACTGGATGTTACTAGTATTAGTTATGATTAATTTGCAAGTTGTTTCAATTTGGTTTTATTAAGTTTAGGGAACCTTATCCTATAATTTGTGTTAATACCTTGAAATGGACTGATATTTGGTAATTGAGGATTATTATTGTGGCTCAAAAGATTAAGTAATATGTAAAGTGATTGATTAGTAGGATGTTATAGATTTTATTCTATATGTTGGAAATGTCTTTTTAAATGCCGGCTAGGTTGTTGATTTTCTTATAAAAGTACTCTCACCGCTTAATAGTTTGATTTAGACGCTACATTTTCAAACTTGTAGAATTGGCTTATACTCTTTCTTTCTTTAGGTTATAGATTTGAATAAATATGCCCTAGCTTGGCTTTTGCCACCGGTACTGTCGATACAGGTCCGGTTAGTAGACCTTGGAATAAACATCATCCTAAAATTGGTTCTCCCTTACCAATCCTAAGTAATTTCTTTTCAGTTACTGTTATTTTACACTATTTTTGATCTATTTTAATTTAATTTTGTTTCATTAGATATAGTTAATTATGGTGAGGTGATTTGATTAAATTACAAATTGTCTCAATTTGTCTTTAAGTATGGGGAACCTTATTTTCTGGTCTTAAAAAATGCGTAAATGGTGTTAATACTTTAAAATGGATTGATTTATGTTGATTGAGTGTTCTTATTGTGGTTGATAATTTAATATAATATGTAACAGTTAAGCGATTTTTAATAGGTTCTATTTTAGACTCAGTAGGCCCGCAAATGCCATAGCTGGGCTTTTACCACCACTTCTGTCGATACATGTCTGGCTAATGAATCTTAGAATAAACATTATCCTCAAAGTGGGAATCCTTGATAATCTGATTCGTACGCTTGATAATCTTAGAATAAACATTACTCCCTCATATTTGTTCACTATTTCCCCCAACATCCCTTCTTTCTCCATAAATTTTGGTTACAATTATTCATTCCATTCCTTCCTTATTCCATTCTCCCCAAGTGAACACAACCTAAGAGTACTACTAGCATTAAGCATTTAAATCATGCATAAATAAAAAAGAAATGCCAAAATGAAGTGTGAGACGCGTTTATGTAATAGTTTCCTTTTGAAGACTCGACTGAACTATCTAAGAAAGACTGAAATGGATACGGAGCCAATGCTGGCATGATGTAATGTTTGTTTTTGCTCTATTCAAGGAATTGTTTTTCAGTCTTAAGCATTTAAACTATTACATCATGATGGCATGATGCTAGCATTAAGCATTTAAATCATGCATAAATAAAAAAGAAATGCCAAAATGAAGTGTGAGACGCGTTTATGTAATAGTTTCCTTTTGAAGACTCGACTGAACTATCTAAGAAAGACTGAAATGGATACGGAGCCAATGCTGGCATGATGTAATGTTTGTTTTTGCTCTATTCAAGGAATTGTTTTTCCAGGTATCTGATATTTAAAATAATTTGTATTGCTTTCAGTACCTTGTGTTTCTGCTGAAGAAATGAAAGTAATTTTAAAATACTCTATTAGACAAGACTTGATGTGAGGTAGCATGTGTTATATTTCCTTTTGTTTAGGAGTTGAGATATTGGGACAAGTTATTTGGGCAACTAAACACAACTATTTTATGATCTTTCAATAACTGCTGCTGTTCCTCTACTTTGTATAATATATATATATGACCAATTCTGTTATGTCTAATTCGCTATAATTTTTGTTTTCATGTTATTAGGCATAGATGGACTGGTCGTTATGAAGCTCACCTTTGGGATAAAAGTACCTGGAATCAAAATCAGAATAAGAAAGGCAAACAAGGTCTGTATTTTACATAGATATGCATGTGCGGTTCTTTTCCTTGCATTTGCTGGTCAGGACGTATTACATTGATCTCAAAGTTTTTCCATATGCTGATAATATTTAGTTGTCTATGTTGCATGGAAACTGAAAAATATCCGCACAACACATGTTTTCAACAGTTTATCTTGGTAAGTTTCTTTTGTATATTTCATTCCCCAATTCAAATCATTAACGTTGAAGTGTGTAGGAATGTTTTTGTAACATGCTTTCTTTCTCATCATGCCTGTAGGTGCATATGATGATGAAGAAGCTGCAGCCAGAGCATATGATCTTGCAGCCTTGAAATATTGGGGCCCAGGGACGCTCATAAATTTTCCGGTGAGACATAGCAGATCTGATATCTCCTTCTGAACAAATAAAACCTCTGAGTTCCATCTTTTCCTCGTATTTCATTAGATATACTGCTGTTGAATATAGATCATTGAAATCGGAAGTTGTAGTTTATTAGGTTATACATGTGTAATTAACCTTCTAGTATGACTGGTGACTAATGCGAGGATGATTTCTTTTGAATTTTCTTTCCACTTTAAGGTCTACATCTTACTCAATATTTAGGTCTTGGGGTGGACAATTTTTTGGTTTAAGCTGACAATTTTTTACTCAATTGAACAGTACATCTTTAAAATGATCACAGGTTACAGATTACACAAGAGATCTTGATGAGATGCAGAACCTCTCAAGGGAGGATTACCTTGCATCACTTAGAAGGTTTGTACATGCTTTAAAGACCATGAACTTATTGGAAGGGTATGATTGCTTATGATACTTGCTTTATTGCAGAAAGAGTAGTGGTTTCTCAAGAGGTACTTCTAAATACCGTGGGCTTTCAAGGTATGGATGTGACTGTCTATTAAGGGTTACATATGCTTAATGTATCAAAATTCCAGAGTTGGCATATGCTACCATTCCTCATTGATATTACTTTGCATGTGTCCTTGATATAATTCTTATTCCTTGTGGCGTAACAAATCAGTCGATGGGACTCATCAGTCGGTCGAATGGATGGAGCTGATTACTTTAACAGCATAAATTATGGTAAGCAATACTGGGAAGATCTACACAGAAATTAGACAACCTCATTGTTACCACTTCAAGAGAGCATTGAGAGGTTTATTGCACTCTAGTAATATTACTTCACCTTTTCATGTTTCACAAACAAGTTTTCCATCTTCGGAAATATAGGTGATGATGCAACTACAGATGGTGAACTTGCAGGCAGTTATTGTATAGATAGGAAGATTGATTTAACAAGCTACATCAAGTGGTGGGCGCCTAACAAAACTCGTCAAACAGATCCACACACAAAATCATCAGACGAAAGTAAATACAGTTGCGCTGAAGACATTAGTAGTGAGCTTAAAGCTTTTGACTGGGCTATGCAACCGACCGAGCCATACCAGATGCCCCATTTGGGTATTTCTCGTGAAGGAAAGAGGCTTAAAGGTTCCACAAGTTCAGCCATGAGCATTTTATCGCGATCCGCAGCCTACAAGAGCCTGCAAGTAAAAGCACTAAAAAGGAAAGAAGCCGTCATTGAGAATGATGAGAACGAAAACAAAAATAGTATAAACAAAATAGAATACGGCAAAGCAATTGAGAAATCAAGTCATGATGGCGGAAGTGAGAGACTGGGAGTTTCATTAGGAATGTCTGGGGGACTGTCTCTTCAGAGGAATTTGTATCCATTGGCTCCATTCTTGACTGCCCCTCTTATGACCAATTACAGCACAGTTGATCCCTTGACAGATCCTATTCTCTGGGCATCTCTTCTTCCTAATCTTCCAAGTGGATCTTCTCGTATTCCTGAGGTTGGTCATACTGCATACATGACTTTCCACGAATTATTTGAACACGCCAATAATATGGTAGTTTTCTCAGATTTAAAAACCTCTTAATAAATATTTTTATGAATCTGCAACTAATAGGACACATATACATGTAGACCTCTAGGGTGATAAAAGTAACTTCGCTAAATTAGCGCATAGTTATATGAGTTGTAGCTTTTATTCCTTAAGATCTTTACAACAGTATTAGAACTTTGCTTCTTGAGTTACTGAGCTCAAGGAATATCTGCGCTGCTGATAAACTGATGGAATTTGGTTGACCAATCCCGCTATTGTTTACTTTATAACCTAGCCCTAAAGGGTGGCGCCTACGGGTGGTAATGTCTCCCAAATATGTTGTGGTTTTTAAGTTCATCAATTGACTTTGTGGCTACTGAGTAGGGAAAGCTGCAAAAATAAAATAAAAAAAAGGTTAGTTTCCCCTTTCTTTACTTGACAAATTAGTGAGCTTACACAACCTTTGAAATGCCGTGCTGCAGGTTACAAAGACAGAGACTTCGGACTATACTTTCTATAATGCAGAAAATTAAGATCGACTCCACATTCTAATTAACTTTGTTATCTGAGTTCCACCGAGGGATATATAATATGCAGTCTGATGCAGAGCAAATTCAGTATCTTGTTGGAGTGTTAAGATTTGATAAGTTCATAGTTTATACTTGCTACACATGTTTGTATAATGGGGAATATGGAGTTGGTTGAAGAAGCTTTTGGACTGGGTCTTGTATATGTAGGAGATGTGTGATAGCTTTCATCTTGGCGAGCTTTTACATGTATACTGCTGGAGATGTCAGCAGAGTTTTGTTTCTCGAAATAAATGTTGCGACATAATTATGCTTTTATGTTATTATGTAGTAATTCACTGTACATATGTATCTAGACACATTTTTCCACTCATGTCACTATTATCACAACACTTCAATTTTTTTAAATAAATGGATCCCTATGTTAACAAAAAAATTTTTTTAGCAAACGAGCTAACACCAGATGCGTGTCTCATTGGTCCAGTCGTCCAGATGCGTGTCTCATTGGTGGCATTTTGTTCCGTTTAATTACAAAATGTGTAGTTTGGTTTTGTAAAATCATCAAATTCTAGAACGTAAGGCGGCATTGGTTTTGCTTTTAGTAAGAGCAACAACACTCCTGATCAGCTCTGTTTAGGATTGCTATCGAAAGTTACCGAGTGTTAGAAAAAGTATTGGTGAAACTGTTTAATGATATTTTTGATATGTGTATTGATGCAGGGAAGCTCTCCTTAGAGATAGATGGATAGATATATATATATATAGGCAAGTGCTCAAATACAAACCATTCTTAAAATACAAACCTACAAACCAACACTAAATTAATTATATTTCATCTATTCTAAGGTTTCCGCCAAGGGTACCTTCACAAAAAATGCTTAAAATAATTGGCTCTATCCAACAAAAAAATAAAAAAATTTCAAAAAAAAAAAAAAATCTTGCCGTGGAAATGCGAAGCATTTAAGACAGTAAACGGATGAGTTAGGTAGTCATGAGGGCCGAAGGCTCTCGACACACCCGTCAATCGTCTATTGCCTTTACCATTGATTGCCATTCCTTACAACTTTAGAATGATAAAGGCGCGAAGCGCCGTACAAGAAGGTGCGAAGCACCGTTAACCAGTGAAATCCACTGCCACGTCATCACGTGAACAATGAATTTTTTTTTATTTTTTTATTTTTTTTTGTTGGATAGAGCCAATTATTTTAAGCATTTTTTGTATTGGGATACCCCTAATTTGGTCATTAGATTAGCTTGAAATATTAGATTATGCTTGGTTTGTAGGTTTGTATTTTAAGGAGGTTTGTATTGGAGTAGCCCCCTATATATATATAGGCTTTTGCTCAAATACAAACCAATCCTTAAATATAAACTACAAACTAACACTAAATTAATTATATTTCATCTATTCTAAGTTTCCCGTCAAGGGTACCTTCACGAAAGATGATTAAAATAATTGGCTCTATCCAACAAAAAAAATAAAAAATTTCAAAAAAAAAAAAAAAAAAATCCCTGCCGTGGAAATGCGAAGCATTTAAGACAGTAAACGGATGAGTTAGGTAGTCATGAGGGCCGAAGGCCCTCGACACACCCGTCAATCGTCTATTGCCTTTACCATTGATTGCCATTCCTTACAATTTTAGAATGATAAAGGCGCGAAGCGCCGTACAAGAAGGTGCGAAGCACCGTTAACCAGTGAAATCCACTGCCACGTCATCACGTGAACAATGATTTTTTTTTTTCTTATTTTTTTTTTTTTTTTTTTGTTGGATAGAGCCAATTATTTTAAGCATTTTTTGTATTGAGGTACCCCTAGTTTGGTCATTAGATTAGCTTGAAATATTAGATTAGTGTTTAGTTTTTAGTTTGTAGTTAATTTTAGTTTGTAGTGGAGTAGGACCCTATATATATATAGGGTCTTGTTCTAATAGAAACTAAATTAGAATAGAAACTAGAAACTAAACATAAATTAAATATTTCAAGCTAATCTAATGACCAAATTAGGGGTACTCCAATACAAAAAACGTTTAAAATTCTTGGCTCTATTCAACAAAAATATAAAAAAAATAAAAAAAAAGTTACTGTTCACGTGATGACGTGGCACGTGAACAGTAACTTTTTTTTTTTTATTTTATATTTTTGTTGAATAGAGCCAAGAATTTTATAAGTTTTTTGTGAAGGTGCCCCTAGCGGGGCCATTAAAATAAATGAAATATAATTTATTTAGTGTAGGTTTCTAGTTTCTATTCTAAGTTTGGTTTCTATTTGAACGCTAGCCTATATATATATAGGCCTTTACTCCATAAAGAACACTCTTATATAACAAACAATAAAGAACACTATAAAATCATTTATTCCAATAGATCCATTGGCCCCGCCAGGGGCACCCAATACAAAAAGTTCTTATTTTTTTAGGCTCTATCCATCCAGCAAAAAAAAAAAAAAAATTTGAAAATTTACTGTTCATCGATGACATCACTGATGACGTCATCATGACGTCATCGATGAACAATTTTTTTTTTTTTTTGGTGGATGGATAGAGCCTAAAAAAATAAGAACTTTTTGTATTGGGTGGCCCCGCCAGGGGCAATGGATTTATTAGATATGAGGTGTTCTTTGTTGTTTGTTATATAAGGTGTTTGCTATGGAGTCCAACCCTATATATATATAGGCCTTTGCTCCATAAAGAACACTCTTATATAACAAACAATAAAGAACACTATAAAATCATTTATTCCAATAGATCCATTGGCCCCGCCAGGGGCACCCAATACAAAAAGTTTTTATTTTTTTAGGCTCTATCCATCCAGCAAAAAAAAAAAAATTTTGAAAATTTTACTGTTCATGATGATGTCACTGATGACGTCATCGATGAACAGTAAAATTTCAAATTTTTTTTTTTGCTGGATGGATAGAGCCTAAAAAAATAAGAACTTTTTGTATTTGGTGGCCCCGCCAGGGGCAATGGATCTATTAGATATGAGGTGTTCTTTGTTGTTTGTTATATAAGGTGTTTGCTATGGAGTCCAACCATATATATATATATATATATATATATATATATATATATATATATATATATAGAGAGAGAGAGAGAGAGAGAGAGAGAGAGAAAAGTTTTGTTAATATTCAACATAACCTCCAAAACATTACAATCCAGACTTTATAGTTCAGAAAATACTGAAAAGAAATTACAAAATGAAATGAAAATATTTTGCAACTAACTTTCCCGCCACTTGCACCTCTTGACTTGTTGAATTGACTTTATTTGACTCGTTCCTTATCATACCTTCCCCCTCGTAAAAGATTTGTCCTCAAGTCTTTTGTGGAATTGGAAAAGTGGGAAACTTTTGAACAAAGTCAGCAGCTACCTCCCAAGTAGCTTCAAAATCTGGATAGCCTTCCCATTGAACTAAGTACTGAATTTCGGGAGCATTCTGAAATTTCACCATCCTGGTATCTAATATAGCAGCTGGTTGCACAGTGGCTGTAGTATCAGCATTGTTCCAAGTATCAGGAATAGCAACAGTCACTGGAGGATCTCCAAAATACTGTTTCAACTTAGAAACATGGAATACATCATGAATCTTAGCATCTGCAGGCAACCTGAGTTTGTAAGCTACCTTACCAATACAAGCCAATATCTGAAAAGGACCAAAATATCTCTGACTTAACTTCTGATTGTCCCTGACTTGCACTGATTTTTGTCTATAAGGCTGTAACTTTAACCACACCCAGTCACCTTTACCAAAGAACCTATCAGATCTGTGCACATCAGCCTGATTCTTCATTCTGGTTTGAGCTTTGAGCAAATGTTCTTTCAACATAGAAATCATAGCTTCTCTTTTCTGCAAACTTCTATCTACAGCAGCAACAGTACATTCACCAGGCAAATAAGGTAGATGGAGAGGAGGTACCTGACTGTAAACTACCTCATAAGGAGTTTGTTGAAGTGCAGAATGAAAGTGAGTATTAAACCACCATTCTGCTAAAGCCAACCAAAACGACCATTCCTTGGGGGTATCAGCACACATACACCTCAGATAAACCTCAAGACATCTATTGACAACTTCAGTTTGACCATCCGTTTGAGGATGATAAGATGAAGACAGTAAAAAATCAGTGCCATGCAAGGTGAACAAAGCCTTCCAGAACTGACTTAGGAATATTGGATCTCTATCACTCACAATTGATCTTGGCCAACCATGGAGTTTAAAAATGTTATCAAGATAAGCTTGAGCCACCATGGGTGCTGTAAAAGCAGAAGGTAGTGCCACAAAATGATGCCACAAAATGAGAGTACTTACTCAACCTGTCCACCACTACTAAGATTGCTTCCTTTCCATTAGACTTAGGTAAACCAGTTATAAAATCCATGGAGATATCTACCCAAACTTCAGAGGGTATAGGTAATGGTTGGAGAAACCAAGGGTAAGCACTAGTATCACACTTAGAAGCTTGACATACTTTACAATATCTTACCAAACGCCTAACCTCCTGTGTCATGCCGGGCCAGTAAAATAAGCTCTTAAGCCTCTGCAATGTAATTTCTCTACCAGAGTGGCCCCCTTCAGGTGAAACATGTTGTCAATCCATAAGTTTGGCCTTCAATCCAGAGTCAGGCCCAACTACAATTTTATTTTTTCTTCTTAAAAAACCATGTTTCAATTCATAGCCTGGATGAGAACCCCCTTGCTGCAATTGTTGTAAAATATCACTCAACTGGGAATCCAGAGTATAGCTATCTTGAATCAATGCTTCTAAATCAGACTACACTACAGATATAGCCATACACAAAAGATCAGACCCCTGCACCCTTGATAAGGCATCAGCAACTTTGTTCTCACTCCCTCCTTTATATTGGATCTCATAATCGAACCCCATCAACTTGGACAACCAAAAATGCTGGAAAGGGGTTGAAATTCTTTGCTGAAGTAACCACTTTAAACTTTTCTGATCAGTTTTTATCACAAAATGATTTCCACATAAGTATTGTTCCCATTTCTGAACTGCACATACTATAGCCAACAATTCTTTTTCATAAACTGACAATTTCTGCCACCAAGACCCAAAGCCTTGCTTAAAAATGCTAAAGGATGACCCTCTTGCATTAACACATCACCAATGCCTTCCTTTGAAGCATCTGTCTCTATCACAAATTCTTGATGAAAATTTGGCAAAGCCAAAACTGGGGCAGTAATTAAAGCAGACTTTAACTGTTCAAATGCCACCTGTGCTTCCTCATTCCATTGAAAGTTCCCTTTCTTCAACAAATCAGTTAAGCCTTTACTGATAATAGCATAATGCTTGATAAACTTTCTATAATATCCAGCCAAGCCCAAAAAACTCCTCAGGTCTTTGATGCAATTTGGGACAGGCCAATTAGCCACAGCATTTATCTTTCTAGAGTCAGTCTCCACACCTTGAGCAGAAATAAAGTGTCCCAGGTATTCAATTTTGCTCATGACAAAAGAGCACTTACTTTCTTTAGCATATAATGAGTTTTGCCTCATCAAATCAAACACCACAGCCAAATGATTCCAATGATCACCTTTATCCTTGCTGTAAATCAGAATATCATCGAAAAAGACCAAGACACACTTCCTCAATAGTGGCTTGAAAATTGCATTCATCCAACTCTGAAATGATGCTGGTGCATTGGTGAGGCCAAAAGGCATTACCAAGAACTCAAAATGACCATTATGAGTCTTAAAGGCAGTTTTAAACACATCATTTTCATGGACCCGAAGTTGATGATATCCAGCCCTAAGATCAATCTTGCTGAACACTGTAGATCCAGATAATTCATCAATTAACTCCTCTACTACATGTATAGGATACTTGTCTTTAACTGTGTTTTTATTCAGTTCCCTATAGTCCACACATAATCTCCAAGTGCCATCTTTTTTCCCCACCAGAACTACAGGAGATGCAAATGGGCTGGCACTATTTTGAATGATACCTCTACCCAGCATTTCCTCAATGATTTGCTCAATAACATCTCTTTGTTTTAAGGGGTATCTATAAGGCCTGATATTCACAGGATTAGCTCCATCTTGTAGAGGAATCCTATGATCAAATACCCCTCTCTGTGGAGGTAAAGAATCTGGCTCCTTAAAAAAATCTTCATATTGTTGTTTTAAAGCCTTTAACTCTGGTGATGTATCTTCCTGATTTTCCATAGTATTCAAAATACCCTTCACCCCTTGTGAGTTATCAGCAAGTGTTTTGACCTGTAAGACACACAACTGAGCAGCATTTTTCAACAACTTTGCAGAACAATTTCCCTTCAGCACCTTTAATTTCTTTGGAGCTATGCCTTTAAGCTTAAACAACTTGTCCCCTAGGTAAAACTCCATTATCAATTTCTGAAAGTTCCATTTAACTTCCCCCAAAGTGCTCAGCCATTGCACACCCAAAACCATATCACAACTGCCAAGATCAATCAACAATACTTCAGTTGTAAACAAGTGACTATTCAATATCCAAGAGAAATTTTTAATAACATGTCTGCAAATTATCTGATTCCCATCAGCTACTGTAACAGCTTGGTCAATAATATCCTCCACCTTAAACTTCATATCTTTAGCCCATTGCAGATCTAAGAAATTATGGGTGCTCCCGGAGTCAATCAAAATGTGTAATGATTTATTCTGAACCACTCCTTTAACCCTCAGAGTGGAGAAAGTCTGACCACCAACTAAAGCACTGACAGATATGCAAGGTTCAGTCAAGCCATCCTCATTCTGACCTTCACTATCACTGTCTGTATCAGTTAACACTCCACAAGGAATTTCAACAGTAAACAATTGTGGTTCCTTGAACTGACACTTATGTCCCCTCTCATACTTCTGATCACAGTAGTAACATAAACCTTTTGCAATTTTCTCTGCTCTTACATCAGCTGGAATAAATTTGAAAGGTTTAATAACTTGCTTAGGCAAACCAGACTGCAATGGTTTAGTTTGAGGAGTAGGTAGTAAAGGTGCCTTGTTGACAGTTGAATTGTACACAGAAGGAACAACAGCTTTTGATACAGTAGGTGTATAAGATGACTTAAAAGGCTTTTGAGAATTTGCTTGAATAGATTCTTCTTGCAGTCTAGCATACATAATAGCTTCAGTCACAGTCACAGGCTTAAATGCTCTCACAAATGGTTTAACTGCTGCCTTCAATCCACCAATAAAACTCTCAAGCAAATAAGTATCAGGCAAAACATGATGATATTGTTCCATTAAGGATCTCAAATTATCAAAATCATCTATGTAATCCTCAATAGATCCATTTTGTTGCAGCTTATTAAACTGCTCTACAGCACTCAAGCCTATCTCATCTTTGAATCTAGCACTGAGATCAAGCACAAATTCAGACCATTCAACATTCTTCTTAAGCGACAAGTAGTTAGACACCCACACCTCTGCCTTATCACACATATACAAAGACGCTAAGTCTACTTTCTGATCCTCAGGAATTTTGCACAGATTAAAGTACTTAATGAAGGAATTTATGACCGTAGCGGAAGCGTAAATCACATTTACTTGCATAAAAACCTAATTAATCATGTATATAGATTTAAAAATTGTATGAACACAAGAAAAATACCTTGATAGCTTTCCTGGGATTTTTATGAATGTATCTTTGATTTCCAGCAATCATCCCTCAAGTGTGGAGTGCTCTAATGGTATCCACCAAGATCAAATATCATATAGTAGATGAAGAACAATTGAGAAAATAATTAAAATGATTTGGAATGATTTTGATGAACTTCAAAAGCTCTCAATGATCCTCTCAAACCCCTGGGATGTTTTTGTGTTATGTGTTTGATGTATCTTCCAACTCTTGGAATGATTGATATTTAAAGAAATAAAGTCTTTACTTTATCTAATTAAATAATCATTTAATAATTAAAACCTTTTTAATTATTAATCCCATTCTGAAAATAATTCTCTCATAAAATTTAATTTCTCAAACTAAATTTTGTAATTAATAATTATTAAGAACTTTTCTTAATTTATTTATAATCTATTAAATCTCATTTAATAAATTATAAATAATTGCTAATTAATTATTTATTCAATAAATAAATAATTCATAGCCATTATTAATTATTCTCATCATCTATAAATATTTAACCTTTTTATGGTGTGACCCTTTAGGTTCAATATTAAGCCGGTAGTAGAAATAAATAATAATAAACTATTTATTATTACTTATACGAATTACTAATTAATTCGTTAAATATAATTACATAAGTAATTAATATTTATTCTACATCGTGAGTGATACTTTTGAATATATCGCGACTATCCGGATAATATGAATTCATTATAAAACCTATTCAGCAAATGGTTACCGTACAATCAATTCCTTCTACCCGACAATATCCCGATTAAATACAAGGCATGGATCGCGTGTCAAGCCTATTTAATTTAATCATATAATTTCTTATACATTATGTCTAGTTCATTTGAATTAGAAACTCTTTCTAACTTCAATTACTCTGGCCAGAGTTTCCATAACTAACATAGTAAGAACATCATAGGATATTCACTTTCTTATACTGAAAGGGGTAGATCCTTTATTGATCGTTAACTATCTTCATATACAAATTCCTATACCCGGAATAGAACTAATGATTGTCCCTTGAGGACTTAGAACTAAACCAAAACATAGTTCATTGTATATAAGATTACTTTAACGGTCTCAAGTCTAAGGACACTTGTACCACCATCAACTTATGAACAACTATTAACACGTGAGTAAACTCCATTAGTCGTTCATTTGATCAAGTCACGTTCAGTGAACTTATTCTCCAATAAGCACCTACATACTAGCTATAGTGTCACCACACGAATGTCTATGAGAACAGACATCCTTCCGAGGAAGCAAGCATAGTATGTACCGATCTTTACGGATTGACTAACTCCCAATTAGTTATCCTACGATCGGGAACTATTTAAGTTTAGTGTTATCATCTTCTAGATCTCATTATTATAATCTCATTATAATTCTAGAAGCTTTACTCTAAACTATGGAACTTCTTATTTAAACACTTTAAATAGATAAAGCCCGTAATAAAAACAACAAGTCTTTTATTAATATAAATAAAATCAAATAAGATTACATGAAAGTATTTCCTAACTCATCATACATGATTGGGTTTAGGACAAAATACTATCACTTAACACATTTCTTAACCCAATTACGTACACCAGATCCATCAAACTTAGGAAATTCGAGCTTTGGAGTATAACCTAAAGGTCTGATATGAGAATTACCTCCATTATTCGTAGTCTCTGACCTTGAGGTTTCAGCATTTGGCCTAATTATTGTCTCTCTCGGTCCTTCCATCGAACGATTCATCGCCAATTCTTTCATCAATTTCATTAACTCCTCCAATTTTCTATCATTCTCATCAAATTTCTTCGCCATAGCTTGAGACTGCTCCTCGAGTCTTCGATCAATTGCTTTTGAATGTTCCTTCAATTGTTCATCCATCGCAGGAGTTGATGTGTTAGTCTTACGCTTATTTGGCGCCAGTATTGCAATTTTCACCGGACAGAAGAAGTGAATGGAGCGTTTGGCTCTGATACCATTGATGCAGGGAAGCTCTCCTTAGAGATAGAGATAGATTTAACAGAAAGAGAAATAGAGAGAGAGAGAGAGAGAGAGAGAGAAAGAGATAGATTGGGGAAGAAGTTTTGTTAATATTCAACATAACCTCCAAAACATTACAATCCAGACTTTATAGTTCAGAAAATACTGAAAAGAAATTACAAAATGAAATGAAAATATTTTGCAACTAACTTTCCCGCCACTTGCACCTCTTGACTTGTTGACTTGACTTTATTTGACTCGATCCCTTATCATGTATATTTTAATGTAAAAATATAATAAAAATAATGTTTTTGATGAGATTTGATATTAAAACCAACTACTGATTTCCTGCTTTCTCTAAAAACAGCTTTTAGGCCCAAAACATTTTTCAAAAAAATAATTTTTAAATTTCACCAAATACTTTTTCAGCAGTTGCTTTTAAAAAATAAGCTGCTTTTACGACAACAATTCCAAACACTAAAGTTTAAACCGGCGAAAACTCAGTTATAAATGTAAGCAAAAAAACTTTTTGTAAGTTACCATATTAGTCCATCCAACAAGTCTTAATCAGAGAATAAAAATATAAAAACAGGAAAAAGAATGTATTGTTGTAATATGAATGTCCAAGAATTTTCTAGAAAGGGGTCTCTTGACTTTCTAGCTCCTATAACCTATGTCCTTTGGCCTTTTGAATCCTTGTAACTCACTTATAGATAGCCTATATAAAGACCACCAAATTCTTACTTGGATACTCAACCCTTTCAAATATAATAGATTGTTCTCTTTCAAACATGTTTTATCTATAATATATTATGTATTTCTAATACGTTATCAGCACGAGATCGCTCGTCGATAATCACGCAAAGTTTTGTTTAAAATTAAAGGGCAGCTCTCCCATTTAAGCATTATATTGAGAAAATGTCAAATTTTACAAAACTTGAATTTGAGGCTCTTGATATTACGGGAAAGAATTACTTGTCTTGGATATCGAAATTCACTTGGCTGCACAAGATCTTGGAAATACGATTAAAGAGGGAAATAAAGAATCCGAGTCAAACCGTGCAAAAGCTATGATTTTTCTTCGCCGCCACCTTCATGAAGCACTTAAAAGTGAATATCTTACTGTGAAAGATCCACTCGAATTATGGAAAAATTTAAAAGATCGATATGATCACCAAAAAATCGTGATTCTTCCAAAAGCTCGTTATGATTGGATGCATTTGAGGCTACAAGATTTTAAAACCGTTAGTGAATACAACTCCGCAATTTTCACAATAACATCTCAATTAAAACTATGCGGATAAAATATCACTGATGCAGATATGTTAGAAAAAACTTACTCAACTTTTCATGCCTCAGATGTACTCCACCAGCAACAATATCGTGAAAAAGGTTTTACAAAATATTCTGATTTGATTTCTTGTCTTCTTGTTGCTGAACAAAATAATAAGCTTTTGATGAAGAATCATGAGTCTCGCCCAACTGGATCTAGCCCTTTCCCTGAAGCGAATGCGGCAATATATAATTATGGGCGTGGACGAGGTGGTGGGCGTGAACGAAGTGGTAATCGTGGACGTGGACGTGGTTGTGGACATGGAATACGAGGTCGTGGAACTCAAATCCAGAAACACCATTTTTTCAAGCCAAATCCCAACCAGAAGTTGGAGAAAAATATTGACAAAGAGAAAAGAAAAGGGACAATTGAGAGTGCATGTTTTCGATGCGGAATGAAAGGGCACTGGTCGCGTACCTGTCGTACGCCAAAACACTTGGTTGATCTTTATCAAGCATCCCTGAAGGATAAAAGCAAGAATGTTGAAACAAATTTGGTGGTTGAAGATAAAGAACATGCAGACAATCTCCTTAAAATGACATATTTGGATGCGACTGATTTTTATGAGACTCATGATGGCACCACTACTCCAAATGATAATTAATATACTTGTTTCCCTTACTTGTTTCTTATATTTATGAAACTCATTCTGATTGTATGTCTTTATGATGATTATAATTATTACTAATTATATATTTATCTATTATTGAAGCAATATGGACATTTCTCATTCTCGCACTGGATATATAACTAAAGAGGAAGATATTTGTCTGGTAGATAGCGCAACTACTCATGTAACACCCCAGTCCCACATCGAGGAGATTTGGGACATTAGTTCAGTATATAAGGCAAAGTACTACTACTAAGTGCACCAACAAATCATGATCTTTTGGGGGCCTGTGGTGGGCTTGTGGATTACCCAAGTTGGCGGCATTTGGGCCAGTTTACTTTGGCTTATTTCGGATTCGTGATCGGAATTTGACCCGATGTTCGAAAAAAAGACTCGGGATTTGACCCGGGTTGTCACATATGGTATCAGAGCCCTGCCCGGCCGGAAGTGCAGAGGCACTGCCCGGGTTTAGTTAGTTTGTGTGTGGGTTCGACGAGGGCGTCGACCCTATAAGAGGGGGTGTTTGTAACATCCCACATCGATAAAAATAAGAGTGTTTGGGGCCTTTATAGATACAAATCAACAACTAATGTATACCAATTTGCTAGCATTTTTGGACTGACCTGTGGTGGGTTGTTGGGTCCGGTATGCATTCGATTGTGGGCTTGGATGTTATAAATGGATGTGACAACCCTGGTCAAATCCCGAGTCTTTTTCGAAAATCGGGTAAAATCCCGATCACGAATCCGAAATAAGCCAAAGTATACTGGCCCAAATGCAACCAACTTGGTTAATCCACAAGCCCACCACAGGCCCCCAAAAGATCATGATTTGTTGGTGCACTTAGTAGTAGTACTTTGCCTTATAAACTGAACTAAAACCCCAAATCTCCTCGATGTGGGACTGGGGTGTTACAAACTCCCCCATTTAAACTCCTGACGTCCTCGTCAGGCCTGAACGGATATCTCATAGGTTCCGGATCGTCCCTCTCTAGCCATTGTGGGATAAAACCGGCTGGCTTCGTGTCCCCACCTCCGGACCTCTGTCCATTGTGGGATAATACCACCAGCCTTCGTGTCCCCACCTCCGGCAGCTTGACGAATCAAGCTTTCGAGAGTCGTCTCTGATACCACATATGTGACAACCCTGGTCAAATCCCGAGTCTTTTTCGAAAATCGGGTAAAATCCCGATCACGAATCCGAAATAAGCCAAAGTATACTGGCCCAAATGCAACCAACTTGGTTAATCCACAAGCCCACCACAGGCCCCCAAAAGATCATGATTTGTTGGTGCACTTAGTAGTAGTACTTTGCCTTATAAACTGAACTAAAACCCCAAATCTCCTCGATGTGGGATTGGGGTGTTACAAAATGTGACAACCCGGGTCAAATCCCGAGTCTTTTTTTCGAACATCGGGTCAAATTCCGATCACGAATCCGAAATAAGCCAAAGTAAACTGGCCCAAATGCCGCCAACTTGGGTAATCCACAAGCCCACCACAGGCCCCCAAAAGATCATGATTTGTTGGTGCACTTAGTAGTAGTACTTTGCCTTATATACTGAACTAATGTCCCAAATCTCCTCGATGTGGGACTGGGGTGTTACAAACTCCCCCACTTAAACTCCTGACGTCCTCGTCAGGCCTGAACGGATATCCCATAGGTCCAAGATCGTTCCTCCCTAGCCATTGTGGGATAATACCGGCTGGCTTCGTGTCCCCACCTCCGGACCTCTGTCCATTGTGGGATAATACCACCAACCTTCGTGTCCCCACCTCCGGCAACTTGACGAATCAAGCTTTCAAGAGTCGGCTCTGATACCATACTGTAACAACCAGACTTTAGCTGTGGTCTATATAGTTGTTTAAATAAATTTGAGGACTTATTAGATTTTGTTTTCAGACTTTTCAGTATTTTCATTTTGAATATTAAAACATTGATATTTATCAGATTTTTGGTTCTTTTCTAAATTGGTTAAATATAATTTAGATTTTATTATGATATTTGTCTATTAGTTAATGATCCGAAAAGTCAGGTTGTTACAACTCACACTATCCTCAAAAATGAAAAATATTTCATCTCTTTAAACAAACATGAAGGCAATGTTTGCACAATTTCTGGAAGTATAAAAATGATTGAAGGCTCCGGAAGAGCTATTGTATTATTACCCGAAGGAACGTAATTTATTATAAATGATGCATTGTTCTCACCAAAATCACAAAGAAATTTACTAAGTTTTAAAGATATCCGCAGAAATGGATATCATATTGAGATAATGAATGGAGACAACAGAGAGTTTCATTACATCACAAGCATTGTTCCGGGTAACAAAATTATTAAAGAAAAATTAACAGCTTTTGCCTCTGGATTATACTATACTAATATCCGAAATGTTGAGGTCAATGCCACAGTAAACCAGAAGTTTACTGACAAAAGTAATTTTATTATTTGGCATGACCGGTTGGGACATCTGGATCAATCATGATGCGAAAAATAATTGAGAATTCACATGGGCATCAATTGAGAAACCAGAAGATTTTTCAATTTAATGAATTCTCTTGTGCTGCTTGCTCTCAAGGAAAATTAATTATCAAGCCCTCTATAACAAAAGTTGGAACGAAATCTCTTAAATTTTTGGAAAGAATACAGGGTGATATATGTGGGCCCATACACCCTTCATGTGGACCATTTAAATATTTCATGGTATTGATCGATGCATCGACAAGATGGTCACATGTGTGCTTATTATCATCTAGAAATTTGGCATTTGCGAGATTACTTGCGCAAATAATACGATTAAGAGCACAATTTCCAGATTATAATATTGGAACAATCCGGTTAGATAACGTTGGAGAATTCACATCAAAAGCTTTTAATGAGTTCTGTGCATCAATTGGTATACGTGTTGAACACCATGTAGCCCATGTTCATACACAAAATGGTCTAGTAGAATCATTTATTAAACGACTCCAACTAATTGCTAGACCATTGATTATGAAAACAAATCTTCCTCTTACAGTTTGGGGGCATGCTATTTTACATGCAGCAGCACTTGTCCGCATCAGACCTACAAGTTATCACAAATTTTCTCCCTTACAATTGGTCTCTTGAAGAGAACCTGACATTTCTCATCTTGGAACCTTTGGGTGTACGGTATAAGTCCCAATTGCTCCGCCACAACGTACAAAGATGGGTCCCCAAAGGAAATTGGGAATATACGTTGGTTTTAAATCCCCCTCAATAATTAAATATCTAGAACCAATGACAGGTGATCTATTCAGTGCAAGGTTTGCAGACAGTCATTTTGATGAAAATATTTTCCCAAAATTAGGGGGAGAAAATAAGATATTCCCAAAATCAGGGGGAGAAAATAAGCAGCTGGAAAGAGAAATTTCATGGAATGCATCTTCATTGAATAATTTTGATCCTCGTACAAGTCAGTGTGACTTAGAATTACATAAAATAATTCATCTACAAGGTATAAAAAATCAGCTGCCTGATGCATTCATCGACATCAATAGAGTAACAAAGTCACATATTCCAGCTGTAAATGCTCCTGCAAAAATACAAGTCCCTGAAGGACAAATCGTCAAGGGAAATGAGTCAAAACCTCACTTAAAGAGGGGTAGACCAATTGGTTCTAAAGATAAAAATCCTCGAAAAAGAAAAGGAGCAAAAACTCAAGATGCCCAAGTAGAAGAAATAAAATCTCCAGAAGAGACCCGTGATATGATAGACGATACTCCTGAAGAGGAACAGGTACCTGCAAATGTTAACATTGAAGAGATCTCGATAAATTATGTTATCACGGGAAAAAGATGGAACCGAAATGATACTGCCATTGACGAATATTTCGCGTGTAATGTAGCGCTTGATATAATGATTGATCCCGAAGATCTTGAACCAAAATCCATTGATGAATGTCGACGTAGAAAAGATTGGCCACAATGGAAAGAAGCAATTGAAAAAGAATTGAGCTCACTTAATAAGCATAATGTTTTTGGACCTATAGTCCAAACCCCTGAAGGGACTAAACCAGTTGGTTATAAATGGGTATTTGTAAGAAAAAGAAATGATAAAAATGAAGTTGTAAGATACAAAGCACGTTTGGTTGCTCAAGGTTTTTCACAAAGACCAGGCATTGATTATGAGGAAACTTATTCCCCTGTGATGGATGCTACAACTTTTCGTTATCTTATTAGCCTGTTAGTCATTGAAAAGTTAGAAATGCGATTGATGGATGTCGTGACAGCATATTTGTATGGTTCCCTTGTGTTGTGGAATAAAAACTAGGTTACGAATTGTATTTAATGCTAGGGTTCGGGAGCTTCGTGCTTTAATGGCTATTTTCGTGTTCGAGACTGATCGGTCCTCACAGAGTGCCTACGTATCTCGTATTGAGAATCAAGCCAAAAACGTAGTTCTGAGAATGAGGGGTCAAATCCTTTATATAGGCTGAGAAGCCCTAGAATCGTGGTAGAATTAGGTGACTTGGTGGGCAAGTCACCGCCTTGAGGAAGGTTCTAGACTCCTTCCTTGTAGGAATCAGTTTCCTTGTTGAAGTAGGTGCCTTGGAGGCTAAGTCAAGCAGGAGTAATATCCTTATCTAACTCTTATCGCTGAGCTGGTTATTACCCTTAATATTAATTACGAAATTAATATTATAAATACGGTTTGGGCCCATATAATGGGCCCCACGTTTTGACCATATTGGGCCTAATTAATGCCACATTAAATATGTCTTTAGGGCTTATTTTTAACCCATATCATTTGCCCCCCCAACTTCTAGGAAAACTGATCAGGTTTTCCTTGAAGTTTTAACGGCCTTATTCGAGACTCGGGTCAGGGTTTATTGCTCATTAGTGTTTCACGAATACCGTCTTGGTGTAAAGTGTGGAGCGACCGACACGTTTACGACGATGTTTAATCGATGCTATTCGGCAATAATTAGCTTTAAACGATGCTTAAACGACGTTAAGCGACGATAAACGGCATTAAGCGGCACTAAATAGTGCTTAATGGTGCTAAAACGGCACTAAACGGTACTTAAACGGTGTTAAACGGCATTAAACGATGGTAACGACACTAACATTGCTATCGACACTAATAGTGCTAACGGCACTAATGGTACTAACGACACTAACAGTGCTATCAACACTAATAGTGCTAACGACACTAACGGTGCTAACGGCACTAATAGTGATATCGACAGTAATAGTGCTAACGGTACTAACGGTGCTAACGGCACTAATCAGCCTTAAATGACATTTAAATAGTGTTAAACGGCATAAAACGACATTAAACGACGCTAAACGACGCTTAATGGCGCTAAAATGGCACTAAACAGTGCTTAAACGGTGCTAAATGACACTAAACGGTGCTAACGACACTAACAGTGCTTAACGGTGCTAACGGCACTAACGGTGCTAACGGCACTAACGGTGTTAATGGCACTAATAGTGCTATCGGCACTAACGGTGCTAATGGCACTAACAGTGCTAACGGCACTAACGGCACTAATTAGCCTTAAATGACATTTGAACGATGTTAAACGGCATAAAACGGCGCTAAACATCACTAATCGGTGCTAAACGACGCTAAAACGGTGCTAAGTGACGATCGGCTAACATTTTCTAAAAACGTTGAATCATCATTGTCATGTTTGAATGATCACTAATGTGTTTCAATGTTCTGAATCACTTTAGTGAGGTTTGAAGCCAGTCAGGGGTGTTTTGAACATAAAAGTGATTTTTCAAGGTTGACGGACCATCATCATCCACTTCCAGTTGGCTAAGGCCCTCAAAAAATGAAGTGGTCAGCCAAGGATGGTCCAAGACTATAGAAAATTCAATTAGCTTCGCGTGGACTGTAAGATCGTCCAAATCTAACATCCAGAGCTCAAGATATGGCCCAAACAACGTTTGAAGGGTCAGATTGAGTTCCCGGTCGGCCTAAGGGCTTCAAAATGGCTCGGTCGGCCAGTAACCATTCGGCCAAGGGTCTCCAAGATTGTAGAAAATTCAGAGATCTTCTCGTGGACAGTAAGATCATCCAAATCTGACATCCGGAACTCAAGATGTGGCCCAAACAACGTTTGAAGGGTCGGATTGAGTTCCCGGTCGGCCTAAGGGCTCCAAAATGCCTCGGTCGGCCAGTAACCATTCGGCCAAGGGTCTCCAAGACTGTATAAAATTCAGAGAGCTTCGCGTGGACAGTAAGATCATCAAAATCTGACATCTGGAGCTCAAGATATGGCCCAAACAGCGTTGAAGAGTCCGGGGCATGAGGTCGGCCAATTTTTTTTTTATTTTTTTTGGAACGGAGCCAAAAAACCCATACCGACGATCAACGTCGGTCGACCGAAGGACCTTCGGGAAGTCAGTCGGCCAGGAGGGCGGTCGGCCGTTTCAAGAACTCGCATCGACGGTCGGCGTCAGTCGGTTGATGCTCCAAAAAGAGGCCATTCGGCCGTGAGAGGGGTCGGCCAAATATTTTTTTTTTCAACCCATACCGACGATCAACGTCAGTCGGACAAGGGGCCATCGGGAAGTCAGTCAGCCAGGAGAGCGGTCGGCCGTTTCAAGAACTCGCATCGACGGTCGGCGTCAGTCGGTTGATGCTCCAAAAAGAGGCCAGTCGGCCGGGAGAGGGGTCGGCCAAATATTTTTCAAACTTGAGTATCGACCTTGATCATCGATATTGAACCTCAACATCAATATTCATACATCGGCTTTCATCAAAAATCAACTTGATTTTCACACTTGAATATCGACCTTGATCATCGATATTGAAACTCGACATCAATATTCGTATTGCTTGAAAAATAATCAACTTGGTCATTAATGACTTTTATTAAGGTTTTACTTAAAACCTCGATTAGCTTCAAACTCCTTTTAAGAGTTTCATGCTTGCCTGATCTTAAATAGATATTACTTGGAATCTTCCAATCACCATGTTGGAATGTTGATTCAATGGCTCATTCTTGAATTATTCTTGAATTTCTTGATCCAAGGTTGGCTCTAGTAGCTTCGTTGGCCTTCAATGGCTTTAGCTTAGTTTTCATATCCGAAACGACGTCGGGATCGACTTTCGACATTGAAACGATGTCGGGACTCTCGACATCAAAACGAAGACCGGTCGGCTGAAGCTTCCCGGGTGCCCCGGCTTTTAAACCTCAACGTCAGTATTCAAATGTCAATATTTGGACCTCAATGTCGGTATTCGAAGTCGATGACCAAACAGACATCCTTTAATTCAAATTGGCTTTCGCGACCTTCTAGGCCTTAACTCGCTTGTTGAATTCTTGGTTTTAAACCTTGAATCCGTTCATGGTTGTTGGTTATAATCAATCATTCATTCTCATTCTAAGATGTAAGAATGATGAAGTCCCTTAGTTCTTGCCCCCCTTGCTACATATGGTCGATGTCTTGCTTATCGGTTGATCATTCAAGAAGTCCCCTTACCACTCAGCACTTGAGTTCAAGTCTGGTGTGCCTTGGCTGGTTGTTAACCCTTTATCTAGATTCTAGGATTCCAACCTTATTCTTATACTCATATAACCTTGCTTAGGTTTCAACTTGACTAATGATTCTTGATTCGAGCCCTTAAACTCAAACGACAAGCTCGATTGGAGGCAGACAACCTTGTTGGCCATCAAGGCTTAATTTTTGTGTCAGGATTTGAGATTCAAGATTTTAATTATGGAATGACAAAGGACCTCTTATCTCAACACTCTCTCACTAACAGTTTATGTGCCTTCAAGGCATTATCAGGGAGCCAACCAGTCTCAAGATGAGCTTTGATAGGGTCTATCCTTCACCTTCCTACATCAATCGGTGCTACCAACTTAGAGTTGATGGTCGGGGCCTTCAAGACCTGGAAGTAAACACTCCCTGTATAATTCTCTATCTTAGAAGAAGCGAATTTAGACAGGGCATAGGCCTTAACGTTCTCATTTCTTGGAATATGCTCCACATAGCACTCATCAAACTGAGTCATAACAGCTTTCACAACTCGCAAATACTTTGCTTTAGTCTCATGCTTGGCCTCAAATTCACCATTCACTTGCGATACTACTAGTCTTGAATCCCCACAAACTTTGAGATTCTTGACTCTCACGATTCTGGCCAAGCCCAACCCGGTTATCAAGGCTTCATACTCATCTTTGTTATTGGTTGTCGGAAAATCCAACTTCAAAGCATACTCAACTGTGAACCCATCGGGGCTTTGCAAGACTAAACATGCACCGCTAGATTTTGTTTTTGATGCTCCATCAAAATAGAGCACCCAATATTCCTTCTGATCAGGTACAAGCTCCTCATCTTTTTCTTCACTCCCAGGGGTAGTTACTATATCATGCCCCCCGACTTCTTGGTTGTCAATGGTACATTCAACCACGAAGTCAGCTAATGCCTGAGCCTGGATGGATGTTCGAGGCTTATACGTGATGTCAAATTCTTCAATTTCAATTGCCCACTTAATCAACCTTCCACTGGCCTTCGGGCTATGTAATATGTTCCTCAATTGCTGGTCTCGTAGCTTCCTCGAGGCTGTTATGAATGCCCAGGCAAACTTCTCAATGGTTGAGTAATTCAACTCAGCCTCATGCAACACCTTGCTCACGTAGTAGATGGGTTTCTGAACCTTTTTTCTTCTCGAACGAGGACGACACTCAATACTTGTTCAGATACCACCAGGTATAGATAAAGAGTTTCTCTGGGACTAGGCTTGGCCAACAACGGGGCTTCAGCCATGTACTTCTCCAGCTGTTCAAAGGCTTCTTGGCTCTCGGAAGTCCACTCAAAATTTTTCACCTTCTTCAATGCTTGAAAGAAAGGCAAACACTTGTCACCAGACTTGGAGATGAATCTCCCTAAGGCTGCAACTCGGCCAGTTAGCTTCTATACATCTCGTATAAAGCGGGGTGGTTCCATGTCTAGAATCGCTTTGATCTTGTCAGGGTTGGCCTCTATGCCTCTTTTTGAAACCATCAGACCCAAAAACTTTCCTGATCCAACGCCAAAAGCACATTTGGCTGGATTCAACATCATCTTGTGGTGCCTCAGCACTTCAAATGCCTCTCTAAGGTGCTTGATGTGGTTTGCCTTGAAAAGGCTCTTAACTAACATGTCATCAACATAGACCTCCATGGTTTTTCCAATCAGATGGGCGAATATCTTATTCACCAATCGTTGGTAAGTAGCACCTGCATTCTTTAGACCAAAAGCCATAACAAGATAGCAGAAAACACCAAAATCAGTTATGAAAGATACCTTTGGGATGTCATCCTTGTGCATCTTAATCTGATTGTAGTTGCTGAACCCATCCATGAAGCTCAACATCTCATGTCCAGTTGTGGCATCTGTCAACGTGCCTATCCTTGGCAGGGGAAAACAGTCCTTCGGACATGCATTATTCAAATAAGTGAAGTCTATACACATCCTCCACTTCCCGTTTGCCTTCTTGACCATCACAGGGTTAACCAACCATTCGGGGAACTGAATCTCTTCAATAAACCCAACCTCTAACAGCTTGTCAACTTCTTGCTTACTGGCATCTTGCCTTTCAGGAGAAAAATTCCTCTTCTTCTGTTTTATTGTCTTCCGTTCAGTATCGACATTCAACCTATGGGTTATAAATTGGGGATCAGTCCCTGGCATATCAGCCGTTGTCCAAGCAAATACATCATTGTTCTTTATTGGTCTTCATCCTTGGATCCTTAATCCAGGTACTTAAGACATATTGAAGAGTAGCTTCCTTAACATCCTCGGTCTTGCATGGCTTTGATTGTTGCGCGTGGCTTTTATCCGCTTGTCTTTTAACCTGGGTCCTTCTCGGACTTAAACTCTTATTTGGTCGTGCTGTAATTTAACTCTTGACCCTTCGGGGTCTTTATTTATGCAATTGTTTGTTCTCCGTTCGTGTATTCTTTTATTTTCGGTACTTGGTCATCCTTGACTTGCACTCATCAGGTGCTTGGCACATAAATAAAATCACACAATCAATGAATGGAAAACAAACTTGCATTAATAACTTGAAATGGGTTCAACCCTTACATAGAGTACTACCGTCCTACTCGGAGCAACATGCTCTGCAATGGTTTCAATGAACCTTATTTCTACTTCTAGTAGATAAATATGAAGCTAAGTCCTACTAGGATAACTTGAGCCCATCGGGGCTCTGCAAGACTAGGCATGCACCAGATTTTGTATTTGATGCTCCATCAAAATAGAGCACCCACCACTCCTTCTGGTCTCCTCCTTATTATTCTGAGGTTCACTTCCTGCTTGGGGTATTACCTCCTGCCCCCCGACTTCTTGGTTGCCAATGGTACTGTTGAGTATTGAATACGGTAAAAGAATACAGGGGGGGTGAATGGATTCTTGAACTTTTCTTTGATTGAGTCTATGTAGCAGATAAGTGCCTGTGTGTGTAGAAGTGAAGGTGCGGATAAATAAACAACACAAGACACAATATCACTTTAATCTAATGTATTATTAGATAAAGGTTGCTACAATCTGTGAATACAAATGGTAGTATTCTCAGCTTCGTTTTTCTCAGAGAGATATGGCTTACAGTGTATGAAAAACTTGACTCACAAAAAGTTGCTAAGTTATGAAGTGAGGCTGTGTCCTTATAGAACATGGATACAGCCTTCTTACTGCAAATAAGGTAGCTAAAACAAATTACTTTCTAGTCTGTCTATCCTTTTTGAGTAAGTGTCCAAACGGTTACAGATTTGACTTTGCAAAGCCTGTTTAGATCCACTTCTTTAGCTCCTTGTCTCTTCTATATCTCTCCAAGCTTCCTTGTAGGCTTTCCAGAGCACGTTACAGATTGTGGTCCATAAAGTGCATTGGCTTGTTGCAGGTTTCTGACTTGTACAATTTCTTCAGTATTTTGTCTCCAAGAATGTATTCGAGAAGTGACTAAGTAAGTGATTCGAGAACTAGAATTGACTTGATCGATAACTCTGAGTTCTAGAATACTGTTATAATGACATATCAAACCACTTCTCGAATAGCTCTTTTCCATCAGGATTCCTTGAGTTGTCGAATAGAGCATTTGACTTATCGAATCCTCGAGTTGTCGAATAGCTTTTTGAGTCCTTGAGATTTTGAATGGAACTTTGACTTGTTGACTCTTTGAGAACTCGAATACCATCTTGACTTGTTGACTTCTTGAGTTCTCGAATAGAGTAGTAGACATATCGAATCCCTGAGATATCGAATGAGATATCGAACAGTGTATTCAGAGATATCGAATAGTGTCTTGAGATATCGAATCCCTGACTTCTCGAATGCTGGACTTCTCGAATAGACAAATATACTTCTCGAATTGGTACTTAGGCAAATTCTTCATTTCTTCAAATCCCAACTGTGATTATTTGACAGTCTTTAACTCCTTGCTTGAGGCATGAACCTTGGAACTTCTTTCAAGCATTATTCTAGACTCTATTTGTACAATTACACAACTAGGATTTGATGCCTACTACAAGTACAATACAAACAGAAACTCTAAAACTAGAGGTTCCCTCAGTTAAGAGGTCATGTAAGTAATGCAAAGCATTACAAACAATTAGGCTTGTTATTAGATGTGTACAGGCATGCCTCTGTAACTAACAATCTCCCCCAAATTGTGAGTGAGACCCTTAGTCACAATTTCATGTCTGATAACAAGCCTAACATACATAAAGATAAAACTTTAAAAGTACAGGTATGTATTTTGATTGAACACATAAATGAAATTACAAGATAAATACTCTTACAGTATGATGAGGTACTAGCCATTTTCTTTTGATTGCATCTCCATTGCTTTGGCTTGTAGATCATCATATGCTTTCTGTTTCCTTTCTTTCTCATTTCTTGCAATCTCATCTACTGCTCTCATGATTTCTGTCATAGCATCCAATTCTTCAATCATAATAGAGTTTTTGAAATCTTCAAGCACTGGCTTCAGAATGTTGGCAGGATAGTGACTGAGTAGGTTCATTCTTATATTGACATTGTCTCCATTTCTTCTCCTATACTTCACCACATAGGGATCAAGCTGAACTCTACACAATCCCTTTGCCCTTAGCTTTTCTGCTTCAATCTCCAGTCTATCAATTTCTTTCTCCCTTTCTAACCATTTCTCATAGCAGCCCTTTCTTATCTTCTCAGCATAATCTTTCTTCATTTTCACAAAGTCAATCAATTCCAGCTTCCATACTTTCTCCACCTTGTCTTTAGAATCCAGCAATGCAATGATTCTTTCTATCTCATACAATTTACCCCAATGTTGACAACCCCCTTGTTTGAATTTCATTTCTTTCCCATCAGTGTACTTGATTTCAAGGTGGTCATCCACAATTGCAGCATAGCATATCTTTTGAGCTCTTAGAAATTGCAGTTGCTCTTCATCAAAGTCTTCATCAAGTGGCTGGAGTTTCAATCCTGGAATGATTGTTAGGGCTCTAGATTTGGATAGCTTCACTCTCCTTGCAGCATGTTTAAATTTCATCCTCTTGACATGATTGCTTGGCAGAAATCTTTGACCTTGGTTGGTAGACCATAGTAGTATTCCATTAGCATATTGCTTTCTGAAACATACACATGGTTTCTTGACTTGAATCTTCTTCTCTTCTTGAGGTGGTAAGACAGTTGCAGAAGCCACAGATGTAGATTTTGATAGGTCACTACTAACAGTATTCACCCTAGACTTAGAGTCTTGTGTTGTGGTGAGGTTACTGCTAGCAGTGCCTAAGGCTTGCTGTCTTCCACTCTTTCTCTCATATGTTTTACCTTGGTCATCATCATCCTTTTTATCCTTGTCTCCCTTTTTCTTCTTGTCTTCATCACCCTTATCTCTCCTGTGATGTCTTCTCCTCCCATCACCTTTGTCTTCAGAATCATCATCCTTATTTCTCCTAGGTTGAGCCATCTCTGGAATTTCACCAGTTGCAATATAGGTTCTGAGGATGTGCAGTGCCTCAGTTTCTTCAGCATTTCTGGCTCCAACCTTCTTCTGTAATTGATCAATGATAGCAATGATCAGTCTGTGATTTCTAGTGGTGAGATCGTGGGGAATGACCAATTGCTTGATATCTTCAATTCTGGTGCCAGACTGATAAATGATTGTCCATGGCTTCTTGATCACTTCTGGTAGCCTTGAAGGTTGGCCATTCCTCAAATCATCAAACAGACTTTTGCTGTTCTCATTCCTCTTCTCAATGAGCTCAAGTATGGCATCTATCTCTGAGTGTTTTAGGTCTTGTAGAGTCTGGTATGTTAGATGCCATATCTTTAATTTGGAAACCATCACTATCTCCTTGACCCATAGATTGTTGACTTTCTTGGGGATGACAGTGATGTAGTCAATCTGCTTCTTCACCTCCCTCAGATAAAACTGAGTGTCACCAACCTGTTCCCTTATGGCTTTCAGAAACTCCAAGAAGGCTTTATCATGATAAATATCTGAGTTGACAACTTCTTGCAGCTTGGCCTCAGTAACAACTTTGACTTCTACAGGCTTGGCACTCTCAGATATAGAGGTTGGAGGTTTGTCAGATGGCATACTCCCTGCAACCACTGTGGTAGTTATGGATTGCTTTTGTCCTCCAGGAGTAGTGATGTGCACAGTTGGTAGAGTGACAACTGGCAAGGTAGATGGAGGCTCATCCACTTTGGATTTTCCTTTGCCAGGCACATTTGCTAGAGACTTTGAAGCCCTTTGTTGACCACCCTCTTTTATTGTTATGCCTTTCTCCCCCTTTGTATTTGAGTTCCTTGTCTTCTTCTCCCCCTTAGGCTTGTTGTCAGGCACAGAGGCTGTAGAAATGTCCTTTGGGATTGAAGATTCATCAGGTAGAGGGAGACCCATATGCTTCATCATTGCAGCTAACATGGATTGTTGATGCAGAAGGACATCAGCTGTGGTGGATGCTTGAGTGTCCAACTGATCATTTAGCAGTGCAACCTTTTCTGTAAGATGAGCATTGGACTTGGTGAGAGTAGCTACCTCCTGTTCAAGAGTGTTCACCTTAGTGAATAACTCATTGGCCTTGAAACCAGATAAAGATTGATCCTGCAGCCTCTTCACTTCATATTTAGACAGTTCATGCACAGGGACCTCAGTCACTAGCCTATCTCCATAAAGATTCTTGAACATTGTCCTCAGCATGGCATTGGCATCTGTAGTCTGATCAGATAGATTTTGAAATTGATGCCCCAGACCTGTGACAGTATCCTTGAGCAGAGCTAGCCCATTATCCATCTGGGTGCAGGTAGAGTTGCAGTGCTTGATGTCCTTGAACACACTATCCAGTTGAGGAAATTTAGCATCAAAGGCCCTCTTGACTTCTGCTACTGAAGTGGCTGTCTTGTCACACACCCTGTTGACTTCAGTTTTGACTCCCTTGCCAAGATAGTGTGCAGCCTTGAGGAAACCCTTGTAGGAATCATTTACAGCTTCATACACTTCACCAGGTGACAGGGATTTTGCATTGGAGCCCAGTGAAGTGATGTATTCCTCCCTGAGATACTGAAGTGCTTCATCGAGAGTAATATCATATTTTCCTTGCAACCAGGCATCTATGTTGCCATCTCTCTCAGCATCATCAATGATCTTTAACTTCAGCACTTCCACATCATCCCTATGGCATAACAGAATAGCCTCATAGTCTGTATTAGGCATGTCTGCAGTGAGAAGGTTCTGAGCAATCTTTGTGAACTCAGGAATCTGATCCACAATTAAGCTTTGAAGTGCTTCAACCGTCAATTGTTGTGGAACAGACCCTGATCCTGAAGCACTGTCATGTTGCACAGGCTTCAGCCATTTTGATATGAAGTCAGAGCTAGAGCTAGGCAAGCTAGACTCCTCAGTTACAGATGCAACTTCTGTAACCGGATGGATTGACTCTACTACTGGTGTCACCACAGAAGTGGGATGAATTACACCAGCAGTTGACACAGGCACAGAGTCTCTAGTAAAAACTAGTGGAACCTCTGTGTTTGTGATGGTGTCATTAGGAGATGCCTCAGCATGCATTCCCTCACCATCTAAATGTGGGTTCTGAGTGGTGAACAAAGTGTCATGCACTAAGTCACTTGAAATTATTGGCTCATCAAGAGAAAAGAATTCTTGATGATCAATACCTTGCATCTCAGTTGCCTGAGTTGCAGGTTCCAAAGAAATTTCAGAGTTAGATTCTGGAAGAGAAGTGTGTTTAAGAGTAGATTTTGGCAACTCCCCCTGAGAGATAGAGGGAGTTTCAAATGTGATGTGCTCTCCACTCAGTGTTGTGCCAGCATTATCACTCCCATGTGCTGACTCTATACAAGAAGGTGCATTGGGGAGGATGCTTGATTCTATAGGTGCACCCTGTTGAGAGGATACACCTAGTGAGCTGTGTGCCCCTGATTTTACAACTTCAGCCATTTGTGTGACTGAAGAGGTGGTCTTAGTTTTCTTCTTCTTTGTCCTGTGTAAGGGTAACTCAGGTTCCTCACTTCCTAGACCTAATTCAACAGCTAATGCTGCTTCAGACAAGATATTCAATGGTGCAGACATTACTTCCTTTCTCTTCTTTTTACTAACATCACCCTTTTGAGAGGATGATGCAGTTGGCTCAGTATGTGGTAGAGTGTTTGGTTGAGAGGGTTGGTTAGCAGGCCCTGGGTTAGCATTTTGTTCTACTTGCTTGGGCTGTGCTAACTTAGATTTTGCATTGAATGTTGGCATGTTGTGGGGATAAGTCCTAAACAAACTCTCCATATGGGGAGTTATGTTCAGTCTTACATCCACATCATTCCTAGTCTCCAAATTACCAAAAATGAGTTTGGTCATGGACTTAGGATAGCCTATTTTATTTTTATCAATCCCAGGCAATTCAATCAATGAAGCATTTTTATAATTAAGTACAGATTGAATAAAGCGAGGGAAGAAAATATCAGTACCTCTCTTGGTTGTGTTCTTACCAAGTCTCCCATATAATTCTTGGAGTATGATTTGGCCAACATCAATCTTCTTCCCATAGGCCAAAGCATATCCAATTTGCTGCACAGGTGCACTTATTTGATCAAAGCTTGATTTCCTGGCAGTGAAGACTTGGAGAAGAGTTGCAAACACATAACTCCACTCCTTTCTCAGATTCTTTCTGTTTAGCTTTCCAAGGTTAATCCCATTTGAGTAGTTTATGAACTCAAAGAATTCCTCCAACTCTGCATTAGTGGCCATTCTGTGACAGCCCCAAATCCGGGGTCATGAATCTGGGCCATCACGGACCAACTTCCATTCAAAATCAATATCTCTTGGGTTTTTTTTTTTTAATACTTATGCAATTGACCCCACAGTAATACACACACACACACACCAGTCATATGCTCAGAGAACAACATTCACCATAATAAAAGTTTAGAGTTTAAACAGTTATTACAACCCAGAATCATACTTACACACTTAATATACGTAAGACCACTAAACCCCTTGCGCTGGTCATCTACCTCGGGAATTGATGCTAACGAGCTCTCAGAAGGTCGCCTTTCCCTTACCCTCTTGCGGGGCGTTCTGCGTAGTATTGGCATACCTAGCTGTATATAGATAAGTAGCAAGAGTGAGCTATAATAGCTCAGCAAGATAATATTGTAAACTAGAATTTAAAATGTAACCAAGTATACATGTATATACATATGTAAGCAGTAACCAAATTATAAGCTTTAAGGAAGAATAAAACTCTTATTTAATAATACATCATCCACTTACTACTATAAGAAAGAAATCTAAGATAATATAGTATCAGTTTCTCTTCTTAAATAATATAACAATCAATATACCCTTTCAGTGTAATATTTTAAAATAATATGAATACTTGAATAAATCTCTCACTATCATCTTCTCATTTCCTTCCTATACAGCAATTTTATAAATTAATATAAAATCAGTTTCTCTTCATCTATAACAATAATTTCATCGTTTCATATCATTTTCCCTTTTCAGTATACCAATCTGACTTTATCATTTATTCTTTATTCAAACATTGTAGGGGTTTTCACTGTTGCCGAATACGTGAGCTACGATGATCAGTCGTCCTCCGTACCCGTCCCTTTTTACTACCGGTAGATGGAGGTAGGTCTGCCACCATCCCCCAGGAGGAAGGTCTACCACTACATCCTCCTTCGGCAACTCTTGGGCCGAAATGAAACATTAAGTGCTGGACTGTGCAACTTCCACACGGCCTCTTACGCTTATTAAGTGCTGGACTGTGCAACTTCCACACGGCCTCTTACGCTTATTAAGTGCTGGACTGTGCAACTTCCACACGGCCTCTTACGCTTATTAAGTGCTGGACTGTGCAACTTCCACACGGCCTCTTACGCTTACTGTTGTAAATTCCCCTTTTTATAAGATCATTATTCAATTTATCAACACCATTTCACATTTCCATTCCCATATATCACTTTCATTCTCGCACATTATTTCTATAAAATATATGTATAACATAATACTTTGATTATGATTCAAACATCTCCTTTATATTCAAGAATTCAAATATGCTTTTATATACGTAGAGTATTCCATTTATCTCAAAAGTATTAAATACCATTCAATAATATTTATTAAATCACAATACTTCGAAAGAATATAATACTATAAATCATATAACCCTGGATAATAACTGATTCCATTCCTTTATATATCTTTAGATAACAACTGACACCATTCCTTCATATTCCCTTAATCATAAGGCATGTTCACTTCATGCATAATCATCCCTATGTATATTCATATCCATCTCATACTCATACTCATATCCATATTCATATCATACTCATATACCTTCCCTTTTTACATCAATAATCGAGGAAAACCATTTCTTAACAATATAGTAACAATAGCATCCCATATATATATTTCATGAAATCAAGTTTCTTTGAAGATAAATAATTTCCAAGTAGGGATAGAAAAGATCTTGCCTCGGTTTCTGTATCCTGACAGTATGGCTGGTCCCTCTTCCGGAGTTTCTATAAACACAAAAGGACCGTCGTTAGAATATCACATCTCTTACTCACTACCCTCTTGTATAACAAAACCCTTTACACTTCAACATATGTTTAACGTATTATTATTATCCCAAAGGTTCAAGAACTTAACCATTTATAAGCTCAATCGAAGTTTCAGGGGTTTTCACCATTTTCCCTAACGACCACACTTAACTGTAAAAATTCTCAGAAAATATGGATTTTGAATTTTAATGTAAGGTCAACTGTCAAGGGTCCTCTGACCACCCTACTATACTATCCCAAAATTTCGTGACTTATAAAAATGTCTAAGTATGGTAACTTTAACCTCAAAGTTGATACAATTACGTTTTCTCGGTTATCAAACGTCTTTCACTAAAACTGACTTTTCTCCTAAACCGTTCATCAGATTTTAACGCACCTTATATCAAAACGATCTATGAACTAAGCTCTATCATTTCATGGTCAATTGGTAACCTAGGAAGTGAGGTACCGTATGAATACAGGGGTCACAAAACAGGGCAGTTTTCGTTCTAACGAAAATCGGACATTATAACGGCTGTAATTTCATACTTTCCAAATTTTTCTCACCTCCAAATCCATCACCAAACACATACATCAAACCTACACCATGTGGTCATCATACCAACCATGGATTTCCAACACAAAACACTTCCATATTTAACTCAAACCACTTACAAACACATAATCATCATAAATCATCACTTATCATAACTTAAATCACCAAGTTTTCTATAACCAAGCATATATATTCAAAGTAATACTAAAGGGTCTTGAGATTTATACCTCCTTGAAGCTTGACAACACTTAACAAACCTTGGATAGTCCTTAAATAACCTTATACTAGCTTGGATCAACTAAATAAATCATAAAAACAAAGTTAGAAATTCGGATTCACTGGACACCAGTTGAAAGAATCGCAAAAACGGAGGCCTTACCTACATTTTCTGGATGAGGCTTCTAAAGGAGAGTTGTAGAGAATCTCACCAGCTTTCCAACCATATAAAGAACACAAAATTCCATTGAGTAATGAAGGAGATATGGCCGTTTGAAATCAGCCCAGAAACTGTCAATCCTCCTGGACAGTTTGGTTTCTTCAACTTGGGGGAGGTATTTGACTAGGCTACACCCCTTTGTTGACTATGATATTTTGAGCGAATCTTGCCCATGGAGTGGAGAGGTTGTGGTTCAAATTTGGTGATTTTATCATGGATAGAAATTGAGATATGAATTTTCTTACTTTAAGTGTTCTTGTTTGGCAGATTTGGAGAGGATGAGAGAAATGGAGTAATGAGGAAGATGGGGAGAGATTTTTGTTGATTTTTGATCCTATCTTGTCTTAATCTTGATTATTCTAGAGTGTCATGGAAGTCTTGAAGATATTTGTGATTAAAGCTTGCTAAAGTACTAATTTACCCTTAAAAACAAGTTAATGACTAATGACACCACTTTGATAATCCAATAACCTCTTTTCTCGTTTTCCTAAGTAAAATGCCAATCACATTGGTAGATAATAATGTGGTATGTATCCTTGTTATATCGCTAATCTTGGTTGCTTAATCTCCATATCCGTCTAATTGTGGTTCGTTTCGAATGTACCTCATTATCTCAGTGGTTTTGAAAACATTTAACAATCCAAATTCCATTGGTATTCTCTTAACTTAATAATCCCTTGGTTAAATCTAAATTCACTAATTCCTCAATATATAATTCTTATAATGTTTCCATGCTCCTTAATGTCCAATAGAAGCTTATTCGAAATCAAAATCCTCAAAATCCATGTTTCAGGAATTTCTGGAATCTATCGTCATTTCGAGTCACTTAATTTCAGTGTACATTACTCATATGGTTTCTGTTTATTCATCTCATGTTTCCATTATAGAGTACTTACCTACCATTTCTCTAAATCCCCAAAGTTTACTATTCATGTGATCACTGTAGCACTGCTAAAGTTAGGGTTATTACAGTCTTCCCCCCTTAAAAGGATTCCGTCCCGGAATCATGTTGAAATTGTCCACATATACCTTTTTCATCTACACCTTATAACTTCTATACCACCTTCTCCATCCTTTTTCCTTCATAATATCTCTATCTTGTTTGTGCAAAAATACTCCAACATAAACTTGATTGTCATTCATCAACATATCATTTAGCTTATCAATAGCAGTCCTTTTCAATTGTCTCTCTTTGTCACCATATTGGCCTTTCCTACGTGGTAGTGTATCTCACTATGGTTTAACTAAGTTTTGATCTCTATCATGACATAAAATATTAATACTCCAACATTTTTATATATCACCTTTGTAAAATTTTCCAGAAAATAAGTCATAATAATATTCCTTGAAACAATTGTAAGAAAATATCAATTATAATATATATTTCCTATTCGTACTTACACGAGCAGACTCTTCCTTTATCCTTGAACATTGTTCTCGCTCCTCCCTTAATCTCCTTTTTATAGAGTTCTCTGACTCTTAACATGTATTGTTTTGGATGACACGAGAGTAACTCACTTTCTTATATTAACATAGTTTACTTTCTCACAGATAGATTATTCTTATCTATATTATCAGCCTATTTACACCATTCATTGACTTAATCGACCCCTAACCAAACATTTACACTTAAAAGGTTAAATTAGAGCGTACCTGCAATTTCCTCCGGATACCTTATCCCATATGTCTATTGTTCACTATACGCTCTTTTCATTTTGCTGATCCACCTTAGTTCCTTCATGATATACTATCTACTCCACCTCTGAAATTTCCCTTTTATTATTCTCATTAAAATCTTTACCTCAAGTTTTACTCATTTACACCTTTTGGATTAATCCTTTGAATAATTATCATCTTTAATCTCTCTCTGCTACTTAGGGTATTAGTCACAATATTGGCATTCCCCCACTAAAAGTTATTGCACCTCGAATCCTTCATTAATTATCCCCACTTCCTTTGTTTATCCTTATTCTGACTCTATCCTCAAAATACACCTTACTCTCAATAGTAAATCTCAATTATACCTTAAAATTCCTCACATTCTTTTATCTTACTAATCATCAAATATACCCATTTCATCTCATGAAATTCCTTCCTCTTTTATATCGAAACGCTTCTAACTCTAATTATCTCTTCTTGAAATTTCCCTTGAAATATCGAGTTTCCTCGTATAATCACGTATACACTAAACTTTGCTTCCATTTTCCCATCCATTAATGAAATCTTCTATATCCGAAACAATTTATAGAATTTAAGAAACTTTGAATTGAAACGGACCCAGAAACAAGCAAGTGTCCCACAACAATTTATAAGATTAAGAGTTTTAAATAACTTTTATTTGAAACAAAAGGATATTTGAGAAATCAATATGATGGAAGAACCCGTACGTCACACAAGTGAGGGCGTCCCCTCCGACTTTCTATCACACAGACAGATCGTCCTTGTGTATACATATAAGGCTGTTCCTCTTAGTTGGAGTATGAAATATAGAGGGAAATTTAAATCACAATGATAAATACCATCTTCCGAAAATAATCTTAGAGGAATATTTTGACTAATACAATTTTGAAACACATTTCAAAGGTACCAGAAAGTTTTGAAAAGATATAGGCACTTAATGAATAATTACTCACTAGTGGAGGAAAATTTGAACTCAATAATATAATTTAGCAGGGCTTTAGGAGCTTAAAAATAGGTACTGTTAATAGCCTCTGCCCAATTAAAAATCCCAATAATTGAAGGCTTTCCTCAAATACTATTTATATCTTAGACTGCGTACTCTCCAAAATTTCTTAAATTTGGCACTCACCATGAAGCCTCAACCTATCGTCTGCTATTCCCAATTATCTTCATTTACCTAGTCGTGACATGGCTCGATACTCTCTGCCTTTATCCATAATAGAACACAACCTTCTAATCGTAATATTGATCGTCTTGGCCTAACATTGCTCTAGTATCAAGGACCCATCAACTATACTTCTAAATTGTATAATCTAACATACCCTGTATACTCACGAGGTTATCTAACGTACACTTCTCAATACATCAAGTATCCCCTTTCTCATATCGATCCCGTGTACTATATAAACTTAACACTTTGGGCATAATAACCTTTTCATTTAAGTCAATCTCGGAATTTCTCAGTCTGTCTTGGTCCTTAAGGTATATCTTGGCTTTACCGACCAACCTCAGTTTCACCCTTTTACCTCCACAAACAATCAGTGTCTATTCACCAATCTACTTACTCTATTACCTCAAACTCCCTCATTTTCCTTTACATTTACCCTAGTATTACGTTTAGGCGGCATGATTCTGTACATAACATTATTCTCCATTATTTACCCAAATTTAGGGTACACTATACATTATTCCATATTCAATAATTATGTCACCGATTAACACATTTATATATATATCCCTAGCCACTCACGAACATAACTCGACTCACTCATTTCCTCTCACTATAATAAAACATAACCTTTATAAACCCTTATTAGTAATAATCTATAAAATTATAATCACTACTTAGAATAAACGCTTCGTTCGATAAACCCCCCTTCAACTCGATGTGAGTTCATATTTTATACCATTACCTAAATATCTATATGCGTATATTACTATCATTCTTGTTCCTGAGCAATATGACTCTAAGCTCTGATACCAAACTGTGACAGCCCCAAATCCGGGGTCATGAATCTGGGCCATCACGGACCAACTTCCATTCAAAATCAATATATCTTGGGTTTTTTTTTTTTTTTTTTTTAATACTTATGCAATTGACCCCATAGTAATACACACACACACACACCAGTCATATGCTCAGAGAACAACATTCACCATAATAAAAGTTTAGAGTTTAAACAGTTATTACAACCCAGAATCATACTTACACACTTAATATACGTAAGACCACTAAACCCCTTGCGCTGGTCATCTACCTCGGGAATTGATGCTAACGAGCTCTCAGAAGGTCGCCTTTCCCTTACCCTCTTGCGGGGCGTTCTGCGTAGTATTGGCATACCTAGCTGTATATAGATAAGTAGCAAGAGTGAGCTATAATAGCTCAGCAAGATAATATTGTAAACTAGAATTTAAAATGTAACCAAGTATACATGTATATACATATGTAAGCAGTAACCAAATTATAAGCTTTAAGGAAGAATAAAACTCTTATTTAATAATACATCATCCACTTACTACTATAAGAAAGAAATCTAAGATAATATAGTATCAGTTTCTCTTCTTAAATAATATAACAATCAATATACCCTTTCAGTGTAATATTTTAAAATAATATGAATACTTGAATAAATCTCTCACTATCATCTTCTCATTTCCTTCCTATACAGCAATTTTATAAATTAATATAAAATCAGTTTCTCTTCATCTATAACAATAATTTCATCGTTTCATATCATTTTCCCTTTTCAGTATACCAATCTGACTTTATCATTTATTCTTTATTCAAACATTGTAGGGGTTTTCACTGTTGCCGAATACGTGAGCTACGATGATCAGTCGTCCTCCGTACCCGTCCCTTTTTACTACCGGTAGATGGAGGTAGGTCTGCCACCATCCCCCAGGAGGAAGGTCTACCACTACATCCTCCTTCGGCAACTCTTGGGCCGAAATGAAACATTAAGTGCTGGACTGTGCAACTTCCACACGGCCTCTTACGCTTATTAAGTGCTGGACTGTGCAACTTCCACACGGCCTCTTACGCTTATTAAGTGCTGGACTGTGCAACTTCCACACGGCCTCTTACGCTTATTAAGTGCTGGACTGTGCAACTTCCACACGGCCTCTTACGCTTACTGTTGTAAATTCCCCTTTTTATAAGATCATTATTCAATTTATCAACACCATTTCACATTTCCATTCCCATATATCACTTTCATTCTCGCACATTATTTCTATAAAATATATGTATAACATAATACTTTGATTATGATTCAAACATCTCCTTTATATTCAAGAATTCAAATATGCTTTTATATACGTAGAGTATTCCATTTATCTCAAAAGTATTAAATACCATTCAATAATATTTATTAAATCACAATACTTCGAAAGAATATAATACTATAAATCATATAACCCTGGATAATAACTGATTCCATTCCTTTATATATCTTTAGATAACAACTGACACCATTCCTTCATATTCCCTTAATCATAAGGCATGTTCACTTCATGCATAATCATCCCTATGTATATTCATATCCATCTCATACTCATACTCATATCCATATTCATATCATACTCATATACCTTCCCTTTTTACATCAATAATCGAGGAAAACCATTTCTTAACAATATAGTAACAATAGCATCCCATATATATATTTCATGAAATCAAGTTTCTTTGAAGATAAATAATTTCCAAGTAGGGATAGAAAAGATCTTGCCTCGGTTTCTGTATCCTGACAGTATGGCTGGTCCCTCTTCCGGAGTTTCTATAAACACAAAAGGACCGTCGTTAGAATATCACATCTCTTACTCACTACCCTCTTGTATAACAAAACCCTTTACACTTCAACATATGTTTAACGTATTATTATTATCCCAAAGGTTCAAGAACTTAACCATTTATAAGCTCAATCGAAGTTTTAGGGGTTTTCACCATTTTCCCTAACGACCACACTTAACTGTAAAAATTCTCAGAAAATATGGATTTTGAATTTTAATGTAAGGTCAACTGTCAAGGGTCCTCTGACCACTCTACTATACTATCCCAAAATTTCGTGACTTATAAAAATGTCTAAGTATGGTAACTTTAACCTCAAAGTTGATACAATTACGTTTTCTCGGTTATCGAACGTCTTTCACTAAAACTGACTTTTCTCCTAAACCGTTCATCAGATTTTAACGCACCTTATATCAAAATGATCTATGAACTAAGCTCTATCATTTCATGGTCAATTGGTAACCTAGGAAGTGAGGTACCGTATGAATACAGGGGTCACAAAACAGGGCAGTTTTCGTTCTAACGAAAATCGGACATTATAACGGCTGTAATTTCATACTTTCCAAATTTTTCTCACCTCCAAATCCATCACCAAACACATACATCAAACCTACACCATGTGGTCATCATACCAACCATGGATTTCCAACACAAAACACTTCCATATTTAACTCAAACCACTTACAAACACATAATCATCATAAATCATCACTTATCATAACTTAAATCACCAAGTTTTCTATAACCAAGCATATATATTCAAAGTAATACTAAAGGGTCTTGAGATTTATACCTCCTTGAAGCTTGACAACACTTAACAAACCTTGGGTAGTCCTTAAATAACCTTATACTAGCTTGGATCAACTAAATAAATCATAAAAACAAAGTTAGAAATTCGGATTCACTGGACACCAGTTGAAAGAATCGCAAAAACGGAGGCCTTACCTACATTTTCTGGATGAGGCTTCTAAAGGAGAGTTGTAGAGAATCTCACCAGCTTTCCAACCATATAAAGAACACAAAATTCCATTGAGTAATGAAGGAGATATGGCCGTTTGAAATCAGCCCAGAAACTGTCAATCCTCCTGGACAGTTTGGTTTCTTCAACTTGGGGGAGGTATTTGATTAGGCTACACCCCTTTGATGACTATGATATTTTGAGCGAATCTTGCCCATGGAGTGGAGAGGTTGTGGTTCAAATTTGGTGATTTTATCATGGATAGAAATTGAGATATGAATTTTCTTCCTTTAAGTGTTCTTGTTTGGCAGATTTGGAGAGGATGAGAGAAATGGAGTAATGAGGAAGATGGGGAGAGATTTTTGTTGATTTTTGATCCTATCTTGTCTTAATCTTGATTATTCTAGAGTGTCATGGAAGTCTTGAAGATATTTGTGATTAAAGCTTGCTAAAGTACTAATTTACCCTTAAAAACAAGTTAATGACTAATGACACCACTTTGATAATCCAATAACCTCTTTTCTCGTTTTCCTAAGTAAAATGCCAATCACATTGGTAGATAATAATGTGGTATGTATCCTTGTTATATCGCTAATCTTGGTTGCTTAATCTCCATATCCGTCTAATTGTGGTTCGTTTCGAATGTACCTCATTATCTCAGTGGTTTTGAAAACATTTAACAATCCAAATTCCATTGGTATTCTCTTAACTTAATAATCCCTTGGTTAAATCTAAATTCACTAATTCCTCAATATATAATTCTTATAATGTTTCCATGCTCCTTAATGTCCAATAGAAGCTTATTCGAAATCAAAATCCTCAAAATCCATGTTTCAGGAATTTCTGGAATCTATCGTCATTTCGAGTCACTTAATTTCAGTGTACATTACTCATATGGTTTCTGTTTATTCATCTCATGTTTCCATTATAGAGTACTTACCTACCATTTCTCTAAATCCCCACTTACCTACCATTTCTCTAAATCCCCAAAGTTTACTATTCATGTGATCACTGTAGCACTGCTAAAGTTAGGGTTATTACACATTCTGTCAAATGACTCTTGTTGTAGGCCTAGTGCTTGGTTCATGTCTGCAGTAGTGATAGTGATTTCCTTATCTTGAACCTTGCAGTAGATGACATATGAAGTAATTGCGTTTTCCAGGGCTACAACCTCCACAATAGCAGTACTCCAGAATTGTTCCAGAATATCTAGATATAGAGTTGGGTTGGCAGAGAGTGCATCCTTGATATACGACTCAGCCATCCATTTCACAAAGCACTTGAAATTGGCATTGGGTGCTTCAACATCACTAGTGAGAGCGATGAAGTTGGTGTTAAACTTTACTGTTGCCATTTGTGTAGAAGAGAGGAAAGAAATTGAAGGTTGAAGAAGAAATTTGGCTTTTCGTAGCTAGGGTTTCAGGGGTTTAGAGAGTGTAGATGCTTGAGAAATCGAATGAAATGAATCGAATAGATGTGAAATTGTATAAGTATGAAGTACTTGAATTGTCGATTAGCAGAAAGTTTTGTATCGACAAGTCAGGCATTCGAGAAGTAGAAAACAACTATTCGAGAAGTCAAGAATGGCTTAATCGATAACTCAAGCAGATAGAAACTCACAGCTGGCAGTTATCTAACTCAGAAATAATTCTAAATTAAATAATATGTGTTTTTATGAGTGAATTAAACTTTTAGACAAAAGTCCAAAATCGGTTAAAATTCAGCGAGAATTCAGCCTTTTCAAATGATTCGAGAACTCAAATATAGTGTTCGAGAACTCAATCATTCGAGAAGTCTGACTTATCGAACTATACCCATCACTCATAAAAATTTGATTTTCACTATCTTTTAAAATTTACCAGACATATTCATTGAAAAATATCCTAGCAAATTAAATAGTGATTTCCTCAAAATTTCATAGAAATCTTAAGTTAATAGGAATATGATTTTTAACATATACAACAGATTTGAAATATTTATAAATCATATTTCAGCCAACACTTACTCCAAAATTATTGAGAATTTAGATAAAGTAAGTGTTTACTGCTGCAACAATCTGGATGATGTATTCAATTAGCCAGAATCTGAAGAATTCAGCATTCCAATCTCACTTACCAACCTTGTGAAGGTGGCTTCATCTAATGGCTTAGTGAATATATCAGCTAGTTGTTTATCTGTAGAGACATAATGCAACTCAATGGTTCCATTAGTTGCATGTTCTCTTATGAAATGATATCTGATGTCAATGTGCTTTGTTCTAGAATGATTGACAGGATTGGCAACTATAGAGATTGCACTTGTGTTGTCACACATGATTGGAATTCTTTCCAACACAAGTCCATAATCTCTAAGTTGATTTCTAATCCAAAGCACTTGAGCACAGCAACTTCCAGCAGCTATGTATTCAGCCTCAGCTGTAGAAGTTGACACAGATTGTTGCTTCTTGCTATACCAAGAAACTAACCTTTGTCCAAGAAACTGGCAGCTTCCTGAGGTGCTTTTCCTATCCACTCTGCATCCAGCATAGTCAGCATCAGAATAACCAACCAGATTGAACCCTGTGTCCTTAGGATACCATAATCCCAAGTTAGGAGTGCCCTTCAGATATCTAAAGATCCTTTTTATTGCAATCAAATGTGATTCCTTTGGATTTGATTGAAACCTTGCACACAAGCATGTAGCAAACATGATGTCTGGCCTACTTGCAGTGAGGTAGAGTAGAGAACCAACCATGCCTCTGTAGACTGAGATATCTACTCTCTTGCCCTTAGCATCTTCATCCAGTTTAGTGGCAGTGGCCATTGGTGTCTTGGCAGGTGAACAATCTTCCAAGTCAAACTTCTTCAATAAATCCTTGATGTACTTGGTTTGACTGATAAAGATACCATCCTTCCTCTGACTGACTTGCAACCCTAGAAAGAATGTCAACTCTCCCATCATACTCATCTCATATCTGCTCTGCATGAGTTTAGAGAATTTCTCACACAGTTTCTCATTTGTAGAACCAAAAATGATATCATCCACATAGATTTGAACTAGGATCATATCATCACCATGCTTCTTGTAAAACAGTGTCTTGTCCAATGTGCCTCGAGTGAATTGATTTTCAAGAAGGAATTGTGATAAAGTATCATACCATGCTCTTGGAGCTTGCTTAAGTCCATACAATGCCTTAAGCAATCTGTAGACAAATTCTGGGAAATGTGGATCCTCAAAGCCAGGTGGTTGTTGCACATAAACCTCTTCTTCCAACTCTCCATTTAGAAAAGCACTCTTGACATCCATTTGATAAACTTTAAAGTTTGAATGAGCAGCAAATGCCAAGAATATTCTAATGGCTTCCAATCTAGCAACAGGGGCAAATGTCTCATCATAATCAATGCCTTCCTGTTGAGAGTATCCTTTTGCAACCAGCCTTGCTTTGTTTCTTATTATTACACCATCTTCATCCATCTTATTCTTCAGAACCCATTTTGTTCCAACAATGGTTCTATTCTTTGGTGCAGGCACAAGTTCCCATACTTTGTTCCTTTCAAATTGATTCAGCTCCTCTTGCATGGCAATAATCCAATCTGGATCCAACAATGCATCATCAAGTTTCTTAGGCTCAACTTGTGATAGAAAACATCCATAGAGGCACTCATTTTGAGTTGCTCTCCTAGTCCTTACTCCTGCATTAGGATCTCCAATGATTTGCTCTGCAGTGTGTGATCTATCCCATTTCCTCGAGTGTTCAGCCTGATTTCTCATTCTTGATGTTGCTTCATCATCCACATCATGGTCATCCTCATTTCCTCCCCCTGTGAAGTTACCATTACTCACAGGTGTGTCTTGGATGCTTGTTTCTCCACTATTGATTGGCACAAATTCTTCTCTTGTATCATTATTCACTTGAGAATGTTGAGCTTGAGTTTCAACTCCAGTTTCAGTCTCTTCATCAGAATCATCTAGATTATCAAACTTCAATGGATCTTTATCTTCATCATTGGCTTCTTCTAGTCCAGGTAGTTTGCTGTCATCAAATGTTACATCTGTGCTTTCCATAACTTTCTTTTGACTGATGACATAAACCTTGTATGCAATTCTTTCCGTAGAATAGCCAAGAAAAATTCCTTCAAATGCTTTTGCATCAAACTTTCCAACATATTCAGAATTATCCTTAAGTACAAAGCATTTGCTTCCAAAAGTATGAACATACTTTAGTGTAGGCTTCTTTCCAGTCATCAAGTTGTAAGGTGTCTTTCCAGTGTTTTTGTTGATGAGGGTCCTGTTCTGAATATAGCATGCAGTGCTCACAGCCTCAGCCCAAAAACATGTAGGCATTTTTGCATCAAGTAACATTGTTCTAGCAGCCTCAATTAGAGTTCTATTCTTTCTCTCAACAACTCCATTTTGTTGTGGAGTCCTTGGAGCTGAGAATTGCTGAGAAATGCCATTCTCTTTGCAGAATGCTTCAAGTGTGGCATTTCTGAACTCTGTTCCATTATCACTCCTCAGTGCAATCACACTTGCATCGTTTGCCTTTGCTTCCTTGTCAACTTTCTTTATATGCTCAATAATTACTTGTGGAGCCTCATCTTTTGATGCCAGAAATTCCACCCATGTATACCTTGAAAAATCATCAACCATTACCAGGGCATACTTCTTTCTTCCAAGTGACATTATGTTGACAGGCCCAAACAAATCCATATGGATAAGTTGTAGTGGCTTGGTTACAGATGTCACTGTCTTTGACTTGTGACTTGATCTCTTCATTTTTCCTTTTTGACAAGCCTCACACACTCCTTCTTGGCAGAATTCAAGTGTGGGCATGCCTCTCACTAACTCTCTTTTGACTAGAGAATTAATGGCCTTGAAGTTCAGGTGTGATAGTTTCTTGTGCCACAGCCAACAATCTTCATTTGATGCTTTTGAGTAAAAGCAACAAATTTTGTCCTTGTTTGCAGAGTCCATATTGGCTACAAACAGGCTTCCCTTCCTTACTCCAGATAGAGCAAAATCACCAGTCTTCTTGTGGGTGATCAAACATTCATCTTTGTCAAAATTCACTTTGAATCCTCTATCAGTAAACTGACCAACACTTAACAGATTATGCTTGAGCCCCTTGACTAGTGCTACATCTTCAATGATGACATTTCCAACTTTCAGCTTGCCATATCCCAATGTGTTACCCATGCTGTCATCTCCAAAAGCAACCATTGGGCCAGCCTTTTCCTCATACTGTGATAGCAGGGCCATATCACCAGTCATATGGTTTGAGCATCCACTGTCCAAAATCCACATGACCTTCTTTTCACTTTCTTTGCCCTGCAAACACAAAGGTATTACTTTTCCTTTGGTACCCAAACAAGTTTGGGTCCATGTGACTTAGAGACAGTTTTATCATAAACAACATGCTTGTCAACTTTCTTAGTGTTAGTCTTCTTGTCACTGTTGGAAGTCTTAGAACCTGAGGTTTCAGACTTAGGTGACAAAGGTACCTTCCTAGCTTTAGGAGGACTTGAAGACTTTGACCTTGTGTAGTGTGTGTGAGAATTGTGACTGATACAACCATCAATGAACTGCCTTCTTAAATTAAAACAACTAGTCATAACATTCATATTGCATGGCATACAGTCAAATTTATCACAGAAAGGTGCATCTCTATGACTTAGAGGCACAGAACAATCATAGAAAGGTTTAGACACACTACCAACAGGTTTCTTGCATGCATGAGTTAGATGATTGGTACTGAAACAGTTCTGACAAGTTTTCCTAGGGGCATTAGGCATATAAGCATAGTTGTTATCCTTGTTAATCCCTAACTTGCCATTTCTGTTCTGTTTCTTTTTAGTCACTTCCTTTTCTGATTCACTCTTCCCAGCTGAGACAAACTTAACAAACTTCTTAGGTCTTGGCCTATCAACTACTGGCTTCTTGGTCTTTGACTTGACACTCTCACCCTTAGAGGATGCTTGCTATTCACTAGATTGTGCCTCATCCTCATCATTCAACATTTGCTTGATGAGTAAGGCATCCTCATCAATTTCAAATGTTGATTCCTTAAAAATTGGATTTTCAGTTTTTCTCAAAATGTGAGGCACTTTCTCATGAACAGCTGTGTCCTCTTCAATGACCGCATAGCCTTTCCTTTGTTTGAGAGAGTCATAGTCAAGTCCAATAGATGCTTTGGGTTTAGCTTCAATTTTCTCACAGTAGGATTGCACTAAACCAGATGATTTCTTGAAAGTTTTTAGGTTGAATTCATTCTCAGCTAATTCATCCCTAAGAGCCTTCTCTACTTGACTAGCACATAGAACCTTGTTCTTCAAATATTCAACTTCTTTCTTAAGGTTTTCTACTTGCATAGTAGTTAGCTCAAGTTCCTCATTCTTTTTGGTTAATATTTCATTTCTAGTAGACAGTTTAGCAATCTCCTCATTAGCAGCAGTCATACTAGTATGAATATTAAACATCTCAACAGATAATTGTTCAATCATGCATTTGTATTCAGAAACAGACATGTCTATAGTAGTGAGAGATGGTACCTGAGAATCAGATGAAGATGAGTCATCCTTGGAGTTGGCCATCAAGGCATAGTTGCAGAATTCTTGTTCCTCTTCATCACTCTCAGAGTCATCCCAACACTTCCCTTCAGCTATGTAGGCCTTACCATGTGTCTGCTTTTTCAGAAGGGCCTCATACTTAGCTTCTAGCTCAAGATAATCTCTATCCTTTTTTTTAGGCTTCTTGCATTCACTGGCAAAATGCCCTAGGTCATTGCATCTATAACACCTTACAGATGACCTATCCACATAACCGGTTTTGAACTTATTTCTGTTTGGCTTCACAGGTGCCTTGTTCTTGTTGGCTGAATGGTTTTGAGTTTTGGGTTTGAAGGGTTGATTTCTTTTAAATCTGATGTTTGGAAATTTTCTGGCCATGAAGGCATATGAAGTGTTTTCCATCCCATCAAGTTCTTCCAGAGTGTAAAACTCTTCTTCTTCTTCCTCATTTTCCTCAACAGGTTCACTCACCCCAGCTTCAATTTCTTCATCATCTGCCACCTCCTCTATCCTTAGTTGGCTTGTAGATGCTTCTAGGTCCAGAATGGATTTGTTGACAATCAAGGCACATGATGTGTTTATCATCCTACCTTGGTTGGCTTGGATAGCCCTTTTCTGAAGCAACTCAAGTTCATGAGTCTTTAGGACTCCATAGAGCACATCATAGGTGACTTTGTTCAAATCTCTCTCTCTTAGAGAAATGACTCTTTGCTCCAGATGATTTGGTGAAGACAACAGAAATTTCATATTTAACTCCTTGGTGCTGTAAACCTTTCCATTCATCTGCAACTCAGTAACTAGCTTGTGAAACCTTTCAAACATTTCAGTGATGCTTTCCTTGGGCTGTGCCATGAAAGCTTCATACTGTGTGACCAGTATCTGTTTCCTGTTTTCCTTAACCTCATCAGTCCCTTCACACAACACCTCAATGTGATCCCACATCTCTTTAGCAGACGTGCATGATGCAATGTTTGCAAACATTGACATGTCCATGGAATCAATGATAAGCAACATGAGGTGGCTGTCAAGAGCAACCTTCTCCCTTTCTGACTCTGTCCACTTTGATGGATCCTTGGCCTCATAAGTTCTTGGGATAGTTATGGTTCCAACAGTCTTCTCTGGTATCTCTTGTTGTGGAACAAAAGGACCATTCTTGAGAATCTCAGGATACAAGGGATGAGAGGCTTTAATGAACAACATCATCTTTATCTTCCAGAGGTTGAAGTTTTCTTTATCAAACTTAGGGACCTTCACCGTTCCTGTAGTCTTTGGTGTATTCGAACTCATGATCGTTTCTCTGTTTTTGAATAAACAGCCCGCTCTGATACCACTTGTTGAGTATTGAATACGGTAAAAGAATACAGAGGGGGGGGTGAATGGATTCTTGAACTTTTCTTTGATTGAGTCTATGTAGCAGATAAGTGCCTGTGTGTGTAGAAGTGAAGGTGCGGATAAATAAACAACACAAGACACAATATCACTTTAATCTAATGTATTATTAGATAAAGGTTGCTACAATCTGTGAATACAAATGGTAGTACTCTCAGCTTCGTTTTTCTCAGAGAGATATGGCTTACAGTGTATGAAAAACTTGACTCACAAAAAGTTGCTAAGTTATGAAGTGAGGCTGTGTCCTTATAGAACATGGATACAGCCTTCTTACTGCAAATAAGGTAGCTAAAACAAATTACTTTCTAGTCTGTCTATCCTTTTTGAGTAAGTGTCCAAACGGTTACAGATTTGACTTTGCAAAGCCTGTTTAGATCCACTTCTTTAGCTCCTTGTCTCTTCTATATCTCTCCAAGCTTCCTTGTAGGCTTTCCAGAGCACGTTACAGATTGTGGTCCATAAAGTGCATTGGCTTGTTGCAGGTTTCTGACTTGTACAATTTCTTCAGTATTTTGTCTCCAAGAATGTATTCGAGAAGTGACTAAGTAAGTGATTCGAGAACTAGAATTGACTTGATCGATAACTCTGAGTTCTAGAATACTGTTATAATGACATATCAAACCACTTCTCGAATAGCTCTTTTCCATCAGGATTCCTTGAGTTGTCGAATAGAGCATTTGACTTATCGAATCCTCGAGTTGTCGAATAGCTTTCTGAGTCCTTGAGATATCGAATGGAACTTTAACTTGTTGACTCTTTGAGAACTCGAATACCATCTTGACTTGTTGACTTCTTGAGTTCTCGAATAGAGTAGTAGACATATCGAATCCCTGAGATATCGAATGAGATATCGAACAGTGTATTCAGAGATATCGAGTAGTGTCTTGAGATATCGAATCCCTGACTTCTCGAATGCTGGACTTCTCGAATAGACAAATATACTTCTCGAATTGGTACTTAGGCAAATTCTTCATTTCTTCAAATCCCAACTGTGATTATTTGACAGTCTTTAACTCCTTGCTTGAGGCATGAACCTTGGAACTTCTTTCAAGCATTATTCTAGACTCTATTTGTACAATTACACAACTAGGATTTGATGCCTACTACAAGTACAATACAAACAGAAACTCTACAACTAGAGGTTCCCTCAGTTAAGAGGTCATGTAAGTAATGCAAAGCATTACAAACAATTAGGCTTGTTATTAGATGTGTACAGGCATGCCTCTGTAACTAACAGGTACATTCAACCATGAAGTCAATTAACGCCTTAGCCTCAATGGCTGTCCGAGGCTTCTGTGTGATGTCCTCTGACGGCCTTTCTTGACGTTTCTTACTACTGCGGACATCCATGTCTTCAATCGGAAGGACCTGTCCCCCGACTCCATCAGGCCTTAACGAGGCTACATTGTCTATCAAGACTCGCTTCACTTTTGAGTTTCCAATCACATAAGTTATGACCAACGGGTCGTCATGGGGGAACTTCACCCCTTCCAAGTCTGAGTCATCAAAACCAACCACTACTTTAGTTTTTTGCACGCTTCGGGGCCTCTTCCACGATGTGCATCACTTCTCTAGCATAAGCCTTCCGAGAATTCCTTGTTGTGCCGGCCGTAGTCGGGCCTCCTGAGATCATGTTGATTGCTGGCCCTCGGGGTTGTGGGTTGCGATCTTGATCGTCATCCTTCCTATCATACTCTCTTCTCTGATTACCATGGTCATCACCCTTAGTGAAGTGGCTCAGTTTCCCTCTACGAATCAAAAACTCGATCTCATCTTTGAGTTGCTTGCAATCATCAGTGTCATGCCCCACATCTCTGTGGAATCTGCAATACTGATTCTTGTTTCTCTTTGCGGGATCACCCCTGAGTGGCTTCGGCCATCGGAAATCCTTATCATTCTCAATGTCCAACAAGATTTGACTTCTAGGAGTATTCAACCTTGCATACTCAGTGAATATCGGTCCTTGGTTCTTCTTAGGGGCATAATGGGAGTCCTCGCTAGTTCGGGGATACTTGTCCCTAGCATCATACTCCTGGTCATCATACTCATGGTCTTGCTTTCGTTTCTTGGAGTCGTTACCTCCTCCTCCACTTACCGTGGCTTCTTTCTTCATGCTATCTTCAGCTTTAATGTACTTGTCAGCCCTTCGTTGGAGCTCGGCCATGTTTTCAAGAGAATGCTTTGCCAATGACCTTTTAAAGAATAGATCAGTGGTTCCGTGTTCCAGGGCTACCATGGCCACCTTGTTTTCCAAATCAGTGATGTTCAATGTCTCCTTAGTGAACCTCTTAAGGTAATCTCTCAAATTTTCATTCTTCCCTTGCACCACGTATATGAGAGATGCGGAACTTTTTTCATGAACTCTCCCGCTGATGAATTGGAAAACAAAAGCGGCGCTCAGCTCCTTAAAAGAGCCAATCGAATTCGCAGGTAGGCGGCTATACCATCTTTGAGCCATGCCCGACAGAGTTTGAGGGAACGCCCTACACTTCAAGGCGTCACTTGTAGGCTGCAACAGCAGTGCGTTTAAAAACGTCCTGACATGATTTGCGGGATCACCCGTTCCATCATAAGCCTTGATTGTCGGCATCTTAAACTTCCTAGAGATGTGAGCATTCATCACCTCCTCGGTAAATAGGGGTGTGGGATCATCAGGATCCCCAAGCGGTATCAGATCCTTGGGGTTGCTCCTGGGGGTTTCCACCCTTGTCGTTCTTCCAGTTGGGGCATCAGCCCTTCTCTTACTTTTTGAAGACCTCTCTAAGTTTATAATGGGAATCGGTCCTGAGGTTGGAGGAGGTTGAGTTTGATTCAACCTAGCTTGTTCTCTCTCAATATCTTCCTTTATCTTTAAAATCTCGGCCTCATGATCCTTGATTCTCTCGGAAGCTGTCAAAGGGGGTCCATTATGGATAGTTTGTGTTCTCCTTCTTGGTTCTCTGCTAGCACGTCGCCTTCTCGGGGCTTCATCACGATCATCATCACCAGATGATGAATCATCAGTATAGGGACCGGAGTAGTCATAATACTCTCGATTTCGGATCTGCAAGGCATGACCATTGGGTCCAGGACCTTGAGTGATTGGAGGGTAATTAGGCAAACCATACATCGGGTTGGTATTCATGGGGATATCTGTAGTATGGATCTGTACCCTTGGTGGTAACGGGTGGTTAGGATTAACCAGAGGAGAAACCATCATCTGAAGAGAGCTGGTTTCTTGACTTGGGTGAACGACCATGGGTAACGTTCTCTCAACATGAAGATCCGTCCTTGGAGGTTGAGAAACCTGAGTTTGAGTGATCGCCCCTGTTGTTGGGGGTATTTGCTCAGTAGCAGGCGGAGCAGAGCTTAGAGGCAAGGCCTTAGTAGAGGTTGTTGTTGTTCTTCGTGTGTTCACCATGGTTGATGTTGTCGTCCCACAGACGGCGCTAAATGTTGTGGAATAAAAACTAGGTTACGAATTGTATTTAATGCTAGGGTTCGGGAGCTTCGTGCTTTAATGGCTGTTTCCGTGTTCGAGACTGATCGGTCCTCACAGAGTGCCTACGTATCTCGTATTGAGAATCAAGCCAAAAACGTAGTTCTGAGAATGAGGGGTCAAACCCTTTATATAGGCTGAGAAGCCCTAGAATCGTGGTAGAATTAGGTGACTTGGTGGGCAAGTCACCGCCTTGAGGAAGGTTCTAGACTCCTTCCTTGTAGGAATCAGTTTCCTTGTTGAAGTAGGTGCCTTGGAGGCTAAGTCAAGCTGGAGTAATATCCTTATCTGACTCTTATCGCTGAGCTGGTTATTACCATTAATATTAATTACGAAATTAATATTATAAATAGGGTTTGGGCCCATATAATGGGCCCCACGTTTTGACCATATTGGGCTTAATTAATGCCACATTAAATATGTCTTTAGGGCTTATTTTTAACTCATATCACCTTGAGAAAGATATATATATATATATATGAGGATCCCTGAAGGATTTCAAATGCGTGAAGCATTTAGATCACATTCTCGCCATCTTTATTCGATTAAATTGCAAAGATCCATATATGGATTAAAACAGTTTGGTCGAATGTGGTATAAAAGATTAAGTGAATATTTATTAAGGGAACAATACAAGAATGATCCTATTTGTCCATGTGTTTTTATAAAGAAAACAAGATCTTCGATTGCTATAGTTGCTTTGTATGCTGATGACATAAATATTATTGGAACTCCTGAAAAGCTTCTGAAAGCAGTGGATTATCTCAAAACAGAGTTTGAAATGAAAGATCTTGGGAAAACGAAGATTTGCCTTGGGATACAAATAGTCAGCATCTACGAGATGGAGTTTTTGTACATTAGTCAGCATATATAGAGAAAGTCTTAAAACGTTTTTACATGGATAAATCACATCCATTTAGTTCTCCAATGGTTGTTCGATCACTAGATAAAGAGAAGGATATTTTTCGACCTAGAGAGAAAAATGAAGAAATTCTTGGTCCTGAAGTACCTTATCTTAGTGTTATCGGTGCATTAATGTATCTTGCTAATAATACAAGGCCCGATATAGCATTTTCAGTGAATTTATTAGCAAGACATAGTTCTACTCCTACTCAAAGACATTGGTCTGGAGTAAAACATATCTTTCGGTATCTTCGAGGTACAACTGATATGGGCTTATTTTATTCTAACAAATCCAAAGCAGTTTTAACTAGCTATGCAGATGCAGGTTATTTATCTGATCCAGATAAATCTCGATCACAAACAGGTTATTTGTTTACTTATGGAGATACGGCCATCTCATGGCGCTCAGTGAAACAATCCTTGGCTGCTACTTCTTCTAATCACGCAGAAATTCTTGCAATTCATGAAGCTAGCCGAGAATGTGTCTGGTTAAGGTCAGTAATTCAGCACATTCGGGAGTCATGTGGCATGTATCATGATAGGACAGTCCTAACAATAATGTTTGAAGATAACACTGCATGCATTCAACAATTAAAGGAAGGCTATATCAAGGGTGACAAAACTAAGCACATATCACCAAAATTTTTCTTCACCCATGATCTTCAAGAAAATGGAGAGATTGAAGTTCAACAGATTCGTTCAAGTGAAAATCTTGCAGATCTACTCACAAAGTCATTGCCGCCAACAACTTATGAAAAATTGGTACACAAGATCGGAATGCGTCGGCTCAGAGACCTCAAATAAATTTTTCAAAATCGATGTACTTTTTTTCCTTTGCTAGGATTTTTTCCCAAAGGGTTTTTTCCTAGAAAGGTTTTAACGAGACACGATTATTGAAAATTGGACATCCAAGGGGGAGTGTTGTAATATGAATGTCCAAGAATTTTTTAGAAAGGGGTCTCTTGACTTTCTAGCTCCTATAACCTAAGTCCTTTGGCCTTTTGAATCCTTGTAACTCACTTATAGATAGCCTATATAAAGGCCACCAAATTCTTACTTGGATACTCAACCCTCTCAAATATAATAGATTGTTCTCTTTCAAACATGTTTTATCTATAATATATTATGTATTTCTAATATGTATTATATTTTAGAAACTATACCTATTAAATATTTTTGTGACCGGTTTTTACTGCTAAATATCTTTTTCACTTTAACAAAAATACTATGTGATGTCTTTTTCGTTTCTACTATTTGAAAACAACCTTAATTCTTATATTTTCTATTTTGATTTATTCAAATTTTCAAGGAAGTCCGTCTTCATCTACATTCTAGAAGAGGGAGTCCAGCTCTTATTGTCAGAGGACATCTAAAAATATGAAATGTTTGGGTACAATTTTAGGTTTTTATTATAATGAAATTCAGTTGTTATATATAGATATAAATAATAAAATTATTTGATATATATATATATATATATATATATATATATATATATATATATATATATATATATATATATAGGGTCCTACTCCACTACAAACTAAAATTAACTACAAACTAAAAACTAAATACTAATCTAATATTTCAAGCTAATCTAATGATCAAACTAGGGGTACTCCAATACAAAAAATTCTTAAAATAATTGGCTCTATCCAACAACAAAAAAAAATAAAATCACTGTTCACGTGATGACGTGGCAGTGGATTTCACTGGTTAACGGTGCTTCGCACCTTCTTGTACGGCGCTTCGCGCCTTTATCATTAAGTTGTAAGGAATGGCAATCAATGGTAAAGGCAATAGACGATTGACGGGTGTGTCGAGGACCTTCGGCCCTCATGACTACCTAACTCATCCGTTTACTGTCTTAAATGCTTCGCATTTCCACGGCAGGGATTTTTTTTTTTTTTTGATTTTTTTTTTTTTTGTTGGATAGAGCCAATTATTTTAAGCATCTTTCGTGAAGGTACCCTTGGCGGGAAACTTAGAATAGATGAAATATAATTAATTTAGTGTTAGTTTGTAGTTTGTATTTAAGGATTGGTTTGTATTTGAGCAAAAGCCTATATATATATATATATATATATATGGGCTTAATGATTCTATAGTTAACTATAGGAAAATTTTCTAAAATTAACCAATGAAATCAATACATATCACATAGTTTTATGAATAAAAAATGTGCCTAAGAGCATCTCCAACGGCACTAGGTATAATGGTTAACTATAATAAGTGTTAGCTAAAATTTGCTGAAGCTGTAAAACATTGTGCTCCAATGGTGTTAGCAATAATGGTTAGATATAATTAAAAAAACAGTATTTTATTATTATTTTGGTTCACCTTTATCGTTACTTCACCATAGATATAATTTAAATAAAGTAAAAAAGTGACGTGGATATTTTAGATAATGACTACAGACTAAGATGAAATAAAGGATATCTATAATTTTTGCTAACAGGTCTTATGGTTGGAGGGACATATTTTTTAACTAATATGTATATCATAGTGTCACTAGACTTTTTACAGGTGGTGGTGGTTAGAGATGCTCTAACGGGTCCTTATAAATAAAAGGTAACAAGTGCATGATTTTAAAGGTTAACTTTAGGAAATTCTCCTAAAGTTAACTATAGGAACATTTTTCTTTATAAATATATAGGATCAGAATCAAATACAAATTTTTCTTATATAAAAATTCATATTTTTTTTATTTAACATATTAATAATTTTGATTCAATATCATTTATCAAATAATGATTAAAATTTTATTGAATACATATTATTTAATTATTCAAAATCCTTTTGGAGTTCACCAATACTAAAATAAGGTATAAAAATATGAAATTTTATTTGTTTAATATGAGGTGTGTCGAACCATAGTTCAAAATTTGTTGAACATATATTACAAATTCTCAACTATCCTTCCGAGGTTCAACAATACCCAATTATAGTATAGAAATATGAAATATTATTAATTTAATACACAATTTTTAATTAAAACAATGTAAAGTTATTTTATATATTTAGATTCAACACAAGTATAACTATTGTTAATGTTGAACTCAAGTTATATATTTGTTGAACATCCATTATAATAGAATTTCAATTTTTCATAAAAAATGCTACAACTATGTTTTTAATAAATTATAAAATATTAAAAATATGTTTCCAAATTTCAATTATGTGTATTCAATAAAATCTTAAGTATTTTGTTACAAATGATGTTGAACCGAAGTTATATATATGTTGAACAAAAAAAAATTCAAATTTGTATTAAAGAAAGTTTTTCCAAGAATTTAGCCATATATATATATATATGCATGTCTTTTGTCTTTCTTAACTTTTAATTGACTATATGTATATAATCCGTGTAATGCATATCTCCTTTTTTAATATCTTTAATTATACTAATTTTTTTAATTTTATATATTATTAATTTACTTATCAAATTATTGTTGAAAATTTGATATATATAAAATTTTACACGTTTGATTTAATATTTGTTCTATACCTCGAATTCTTAAAATTTATTTTGAACGATTTTGCAACCCACGTGAAATTAACAAAATAATCTTTAATTTAGTGATGGTTTAACAATTATTTTCCAGTTAAATTTATGCAGAAACAAAGGATAAAAGAAATTGATGATTTTTACGTTGAATAAATTCCAGTTATAATTCGTTTTGAATATCAAAATTCCCTTATTATTTGAAGATAGTTCTACTACCAACCAAATATACAATTATATCCTTATATATAATAAGCATAAGAGAGATTTTATCATTATATAATGCAATTTTTATAATTATATTATTTTTAAATTATAATCTTTTTTTAATATGATATCATCTTGATCATCTATTTTTAAAAATATTAGATGAGATGGTTGCGATTATTTTGTAATAACCAAAATTATAGATAAAATTCTTTTTACATTTATTATATATAAAGATAAAATGTTCTTTCACAATAAAAAAGTGTATCTTATTGATGTGTAGTACCTTTTTTTTAAATCGAATTTACAAATTATTGGCTGCTATATATGTAGACAAATTTAATCTTTTCGTACAAATTATAGGCTTGAGCCTCACTTTTTTACATCACAAAAGCATTACATAAAGTTCTATGTACCAAATCATTTTGAAATGGCTTTAAGATATACAGGACTCATAAAGTTCTATTACATGTATAACTAGCTAAATATATATTTAGCTAGCTAGCTAACTTTAATTTGCATGATTGAGACATAAAAAGGGTTGGAGCATTGCTATCACCAATGTTCTCTTCTCTCTTTCTCTTCCTGATGATTTCACCTTGAAGCTTCACTCCAAACAGCTTTGGCCCCTCATTTTTATCATCATCTACTTTCTCCCTTTCTGAGTACATAGCCACCATGTCAAGCAACTCCTTGCACTTGTGTTTCATTGTCGAAAGTTCCGAATTTAAGGCCCCATTCTCCTTCTTTAGTCTTTCGTTCTCATCCACAAGACTTGTGTATCCAGACGACGAAGACGTCGAAGAACTTGTTTTCGACCGTTCGTGATCTTGATCTTGACCAGATTGTTCTTTTAGTGTTTGAGCAATGGGATGTGTCTTGTTAGTCCATGATTTTCTGCGACGAATTTTCGAGAGTAGGTCTTTTTTTCCCTTGCAGAACATGTCATTGCAAAACTCCCACCGGCTTGTGGCAACTTTTCGAAACCCCTAAGCGATACACATGCATAAAAAAGATGAACTTTACGACCACTTGTTTATAATGACTAGGTAACACAAATGCAAATGGCAATATTACAGCTACTTTTTCTTGTACGAAATACTCCCTCCGTCCAATCCATTTCTTTACATAAAAAACTGCGTATCTGACACGCATTTTAAGGTACATTTTAAGGATAGTTATATAACTTATTTTTGATATTTTCTTTTTTTGTATAAAAATAGAACAATCCTATTTTTATACAAAAAAAGAAAATATCAAAAATAAGTTATGGAACTATCCTTAAAATGCACCTTAAAATCCGTGCCGGAAATTGGTCCGCAAATGTAAACTATTGAAAAAAACAGAGGGAGTAATATTTAAGACGAATAATTCTTTAAATTATGCACATGTTTCCGAATTTGAATTATTGACCTCTCGTCATCAAAGAAAATACCGTTCAAACTCTAAGGATATAAAAACTTAAAAGCTTCTAACAGTAGCTAAGGATAATCTGTTCATCTCAACCTTTCCCATATATATAATTTATTTATATATAATTTTCAATCAAACCATATCGAACACATCATATCATACACGCGTGAAAGAAAAAAAAAATAAAAATTCTTACGAGAGAGCCGTATAATATTGGGTGGTTAGGAGGTTGACTTTAGTAGTCATGCGGTTACTAATTTCATAAGTAATACTTGTGTTATTACTTGCCAAACGAACCAAAACTAGATGGCTAGCTTTTAGACACCAACTCGTGATCTCATGGATGACGTATGACTCGAATGGGAAAAAGAATGAGATAGTTCTTTTTATATTTTCAACGTTAAAGTGAGAAAGTGCACCCAAGATCAATATTTTCAATAATTTTCGTTCAAATACTTATATAAAAATTTACAAAAATGAAAACTATTAATGTGAACAATAATCTGGTTCTACAAAGATACATATATAGTTTTCTTCCTTACTACTCCCTCTGTTTTTTTCAATAGTTTACATTTGCGGACCAATTTCCGGCACGGATTTTAAGGTGCATTTTAAGGATAGTTCCATAACTTATTTTTGATATTTTCTTTTTTTGTATAAAAATAGGATTGTTCTATTTTTATACAAAAAAAGAAAATATAAAAAATAAGTTATATAACTATCCTTAAAATGCACCTTAAAATGCGTGTCAGATACGCAGTTTTTTATGTAAAGAAATGGATTGGACGGAGGGAGTATTAATAAAGGGGTTTTGGTCCCAGACAATCATTTGTCAGGGACGACTTATCTAACAATCAGTTTCTAAACCGTTGGATCGTTGATTCAACGGCCCCCTGGATTACAAAAAAATTTACTGTCCGCTATAATTTTCCGCGGATAGGCATATTGCCAGTCCGCGAAAAATTTTCCGCGAATAGGCAGACAGTAATTTTTTTTTTTTATCTCAGCCGTTGGATCAACGATCCAACGGTTGTGGAACCGATTGTTAAATAACCGGTCCCTGACAAACGATTGTCAGGGACCAGGACCCATTAATAAATACCTAAGGATATAAAAGCTTAAAGTTTAGTGTGGGTAAAACTAGGGATAATCATAAATCGCACCAAACCGTAAAAATCGTCCGTACCGCACCAATCCGCACCATACCGCATGATTTTTATTTTCTGTGGTGCGGTTACGGTTTCAAATTTTGACAAAACGCACGGTGCGGTATTAATTTTCTGAAATGCGGTTCAAACCGCACCGCACTGCAATATTTAATATTATATATATATATATATATATATATATATATATATATATATATATATTATGTTAGTATTTTGTTAATGATTTAAGGGATAGTTTGCAAGCTATTTGGTTCGTTAGCTCATCTTTATCGATTTAGTATCACAATATTTCATACTACAATGTTTGTATTTCGTTAAGTCTATAGACACGGTCCGCATACGAATTAAGAAATGTGGTTGAGTAAGAACTTTAAAAAATTTATATCATATGCATGAAAATTAATATTTTAGATTTATAATTATTTTTATCAAAGGTGTAAATCGCAATAAATCGCATCACACCGCACCGCATTTTTGCAATATAATTTATGCGATTTTAAAATTTTACAATGCGGTTGCAGTTTGAAAATTTGAACAAATCACATGCACGAATTGATCCACGATTTTAGGAAAAAACCTCAACACCGCCCCCTAGTTAAAACAAAACAAGTTTGCTTTACAAAAGTTTTTTCACATGCTTAAACTCCTATAAGTAGAAGTCAATTGATTGTGCTAAAATATGTAAGGTTATTATTATAATTTAGTATCTAAAAATAGTTTTTGATGCTTAAATAGTACCATATCTATAATATATTATTCTAAATTTTACTCTAAAATAAAAGTGCATTCATGTTTTCGGATTAATTAGAAAAAATGATGTTAATCATTTATCTATTTTTCTTTCATTTTATACTTTTTGATGAACCGTCAATTATAACTTCATTATATATCTTTTGTTCTATATTTAGAACAAACTATAGAATTTTAGTTTTTTTTCTATAAAAAGGTAGATATAAAAAACAATATAGCATATTGTTGGATTTGTTTTAATAAATTACTAAGCACCTTTTTGTTTTTAGAGGATATTTACTAGATTACGATGTTTAAAAATAAAATATACTACGACTACAAACTCTTAAACACTAATAAAAATGATGGATAATTTACTTCACTTATAAAGTGAGGGATATATACTACTATAAATATACTCATGAACATAATATATACTTTCTAAGTTTACCGTCGAAGAAGTATGAAATTATAGCGTCAATTCCATGGATTCTAAATTATTGATGTTTTAGATCCATCAGTTCAATTCTTTAAGCTATACAGGTTAACTACTTATTTAAGTTTCGGCTAAATTGAAAGTTTTAATAAGAAATATTTTATAAAAACATATTCTTTAGTTAAAAATTAGTAAAAAATTATTTTCCGTCTCGACTAATTTTTAAAAAATTAGTAATATTTTATTTGAATCCCAACTATTTTGTAATCCTAATTCTATCATTGACTGCATGTATCGTAAACATATGCAGAAAGAAAGTCACGGATGAGTTTCATTTTTTATTCTTTCTAATCTGCATAGAATTTATAATTATTCCCACATGCAAGATTTGGTATATGTGCATAAAGCTTAATTAAGTCAAGTTTCATGTCAACCAATTAGCAAGAAAAAGAAAGAAGAAAGTTGAAATAGACATACATAAGTGTTGAGCTGCCTAACAAAGCTTGAGAAATTGCTATGTTTGAATAGCGTAGGTAGCAAATCTCTAGCAAACTCCGCCGGTTGCCACACCACAAAACCCGTTCCATCGGAATTCCAAGAAACCACTTGATCAGTTGCCGCATCTTCCACAAGCATGTACGTTTTCAACAAGAAAGGTGGTGGCGATGACTTTCTCATCACCATGTATTCTTCTAACAAACCTCTTTCACTTGCACTCTTCCTCATCATACCTATATATATCTTATCTACGATTATATATTTTTGTCTAGCTCTACCAGCGGGATATACCGAATATGTTTGTAATTAAATTGAGAATTTCTAGATTCTAATTAAGATGGAGAAGAGAAAACAAGAAGGGAGGTTATATGTTTCCAACTCCAACAATAAAAACCCAACACGAAACCAGAGTTCATGAGAAATGCAAGGAGATTTATGAAGTTCTTATGTTTCTTTCTTCTACTAGAGAATGGTTAAAACGTATGTTATATGCTTATCATATATATAGTGCTCAGCTGCCACGAAATGAGGACTTTTTTTTAATATACTTTATTCGAACGTATTTGCATCATTTTTTTAAATTTACGTTTTCAATTCAGTCTCTCACGTGTAAACAATCAAGTGTATCTAGAAAGAGTCATATAGTAAAGAAGTGTAGATAATACTGTATAATTTACAAATATCCAACTAATAGGACATGGAGTTTGACGAGTCAATAACATAGAAAGTTCTACATGAGTGCAACATTATAATGTTTTTTTATAGTAGTGTATTATCTAGGTGTACATTCTTTTTACTATAATAATTTTTAATAACAAAGCTTACAAGTTGTAAAAAAAAAAAAAAAAAAACAAAGCAAGGCTTACAACATCTTTGTATGTATGAATGAAGTTTAGAAAGGTGTGCGTTCAAATTAATTCAAATTAAATAATTGAAAATCAAATAAAAATAAAACCGATCCTATTAAAATCACGTCAATATTTGAAATAATGAAATGGACTTGGATTTAGAACGGATCCTACGGTTCTTTAAAGTCCGACTATCAACATCTCCGAAGCTTAGTCACTTTGCTCGTCTACACGACCATCTAGCTAAATTACAGGACGTTTTATTCTCTTTTTATTCTTCTCGCGGATCTTCTTTTTGTTTTACGACCCCACTACTATAGATATTAATGAACTTTCGTAATTATTTCAAGGTGTCATCATTAACACTGCACCTAAGAGTGACAATCTCCAAATTGTTAGTCACTAATTATGTTATCTTTTGTACCTTCGTCTCATAATATGTTTCGAAAAATGTTAAATCCAGAGCAGTTTTTTTATTTCCAGAGTAAAATTCTGTGAAATTACCAAACTGCCCTTGTTTTTGTGAATACATGGGGGCTAGACTTTGTTTAACTTGAGGACAGTTTGGTAATTTCACAAAATTTTGCTCTGGAAATAAAAAAACTGCTCTAGATTTAACATTTTCCTATGTTTCTTGTTTGTAAAAATACGTTTGCCAACGCACACTTTCAATCATTAATCTTGAATTTTGTATTAGTGCTAAATATAAAAACTTCACTGTATTAAAGTACTCATAAATACGAATCCAACAAGATCACTCATGACTATATTTTATCTTATAAATTATGCATAAATTAGTAGTCACTCCCCTAAAATGAACAGTATAAAAAATCAAAACAGGAAAGATAAAATGAGACAGAGGGAGTAGCAAATAGCAGAGTTCTATGCATTTTTGCATATAAAATAACTTACGGAGAAAGCAATATATATAGTAAATTTTCGATGAATTAATAATCGATAAATTAATCATTCATGATAAATTAATAATTTTATTACAAATTTTTAGTACTCACATAACAGTAACACTAACAATAAATATTCTACCTTAATTAATGGATAATTCTTTTAAATTAATAAAATTTATCGATTATCATGTTATTAATATTTAATGTATATTTTAATATATTTGTCTACAAATATATTAAAATGAACATGCATTGCATCTACATGAGAAAATGACCAAAATATCTCAAAATGAGGTATCCATGGCCCAAAATATTGATTTTCGGAACTGTTGGCCTTACCTACCCACGCAACACGCTACTGCGTGTAGCGTATCCTAAGATTACTGTTCATCTCCGTCTCCGTCAATTTCTCTCCCATCTCTCTCGTTTGTTTTGAATCTCTCCTAATCTCTCCGCCTCGTTCGTGTCTCTCCGGCCACCTTCACTTCTTTTGAGCACACCAAAATCATCACCACAACTTCGTCTCCATTTTGCCCAACTGATTTATCAAAAACTGGCCCCGCATGGGCTTGTACGAAGCCATCAGAAATTCGAGAGAGAGAGATGGGGTTCGATTTGGGTTTTTGAAAATATAGCGAAACAAATGATTTGAAAGTGGTATGGATGTGTAGATCGTCAAAAGACGATTCCATTGGTATATACTCCCTCCGTCTCTCTCAGTTCTTTACGTTTGCGGACCAGTTTTCGGCACAGATTTTAAGGTGCATTTTAAGGATAGTTCTATAACTTATTTTTGATATTTTCTTTTTTTTGTATAAAAATAGAACAATCCTATTTTTATACAAAAAAAGAAAAACTTATTTTTGATATTTTCTTTTTTTGTATAAAAATAGAACAATCCTATTTTTATACAAAAAAAGAAAATATCAAAAATAAGTTATAGAACTATTCTTAAAATGCACCTTAAAATGCGTGTCAGACACGCACTTTTTTATGTAAAGAAATGGGTGGGACGGAGGGAGTAATACGTTATGGGAAAACATTTGGAGGGTGTTGAACGGAGGTTTTTGTTTTTCCGGCAAAAATCGCCGGTAATCGCCACAACTGACAAACTTCGCGTAAAATCATAGCAAAAATGACGATGACTTCAGGTGACGTCATCACGCATGTCACAGATGCGTGACACCTGATACGCCGTACGTGAATGCGTATCATGGATGTATCACGTTGCACGGTGAGGCGTATCCTGGGCAAACGGAGCATGCACTAGCGTGTCTTGGGACACGGTACACGCAACAACGTATCCCGTTGGTATTTAAGGCCAAGCATTTGGAGCTCAGTATTTTGGGCCAACACTATTTATTTTTGATTATTTAGGGCCTTCACCCCATCTACATTGGCCTTCAAATTAGTATATACACACTACGATGATCTTATTAATGTACTATTTTTCTTAATCACAAATATTAAAAAAAAAATGCGAAAGCGAAAACTTGTTTCATTGATATAAAAGTCAGGAAATACATCCCAAAAGATAATAATAGCTTATCATCTAACCGAAAGGTATGCTTAATTAATCCATGGGTCGTACGACCCATAAAAAAGAGATTCCCCCGGAAGCTTAGATAATAAAAACCTTTATATATCCATCAAATAAGGCCTCGTTAAAAAATCCCATATGAGCAAATCCTTTTGAGAAAAAAACTCAAGCGGAAAAAAGAGTGCCCAACTAAAATAATAAGAGTACGTCATTTTACATCATGCCTAAATAAATAAAAGGCTAGACTCTTCTTGATTCTTCTACTATATCAATCACATTCCCGACTTCAACTATCTCCTTTTCCATCTTCTTCTCATCCAAGTAAATCTGAAAGGTCACCAAAACCAGATACAAATCAAGAAAAATAAGTTAAAACAAAGACATAAGTTTGAGATAAAACAAAAAGTATATAATATTATATTATTTAATAATAAATCCTATATACGGTGATAAGATATTTATAGAAAAAATAAGTATATATATAATCTAACCAAAGGGGGTCCCTTTGGTTTGACCTCTATTTAAAATATAAAGTAAAAAATTGAAATTAAGTCAAGAGTCGTTATTATTACATTTAGATAAAAAATAATAAAATAACTAAAATTGAATAAATTGTAATACTCTTCGAAAACAAAAAAAAAATAAGATAAAATAAATTTAAAATCCAACCAAATATAAAATAAAATACCACGGTATATTAAAAAGATAATGTATAAAATATAAAAATTCTTCAGATGGACGACCGATAATATTCATCAAACGGACGACCGATAAAATTATTCGTCAAACGGACGACCGAAAACAAGCCAACAAAAGGCAAACCCGTAATATGCACAGAACATCTGTATAAAATGGAACAAAATAGAATTCACATTAAAATGAAACACTTTTTATTCATGGTTTGAAATACCAAATTTAACCATATTGAGTAAGAGAAACAGTTTCCATATATAAACTAAAACTGAAAATTAAATTTTATCAATTAAAACTCATAAAGTGGTCATTTAAAACATGTAACCAAAGAAATAACTACACTCATAAATGCGGAATTGATTAAAGAATTAAATTAACAAAAATTAGCATCTAAATTGGGCAAACACAAAATAAGGAACTAATATGCTAATTAGCTAAATTAGAGCACATTAGAATCACTAATTAAGCATTATCAATCATCAATCACATTTATATAACTGAAAATTAAATATAACAATCAATTCTCATAACTAACAATTAATGATAATAGACCCGACAGAGATTAAATATCTGATGGCCTACCGGAACTAATAAATTAAAATGAAACCTTTCCTATTTGATTTATATTCACCATTTAGTCCCTCAAAAGACTCCTCACCAATTAATTATTATAATAATTTACTCAATCGGTATATAAAACTTAAAGCAACCAATAAATTCAACATTAAGACCACTTAAAAGCATTTTAATGGACTTAAAAACTTTCTTGAGTTAAGAATACTAATAAGCTTCTAACAATAATCCATTAAAAAAGATTCAATAAAAACAAAATGGATTCAAGTCATTCCAGATCAAGCACATCAGTCCAAAACAAACCCCCACTTGGGCATGTACTAATTCATACAAGTTAAATCATCTAAACTATCTAATATATCAATTCTTAACATTCCTTCACAGTATAAACTCATATACTAATTCTATCAAGTTCATCAATAAACATGTATTTAACCAAATACTCAGATAATTCACTCAATCAGTCATAATACAACACAAACGACAAGATTTTGATAAAACTCAATTTTTAACTATCAAATTAATAGAGTTTTTTTAAAAAAAACTTCAACCTCATGTTCCAACTATATATCATACTGCATGCATCAAAGTATCAGATATCTCAAAGATTATCAACTGATTTCCAACAAGTTGCATTGATAAACATACATATAGAGTCAAATCCAGACATATCTCATGTTATCACATAATATACAACTTATACAAATCGACATATACAGACAAATACAAACAATCGAACTCAAATATACAAGTTTAGTCTAGAATACATGAATAACCACATTTTACTAACAAACACATCAACTAAGTTACATAAGGATTGAGATTTTAGGGTTTCAAATTTCACGCCTAAGCCCGAGACATTGAAGGGTATCGGGTCTCACCTGGTTGAGTTTAAGCTCAACTTGACTCGGTGTAAATCGCCTAGACTCGGTAAATGGTGAGTTGACTCGATTGGACTCGAGCGAGTGAAGAGTTGACTCAATGAGTCATCTCTGATTTTACTAAATCTTTGACATGCAAGCTCCAATACACTTAGATCCAACCTTATTCCATCGTCATCTTCAACATACCCAAAATCGACGAAGGTGATTAGAGTTGTTAGATCGAAATCGATTTAATTTTACCCGACCCGTTGATATTCATGAATAATAATCAGTTGATGATTATATCCACACAATATATAGTATAGTATCATATATATAGATGAGATTTGATCGCAGAAATATGAGGAAGATGATCAGAGAGGAGAGATAGTCGACAGAGAACGAGAGAGGAAATAACAATAACAACTAGTAGCAAGTAAACAACAAAAATGATAAACTACAAAAGCAAGATAACATTAAAACAAGTAATAGCTCTTTCAAAAAATCCTTCAACTTATGTTTTATGTATATATATTCTTGAATAACTTACTGATTGCAAAGAGATGTTACAAGGGGCAGATAAGTGAACAAAAGAGTATGTTGAAGTTGAGGATGATAATGCCATTGTTTTTTGAGTTGGAGGGAAGAGTTGTAAATTGTAATAGAATTACAAATATTTAAAAAATTGATTGAATTAACTCTATTATATACAATGAACATCCACTTACTTGAAAAATCATATATTTTAACTATAACACTTGTCACATCTTAATTTGTTGTAGATCCTTCATTCTACCAGCCATGTCCTTCAAGAGTTCAATAACCATAATTATATAAAGATCATTAACTTTTCATGCATATTTTACCATAACTTTTCATATTCGAACTTCATGCATATTTTACCATAACTTTTCATATTCGAACTAGGGATGTACATTTTTTAACCGTCCCGTTCAATCCCAATCTGACCCCCAACCTGAACAATCGGGGATTTGAGAAATTTTTTGGGTTCGGTACGAAAAGCAGGGTATATTTATAAAAAAAATCGGGATCGGGACGGGGTCGGAGATTAGGGGATCCCCATCCCGATCCTTGATTCCCGATTTTATTATATATATATATATATAAATTATTATGAGCAAATATATTTATATGTATTATTAGTACTTAAAATTTTTAATTCATATCATAGATTTTAAGTTTAAATAGTAAAATTTAATTTAATTATATCCTTTAATATGAATAAATAATAATTCGAATTATTTTTTAAAATAAGTTATTAAATTTAAGATATATATTATATATCATGATTTAACAAATTAGTTTTATTATGAAACTGCAGGTTAGAGAATGTATAAAATTAATTTCTTTAGTAAGATTAAAATTCCCCGATGCTCTGCGGGGATAGCAAAATATTTCATGTTTCATCAAAACTCATATGCTTTTGTCATATTCATTCAAAAATACCCAAGTACCGGTATTTCAATATCGCACACATTGTCCAACATAAATTCTTTTTCAGCGGAGTTTTCTTTCAAATTTTCCTAAAAATTTCACCATCTAGAATGAAGACAAATCACACAAGATTGTCGAACATACCAAAATGTTCATAGAGAGTGGGAAAAATAAACATTAGTTCCAAACTAGTTTCTTACATCACAACTTTCATAACATCAACAAGATTAATAACCAAAATTTTCCTACTAGTCTCAAAATACCAGAATAAGTCAATTTTGGTACTAAAACTAGAGTCACAGGCTCTCAAAACATAGTCAAAGTAATCAAAGAAGAAATTCGAACACTTCCTAAATTTAGCACAAATACTAAGCATAGTAGATCCATTATCAAACACATAATCCATGGATCGAAAAGTAAAGTGATAAGATAAAGCAAATTTATCATTTCCTTTAGAGATACACGGCCTCTTTGCCCTTGCACATCCAGTTTTGAGCACGAGATAGACAATGGTTGTGCAAACACTGGGGATAAAATGCAGGGTGTTATAAAGGAACATTTTAAAGAGTTGATCAATTGGGAGAAAAATGTTGAAGGAGGGACCTTCAACCGGGATACTATTGATGCTTCAGGAGCCAGTAGCTAATGGGGTGTATGGTTGTTAACGATGTTTGTTGGCTTAGTTATTAATTGATGTGTAAAATAACTGCAAGCACACAGTATTTAGTTGGAGCAGTCATAGATCGATCGTTAGAGACTACAAATTTTCAAAACCCTAACAATTACTTTAGGCAAACTAGCTAGACAAACAGGCTTGAAATGAGTTTTGTTTAAACTAATTAACAAAGTTTATCAAATAATATGAAAAACCTAGGAATCCGATCTGTTAATCAGTCACGGTTAATATCAACTCGTCCTAAAATCAATTCTCTTTTTTCACAAATAAGATATATCAATTAACGAGACAAGCATATATTATGAAACTTTACATTATCTAACAATAAACTATCAAAACTTCATTGAGCAAGCATATAGGCTATGAGAAATAAATTCGACAATAGTAATATATCAAAATCACTTTGTCAATTTAACAAATTAAGCACCAAGAAAAATTTTGCGAACCAATTAATAGCAATGAAAAAAATCAAAAATAATTAAATTAACTTTATTTTCATCCTACAACAATAATTTTAGCTACGCATGATTATGTCATGAACGAGATAATTAGTATATAAGATATAAAATAAAGCTAAATAAGAATTATGATACGTAATAATGTATGTACACTTAATAAATAAAAATAATATAATCATGCATGCATGCGGAAATAATTTATTAATTAATAAAATTAAGGAAACAGATATAAAATAAGTGTTAAAAATATAATAAAATATGGACCTATCACTATTAATGCTTTAGGTGACTAGCTAGCTACTTTGTTAGCTGTTATTAGTTTTGACCTTGTAAATTAGCTTGCATTTTTTTGGATGTAAAATGGAACTTGCTTCCCATGGAGTTAAGGCCATGTTTGTTTTGTGGGATTATAGTCCAAGGATTATAGTTTAGGTATTATAATCATTTCAATATTATCTTAAGGATTATAATCCTTTAAATTATCCAAAACTATGTTTGTTTGGAAGGATTAAATCAAGGATTGGATTATAATCCTTTAAATTTTAATCCTATGTTTGTTTTGAGGGATAGAATATGGGATTGGACTATTATCCTTTAAATTTGCTAATCCCATGTTTGTTTGTCATAAGATTATAGTGAAGGGATTATAATCCTTTAAAAAATGACTTGTTAGAGGGGATTAAATAATACCTCTTCCAACCAAGTATTATAGAGGATTATAATCCTATCCTCCAATCCAACAAAACAAACATGAGATTGATATTTTAAAGGACTATAATCCTTGAACTAATCCCAAATATGATTTTACAAAACAAACATGGGATTAAATTTTTAAAGGATTATAGTCCTATTCCTTACTTAACCCCCATGAAACAAACATGGCCTAAGGTCTCTGTATAGATTCCTTATTTAATTTATTTTATAAAATTAATTTATTAGTTAAAAAAGTTCATCTATTTGAATTTAAAGAAAAAATTGTTATGACCTTATTATTTTTTGGTGAGTAAAGTGCATTTTGTGTACTTGTACTTTGGCCTTGACACCACTTGCAATACCGAACTTCAAAAGTGAGCATATGAAATACTGCAGTTGTTATTTCGTTATAGGTTGTGTACTTCCGTCTGTTTGACGTTAACTCCGTTAAAAGGCCAGGGGTATCTCTGTCTTTTCACAGCCATTTCTCTACAACCGTCCGGTGTCCACCCATCTCCTCTACAACCGCACTCAATTTCTCCATTTCCACCTCTTTCTTCTTCTTCTTCAATAGCCACACCTCCGTTCTTCCTCCAACCCACTCCCATTCTCCACCATTCACCTATGTTCCCCATCTCCTTCTCCTCCGCCTGCAATTCATACCATCCCACCTCTATTTCGCCACCAACCAACTCCGATCTTGTACAACCGAACTCCAACCCACCACCACCGCCCCATCTCCTTCCCCTCCACAGCCCCGCCCACCGCCACCACAACACCCACTTGAATACGCCAATGACAGACGGAAGTTGTCTGCTAACGAAATTGGTTTGAAGCTGCTGTATGAGGGCTGTCTTTTTGCGGAGTAGTACAGGGAATTTATCTTTATTATTCTGGACAACAAAGTGGGTGTTTGTCATCTGTTGAACTCGGGGGTAGTAGTTTTGTCCTTTTTAGAGGTGTCCCCTGTGTTGTAATGTTTGAGCGCATTCTAAGTGATTATAGTTGTGAATTATAGATTGACTGGGGGTGGTGTCTCTTGGTTTCCTGAAATCATTATCAGTCGACAGTTGTTGGGATGGTGTGAGCAAGTATGGGGTAGTGAGTGTTATTTATTGTAATTCTCAGCTCCAGTGTTTGATCCACTTGGTATTTTGTTTTGCATAGTGCTGCTGATGCATTATCAGGTGTATTCTTAGGATAATCATATGGAGTACTGGGGTTTCTTCCTGGGTTTCTTCCTGTTTGTTGTGATCCCATGTTTGCCGCAAGATTGTGGATTCATGGCTTGGTTTTAAAACAATCAGGAGCTTTTACTTTTTTATTTTGTTTGATCACATCATTCTGGGTGGTTAAGTTAAGCTATTTGTTACTTTTATGCTTGGGTCATGTTCTACCTCCTCGTATTGAGATAGAGTTCTAGTCTAGCAGTGTGGATGCGCCATTTGGTTCTCCTTTTGATTTGATTTGATTTTGTTTTGGTGGTTGGGGTTTCGGGTCAAACTTCTTCGTTTGCATATGTTTTCTAAGTAAATCACAACTTATGTTTGTTGAAAAGACAGAGATGCCCCTGACTTTTTAACGGAGTTAACGCCAGACAAACGGAAGTACACAATCTGTAACGAAATAACAATTACAATATTTAAGATGCTCACTTTTGAAATTCGGTATTGCAAGTGGTGTCAAGGCCAAAGTACAAGTACACAAAGTGCACTTTACTCTTTTTTGGTTAGTGACTCAGTGGTAGCCTCTGGGTTTGTCACTTGCAACTCTCTCCCTTATTTTAGATCTACCTTATCAAAAAAAAGTAATGCAAATTAATTAGAACAATAGAGATGGGAGGGAATATGTGAGGATCAGAATAACGGTTTCTCATTCGCTGAACATCGTTTCTCAGTTCCCTTAACATGCTGATCCAATCCAATTCTATCTGTAATGTTAGATATAATATATAATCCATGTAAGATCTTTCTCTAATATATACCTTGTTTTAAATTAGTTGGTTACTTTACATGGTATTAGAGCTCAGATTGGCGGGAGATTCAGGTTCGACTCCCTACCGTTCCCAATATTCTCAAAATTTATTTCGGACACGAAAGCAAATTAATGTCACAAATCTCGACCCATAAATGAGCTTTCGAGTGAGGGGGAATGTTAGATATAATATACGATCCATATAAGGCCTCCCTCTAATACCTTAAGATTTTAGATGAGTTGGTTACTTTACATGTAACTATATTAGTGTTAAGGCTAATTTTCGTAAGCCCTAAATTGAATTTGTAATTAGGGTTGAACGTATAGAGTAGGGTTTTATGAATTTGGGGCTGAGCTTGAGAGGTATTATCCGAGTGTATGGGATTCTGAATGATCTCTCAAGGTGCCTACGTATCCTTTATATAGGAAATCAAGCCCACGTAGTTCTAGGGTTCGTTCGTTCACCGCCTTTATTCTTCACGCGCAAGTAAGGAATTATTCTTCACGTGCAAGTAAGGAATTATTCTTCATGCGCAAATAACGCTGATCGACCAGTTTCCTTCCATAATAATATTCATATGAATTTACATACTTGTGGCGGTGAAAGGAATGGATATTATTGTATTTGGACTGGGCTAATGATAATCTAATGAGCCGTCCAAACGAATAATAATGGTTTGTCAGCCCAAACTAACATAATTGAATGCAGTAAACTCAAATTATTCTTAGGCCTGACCCGAATTAATATAATTCGGATGACCTAAAATTTATCGAGTCTATCCTGTATCAACAAGTCCCCAGTTTTTTTTAGAATTGGTTCTAGAAAACACTTAAATTCATAAGACTATAAAATTTATTCAAAGTAATTTTAAATTAATTTTCTTCAATTTTATATTAGTCTTTATTTCTCGTGGCTTTAATATGGCTCGTCCTTCAATTGTAGTAGATTGCCGGGCGAACAAAAAATTTGTGAAGTACATGGCGGGGGAACCAACCGAAACATATTATTGGCACATGCATGCACAATACCTGACTACCCGAGTACTACAACTTAATGCATTTTGGTGTCAATGTATTAAATTAATCAATTGCTTTATGAAGTTGTTAAATCAAGTGGACTATTAACTAGTACAAATTTAAGCTGCAGGCACTATTACTAAAATATATAGCACATAAACTAAACTATACAAGCTTCCCACGTGAGCTTGTTTTATTAATATAATAAATTATTTTGAACAAGTACCTTTTATACTTGTAACTAAGTTTTGGTTTTGACTTTTCTCTTAATGCCTTGGTTGAATATACGAGTATAGTGTATACCTTTATTTGGTAGTCAGTCAACAGAGCAAAGGAAAATGAAGGCGATTTCTGGTTAACCGGCTACTTGTAGGATATGTGTATATACATACTTTGAATTTATATCGTCTGCCACTGCTGCATATTGAATGAAGACTTTAAACTTCCTTTTCCTTTTTAACCTTGCAACATCGGTCGCTCGCCTGGCTCAAGCGTCCCGCTCGCCCGACTCGTACTCAATGAAAGAAAAAAAAAATTAAAAAAAAATAGGAACAGGCTTTGATTCACACTTAATGCTGAGTTTATAATTTTGATAGAAATAGAAATCAAATTCCCATGTCCATTTAATATTAACAGAGGCATCATGCTTGTTTAATCATTCGGTCGCCCGGTAATTATCACCCACTCATGTGGATTTTTGTGTGTCCAACAAATAATCTAATGCCCCACCAATTGTTTTACACCTTGTAGAAGTGAGATAGAGTAATTATTCAGACCGAATCCTTATGCCCGTACATTCCATCCGTTCGTCTTGGAATCGTCCTGGGGCTTATCCCTTAGGTGAAGTGTCAAGTCCCCGGGCGATTACTTTAAATATTTTTTATTGTAAATATTTTTTGTATTTCGCTCGAGCTCACTTGGAGGACGATGAGAAAGTTGAATATGTAAAATTCCTTAAGGATTGGACGGAAGATGACATTTTGTCAGCGTCCGAAGCTGTAAACGAACATCACTTACTTAAAATTCATGGTAAAAAGAGTCATTCGTACATACCTTGGAGTCAGCTTTTGCTTTCTATTTATCTACTATGCACTCTTTAATTCTATTATTCTCTTGCATTAATTCATATGCCGTTACTGATTTTTGCCATGACTAATTTGTTTTCTGGCTTTCTTTTTCAGTGTCCGGACGAACTGCTGAATTTGAGAAGAAGAAAGAAAAGATGAGAGCCAACACGGCAGCGAAAGAGCGTGCAAAGCAGTCATCTATTGCTTATAAATCCAAGGGTGTAGCATCAACTGACAACCGGACGGATGATCGAGACATTTATCACATAGAGGCTATAGATGTAGTGCAGAGCAGAAGGAGGCAGATGGATGTTATGGATTTAACAGCAGAAGGTTTTGTGTCCAAATACCTTAGGATTGGTGAAGATGAATTAAGTTTTCAATTGCCAAGTTCTGCTATGGTTTCAGCCAGCTCTTCCTTCGTTACTTTTGGTCATCAGGTTTCTTCACTCATTTGCCTCCCGAACGACCAGGATAAGAGGGATCTTCCTCTTTCGGTAGGTAATGAGCAAGCACTCGCCCATGTTACTCAGGTATACTTTTTATTCATCTTTCTTGTTTTCATTAAGTCATATACTTGCCATATCTAAGTACTCCTTACTTTTCCCAGGCTATAATGTGGATTGCCTCTCAGGCGAAGGAATCCTTACAGGCGAGCAAAGCAAGACTCAAGCTTCAAAAATATTTGGAGAAGGAACGCCAACTTAAGATCAAAGCAGAAACAAAGCTAACTGAGGTAAACTTGGCGAAGGACGACCTGCAAACGTCCCTGTCAGAAGCTACTACTTCACTTGAGAAATTGAAGATAGAGGTAGCTAGGGCCCAACAGAGCGAAGAAGAAGCTCAAGAAATCTGGTATGCCGAGGGGTTGAATGATCGCCTGCTCAGAGTCTGATCAATCGTAGGGGCCAAGTACACGGACTTCCTTTTTGAGGATGAGGTTGATCCTATTAAGGATACCCCTGAAGAGCAAAGGGACGAGTCATAGGTCTCCTTTTCGTATTTACTTTTGTTCGACTGGACTAAACTCTGACTAGTTTATTTTCCCATATGTAAGCCTTTATTTAGTTGTTCACACCTATCTACGCCTAACTTATTTAAGAACTTTCATAAGTTATCCCAACTTTGCATTTTGTTCTATTCCGTACACATGACTTACTCTCTTAGTATTTCCAGGGGAGATCCCTAATAACCAAGCACTTAATCACTTTGTGTACATAGACGATAGGATACACCTATATAAGGTATTTATTCTGTTAGGATTTTTCTTAAATTAACATCCGTGAGAGGTTTTATGATTAATGCCCTAGTTTCTAAGCATCAAGCAATTCGATTTGGGCCCAAATCATGCTTAATTCTACTTGCACTATTTTGTTTTAAGCTATTAAAACATTGTTTTACTATACGTGCTCGTTTTCGAGTGTTAGCACAATATTTTGTTGCTTATCTAAACAAATTTATGATCGTTCGTACCTTATCCCCCCAATGATCGTTCTACTTAAACTGCTAGAAGATCACTAGTCTAAGGAAGGTTAAGAAGTAGTTCTAAAACACATGTAATAACAATAACATATGAAGAAAAACCTCAAAATTTTATTAATAATAGGAAATATGTAACCGAGTTCGATGTTGGAAATATACCAAAACAAATCTTCAATAATAATCCTATATGCCGGACAACATGTCCTTCAATAAGTAAATAGATATAAATGTCACCAACCTATTGGTAGTATTTTTTGAGTCTGGACGCATTCCAAGTATTTTTAATCGGCTGGTCATCCAGGGTAGCTAGTTTGCACGTTCCTACCCTTAGGAAAGCAACGCTTTCTGAGCATCTGGAAGCAATCTCGAAGATCTGATACATGACTTTGATCACTACTCTTGACGATCATATCATCTACATTGCATTCCATGTTTCTCCCGATTTGATTTGCGAATACCTTATTTATCATCCTCTGGTACGTCGCCCCTGCATTTAACATCCCAAAGGGCATCTTGATCAACTAGTATGTACTGGCATCTTTACCAATGGACACCGTCTGTTCAGGTTTTCCAGGTTCTAACTCCACATGCTCTACTTCATTAGATGACTCTAGCCTTGATTTTGTCAAATCAGCACCGAATCTTTCAAGTACAATATTCATTGTCATTTTCCTTTCCCCAATCTGATCAACCATAGCTCTACCCTTCTTTCGACCGCCCGCACCTTTAGTAATGGCTTGGTCACTTGGCTCTATGATAAGTGGATTTTATATCCACTTGAAACATTCCATATCGGCTTAAATTGGTGTATTTGGCCTCAAGTTTGTCGTATTTTTGATGTGTTTTATTTAATTGTGCAGGTTTGAAGAAATGTCGATTAGGGGTGAACTTTCCGTTGTTTTTGGAGTTGATTTATGATATGGAATGCATAATGGTATCTCAATATCAACTATCAAGAGGATTACAAGTCAAGGAATTGAAGTCGGGAAGTTAGTGCAAGAAGAACGGAAGAAAAAAGCTGAAAAACGAAGGAAAATGCAGAAAATAAGCAGCCACCAGCAAGCAGAGCGCTGGCAGCGCATATAGAGCGCAGGTTGCGCTTGAACAGTGTTCTGGACAGAGAAGACAGCGCTGGCTGCGCTCCAGGAAGCGCTGGCTGCGCTTGGTCGGCAAGAAATTGCTGAAAAATGTCAATTTTACTCCTATTCGAATTCTAATTGTATTTTTGGTACCCAAACCTATTTCTAATTGTATTATAGGATGTTTTTCTTTCTGGGCAAGGTATCTAGGCCTATAAAAACACATCTTAGCATTGTAATTCGTATCGTTTTTATTATTGTAACTTAGAATTGCAAGGGAGAATAGTGGAGAAGGATTCAACGCTCGGTGACAGAGAATAAACAGTTTTTTCTGACATTCAACGAATCAACAAACAAGATCAGCCACAAAGAATCACCAATCCCCTTCCATGTTCTTCGTGTTCTTAGCAGAATATCCGTATTTTGCTCCGTAAATCCAGCAACCTCCAAAATATTGTAATACAATATTCTCCCTATAACAATCATGTTTTCATCAAATCCCATAACGATGAACGGTTCAATTATGAGCTAATCATTGTCATGGGATTCTAACGGATTTATTTATGGAACTTAGTATCTTGATTATTTAAAGATCTGTGTGTGGTGTATAATTGATATCCTCGTATGGTTATGCTTAATTGATAGATGCGTTGCGAACATCTAATTTGTTAATCTCTTATGAAGTGAAAGTGGATCTTGAGATTTAGAACTTGCCATCCTAGCATAGGTTCATAATTGTTTATCAATATGATTCGTGGTGTGAGATGAAAATACTTATACTGCCCTGTGTGGTCTTCATGGATAACTTGCTCTTCAACCGTTATGTTTTCAAATTCTATAGACATATAGGGTCTAAGCATAATTGGTGTCTATTCATCTTCTATCTCTTTTGTGGATGTATGGGTAGTTTGGTATACGTATGCTGACAAGTAGCGGGTACTTGTTTCATGTTATCCGATCAGATATCAAAATCATCACATGCATGGATTAAAGGCATCAACTCTAGGCAAAGTAGATAATGAAGTTAGAGTCCCATGTTTATTCTCATATAAGTAATCAGTTTAAATTCTTATTAGTTAATTAATTCTTAGTTTATTAATTTGATTTTCAGTTATTTTTAGTTAATCAAAACCAATCTTGTTAATTGTCTTAGCAGTGAATTAAAACCATACATTGTTGCATATGTACTAACTGAATTAAAAACCAGATCTCTGTGGGAACGAACTCAACTTATATCTATATTACTTGTGACCACGTACGCTTGCGTGATTTTGTGTTAACAAGTTTTTGGCGCCGCTGTCGGGGATCATCGGTGTTTTATTTTTAGTTTATGTGCTTATCAATATTGGTCGTTAACGTTCACTGACTCGGATTCTTACTTTGTTTGTTTGTTTCGTGGTGTTTTAGGTACTTGAGTTTGTATGCGCACACGCTTACAAGCTCGTTTGGAAAAACTGGCAAAAGACGATCTTGTAGAGAATAAAGAGGATAAGAAAGAGGAATCTGAAACTACAGTAGCTATGGCAGATGCAGCAACAGCTAAGGCTTTGAAGGAGTATTCTCAGCCGAAAATCAATGATATCCAGTCTAGTATTATCAGGCCGGCCATCACAGCTAATAACTTTGAGATCAAGCCGGGCACTATTCAGATGCTACAGAATTCGGTTCAGTTTGGGGGTGCTCCTACGGAGGATCCGAACATGCATATTCGAGACTTTATCGAGATCTATGATACTTTTAAGTTCAATGGTATGTCGAATGATGCTATCAAGTTGAGGCTTTTCCCATTCTCTCTGAGGGATAAGGCTAAGGGCTGGTTACACTCTCTACCAGCTAGTTCCATTACTACATGGGAGGATCTTGCTCAGAAGTTTCTTACTAAATTCTTCCCTATGGCAAAAACTGCAGCAATAAGGAACCAGCTAACTCAATTTCAGCAGCAATCTGGAGAATCTTTGTGTGAGGCATGGGAACGATACAAGGAGATGCTTCGTAGGTGTCCACATCATGGTATGCCAGACTGGATGGTTATTAACAGTTTCTACAATGGGTTGGGAGCACAGTCTAGACCTATGCTAGATGCAGCATCAGGTGGAGCTCTATGGGCTAAAAACTACGATGAAGCTTATGATCTTATTGAGACGATGGCTGCCAATGAATACAGCCTCAGCAATTGCAGCTCAGTTGAAGGCTTTGACAATGAAGGTGGATTCTCTTACAAATTATGGAGTTCAGCAGGTGGCTAGTGTTTGTGAGCTATGTGCGGGCGCACATGAGACGAATCAGTGTGCTATTTCTCCTGAATCAGCACAGTTCGTGAGTAATTTCCAGAGACTTGCTGTACCAGTTCCAGCCACCTATCATCCGAACAACAGGAATCATCCTAACTTCAGCTGGAGCAACAACCAAGGTGCTCAACAACCTCAGCAACCCTATCAGCAGTTTCAGGGTCAGCAAGCAAAGCCATTCAATCAAGGCTATCAACAGCCTTATGCTCCAAGGCCACCATATCAACCTCCGGGATTTCAACAGCAACAGCCCCAGGCTCATGTGGGGCAATATTCTAATGAAAAATCAGAGATAGATGAGTTGAGGATGATGATTAAAAATCTGTCAGCTTCTCAGAAGACTTTGGAAAACCAGATGGGACAGCTTGCAAGTGCCTTACTTATTAGGCAACCTGGAACTCTTCCTAGTGACACAGAGGTTAATCCAGGTAGAAGGGAGCAGGTGAAGGCAGTTACTTTGAGATCGGGAAAGGTTACAATAGATCCAAAATCAGCAACTAAGGAAGATGAAGATGTGCAGAATCAGCAGGTTGATAAATCTACAGTGCCAGTAATTGAGAAATCTGATTTAGTGGCTGATCAGCTTAATGGTGAGAAGAGCAAGAAACCTGTTGAAAATTCTACTTTGGAGCAATCTTCAAAGAATAATCAGATCTATCCACCTCCGCCGTATCCTGGACGCTTGCAGAAAAGTCAAGAGAAACAGTTTCAGAAATTTATGGATATCTTCAAGAAACTGTCCATTAACAGTTCTTTTTTTGAAGCATTGGAGCAGATGCCAAGATATGCAAAGTTCATGAAGGATATTTTGTCACGAAAGAGAAGGTTGGAAGAATTTGAAACAGTGGCATTGACAGAGGAGTGTAGTGCGGTGTTGCAACAGAAATTGCCTCCTAAACTTAAGGATCTAGGAAGCTTTACAATTCCATGCACCATTGGGAAGTTGTCTTTTGGCAAATGTTTATGTGATTTGGGAGCTAGTATTAATCTCATGCCCTTGTCTGTTTTCAAGCAACTTGGTCTACCGGAGCCGAAGCCAACCAACATCTCCTTGCAGTTGGCTGATAGGTCGATCACTTATCCGAGGGGTATAGTAGAGGATGTCTTGGTGAAGGTTGATAAGCTCATATTCCCTGCCGATTTTATGATTTTGGATTTCGAAGAAGACAAGAAGATTCCCATAATCTTGGGAAGGCCTTTTCTAGCTACGGGTCGTACTTTGATCGATGTGCAAAAAGGAGAGCTTACAATGTGGGTGCAAGATCAGAATGTCACCTTTAATGTGTTTAAGGCCATGAAATTTCTGACAGAAGATGAAGAGTGTTGTAGTGTGGAAATGGTTGATATGGGTCAAAGAAAGAAGTTTGATCAGGTGTTGAGCGAAAAATCGGACACACACATGCTAAAGCAGCACATCAGTGATTCCATTTACAGTTCTTCAGTTCGAGATCTCTCGAAGGTCAAGCTCGGAAAACTTCCATCCCATTTGAGGTATGTCCTTCTAAATGATGAGTTAGTGATTTTTGAAGAGGTTCACGATAATGTGTTAAGAAGGTGGAGAGTTGATGATGCTGTAGAAGAGTGTGTGGTTCAGTCAACTGAAAGGGATAAACACCTTAGAGGGGTAAGAAAGAAAAAGAAGACGAAGAAGTCGATTGGAGGAGGAAGCAAAGTGAAGTTTGATTTAGAAAAGATGTGGGAAGATAACAAGAAGGTTGTCAGACAATGGGTGAATGGTCCTTCTGCTAAGGACAAGTCAAATGCGATCTTCGAGCCACCATGATTTGAATCATATTTGTCCGGCTAAATGACGTTAACGACAGCGCTTCGTGGGAGGCAACCCATGTGTTTCGGTATTTTTAGGTATGTTTCCTACTATCCTTTGTATTACCTTCAATTCAATGCGGACATTGAATATTTTAAGTTTGGGGGTGGTTGGGGGATAAGTATTGTATATGTAGTTATTTGTGTGTAGTATTTATGTGTTCAAATAGGATATCATGTTTTGCATAGTAGTGATAATTCATGCATTTATGTTGGTATTATCTACGTGTGTTTCATTTAGGACATTCTGTTTTTTTTTATTTTCGTAAACCATGTGAGTTCATTTTAGTTGCATTTTCATGGCATGCATATTTCATGATCCCTTAGGACGAGCTGATTCTGATTGATAGGTAGATGTTTAATTGAGTGTGGTGATGATGAGTAGAGTGCTGATTTATAGTTCCTAGGAATTGACTTGCATGTTACGAGAACAAAATTTTTACACAAACTCATTGGGTGCTTTTGGGCTAGGTTAGGGTCATGCTTGTTTGGATGTTTTGAGATTTAATCACTTGATTATAGTTAGAATTTTCGTTATTCCCTTGATGGCGTAGGAGCACTAAAGTCTAAGTTTGGGGAAAACCAGGGATTTCATGCTAGTTGTATTATTTGTCAAGTAATGGCTAGGTGTCAAATGGCTAGTAGCCGGCTCATATTTATATGAGTAGTCTAGGGTTGGAAATGAGAAAGGCTCATTCCAGATTGCATGAAAAAAAAGAAAGAAAAAGAAAAAGAGAGTCAATAAGGTAATTGTTTATATGCAAAATTAACCAGAGTGAGCTCTTTAATACTCGAGTAATTAAGTCTGAGGGGACTTAGTCCTAGTAACCTAAAGCCCTTGTGGTTTGGGATTGCTGACCTAACACTCGCTACATGGGTATTATTGTATAAGCCTTTTGGGGTCTCATTCATTGCACGGTTAAATAAACATGCGTATTGTATATAGTGTCGTAGTAATAAAGCATGAATTCCTGGCTAACTTGAATGAGGATGGAGGGGTTTCCAGGTTATGAAGTGTCTACAGTCTATTCTTTTTATAAACCTATGATTGTCTTGGCGAAGGGCATGTATGATTTTTGACCTAGTTTTGGGAGTATTTCTGATGAGCATTGCACACACGCACGTTTCTGTCATGTATTGATAGTATACGGGAATTTAGTCGAGCTCTGCTTGGATTTATTCGCATTCTTTGAGATATTTGCTTGTTAGTTGGTTTTGGTGAGTTTGAAGGGGATCCTTGCATTTTCATAATAGTTGCATTCATGCATTGCATTACATTAGTTTAAATGGATTTTGTGGGTACATTCGCTATAGGCCCTCACGAGACCTTACTCGTCCACTAGGGCTGCCTAGGGGTTTAAAGGGCTTGTTGCATATGCCAAATGCAACCGTGATCACCTACGGAAGTGGTACTAATTAGTTAGTTAGTTGTAATTGTTTATGCTTGAGGACAAGCATCGGTTTAAGTTTGGGGGTGTGATAAGTGGATTTTATATCCACTTGAAACATTCTATATCGGCTTAAATTGGTGTATTTGGCCTCAAGTTTGTCGTATTTTTTATGTGTTTTATTTAATTGTGCAGGTTTGAAGAAATGTCGATTAGGGGTGAACTTTTCGTTGTTTTTGGAGTTGATTTATGATATGGAATGCATAATGGTGTCTCAATATCAACTATCACGAGGATTACAAGTCAAGGAATTGAAGTCGGGAAGTTAGTGCAAGAAGAACGGAAGAAAAAAGCTGAAAAACGAAGGAAAAATGCAGAAAATAAGCAGCCACCAGCAAGCAGAGCGCTGGCAGCGCATATAGAGCGCAGGTTGCGCTTGAATAGTGTTCTGGACAGAGAAGACAGCGCTGGCTGTGCTCCAGGAAGCGCTGGCTGCGCTTGGCCGGCCAGAAAATGCTGAAAAATGTCAATTTTACCCCTATTCGAATTCTAATTGTATTTTTGGTACCCAAACCTATTTCTAATTGTATTCTAGGATGTTTTTCTTGCTGGGCAAGGTATCTAGGCCTATAAAAACACATCTTAGCATTGTAATTCGTATCGTTTTTATTATTGTAACTTAGAATTGCAAGGGAGAATAGTGGAGAAGGATTCAACGCTCGGTGACAAGCATGGATCTAGATCTACTTCATCTTTTGTATACGTTGAATCATAGATTTGTTTTCTCAACTCTTCGCTTTATTAATATTATTGTTTCTTTCTTTTATATCTTGTTAATTATCATGTTTTCATCAAATCCCATGACGATGAACGGTTCAATTATGAGCTAATCGTTGTCATGGGATTCTAACGGATTTATTTATGGAACTTAGTATCATGATGCTTTAAAGATCTGTGTGTGGCGTATAATTGATATCCTCGTATGGTTATGCTTAATTGATAGATGCGTCGCGAACATCTAATTTGTTAATCTCTTGTGAAGTGAAAGTGGATCTTGGGATTTAGAACTTGCCATGCTAGCATAGGTTCATAATTGTTTATCAATATGATTCGTGGTGTGAGATGAAAATACTTATACTGCCCTGTGTGGTCTTCATGGATAACTTGCTCTTCAACCGTTATGTTTTCAAATTCTATAGACATATAGGGTCTAAGCATAATTGGTGTCTATTCATCTTCTATCTCTTTTGTGGATGTATGGGTAGTTTGGTATACGTATGCTGACAGGTAGCGTGTACTTGTTTCGTGTTATCCGATCAGATATCAAAATCATCACATGCATGGATTAAAGGCATCAACTCTAGGCAAAGTAGATAATGAAGTTAGAGTCCCATGTTTATTCTCATATAAGTAATCAGTTTAAATTCTTATTAGTTAATTAATTCTTAGTTTGTTAATTTGCTTTTCAGTTATTTTTAGTTAATCAAAACCAATCTTGTTAATTGTTTTAGCAGTGAATTAAAACCATACATTGTTGCATATGTACTAACTGAATTAAAAACCAGATCTCTGTGGGAACGAACTCAACTTATATCTATATTACTTGTGACCACGTACGCTTACGTGATTTTGTGTTAACACTCTACCTCCTTATCCACTCTTGCATATTGTTCATTTATCTCTTCGAGAGTTAGAGTTCGGGCAGCAGTCTGATCCCCTCTAACCTCTCCGATTCCTTCTTCTGTAGGGAACTTCATCTTTAAGTGTGGCAATGAGTAGGTCGCCTGGAAGGCTGTGAGCATGGGTCGTCCCAAAATCTTGTTATAAGGCGAATCAACATCCATCACATAGAAATTTAACTCCTTTTCTGTTGTCCTTGGGTCAGTCCCAATTTTAACTTTAAACATTACCATTCCTGCGATCGAAACAGGTTGGTTACCAAAACCGAACAGAGGTGGCTCATTACAAGTTTCCATCTCTTCTCCGTCCAATACCATTCTATCGTAAGAATTCTTGAACAGGACATTCACCGCACTTCCACCGTCAATCAATACCTTGCGGATTTTGTGATTATGAAGCATGCATGTGAACACAAAAGGATCTTCATGCGGCCAGGTGACTCCCTCATAATCGTCCTCCGTGAATGAGATAGGGAGTAGCTGTTTTGGCCGAACGATCTGCTTATAAAGATTGTAAACCTCTCCGGCATACTTCCTTTTAGTTGTTTTAGTGCTTTTTCCAAGGATGGTTCCTCCTGAGATACTGTTAATCTCTCCTCTGACCTCTTTCTTTTTCTCCATCAACTCCTGACGTTCCTCCTTATCCTTGGCAATGAATTTTCTCAGCTCTCCATCCTTAATCAACTTTCCAATTAGCCGTTTAAGGTTAAAACAGTCTTCGGTTGTATGACCTGTATCCTAATTGTAAGAACCCAGATTTTTGATAGAATTAAAACTTTTTCTTATGTAATATTATGGAAGCGAATAGTGGTTACGACTACGATGTAACGGTTGTTCTAATAAATAAATAGAATGGATGTGGGTTCAAATATTTATATGTCATGAAGAATACCTTTGGTTGACAACATAGATAAGAATGATCTATCTCCTAAGGATATAAGTTATATTATTCCAAGAAAGATTATTCTTGTGTCATCCAAATCAATATCTATTATAAGTCCGGCGGTTCCGTAAAAAGGTTAAGGAACACTCGAGAGTAAACCAGGTTTATTTTCCTAATTATAGGAATTAAATAAAAATAAGCGATGAATAGTGATTTTGGTGGAATTTGGAATATTATTATAATAATGTTATACCCGGTATTCGGAACGGATTTCTGAGTTCGTATTATTAATCCAGGAAGAAAATAAGTGTATGTAAAAGCTGTCGGATTCAGAAAATTAGCACTTTTATTTTCTCCGAGAATTCCCTGGACACTGCAAGACATAAGGAATTATAGAAGGGATTTAAAGAATTTAAATTCGAGAAGTATTAAGAAAGATGAGGAATAGTATTATAATTATTAAGAAAGTTTCCGGTAAAACCCTAACTAGAAATCCTTGAGACATTCCTACGAACGATTAATGAATTGAGCAATAAACGAACAAAAGGATGCATCCAAGCTTGCATGACACACCATTCAAGTGAGTGGAATATGACATCATCACCTTTATTAAAGGTAACTAGGATACTTAGCAATCCAACCAAGCAATTAGCAAACTAACTACATGGTTAGCCTTAAATCAACCAATAGACAACACTTGGCATGCAAAATACATCATCCATGACATCACCACTTTAATAAAGTAACCAAGGGAGAGATATAGCTGGCCATATTTCACTTTATGCATTCTTATCAAAACAACAAAGCAAAACAACATTTTCTCTCCATTTCTTCCATAAAATTCTGCCCATTCTTAGCTAATTGGAAGTCCAACTTCCAACCATCACTTGTTCTTCAAATTTTTATGATACGTACTACATATCATGGTGATGATCTCCTAGAAATTTCAGCTTCAAATTCATCTTTTTCCATTTTCAAATAAATCATCAAAGTGCTGATGAATAGTAACTTTTATGAACTAATCTTGATTTCTTGAATTCTTATGGTGGATCTAGCAACTCTAAGGCCACACAAGGATAGATCAAGGCTTAGTAAGGCTCTAGGATACTCCAAGGAAGGTAATCATCACTTGAAACCCTAGGTCTTACTTTGAGATTTGTTAAGTTCTTGATGGATTTAGTGTGAGTGATGTAGTAGTATGATTATAAGCATGATTATGAAGTTTGTTAGTGGATCTAAACATGATTGTGATATGTTGGTCAAGATGATGTTCTTGGACAGTAGGAGATGTATAATATGTGTATAACTTGTGATAAGTGGATTTTATATCCACTTGGAACATTCTATATCGGCTTAAATTGATTGTTTTGGACTCAAGTTTGTGTAGTTTTGATGTGTTTTGTGTAGTTGTGCAGGTTTCCAAGAATATCTAAGCTTTTGTCGTTTTTGGAGATTTAATTGATTAAAATTCGGATTTTCCGGGAAGGCTGCGCAGCTTATACTGTTTTGGTCATATCTGGAGTTCTAGAAGTCCGTTTTCAGCGATCTTACTGCCCACGCGAAGCTTGAGAGATTTTCTACAACCTGGGATAGGAAACAAAAGCAAGAAACGTGCTAATTAAAGTCGCGCACGTTTTCTCATTAAAGAAGGCTTGGAATTTACTGTTTTGCCCTTTTTCTAATTCTAATTGTATTCTGGGCAGTTTTGGGTACCTTCTTTAAATCCTAATTGTAATAGAAGGCAATATCTTGCTGGGCAAGATTTGTAGAGCCTATATAAACACATCATACCATTGTAAATCATAACAATTGATAGCTTGTAATCATATCAAGGTACTTTCGATTTTCAATATTATGTTTTCATTCATTATCATTATTATTTTGTTTTCTTCTTTAATTATGTCTAACTAAATCTTTAATCTGAGGATTGGGTAGTATTCCTTGGTATTCATGTGTGTTTAATTATCTGTGATTTTCTTGCTTTGCTGATCTGTTATTGAGGGCTTAACACAATTAGAAGAGTAGCTAACTTTTGATTGTATTCTAGGGATTGTAATAACTTGGAAGAGGAGTTGCAATTTTAGTACATGATTTAACAGACATAACTCGAATATTTGATTGGAAGATTAATAGGAGAGTTGTGAGACTTATAATTCTTGGAGCTTAATAGTTTATGATTGTCTTTGATTGTATCACGGAAGTGACAATTAGGGTGTAGCTGTAGGCACTATATTGTAGCCTGGGAGGGTACAGTATAACTTTAGAAGAATTGTTTTCAGCAAGGTAGGAACACAGATATCACATTAATATTGAGCATGTATTGAGACCAAGTGAAGAACCCCAGTTCTTAGATTGTTTTCCTCATATATTTTATTCTCGATTTATAATTAGTCTTAATTAGTTTATAAACAAACCAAACATTCTTCTACACTTCTAAATTGTGAGAGATAAGAAACTTGAACTTGATATTACATTCAGTCCTTCCCTGCGAACGAACACATAAAAATACTACTAACAAATTGGCGCCGCTGCCGGGGAAGGCAGCAATGTTGAGTTTGAGTTAATTGTTTCTTATTGTTTAGATTTTATATTTGTATATATTTTTCTTTTCTTTCTTTTTGTATTTCTTTCTTTGGAGTGTCTACAGGTTCTTTGAGGTAGACAACTTAAACAGGTTTTGAGGAGAGAGACTAGATGGAGTACACCTTTGGTTGGAACAATGCTCAGAATTTCTACAACAGTCAGGAACAATATCAAGACTTCAATCCTTACCCACAATTCAATGCTTATGAGGATTGTAATGCATATCAGGTGAATTCGTTCTATTCTGAGAACTCATTTTATGCTCCATATGCCCCTAGCAATGATTATTCATATTCGTTTGAAAATCAATATCATGATGATCTTAATACATATATGTGCAATGATGTTGATACGAGTGAAATTCAATATGATCCTTCTTTACCTGCTGATTGGGAGATTGCACTCAATAAAATGATTCAAGGAACTCAGTCTAATCCTTCCTTACTTTCTTTGGGAGTTTTTGATGAACCAACTTTAGAGATTGCTAGTGACAATGATATTCCATGTGATTCAATAGCTTGGTACGAGGAGAATGCTAAACTAAATAATTTTATTTGGGAAGTTCGAGCAGTGTGGCATGACGGTTGTTATCGAACTCCTCCTTGTGTCAATTTTCCTCTATGCCATGATTCTTGTTTAGCAATTGATGATAATGTTGTATCTGATGAGTCTACTTGTGTAGTTGATAATTGTCCCATGCGCATTAATGATAATTTGGATGCAATTGAAATTCTACCAAATCTAGAAAATTTTGAGCTTAATACATTGGTAGACGAGATTAAAATTGATGAGTGTCCAATTATAAAAGAGAAGGAAGTTAAGATTAAGGAAGTTGAAAATCTTGCTTCAGAGTATAAGGATCCGATTTGGGAGGAGTATATGAGTCGTACTTATAATGATTATTCTGACGATTTTTCTAGCTATTTTGATGTTTCCAAGTCTCTTGAGCATGATAGGTTCTTGAAAGTTTTCGTACCTTTCAATGAATCTAAGGTTTATTTGAACAATAAGCTTATATTAGAAATTCGTAGATATGTGCATCTGTTTGTTTTTTCTCCTCATTGAAGTTTCCAGGTAGAAGTAACGTCAAGCTATTGACGTTAAAGAAGCGCTTCGTGGGAGGCAACCCACGCTTTTCGGCAATTTTATTTGGGTATGTTTTCTATTATCCCTTGTATTTACTTCCATTCAATGTGGACATTGAATATTTTAAGTTTGGGGGTGGTTTGAGGGATTAGTAGTTGTTGTATTATTTGTTCATGTAGGATTTCATGCTTTGCATATTAGTAGTAGTAAATTATGCATTTATGTTTGTGTTATCTACGTTTGTTTCATATAGGACATTCTGTTTTTATGTTAGTATATTATGTGAGCTCATAATAGTTTGCATTTGCACCCATGCTTGATAGGAATTTTGTGTTGTTGACGCTTTTGATTGAGAAGTGATATGCTTTGTTCTTGTGCACACACATACACTAGTAAGTTGAAGCTAATAGACTTATTGAATGTTGTAAGTAATTAGAAGGACATGAATATGTGCAAGATGATTTAGTTTGCATGCTTTGAATACAAGTCGGTGCATTAGAGAGATTTTTGCTTGGGATTGAGTATGTTTTTCCACCAAGTGAGTTTTTGAGCCATATTGCATATTTTTTGCAATTTATTTGTTTGCTTGAGTGTCCACGGATTGTTTGCATTGCTAGCAGTTGTTTGAGGTCTTTCTTGAAACGCATGACATTATTTGACGATTAAAATGATAAAGGCATTTAGGAATAACCGCATATTTTCCCATATTACCACACCATGTTTACATGATCAATTAGTCAACCCGTTGAGCTTAATTCTATTTTTTTCGGTGACATACCACATTACTTGCCTAGACCTTTTTCTTGTATTGGCCGTACATTAATTTGAACCCACATTGTCAAAGGCTAGTAAAGTGCTTAAGGGAGTAATAAGGTGTGCAAGGAGGGGTTTATTGTTGGTCATAATTTTGGGGAAAAATATTGAGATTGGGTTTGGTTGTTTACTTGATAGTCGGCATATGTAATAAATTGTGGGATCATTGTTATTGTTTATATTATTGTTTTATTTAGCTCTCAAGAAAAAAAAAAGAAAAAAAAAAGAAAAAAAAAAGAAAAAAAAAAGAAAAAGAAAATATTATGAGAGCATGTTTGTGTTTGTTGTGATCCTACTTTAGTCGACTAGTCGAGTGTTCTTAGTAAAATTTATGTGGGGGGGAAAATAGAGTGTTGTGTATGATTTATTATGGTGCTTACTAGCTTTTGACACTTCACCTGTTTTTGGCTTATTTGACATACCTTGTCCCTAGCCCACGTTACAACCCAATTAAAGACCTTTTGATTATCGTCATTGATGTATGTTGTGTTAAGAGTTAGATTGATACCAAATGTCAAGCATGTTTATGATTTTGTTGGAATTGAGTGATACACTTACCCTTGTTCTTGAGTGAATATTCTTTTGTGAGTGGATTGTGAGTGTTTGCTTATTTTTGCGTATAAGATCCCGAGTTTTATCTCAAAGATGTGCTCTTGTAGGCTTAGCATGTTTACTAACTTATTCTTACACTTGACATGGACTTGTGAGAACTTATGCATGTTCATTGAGTAGACTATGTGAATACTTGCACTTTCGACACCAAGACATTGCGTATTTACTTTGATTCTTAAGTTGATATGGCATGAGAGGATTTGAAGGTATGGTAGGCTAGATTAATTGCATTTTTCATATTAGTTGCATTCATGCATTGCATTGCATTAGGTTAAATGGATTTTGTGGGTACATTCGCTATAGGCCCTCACGAGACCTTACTCGTCCACTAGGGCTGCCTAGGGGTTTAAAGGGCTTGTTGCATATGCCAAATGCAACCGTGATCACCTACGGAAGTGGTACTAATTAGGTAGTTGTAATTGTTTATGCTTGAGGACAAGCATCGGTTTAAGTTTGGGGGTGTTTGATAAGTGGATTTTATATCCACTTGGAACATTCTATATCGGCTTAAATTGATTGTTTTGGACTCAAGTTTGTGTAGTTTTGATGTGTTTTGTGTAGTTGTGCAGGTTTCCAAGAATATCTAAGCTTTTGTCGTTTTTGGAGATTTAATTGATTAAAATTCGGATTTTCCGGGAAGGCTGCGCAGCTTATACTGTTTTGGTCATATCTGGAGTTCTAGAAGTCCGTTTTCAGCGATCTTACTGCCCACGCGAAGCTTGAGAGATTTTCTACAACCTGGGATAGGAAACAAAAGCAAGAAACGTTCTAATTAAAGTCGCGCACGTTTTCTCATTAAAGAAGGCTTGGAATTTACTGTTTTGCCCTTTTTCTAATTCTAATTGTATTCTGGGCAGTTTTGGGTACCTTCTTTAAATCCTAATTGTAATAGAAGGCAATATCTTGTTGGGCAAGATTTGTAGAGCCTATATAAACACATCATACCATTGTAAATCATAACAATTGATAGCTTGTAATCATATCAAGGTACTTTCGATTTTCAATATTATGTTTTCATTCATTATCATTATTATTTTGTTTTCTTCTTTAATTATGTGTAACTAAATCTTTAATCTGAGGATTGGGTAGTATTCCTTGGTATTCATGTGTGTTTAATTATCTGTAATTTTCTTGCTTTGCTGATCTGTTATTGAGGGCTTAACACAATTAGAAGAGTAGCTAACTTTTGATTGTATTCTAGGGATTGTAATAACTTGGAAGAGGAGTTGCAATTTTAGTACATGATTTAACAGACATAACTCGAATATTTGATTGGAAGATTAATAGGAGAGTTGTGAGACTTATAATTCTTGGAGCTTAATAGTTTATGATTGTCTTTGATTGTATCACGGAAGTGACAATTAGGGTGTAGCTGTAGGCACTATATTGTAGCCTGGGAGGGTACAGTATAACTTTAGAAGAATTGTTTTCAGCAAGGTAGGAACACAGATATCACATTAATATTGAGCATGTATTGAGACCAAGTGAAGAACCCCAGTTCTTAGATTGTTTTCCTCATATATTTTATTCTCGATTTATAATTAGTCTTAATTAGTTTATAAACAAACCAAACATTCTTCTACACTTCTAAATTGTGAGAGATAAGAAACTTGAACTTGATATTACATTCAGTCCTTCCCTACGAACGAACACATAAAAATACTACTAACAACTTGTATTGATGCCCGATGTGGCTTGGTATTGACGACATGATTTTCGGAACGTTCGATATATAGCCGTTATAATGACGAAATTTCGTTAACACTTAAAATCCGTTTTTGACAGTAAGATTGAACCTCTGATCTTGATGAATAATTATCCCAACCTTATAGATCTCGAGCCATAGATCATTTTGGAAAAAGAATCGAAACATTCTGACTTACGGTTCAGGAGTTATGACCGAATTACTAAAAGTGGTTCGAAACCGTAATCGAAAGTTCGTAATTAAAATTGGATTCCCTTAACGTACTTAATTCAGTTGCGAATTGAGGTAATTAAATACTAGGGATAAAAAGGAAGGTGTGAGAAGAAACCTCATGTCAAAAGATCGTTTTTCGATTTTATAAAAATGTTCGAATCAAGGTTAAGTACGAAAGTACCCCTAAAGAGTATACTTGGTTATAACTACGGTAAACCACTTAGAAAACGATCGATAAATCTCGAGGTATAATGTTTCGACTTTAAAACTTTTACAAATCGAATACTTACCATATGTAAGGGTAATAACATGATTTATTAACGAACAAGTGTCGGATAATAAAAGCAAAAATAAGAGTGAATTAGAGGGGTATAACGAAACGACTTGAAAACGTGTTTCGATTTAAGTTAAGTTTATACTTAAACTTTTGAAAGGTGTTAAGTAATTAATCCCGAATGCCTTGGTTATTTATAGATCATCAGGCTGACCCGGGACACGCTACCACTACCCCTACCCGTACTCGATTCCCAGGCAAGTTTTCAAACCATTTTAAAGGCTGTTGTTGTGAATATATATATATATGATTTCTGTTATACATATGCCATAGCATGCATGCTTATTTTCAAGTTATATTGTGATACTTGTTCCCTGATTTATTGTTGGCTTATAAGCTAGATAGATACATATCAGTTATAAGCCGGAAATTATTTAGACCCTTAATCGAAGGGCAGTGAATCTCATTCTTTGATTATAGACCGGGAGTCATTATTTCTTGATATATTGATATTATTTTCAGAGGAAAATATTTAAGTAAATATTTTCCATTAATTACCTGACGAATAATATTGGAATATTCCTTTGAGATTATTTATGAATATTATTTTGAATATTCATTCGAGATTTATTTATTCGATGAATATTATCTTTAATATTCATTTAAAGTTGATTTAATATTCGAATATTAATTCGAACCCTCGGTTAAGTTCTTTACTTAAAGAATATTCATTCTTATTTACTCGATAAATATTATTTTGAACATTCATTCGAGTTTATTTATTTAATGAATATTATTTTAATATTCATTCGAGCCTTGTTTATTTAAATGAATATTATTTCGAATATTCATTCAATCTCTATTTACTTTATAAATATTAGTTGAACATTGATTCGAACGCCAGTCATTCGATAAATATTATTTTGAATATTCCCTTGAGACAATGAATATTATCTTCGACATTTATTTAAAGTCGATTCAATTATTGAACATAAATTCAAATATTCATTCGATAATCATTTCTTCGATAAATATTATTAAGTTGAATATTCATTATTTATTCAATGAATATTGTCTCAAATATTCAGTCGATAATTATTTCCTCAATAAGTATCATCCTTAAGTTAAATATTCATTATTGATTCAATGAATATTATCTCAAATATTCATTTGACGATTATTTCATCAATAAATATTATGATTAATTTGAATATTCATTATTCGTTCAATGAATATTATTCTAAATATTTATTCAAAGATTATTCCGAGCAACCCTTTTTCAATATCTTTGACTTAATAAATATTCTTGGAATATTTATTTAATTCTTTTAACTCGTTTCAAAGATGATTGGTTTCATTCACATAGTATCATCGACCCTCGAACATTATATATAAATTATTTCAGAGTCTTATTTTTTTATAATTATATTATCGAGGAAGGTTCTCAGTAATTCCATTCCTCCTTCGATTCTATCATAAGGGAACCTTACTTGAGGAATGTTATTTTATCTTGTGACTGCCCGGTCATAAATAGTTCGTTTCACTCGCAACTTGGTTGCTATTATTCTTGGAATTGTGCATACCCTCTCATCATTCGAGGGGTAGAATGTTGGAACAAGTTGGTATCCATTAACAAGCAACAGCTTGGGAAATAGTGGTAAATTTTCCTTTCCACATTAGATACGACTACCTTGTGGAGTCTTATCAACAGGTATCATACCTGGGGAAAAGGGGAACGAACATTACATTTCACAATGATGGATGTTAAATGAACTAGGAGACGCGTAAGTGGCCGAGTGGCGCCGGTCCAGCAATAGCCCAACCGTTGGCTTAGGAGTTCCAGAGGGCGGTAGTACAAGTTCACCTCTTTGATTCGTAGTGGGAATTCTTTTCTCTATTTTATTTTATTACGAATTTGTGTTCTTGTAAATTGGGGTTTTTGTATTATTTCTGTTACTTGAGGTGGTTATTGGTGGAGCTTCTTGTGAGTTGGGTATTGATTCTTATGGCCCCTAAGCGTGGGAGAGGTGATGCTAGTGTTGTAAAATTTTCGTCTCCCACATGATTCATTTGAGGATGAGGCATTGCAGGTATGTTTTCTACTATCCCTTGTATTTACTTCCATTCAGTGAGGACATTGAATATTTTAAGTTTGGGGGTGGTTTGAGGGATTAGTAGTTGTTGTTGTATTATTTGTTCATGTAGGATTTCATGCTTTGCATATTAGTAGTAGTAAATTATGCACTTATGTTCGTGTTATCGACGTTTGTTTCATATAGGACATTCTGTTTTTTTGTTTGTATATCATGTGAGTTCATAGTAGTTTGCATTTGCACCCATGCTTGATAGGAATTTTGTGTTGTTGACGCTTTTGTTTGAGAAGTGATATGCTTTGTTCTTGTGCACACACATACACTAGTAAGTTGAAGCTAGTAGACTTATTGAATGTTGTAAGTGATTAGAAGGACATGAATATGTGCAAGATGATTTAGTTTGCATGCTTTGAATACAAGTTGGTGCGTTAGAGAGATTTTTGCTTGGGATTGAGTATGTTTTTCCACCAAGTGAGTTTTGAGCCTTATTGCATATTTGCAATTTATTCGTTTGCTTGAGTGTCCACGGATTGTTTGCATTGCTAGCAGTTGTTTGAGGTCTTTCTTGAAACGCATGACATTATTTGACGATTAAAATGATAAAGGCATGTAGGAATAACCGCATATTTTCCCATATTACCATACCATGTTTACATGATCAATTAGTTAACCCGTTGAGCTTAATCCTATTTTTTCGGTGACATACCACATTACTTGCCTAGACCTTTTTCTTGTATTGGCCTTACATTAATTTGAACCCACATTGTCAAAGGCTAGTAGAGTGCTTAAGGGAGTAATAAGGTGTGCAAAGGAGGGTATTGTTGGTCATAATTTTGGGGGAAATATTGAAAATTGGGTTTGTTTACTTGATAGTCGGCATATGTAATAAAATTGTGGGATCATTTTTATTGTTTATATTATTGTTTGTGTTCTATTTAGCTCTCGAAAAAAAAAAAGAAAAAAAAAAGAAAAAAGAAGAAAAGAAAAAGAAAAAAAAACAAAGAAAAAAAAAATATATATATTATGAGAGCATGTTTGTGTTTGTTGCGATCCTATTTCAGTCGACTAGTCGAGTGTATGTCTTAGTAAAATTATGTGGGGGGAAATATGGTGTTGTGTATGATTTATTATCGTTCCTACTAGCTTTTGACACTACACCTGTTTTGGCTTATTTGACATACCTTGTCCCTAGCCCCGATACAACCTAAATAAAGACCTTTTGATTATCGTCATTGATGTATGTTGTGTTAAGAGTTAGATTGATACCAAATGTCAAGCATGTTTATGATTTTGTTGGAATTGAGTGATACACTTACCCTTGTTCTTGAGTGAATATTCTTTTGTGAGTGGATTGTGAGTGTTTGCTTGTTCTTGCGTATGAGATCCCGAGTTTTGTCTCAAAGATGTACTATTATAGGCTTAGCATGTTTACTAACTTATTCTTACATTTGACATGGACTTGTGAGAACTTATGCATGTTCATTGAGTAGACTATGTGAATACTTACACTTTCGACACCAAGACATTGCGTATTTACTTTGATTCTTAAGTTGATATGGCATGAGAGGATTTGAAGGTATGGTAGATTAGATTAATTGCATTTGCATATTAGTTGCATTCATGCATTGCATTGCATTAGGTTAAATGGATTTTGTGGGTACATTCGCTATAGGCCCTCACGAGACCTTACTCGTCCACTAGGGCTGCCTAGGGGTTTAAAGGGCTTGTTGCATATGCCAAATGCAACCGTGATCACCTACGGAAGTGGTACTAGTTAGTTAGTTAGTTGTAATTGTTTATGCTTGAGGACAAGCATCGGTTTAAGTTTGGGGGTGTGATAAGTGGATTTATATCCACTTGGAGCATTCTAAATTGGCTTAAATTGATTGTCTTGGACTCAAGTTTCTGGTAGTTTTGATGTGTTTTGCTTAGTTGTGCAGATTTACGAGAAGGTTGACTAAGGTGGATGCTTCTATTATTTTTTGGGAATTAATTGATTAAAATTCGGATTTTTAAGAAGGGTTGCGCAGTCTACACTGTTTGGGCCATATCTTGAGTTCTATAAGTCTGTTTTCAGCCCGTAAGCAGTCCACGCGAAGATAACGAGATTCTCTATCATTCTAAGGTGGTCCAGAGGTCCAATTACGTCTGGAACGGTTCTGGAAAATAGAAGAAAAGTCAGCTACGAATTTCCCTTTAAAACAGAATCAGTTTAGGAAACGTATTTTGCAGAAATTCTGTTTTAACTCTATTTTGGGTATTTTCTTGATGGGAAAGACTTTTAGAGCCTATTTAAACACATCCTACCATTGTAATAGGGAGATAATAGATATACAGATTATCATAGTTTTATTATTGTAACCAGCTAAGATCTGCAAGAGAGAAAAGGAGAGAAGGGTTCAACGCTCGTGACAAGCAAGGATCTAGATCTACTTCATCTTTTGTATACGTTGGATTATAGATTTGTTTTCTCAACTCTTATTTTTATAATATTTTTACTTCTTTCTTCCATATCTTGTTTTACATCATGTTTTCATCAAATCCCATGACGATGAACGGTCCAATTATGGGCTAATCGTTGTCGTGGGATCCTAGTGGATTTATCTATGTAGCTTAGTAGTTTGCATGCCTTAAAGATTTGTGTGTGGTGTATAATTGATATCCTCGTATGGTTATGCTTAATAGATAGATGCGTCGCGAACATCTAATTTGTTAATCTCTTGTGAAGTGAAAGTGGATCTTGAGATTTAGAACTTGCCATGCTAGCATAGGTTCATAATTGTTTATCAATATGGTTGTGGTGTGAGATGAAAATACTTATACTGCCCTATGTGATCTTTATGGATAACTTGTTCTTCAACCGTTATGTTTTCAAATTCTATAGACATATAGGGTCTAAGCATAATTGGTGTCTATTCATCTTCTATCTCTTTTGTGGATGTATGTTTAGTTTGGTATGCGTATGCTGACAGGTAGCGTATACTTGTTTCGTGTTGTCCGATCAGATATCAAAACCATTGCACATAGTGATTAAAGGCTGCAACTCTAAGTGAAGTAGATGATGAAACTAGGATTCCATGTTTTATTCTCATATTAGTAATTCGACTTCAATCTCTTTAATTAGTTAATCTTAGTTTGATAGTTAATTTAGTAGTTAAATAAAATCCAAATTGTTATTTGTCTTAGCAGTGGATTAAAACCATACATTGTTGCATAGGCATATTTGCTGATTTGAGCACCATTCTAGATCTCTGTGGGAACGAACTTGATTTAATCATATATTACTTGTGACAACGTGCGCTTGCGTAAATTTTGCATAACAATGACATACGACTGATCATCGTAAACGTCAGGGCATCTGGCGCAGCAATGCTCCCGTATTAGTTCATCTTTCAAGATTGGAAATCTTCTGCAACACCATCTGTGTTGGCAGTGTTGAAACATGTTGAAAAACTGGAATTACACTATTTTTCTGCAAGTTCCTCTTTTATGAAAATGATGCTATCTTGCTCATCTTGATATAGCGGATATTTCCACAGAATTTATATACTTTGAGTTACCTTGTAACTTCATCCTTTATATTGAGCTGGAACTCTTTTCATTAAGGCATGGCATATGGTTTCAAAATATATCTTTGAACTGTCATATATATTACTGCACGGTTATATTATTGGTGGGCTATTGCTCACCCTTGCTTATTTATTATGTCACAACAACAGCTAGGTCTCATGGCTCGCGTAAGGCGCACTCGGCGCAAGCAGGTTACCCGTCCCACAGGACTCCCCGCTGATATTGTTGCTGCCATTGCTGAGGTAGCACAGATAGTCAGCTTTTGCTTCCAGTTTAATTATATGTATCAATAATGTTAATCAACGGCAAGAACCTTAAACTTATGACGTTACCCTTTTGGATTGTAATAACTTTTATTCGTAATCCGTAATGTGAGACTTATTTCAATTTCATCTCTGGGACTATAACTGTGTGTGTGAGTGAGTGGATTATTGTGGGGTCACAGCATGTGAATTATTTATTGTGGATTCAAGTAAAGTATCAATCATGGAAAATAAGACCGTAACGACCCGATCCCGGACCCCAGATCTGGGGGTGTTACAGAAATGATATCAGAGAGAGAGTTATAAATCCCAAGAGATGATGCGACGCTATACAATAATAAATTCACTAAGATAATAAGAACTCTTGCCAAGTTCACCTAAAACCCTTATGGGAACTTTTAATTATCATGATAGTAATATAATTCGTCATTGTGTAGGCGAGCGACATCTCCGATCCGGAGGAGTATGAGAGACAGCACGATGAGGCGATCCAGGCCGCCGAGGGCTCGGCGATAGTAGATGCAGATACTGAGGAGGACCCTGAGGAGGTCCAGGTTGATGACTATACTGATGTTGTTGAGTTAGAGGAGGAGGACCCTGAGGTCCAGGTTGACGCTGATACTGATGTCATTGAGTCTGAGGAGGAGGAGGACCCGGAGGAGGTCCAGGCAGGACAGGACGCTGAGTTAGTTGTTGAGGATGTTGATGAGGAGGACCCTGAGGAGGACCAGCTAGCATCTGATGGTAGAGGGATGTAGGATGACTTTTGGGTTGTGACTCAGATTAGGACTTTGGGGGAGGATACTGACATGACCACGGAGCAGGTGATGACTGTAGATGAGGGTGCAGAGGGAGATGTTGATGAGCCCGTGGATGATGTTGTAGGGAGTTCTGGACTTTATGTGCCACCCCTCTATGATGAGAGAGCCCCTACCCCGCCACCACTACCTGTGAGCCCATTATCAGATGAGTTTGAGGCATTGACCCCAGAGCCGTAGTAGGCAGAGGCTGCCCTTCCAGCCGACCCAGCCCCTCCACCCCATGTTCCGACTGAGGGAGTCCCAGCATGTTTCCACCACTATGTTGTGGCCAGACTTACTACTGAGGTAGCCGTGGCTGAGGCCAGGCTGGCAGAGTCCCGCAGAGAGCTAGCAGCGGAGAGAGAGGCCCGGTTGAGGCACCTAGGTGGTAGGCGTGCCAGAGCTAGAGAGATGTATAGGCAGGTGACCGGCATAGAGCTGAGGGCCCGAGTGAGGGTGCGACAGTTACCCAGTGATGGGCATGGCATGGTATCCAGGGCTGATGCAGAGGAGATTTTCCGCCTTGCTATGAGGAGGGTTCGAGATTTGGCCCGCCGTCGTGGCTGACTGCAGTGTTAGTGATGTATTGGTCTAGTTGTCTAGTCTTGTACGGCATAGTAGTGCCGACTTTTGGTAGGGATATTTTCAGCTTGTAGTTCCCTGTTGCAGACTAGACAGATAGACAGCTTATCTCACTTTTGACTAGTTATTATTTGGATGGTTGTATTTCTTTTAAAACTGTTGTTGTATGTCGGATATTGTACCGTTTGGTACTTGGTATATATTTATTTCCCTTTTCAGTCATTTCAGTTTCCTTGTGACGCGATCACTAGTTTATTATGTTATATTTGCATATACTGCGTTCGATTAAAACCTGCCATGATATATAGAACTGTGGGTTCCTAAATCCAATTATGCATCGATATTGTGAGGAGAAACCCTCTTAAATAGGTATATAAACCTAATGTATATTGTCCAAATTTTCAGTAAAATTCCTCCGAGAAGGATGGGTACTAGGGCTAACCCCCGTGAGTCTACTGACCAAGAAAGTCACAATCAACCTGAGGAAAACCTTGAGTATAATGAAGAACGGGACCAGGATTACAATGAACAAGAAGATTCCCAGTATGGGATGGGGGATGAAACTTTCTACACTGCGGAGTTTGAAGAGGAGGTAGAAGAAGGGGAAACTGAAGTTGAACAGCATGAGGAGAACCAGGGTGAAAACCCCATGGGACACTTTATGGATCTGCTCAGGCAGAATTTGAACCAATATCCCCAACCACCCCAAGGAAACAATACCACTGTGGCCAATTCTTTTAGGGCCTTCAAGTCTCTCAAACCCCCAGAGTTCCTCGGATCGACAGATCCCGTTGAGGCAAGGGCATGGATCAAGGAGATGGAGAAATCTTTTGAGATTTTAAGCATTGACGAGGCCCAGAAGACTGTCTTTGCCAATGCCACCTACTTACTAAAGGGAGAAGCCAATTATTGGTGGGAAGCCAAGAAGAATATGGAAACCGATGCTATTGTAACCTGGGATAGGTTTAAACAGTTGTTTTTAGAGAAGTACTTCCCAAGGTTCATGAAAACCCAGATGGAGCTTAAGTTTCTAGAGCTAAAGCAGAATAACTTGTCGGTGGCTGACTATGAAGCCAAGTTTACTGAACTGTCAAGATTTGTACCGGAATTCGTGGACACTGAAGAAAAGAAAGCTAACAGGTTTCAGCAAGGGCTGAAACAGTGGATTCAGAATAGAGTGGTAGTTTTAGAGATTACTGATTATGCCACCTTGGTGTAGAAGGCAACCATTGTGGAAGCAGGGAGTGATCAGATGTAAAGAGAGAGAGAGATAGGGGGGGATTAAAGAGAAAGCATGCCAGCATGGGCGGAGGTTCCGTAGGGGGAAGGCCCCCGAATAGGTTCAACCGAGGAGCAGTTTCCCTACCTGGGAGGAGTGTTGGGTTTAAACCATCTGGGAGTGCAACTGTGAGCCAGGGCGGCCAACAAGGAGGAGTGTCCCGTTCCTATCATTCCAGACCTCCACTACTAGTATGTGCCACTTGTGGGAAGAGACATTCCGGGGTGTGTACTCAGAAACAGATGGTCTGTTATAAGTGTGGGCGAGCAGGCCACTATGCCCACCAGTGTACCGCGATTGCTCCTACTGCCAGCAAAGGCACTACTTATTTTCAGTGTGGTCGTCCAGGTCACATGAGGAGGGATTGCCCGATGAACAAGCCAGCAGCATCAGGGGCAAGCAGAGCTGCCTCCAACAGGCCACCAACTGCTAGAACTTTTAACATGACAGTACAAGATGCCGTGAGGAACACGGATGTGATAGCAGGTACATTTTCCCTCAATTCAGTCAGTGCAAATGTTTTGTTTGATTCTGGAGCAACAAAGTCTTTTATATCTAGAGATTTTGCGCATAAATTGAAACTTAAAACTCAACCGCTAAGGGAGTCTTTGCAAGTAGAAATATCTAATCAAGAAGTCGTCCCAGTTAATCAGATCCACCCCGATTGCAAAATAGAAATAGGAGGACGATCCTTCTGTGTTGATTTGATCCCTTTTAAGTTAGGGGAATTTGATGTTATTCTGGGAATGGACTGGTTGTCTCGTAATAATGCGCAAATAGATTGTAAAGGGAAAAAGGTTAAGTTGAAAACCACAGGGAGGAAGGAAATAGTGTTTAAAGGGCTACGACAGACTCAGACCATTCTGACCATGGCATAGACCAAGAGACTGCTACGAAAAGGGAACGAAGCTTATTTAGCTTACGTTATAGACACTCAGAAAGAGGCGCCCAAGATGCAAGATATTCCGGTAGTTAACGAATTTGAAGACGTATTTCCTCAAGATCTTCCTGGACTACCACCAGATAGAGTAATTGAGTTTGCTATTGAATTAGCCCCAGGGACGGCGCCAGTTTCCAAGGCCCCATACCGATTGGCGCCAGTGGAAATGAAAGAGCTAGCAAAGCAATTGCAGGAATTGTTGGATAAGGGTATGATAAGACCCAGTGTGTCGCCTTGGGGCGCACCGGTGTTGTTCGTCAAGAAAAAGGACGGGAGTATGAGGTTATGCATCGACTATCGAGAGTTGAACAAGCTAACCATAAAGAATAAGTACCCGTTACCCAGGATTGACGATTTGTTTGACCAGCTAAGAGGAGCTGTGTATTTCTCTAAGATTGACCTGAGAACCGGATATCACCAACTAAAGATTAAACCTGAAGATATTCTAAAGACTGCATTCCGTACTAGGTATGGACATTATGAGTTCTTGGTGATGTCATTCGGATTGACCAACGCCCCAGCAGCTTTCATGGATTTAATGAATAGAGTGTTCAAGGAATATTTGGACCAGTTTGTTATAGTCTTTATTGATGATATTTTGATCTACTCAAAGACAGAGGAAGAACACGCTGAACATTTGAGGATAACCTTAGAGACACTCCGGAAGGAGCAATTATATGCCAAATTCTCAAAGTGTGAGTTCTGGAAAAATGAGGTGCAATTTTTAGGGCACGTAATCAACAGAAAAGGAGTGCTAGTTGACCCCTCCAAAATAGAGACAGTTTCAAATTGGGAACGACCAACCACTCCAACAGAGGTAAGGAGTTTCATAGGGTTAGCAGGATATTATAGACGATTTGTTCAAGATTTTGCAAAGATTGCAGCCCCGTTAACTCGACTTACCCGTAAAACTGAGAAATTTGAATGGACTGAAAAATGCGAGAAGAGTTTTGAAGAACTGAAGAAGAGGTTGGTAACGGCCCCAGTATTGGCGTTTCCTGATGGAAAAGGAGATTTCATGATTTACAGTGATGCTTCGCATAAAGGATTGGGATGCGTGCTTATGTAGCACAGTAAGGTGATAGCATATGCGTCAAGACAATTGAAGGATTACGAGATCCGATACCCCACCCATGATCTTGAATTGGCAGCAATTGTTTTTGCCTTAAAGATTTGGAGGCACTACTTGTATGGGGAAAAGTGCGAGATCTACACTGACCATAACAGCCTCAAGTACATTTTTACACAGAAAGAGCTTAACATGCGCCAGAGAAGATGGCTAGAGCTAATCAAGGATTACGACTGTGAGATTCGTTATCACCCGGGCAAAGCCAATGTGGTGGCTGACGCCCTTAGTCGGAAAGAGAAGCTCAAGATGATAACTACAGAGGAAGAATTGATAAAAGACTTTGAGAAGTTGGAAATTGAGATTAAGATGCCTGAAGAAGGCCAAGAAAAGTTGATGGAAATTCGAATCCAGCCTCCATTGTTGGAAAAGATTAGGCTATGCCAGGAAAGGGTAATGGAAGAAGAAAAGAACTCAGCTAAGGAGTTAATGACTGGTGAAGAAATCAAGTGTGAAAAAGATAAAGAAGGGATCATGAGATACATGTGGAGGATATGGATCCCAAATGATCAGGAACTCAAGGCTGAAATTTTATATGAGGCACACAGCTCAAGGTACTCAGTGCACCCCAGTAGCACCAAGATGTATAGGGATTTGAAAGAGTATTATTGGTGGCCCAACATGAAAAAGGACGTTGTAGAGTGGGTTAGTAAATGCTTGACCTGCCAGAAGGTGAAAGCGGAGCACCAGAGGCCCAGCGGACTTCTACACCCCTTGGAGATTCCCGAATGGAAATGGGAACATATAGCTATGGACTTCGTAGTAGGTTTGCCGAGGACCAAAGCAAACCATGACGCCATATGGGTGATTATAGATCGACTAACAAAATCAGCTAACTTTCTACCGATCAACGAAAGGTATACGGTCGACAGGCTGGTAGATATCTACTTAAAAGAGTTAGTGGCGCGACATGGAGTTCCAGTCGCCATAGTATCAGACCGAGATCCTCGATTCAACTCCAGATTTTGGAGGAGCTTCCAAGAATGTGTAGGAACCAGGCTAAACATGAGTACAGCTTACCATCCCCAGATGGACGGGCAAATTGAAAGGACCATCCAAACACTAGAAGATATGTTGAGAGTCTGTGCTATAGACTTTAAAGGAAATTGGGATGATCACTTGCCCTTGATTGAGTTTTCCTACAACAATAGCTTTCATTCAAGCATAGGAATGCCGCCTTACGAGGCCCTTTATGGAAGGAAATGCCGATCTCCCCTATATTGGGATGAAGTTGGAGAGCGAAAGATGCTCGGGCCTGAGATTGTCCAACGGACAAAGGATGCAGTGGATTTAATCAGAGGACGGCTGGTGGCAGCCCAGGACCGACAAAAGAAATATGCCGACTTAGCTCGGAGAGGAAAAGAATATGAAGTAGGAGACCTAGTGTTCCTGAAGGTGTCTCCTTGGAAAGGTTTAATGAGGTTTGGAAAGAAAGGGAAGCTTAGCCCTAGATATACTGGCCCATTTGAGATCTTAAGAAGAATTGGGGAGCTAGCTTATGAACTGGCATTGCCCCCGAACCTGCAGCAAGTGCACAATGTGTTCCATGTCTCAATGCTGAGGAAGTATAACCCAGATGCCAAGCACATAGTGGAATATGAGCACGTGGATATGCAACCAGACTTGACCTGTGTAGAGCAACCGATGGAAATCATAGATAGAAAAGATCAAGTGCTCCGAAACAAGGTCATCAAGCTTGTCAGAGTTTTGTGGCAGAACCACAACATAGAAGAATCAACCTGGGAGCTAGAAAGTGCAATGATGGAAAAGTACCCCCATTTGTTTTCAAACTGATTCCGGGACGGAATCCTTTTAAGGAGGGGAGACTGTAAGAACCCAGATTTTTGATAGAATTAAAACTTTTTCTTATGTAATATTATGGAAGCGAATAGTGGTTACGACTACGATGTAACGGTTGTTCTAATAAATAAATAGAATGGATGTGGGTTCAAATATTTATATGTCATGAAGAATACCTTTGGTTGACAACATAGATAAGAATGATCTATCTCCTAAGGATATAAGTTATATTATTCCAAGAAAGATTATTCTTGTGTCATCCAAATCAATATCTATTATAAGTCCGGCGGTTCCGTAAAAAGGTTAAGGAACACTCGAGAGTAAACCAGGTTCATTTTCCTAATTATAGGAATTAAATAAAAATAAGTGATGAATAGTGATTTTGGTGGAATTTGGAATATTATTATAATAATGCTATACCCGGTATTCGGAACGGATTTCTGAGTTCGTATTAGTAATCCAGGAAGAAAATAAGTGTATGTAAAAGCTGTCGGATTCATAAAATTAGCACTTTTATTTTCTCCGAGAATTCCCTGGACACTGCAAGACATAAGGAATTATAGAAGGGATTTAAGGAATTTAAATTCGAGAAGTATTAATAAAGATGAGGAATAGTATTATAATTATTAAGAAAGTTTCCGGTAAAACCCTAACTAGAAATCCTTGAGACATTCCTACGAACGATTAATGAAGTGAGCAATAAACGAACAAAAGGATGCATCCAAGCTTGCATGACACACCATTCAAGTGAGTGGAATATGACATCATCACCTTTATTAAAGGTAACTAGGATACTTAGCAATCCAACCAAGCAATTAGCAAACTAACTACATGGTTAGCCTTAAATCAACCAATAGACAACACTTGGCATGCAAAATACATCATCCATGACATCACCACTTTAATAAAGTAACCAAGGGAGAGATATAGCTGGCCATATTTCACTTTATGCATTCTTATCAAAACAACAAAGCAAAACAACATTTTCTCTCCATTTCTTCCATAAAATTCTGCCCATTCTTAGCTAATTGGAAGTCCAACTTCCAACCATCACTTGTTCTTCAAATGTTTATGGTAAGTACTACATATCATGGTGATGATCTCCTAGAAATTTCAGCTTCAAATTCATCTTTTTCCATTTTCAAATAAATCATCAAAGTGCTGATGAATAGTAACTTTTATGAACTAATCTTGATTTCTTGAATTCTTATGGTGGATCTAGCAACTCTAAGGCCACACAAGGATAGATCAAGGCTTAGTGATGCTCTAGGACACTCCAAGGAAGGTAATCATTACTTGAAACCCCAGGTCTTACTTTGAGATTTGTTAATTTCTTGATGGATTTAGTGTGAGTGATGTAGTAGTATGATTATAAGCATGATTATGAAGTTTGTTAGTGGATCTAAACATGATTGTGATATGTTGGTCAAGATGATGTTCTTGGACAGTAGGAGATGTATAATATGTGCATAACTTGTATTGATGCCCGATGTGGCTTGGTATTGACGACATGATTTTCGGAACGTTCGATATATAGCCGTTATAATGATGAAATTTCGTTAACACTTAAAATCCATTTTTGATAGTAAGATTGAACCTCTTATCTTGATGAATAATTAATCCAACCTTATAGATCTCGAGCCATAGATCATTTTGGAAAAAGAATCGAAACATTCTGACTTACGGTTCAGGAGTTATGACCGAATTACTAAAAGTGGTTCGAAACCGTAATCGAAAGTTCGTAATTAAAATTGGATTCCCTTAACGTACTTAATTCAGTTGCGAATCAAGGTAATTAAATACTAGGGATAAAAAGGAAGGTGTGAGAAGAAACCTCATGTCAAAAAGATCGTTTTTCGATTTTATAAAAATGTTCAAATCAAGGTTAAGTACGAAAGTATCCCTAAAGAGTATACTTGGTTATAACTACGGTAAACCACTTAGAAAACGATCGATAAATCTTGAGGTATAATCTTTCGACTTTAAAACTTTTACAAATCGAATACTTACCATATGTAAGGGTAATAACATGCTTTATTAACGAACAAGTGTCGGATAATAAAAGTAATAATAAGAGTGAATTAGAGGGGTATAACGAAACGACTTGAAAACGTGTTTCGATTTAAGTTAAGTTTATACTTAAACTTTTGAAAGGTGTTAAGTAATTAATCCCGAATGCCTTGGCTATTTATAGATCATCAGGCTGACCCGGGACACGCTACCACTACCCCTACCCGTACTCGATTCCCAGGCAAGTTTTCAAACCTTTTTAAAGGCTGTTGTTGTGAATATATATATATATATATGATTTCTGTTATACATATGCCATAGCATGCATGCTTATTTTCAAGTTATATTGTGATACTTGTTCCCTGATTTATTGTTGGCTTATAAGCTAGATAGATACATATCAGTTATAAGCCGGAAATTATTTAGACCCTTAATCGAAGGGCAGTGAATCTCATTCTTTGATTATAGACCGGGAGTCGTTATTTCTTGATATATTGATATTATTTTCAGAGGAAAATATTTAAGTAAATATTTTCCATTAATTACCTGACGAATAATATTGGAATATTCCTTTGAGATTATTTATGAATATTATTTTGAATATTCATTCGAGATTTATTTATTCGATGAATATTATCTTTAATATTCATTTAAAGTTGATTTAATATTCGAATATTAATTCGAACCCTCGGTTAAGTTCTTTACTTAAAGAATATTCATTCTTATTTACTCGATAAATATTATTTTGAACATTCATTCGAGTTTATTTATTTAATGAATATTATTTTAATATTCATTCGAGCCTTGTTTATTTAAATGAATATTATTTAGAATATTCATTCAATCTCTACTTACTTTATAAATATTAGTTGAACATTGATTCGAACGCCAGTCATTCGATAAATATTATTTTGAATATTCCCTTGAGACAATGAATATTATCTTCGACATTTATTTAAAGTCGATTCAATTATTGAACATAAATTCAAATATTCATTCGATGATCATTTCTTCGATAAATATTATTAAGTTGAATATTCATTATTTATTCAATGAATATTGTCTCAAATATTCAGTCGATAATTATTTCCTCAATAAGTATCATCCTTAAGTTAAATATTCATTATTGATTCAATGAATATTATCTCAAATATTCATTTGACGATTATTTCATCAATAAATATTATGATTAATTTGAATATTCATTATTCGTTCAATGAATATTATTCTAAATATTTATTCAAAGATTATTCCGAGCAACCCTTTTTCAATATCTTTGACTTAATAAATATTCTTGGAATATTTATTTAATTCTTTTAACTCGTTTCAAAGATGATTGGTTTCATTCACATAGTATCATCGACCCTCGAACATTATATATAAATTATTTCAGAGTCTTATTTTTTTATAATTATATTATCGAGGAAGGTTCTCAGTAATTCCATTCCTCCTTCGATTCTATCATAAGGGAACCTTACTTGAGGAATGTTATTTTATCTTGTGACTGCCCGGTCATAAATAGTTCGTTTCACTCGCAACTTGGTTGCTATTATTCTTGGAATTGTGTGTACCCTCTCATCATTCGAGGGGTAGAATGTTGGAACAAGTTGGTATCCATTAACAAGCAACAGCTTGGGAAATAGTGGTAAATTTTCCTTTCCACATTAGATACGACTACCTTGTGGAGTCTTATCAACAGGTATCATACCTGGGGAAAAGGGGAACGAACATTACATTTCACAATGATGGATGTTAAATGAACTAGGAGACGCGTAAGTGGCCGAGTGGCGCCGGTCCAGCAATAGCCCAACCGTTGGCTTAGGAGTTCCAGAGGGCGGTAGACAAGTAAATCCGTCGGAGCTACCTTCTACATGTAGAGAACGACTGATGAGATGCATGACATACGACTGATCATCGTAAACGTCAGGGCATCTGGCGCGGCAATGCTCCCGTATTAGTTCATCTTTCAAGATTGGAAATCTTCTGCAACACCATCTGTGTTGGCAGTGTTGAAACATGTTGAAAAACTGGAATTGCACTATTTTTCTGCAAGTTCCTCTTTTATGAAAATGATGCTATCTTGCTCATCTTGATATAGCAGATATTTCCACAGAATTTATATACTTTGAGTTACCTTGTAACTTCATCCTTTATATTGAGCTGGAACTCTTTTCATTAAGGCATGGCATATGGTTTCAAAATATATCTTTGAACTGTCATGTATATTACTGCACAGTTATATTATTGGTGGGCTATTGCTCACCCTTGCTTATTTATTATGTCACAACAACAGCTAGGTCTCATGGCTCGCGTAAGGCGCACTCGGCGCAAGCAGGTTACCCGTCCCACAGGACTCCCCGCTGATATTGTTGCTGCCATTGCTGAGGTAGCACAGATAGTCAGCTTTTGCTTCCAGTTTAATTATATGTATCAATAATGTTAATCAACGGCAAGAACCTTAAACTTATGACGTTACCCTTTTTGATTGTAATAACTTTTATTCGTAATCCGTAATGTGAGACTTATTTCAATTTCATCTCTGGGACTATAACTGTGTGTGTGAGTGAGTGGATTATTGTGGGGTCACAGCATATGAATTATTTATTGTGGATTCAAGTAAAGTATCAATCATGGAAAATAAGACCGTAACGACCCGATCCCGGACCCCGGATCTGGGGGTGTTACACTAATGGTGCTCGTAGTACCTCTTCTGGTTCTTTCTATTACTGGGCACATTCATTTTTGGAGGACGTTCGAACCCGAGTTTGTTCTTTATCTCATTAAGTATTCTGGACCGAGTGGTATTAAGTGGAGTGTAGATCATATCAGCTTCCTTGGTGGTGTTTTTCTTGATAGACTTTGCTCCATTCGTTTTTTCTTTTTTAGAAGAGTCAACTGCTTTATCCTTCTTGATGTCATGTGTCTCCTTTTCCGGGCTATATAGAAGAGCGCCTAGAGCTTCCTCTTTTCGATGTATATTTTCAACCCTTTGGTACATATCATTAAAACTCTGTGGAACAATCTTATAAAAGGAATAGAGCAGTTTGCGACTCTGTATGCGGTCCAATCCACTGTAGAAGAAAACCATTGCCTGTGATTCGTCCAATGACGACACCTTCTCACTTTCTTGTTTAAATCGCTTCATGTACACAGCCAATGACTCGTCTGACCTCTGCCTCACATTGACAAGTGAAGCGGTCAGTTGTCCAGTCCTCCTATTGTAATCAAAGTGCTTCAAGAACTTGCTCCTTATCTGTTCATACGACGTAATAGAGTTAGGCAACAGAGTACGATACCACCCTTGAGTACCATCCTTTAGGTAAACTTCAAACATCTGGCACATGGTAGTCTAATCATGTCCAGCTAGCCTCATTTGTCTCTCATACTGGGTCACGTGCTCGTATGGATCGCCTTTACCATTATAGTATGTCATCTTGGGGATAGTTCGTCCAATTGCTGGCACATATTCACGAATGTATCTGACCAAGGGAGATTCAGTCGAATAATGACTCGTGCCTCCTCTAACCATAGCACGCTCCATATTCTCTAACTTCTCCCTCAGTATTGCAGACTCCTCAGCGTGACGATCATATCTGCGCTCGTAGTATCGATCATCACGTCTTCCATCCTCATCATACATTCGATCATCATACTCCCTTCGTTCGCTCCTCCTATGACCATCGTTGTCCCTTCGACCATCATCACCAGGTCGGGATCGGTCACGTGGAGGAGAATGTCCTCCTCCTCCACCTTCTCCCCTTCTAGGCGATCTGTCTCTGGACCTTCTCCTAGGGGATGGAGATCTTCGCGGGGGCGAAATTCTCGGAGGAGATCTCCTGGGTGGTGAGCCTCTTCGAACTAACCTTCGTTTCAAGCGTTCACGCTCTCGAGTAATTTCTCGTTGTTGCTCATCCAATGCCCTCATCCGTTCCTGGAGTTGATCTTCATCTTCATTAGGAGTTTTATCGCACTCTCTATCAAAGGCTCTCTCCAAATTGTGACCCGTAATAGGGCTTGGATCATGACGAATACTTTGCTCCTCTCGTGCGGCTGTTCGGTTCAATGCTTCACGATGATCATCACTTAAAGCGGCCTGAGCACTTAGATGGATCGGGTGGTTCTGAGCATCCGCTTCATCCCGGGTGATGGTTGAGCGAAGACGTGTGGAGGTCTCCCCTTCGATGAAGTTTGTAGAGAAAGGCAAAGTGATTGGAGTTTTGGTTGGTTGAGCCATAATAGTCAATTGTGTTTGCTGAAAAGGTTTAAGATTTCTATACGCCTTCCCACAGACGGCGCCAAATGTTAAGGATGATTTTCGTAAGCCCTAAATTGAATTTGTAATTAGGGTTGAACGTATAGAGTAGGGTTTTATGAATTTGGGGCTGAGCTTGAGAGGTATTATCCGAGTGTATGGGATTCTGAATGATCTCTCAAGGTGCCTACGTATCCTTTATATAGAAAATCAAGCCCACGTAGTTCTAGGATTCGTTCGTTCACCGCCTTTATTCTTCACGCGCAAGTAAGGAATTATTCTTCACGCGCAAGTAAGGAATTATTCTTCATGCGCAAGTAACGCTGATTGACCAGTTTCCTTCCATAATAATATTCATATGAATTTATATACTTGTGGCGGTGAAACGAATGGATATTATTGTATTTGGACTGGGCTAATGATAATCTAATGAGCCGTCCGAACGAATAATAATGGTTTGTCAGCCCAAACTAACATAATTGAATGCCATAAACTCAAATTATTCTTAGGCCTTGTAATAAACCTAACTTTAGCAATGCTACAGTGATCACATAAACAGTAAATTTCGAGGATTTAGAGAAATGGTATGTAAGTACTCTATACTTGAAACAGAAAAGGAGTAAACAGAACCCATATTAGTGATATACTATAAAAAAAAGTGACTCGAAATGACGATAGATTTCTGAAATTCCTGAATAAGGATTTTGAGGATTTTGATTTCGAATAAACTTCTATTATTAAGGAACATGGAAATATTGAAGGAATTATATATTGAGGAATTAGTGAATTAGGGTAAACTAAGGGATTTTTAAGTTAAGGAAATACCAAAGGAATTTGGATTGTTAAATGATTTCAGAACCACTAAGATTAGGCCTGTCAATGGACCGGAGCTCCGATCCGATTCGATCCGATCCGAGATCTTATAACTGGATATGGATTTATATAAAATAAATTCGATCCGATAAAAATCCGATCCGACAAGAGTCCGATCCATATAATATGGATATGGATTTTACATGATCCGATCTGTTACGAATCCGATCCGAATAATTATAATTATATATTTATATATTTTATTATATATTAATATTCATATATTTACAATTATACAAATAATGTATAATTTTCAAGTCATATGAGATCCAAAATTCTTTAGTAGTATTTTATACTATATTTTGAAAAAGGTATTACGTTTATAATGAATACGTTATCATTGTATTGCATCTAAAATTGAATTCATATTTTAGTTTGAATTATTTTTATTCTTAGAGTCCATTTCTTGATTATTCTAATTTTGCCTGGTACATTTCAGTACTAATAGATATTTTTTTTTGATTTTCAGTTCTATTTTTCTTGTATTTGGATGTTAAAGTGTACTTTTACATCTAAATTTTTTTTTTTACCATTTTAGATTTTAGTAGATTTTAGTATTAATATAAATTTTTTTGAAAAAAAAATTTAATTGGATTGGATATCCGATCCGATTACCCGTAATCCTAATGGAGCGGATATGAATTGGTCTTAAAAAATCCGACACTTAATCCGATCTGATCCGATCCAAAAAATTAAATGGATTTGGATATGGATTTAGGTTGATCCAGTCCAAACCCGATCCATTGACAGGCCTAACTGAGATAATGAGGTATATTCGGAACGAATCACAATTAGACGAGTATGGAAACCAAACAACCAAGATTAGTAATATAACAAGGATACATATCACATTATATTATCCAAGATTATTAGTATAATACTTAGAAAAACAAGAAAAGAGATTTTTAGATCATCAAGATGACATCACCATCCACTAACTTGAAATTAAGGGTAGATTAGTCTTTTAACATGAAGATTTTTCCATGATCACCCACACAAATCCACAAGACTCTAGAATAATCAAGATTTAACCAAGAAAAGATCAAACCAAGAGCAAAAATCTCTCTCCCCTTCTTCATCACTACATTCGGCCATTTCTAGAAAAAAGAGAAAAAGAAAATTCAAAACCCTAGCTAACATCCATATTAAATCAAGAGAAAAATCATGGAGCTTCTTGGAGGATAGATTAAGACAAGCACAAAGTTTTATAGCCATCAAGCATTATTTGATAAGGTAATAAAATCTCCAAAGTTTCTAGATGAATAGTGGTGAATAGTGTTTTCAAGAAACTAACTTTGTTTTTATGGTTCCTTTAGTTGATTCAAGCTATTATAAGGTTGTGTAAGGATATCCCAAGGATTGTTAAGTGTTGTCAAGGCTTCAAGAAGGTATAAGAGCCTGTTTGGCTAACGCTACTTTAAGCCAAAAGCTCCTTTAAGGAGTTTTTGGTGTGTTTGTGTAACGTGGCTTTAAGCCGGCTTTAAGTTAAAAAACTGCTTTAAGTCAGAAGTTACATTTAGGTACTTTTGACTTATGACTTATGACTTATGGAGTTTTTTTTTTTTTTCACAATTCTTGTAAAGCTTAAATATCATGAATTTAAAATTTTTTTTAAGTCAAATATCACTTTAAGTCAAAATTATTAAATTCCTATTTAACTTTAAGTAAAATTACCCAAACACATTCATTCAACTTAAAGTAAACAACTTTACTTTCTCCTTTAAGTTAAAAACACCTCCATTAAGTCAAAAGTAACTTATTTTAAGCAATCCCAAACACCCTCTAAATGTCCTTACCCTTTCTTATTTATGATGGATATTGAGTTGGATAGTGATTTAGTGGTGTAAATGTTAAGATCATGATGTTATATGTGTTTGTAAGTGATTAAAGTTGAATATGGAAGGAGTATGTGCTTGTAACCATGGTTGGTAAGATGACCACATGGTGTAGGTGATGGTGTATAAGGTGGATGATTGATTTGGAGGAGTTGGATTTTTGGAAAGTATGAAAGTACAGCAGTTATAATGTCCGATTTCCGTTAGAATCAGAAACTTCCCTGATTTTGGACCCTATACCCATACGGTACCTTACTGTCCAGACCCCCAAGTGACCATGATGAGATAGAGCATAGTTCATAGATCGTTTTGATATAAAGTGCGTTAAAATCTGATGAACGGTTTAGGAGAAAAGTCAGTTTTAGTGAAAGACGTTCGAAAACCGAGAAACCATAATTGTGTTAACTTTGAGGCTATAACTACCATACTTAGACATTTTTAAAAATTATAAAATTTTGGGATATGGTATTCGGGTAGTCAAAGAGGCATTACCAGTTGGCCTTGTGGTAAAATTCAAAATCCATATTTTCTGAGAATTTTTACAGTTAAGTGTGGTCGTTAGGGGAAATTGTGAAAACCCCTGAAACTTCGATTGAGTTTATAAATGGTTAAGTTCTTGAACCTTTGGGGTAATAGTGATACGTTAAACATATATTAAAGTGTCAAGGGTAATGTTATACAAGAGTGTAGTGAGTAAGAGATGTGGTATTCTAACGACGGTCCTTTTGTGTTTATAGAAACTCCGGAAGAGCCACGAGCCATACCGTCAGGATACCGAAACCGAGGCAAGATCTTTTCTATCCCTACTTGGAAATTATTTATCTTCAAAGAAACTTGATTTCATGGAATATATATATATGTGATGCTATTGTTACTATATTGTTAAGAATTTGTTTTCCTTGATTATTGATATTAAAAGGAGGGGTATATGAAGATGTATATGAATATGGATATGGATATGAGTATGAGATGGATATGGATATGAGTATGAGATGAATATGGATATGGATATGAGTATGAGATGGATATGGATATACATAGAGATGATTATGCATAAAGTGAACATGCCTTATGGTTAAGAGTTATATTCAAGAATGGTATCAGTTGTTATCTAGAGTTATATAATGAATGGTATCAGTTATTATCTAGGGTTATATGATTTATAATATTATTTTAAAAATATTCTTTCTAAATGTTGTGATAGATATTATTGAGTATTATTTAATACTTCTAAAATAAATGGAATACTTTATGTATATAAGAGCATATTTGATTTCATTGAATACAGAAAAGAGGTCTGAGTCATAATCAAAGTATTATGATATATATATATATATATATATATATATATATATATATATATATATATATATATTCTTAAAGGTGAAGATAAAGGGTAATGGAAATGATAAATGTGAATGATAAATGCGAATGGAATATTGATTGACAAAAAGGGGGATTGCAACAAAAAGCGTAAGAGGCTGTGTGCGGCACAGTCCAGCATTCAATATTTTATTTCGGCATGAAGATGCCAAGGGAGGATGTAGCAGGTAGCCTTCCTCCAGGGTTGATTACCAGGTAGGGATCATCCCTTCTACTAGTAGTAAACAGAGAGCGGATACGGTCAGGCGACTGATCATCGTCCTACGTATCTGGCGCCAGCAGATATCCCCAAAACTTAAAAAGAAAGATTTGGAAAATGGTTTTCAGATTTTTATACTGAAAACAGAAAAATGATATGAAAAGATGGAATTACTGTTACAGATGAAGATAAACTGATTTTATATTAATTTATATAATTGTTGCATACGAAGGAAATGAGAAGATGATAGTGAAAGATTTGTTCAGGTTTCATATTATCTTGGAAGAGTACACTGAGATGGTATTTTGATTGTTATAGAAATTATAAAGAGGGACTGATATTATATGATATTAGAAGAGAGACTGAGATTATAATATTATATATTTCTTTTCGTACAAAGATAATTGAAAAGTATATGTCTTGAACGAAAATAAAGTTTCCTTCCATAATAACTGAAATTTTTTGTTAATATATATATATATGATGATTTATTTTCCTTTGATGCTAGCAGATAGAAATTATCTTGCTGAGCTATTATAGCTTATTCTTGCTACTTATGTATATACAGCTAGGTATGCCGATACTCCGCAAAACACCCCGCAAGAGGGTAGGGGGAAGGCGACCTTTTGAGAGCACGCTGGCACCGATTCCTGAGGTAGCGTAGAGGCAGACGGGTCCTGGTAGCCTTATGTATAATTAAGTGTGCAAGCATGTAATAAACTTTTAATTGTTGAAATGCTTCAAGTCGAAGTATTATTCAGCAATGTATTTAAGTGTGATCCTGGTTTGTAATAACTGTTTAACTCTAAACTTTTATTATGGTGAATGTTGTTCTCTGAGCATATGACTGGTGTGTGTGTTAATATTAAGTGTGGGGTCTATTGTGAGTTTTATTATGCATTTATACTCTAGCTGCCAAGAATAAAGTGTTATTAAATGGAAATTGGTCGTTGACGGCCCGGATCCTTGACCCCGGATTTGGGGCTGTCACAGTTGGTATCAGAGCTTAGAGTCATATTGCTCAGGAACAAGAGTGATAGTAATATACACATATAAATATATAGGTAATGATATAAAATATGAACTCACATCTAGTTAAGGGGGGGTTATCGAACGAAGCGTTTATTCTAAGTAGTGATTATAATTTTATAGAATATTGCTAATAAAGGTTATTGTGCCAAAAGTGTTAAGTTTATGTAGCACACGAGATCGATATGAGAAAGGGAATACTTGATGTATCGGGAAGAGTACGTTAGATAACCTCGTGAGTAATTCCAGGGTGACCTATCATCTCTTATTCAAAAGGGGCCGGTATCTTTTCAAAACTTTCTGGTACCTTTAGAATGTATTTCAAAATTTTATTCGATCTATCTTAGTCAAAATATTTCTCTAAGATTATTTTCGAAAGGTGGTATATATCATCATGATTTAAATTTTCCTTTATATTTCGTACTCCAACTAAGAGGAACAACCCTATATGTATACACAAGGATGATCTGTCTATGTGATAGAAAGTCGGAGGGGACGCCCTCACTTGTGTTACGTACGGGTTCTTCCATCATATTGATTTCCCAAAATATTCTTTTGTTTCAAACAAGAGCTATTTAAAACTCTTAATCTTATAAATTGTTGTGGGACACTTGCTTGTTTCTGGGTCTGTTTCAATTCAAAGTTTCTTGAATTCTATCAATTGTTTCAAATATAGAAGATTTCCTTAATGGATGGAAAAATGGAAGCAAAGTTTAGAGTATACGTGATTATACGAGGAAACTCGAGATTTCAAGGGAAATTTCAATAAGAGATAATTAGAGTTAGAAGCGTTTCGATATAAAAGAGGAAGGAAGTTCGTGAAAAGAAATGGGTATATTTGATGATTAGTAAGATAAAATAATATGAGGAATTTTAAGGTATAATTGAGATTTACTATTGAGAGTAAGGTGTATTTTGAGGAAAAATTCAGAATAAGGATAAACAAAGGAAGTGAGATAATTAATGAAGTTTGTATATTCTGTCTAAATTCTATCGTATTTTAATATTAAATGTTGAGATTCAAGAATATTGACGTGTATAAGGTGATTGACTTAAATGAAAAGGTTATTGTGCTAGAGGTGATACACTTATTTGCTAAAGTTGAGTTGAGAATATTATGGTATATAAATGAGTTAAACTAGTGATATAATTGTGTATATGAGAATGATGTATATGTGAATGATGTATATTGTACCCTAAATCTGGGTAATTAATGGAAATATTATGTATAGAATCATGCCTCCAAAATCAAATACCAGACAAAATAGAAGAGGAAACGAGAGAGATCAAGGAAGTCAAAATATGGAAGGCAATAGACCAAATGAAAATGCTCATAATGAACAAGATCATGAGGAAGAAGAAGATGAATCAACTGGCCAACATGGAAACCAAAGGGGTGATCCCTTAAACCAATTTATGGACTTATTAAGGCAGAATTTAGCTAATCCACAGAATCCTCAACAACCACATGTTCTTCCCAATCAGGCAGCTAACTCCTTTCGTGCTTTTAAGTCATTAAAACCCCCGGAGTTTGAGGGAACTGTTAACCTAGTAGTAGCCAGAGCCTGGTTAAAAGAGATGGAAAAAGCTTTTGAGATATTGAGGATAGAGGAGGATCAGAAAACAATCTTTGCAGCCTATCTCTTAAAGGGAGAGGCAAATTATTGGTGGGAAGCTAAGAAGAACCTAGAAGGAGCGGGAGTGATAACCTGGGAACGTTTCACTAGGGTGTTTTTAGAGAAGTACTCCCCTAGGTATCTGGAAAACCAAATGGAGATGAAATTTCTGGAGTTAAAACAGGATAATCTAACAGTGGCCGAGTACGAAACTAAGTTTACTGAATTGTCTAGGTTTGTTCCAGAATTTGTGCATACTGAGGAACAACGAGCAAAAAGGTTCCAACAAGGATTGAAACCATGGCTACGGACGAGAGTGGCGCCGTTTGAGTTAACTGATTATGCTGCGGTAGTTCAAAAGGCATCCATTATAGAAGCCGAGAGTGAACAAAACCAGATAGGTCGAGAGAATAAGAAAAGGAAATTCGAGGGCCAGAAAGGAGGTTCAAGTGAAGGAAGTTACTTTAGCAAGGTTGGTAAAGGACAAAAATCTCAGTTTGTGGGAAAGTCAGGGAGTAACAAGGCTGTTAGTGAGACTGTAAATCAAGGTGGTAAAACCTCAGGAACGTTTCAGTCCAATCAATCACGACCACCATTACTAGATTGTAACACGTGTGGTAGAAAGCATACGGGAGTGTGTAGGATGTTGGAAATAACTTGCTTTAAGTACGGACAGAAAGGACACTATTATAACCAGTGCACATCAACTGACAAGATTGATATCAAGTGTTACCAATGTGGGAAACTAGGACACTTTGCTAGAGATTGCCGTTCCGGTGGGTCATCTGCGCCGGGACAAAGTATGACTGCTTCAAATAAACCTACTGCCAGAGTGTACAATATGACCTTAGGGGAATCGTTAAAAAAGCCGGATACAGATGCAGGTAAACATTTTCTTTTATTATTCAACCTTCCAAGTGTAAATTTTTAGTTAGGAATCAACTTGGTCAATGAATGGTGTAGGTAGGTTGACAATCTAGATAAGGAAAATCAGTATCTGTTAGGGGTCAGAAATTCTATGAAAAGGAGAATAAGAGTATTTTGGGAAAAACACAGACTTGTTTAGATACGAACAGGAAAAATATATTATAAGTAGTATTTTCTTACAATTGTTTTAATGAATAATGTTATAGTCAAATTTCTGGAGGATTTTACAGAGTTAGGATATAACAAGATTGAAGTATTCATATTTTTATGTCATGATAGAGATCAAAAGATAGACAAACCATAGTGAGATACACTACCATTCAGGGGAGGCCAATGTGGTGGTCGATACCCTTAGCTAAAAGAGGAATGAGATATGAACCAATGTAGAATGACTGAAACAGGAAGAAATTGGTAAGGGAAGAAATGAAGGAGACTGATATTGATAAGCTAAAGGACATGTGATGAATGACAAGCAAATTTATGTTGGTGTATTTTTACGCAAACAAGATAAAGATATTATGAAGGAAAAATGATGGAGAAAGTGGTTCAGAAGTTATAAGGTGTAGATGAGAAAAGGGGTCTATGGACATTTTCAACGTGATTCCGGGACGGAATCCTTTTAAGGGGGGAAGGATGTAATAACCCTAACTTTAGCAATGCTACAGTGATCACATGAACAGTAAATTTCGAGGATTTAGAGAAATGGTATGTAAGTACTCTATACTTGAAACAGAAAAGGTGTAAACAGAAACCATATTAGTGATATACTATAAAAATAAGTGACTCGAAATGACGATAGATTTCTGAAATTCCTGAATATGGATTTTGAGGATTTTGATTTCGAATAAACTTCTATTATTAAGGAGCATGGAAATATTGAAGGAATTATATATTGAGGAATTAGTGAATTAGGGTAAAATAAGGGATTTTTAAGTTAAGGAAATACCAAAGGAATTTGGATTGTTAAATGATTTCAGAACCACTGAGATAATGAGGTATATTCGGAACGAATCACAATTAGACGAGTATGGAAACCAAACAACCAAGATTAGTAATATAACAAGGATACATATCACATTATATTATCCAAGATTATTAGTATAATACTTAGAAAAACAAGAAAATAGATTTTTAGATCATCAAGATGACATCACCATCCACTAACTTGAAATTAAGGGTAGATTAGTCTTTTAACATGAAGATTTTTCCATGATCACCCACACAAATCCACAAGACTCTAGAATAATCAAGATTTAACCAAGAAAAGATCAAACCAAGAGCAAAAATCTCTCTCCCCTTCTTCATCACTACATTCGGCCATTTCTAGAAAAAAGAGAAAAAGAAAATTCAAAACCCTAGCTAACATCCATATTAAATCAAGAGAAAAATCATGGAGCTTCTTGGAGGATAGATTAAGACAAGCACAAAGTTTTATAGCCATCAAGCATCATTTGATAAGGTAATAAAATCTCCAAAGTTTCTAGATGAATAGTGGTGAATAGTGTTTTCAAGAAACTAACTTTGTTTTTATGGTTCCTTTAGTTGATTCAAGCTATTATAAGGTTGTGTAAGGATATCCCAAGGATTTTTAAGTGTTGTCAAGGCTTCAAGAAGGTATAAATGTCCTTACCCTTTCTTATTTATGATGGATATTGAGTTGGATAGTGATTTAGTGGTGTAAATGTTAAGATCATGATGTTATATGTGTTTGTAAGTGATTAAAGTTCAATATGGAAGGAGTATGTGCTTGTAACCATGGTTGGTAAGATGACCACATGGTGTAGGTGATGGTGTATAAGGTGGATGATTGATTTGGAGGAGTTGGATTTTTGGAAAGTATGAAAGTACAGCAGTTATAATGTCCGATTTCCGTTAGAATCAGAAACTGCCCTGTTTTTGGACCCTATACCCGTACGGTACCTTACTGTCCAGACCCCCAAGTGACTATGATGAGATAGATCATAGTTCATAGATCGTTTTGATATAAAGTGCGTTAAAATCTGATGAACGGTTTAGGAGAAAAGTCAGTTTTAGTGAAAGACGTTCGAAAACCGAGAAACCGTAATTGTGTTAACTTTGAGGCTATAACTACCATACTTAGACATTTTTAAAAATTATAAAATTTTGGGATATGGTAGTAGGGTAGGCAAAGAGGCATTACCAGTTGGCCTTGTGGTAAAATTCGAAATCCATATTTTCTGAGGAGTTTTATAGTTAAGTGTGGTCGTTAGGGGAAATGGTGAAAACCCCTGAAACTTCGATTGAGTTTATAAATGGTTAAGTTCTTGAACCTTTGGGGTAATAGTGATACGTTAAACATATATTAAAGTGTCAAGGGTAATGTTATACAAGAGTGTAGTGAGTAAGAGATGTGGTATTCTAACGACGGTCCTTTTGCGTTTATAGAAACTCCGGAAGAGCCACGAGCCATACCGTCAGGATACCGAAACCGAGGCAAGATCTTTTCTATCCCTACTTGGAAATTATTTATCTTCAAAGAAACTTGATTTCATGGAATATATATATGTGATGCTATTGTTACTATATTGTTAAGAATTTGTTTTCTTTGATTATTGATATTAAAAGGAGGGGTATATGAAGATGTATATGAATATGGATATGGATATGAGTATGAGATAGATATGGATATGGATATGAGTATGAGATGAATATGGATATGGATATGAGTATGAGATGGATATGGATATACATAGAGATGATTATGCATAAAGTGAACATGCCTTATGGTTAAGAGTTGTTATGCCCGAATTTGGCATAAAGTCCTAAACAGGCCTAATGGGCTAGAATTTCAGTACATCTCACATAATGGGCCTAAGAATGAGGAATGGGTCATTAAAGTCCGCCATCACAGGGAAGTTCATCACATTATTTTGTAGAGTGGGATCGCCAGCGAGCCCTAGAGACGGTATCGCAGTTCACGAGGTCTAGCGAGGCCTAGAGGTCTAGCGTGGCCTAGAGCATGTTTACCACGAAGGCTTACGGTCAGACCCAGCGAGGTCGCGTAAGTAGTTTATCTCCACAAAAGCGAGGATCGCCTCGCATGGTCAAACCCAGCGAGGTCGCATGCGAGACCATCTAGTCAGTTTCATCAATAATTATTGTAGCATCATGGCGAGCCGTGGGTTCCCTTTAATGGGTCATGGGTCATGAGCAGTAAATGGGTAAAACATAACCCAAGGAGACGACTAGTGGGTTTGGGCCAAGCCGAGCCCATAGAAACCCTAGCCAGTCTAGATAACTTCTTCTCTAAGAGAACTACGTTGGCTTGATCCCTATAAATAGGGTATGTAGGCATCTTGTAAAGGATGAGAAACAGTTCACCACTGAATATCAATAGACAAGAGCAGCCACAATCATTCACCAATCACCTCCGTGTTCTTCGTGTTTATAGCAGAATATCCGTATTTTGCTCCGTGATTCCAGCTCACCTCCAAAATATTGTTATACAATATTCTCCCTATAACATTTGGCGCTAGAAGGAGGGGCAAGTCGTTGATTTGGGAGAACAATGACTAAATCGAACAAAAAGAGAAACGGAGATCGGGAGACCCCGGGGTCGCATAAGAAAGACAGAAACGACCCCCAGAGGAATAATCTACCAGAGAGCGAGGCGCGTAAGGAGGGGATCGAGGACGAATTGGAGAAGGAGCAAACACCCCCTGTCGTCCAACAGGCGGCCTTGCCTGGCGAAGTCATGTCATTCTTGAAAGGCCTCGGTGATCAAATGATCGAGGTAAGGGCCTCGGTGGCCAAGATGGAGAAGCGACATAGTTCTAGAGGCTTAAAGAGGAATACAAGGACGGGGGATCGAACTCATCAAGTAGAGAGTAGTAAGGGCCCCACCAAGAAGCTAATTGGAGACTTTGATGATGTGGTGACGGATCAGACGAACCACGATTGGGAAGAGGAGGCAGATACTATGGATAAGGAGGGGTCGAAGGCGAATCCCGCCTCATCAGAAGGACGATCCATCAGTGTCTTTGACCGGGTTGGAAAGAAACTCAGCGAGCACGATCTCCGTCTCAAGTTGGTGAAGCTCAAAACTAACAAAGATGGAGGGTCTAAAAATAAGAGTAAGGGCTCTCATCAACCCTTATCTCCTCGAAAAGATCGTGAGCGGTCATATCATCGCAATGACAGACACCCCTCTCCTCGCAGAGAGCGTGAGCGGTCCCATCATCGCGAGGACAGACCCCCTTTCAATCGAGAACGTGAACGATCCCAACATCGCGAGGAAGACCCTAAAAATAAGGATCGCAGGAATGACCAGGAAGAGTCTAGTGCCCCAAAGAAGACTCAATCTCATCATGCAAGTACTGGAGGAAAGAAGGATGGAGACAAAGAGGCCAGGATTGGGGATTATAAGTTAGAAGAGTTAAAAAAGGCATTGGATGCGATGAACAACGAGAAGGGGATTTTCAGCAATATGGGTTCCTCCTCGCCCTTCATTCATGAAATTCGCACTGTCCCACTGCCTATAGTGTTTCGAGGTCATCACTCTGACATGACCTATAATGGGGAGACGGATCCAGCCGAGTTCGTTATTCGATTCAATAATGAGATGGACGTGTATCAAGTATCTTTGTTAGCGAGGTGTAGGCTGTTTGCAGCTTCGCTAAGGGGAAGTGCCCAACAATGGTTCTCGAAGCTAGGGGCCCTAGTTGTCATAGATTCTTGGGAACAGCTCGTTGACATCTTCATCAAACAGTTCCAATCTTCAATGCTCTATGCACCCCCTGTGTCCACATTGGCGAACATAAAACAGAAGGAAGGAGAGACTTTACATGATTATTTTAAGAGGTTCAATGCTGAGATGCCTCGTGTTCGAGGTGCAAATGACGAGGCCGTGAAGAATTTCCTTATAGCTTGGGTAAGAGAAGGAACTAAATTTTGGGAGAAACTACAGGAGCAAACCCCCGGTACACTTTCAGAGTTGCACCGGGTCGCTGAGCCCTTTAAGCGCGTTGAGAAATCATTGGCAGATCTCAAAAAGAATGCTGGGACTGGTAGCAATGGAAGTAAAGGCAAAGGGGTAAAAAGAAGGGATTCTAGAAGCCCCAGGCGAAGACAGGATCGTAGCCCGAGCCCGAAAAGAAGGGATCGCGATTCCTCAAGACGATCCCCGCCTCGTGCTCGTCCGGCTAGAGATGAAGACAAATTTGTTCCCTTAGTGGCTTCAGTTGATCATATCTATGCTGTCAACGCTAATAAAGGACTGTTCACAAAACCTCGTGCTATGGGTCCACAAGGAACTTGGAACACTGCAAAGTATTGTGACTTTCATGAACAGAAGGGGCACGATACAGCAGACTGTTGGCAACTTAAAGAACAAATTGATCGTTTGATTCGAGAAGGGAAGTTAACAGAGTGGGAGGTCCGCGAAGTGAAAAAGCATCAAGAGAACTCAGGAAAATCAGGTGTGGGATATCATGTTGTACCTCATGAGGGCCATAATGCAGAGCCTCGCAAGGAGAGAGAAGAGCGAGGCAACAGCATTCATGTGATCATTGGAGGGCCACATATTGGAGGAGACAGCAACAAAGCAAGAGAAAGGTATGCACGTGAGGCCAAGGAGTGATAGAGTATATTTTTATATATATTCTAGATGATTTTATTCTCATATTTATTGTGTTTTGCATTGATTTGGATTTTTATTTAATAGATTTTATTGTTTTACTGTAGGAAATAAAGAATTCATGACTTGGAAGGATTTGGAGCAAAAAGAGCTATTTTGGAGATAAAATAGGAGAAAATTCGTATTATTGGGCTACACGGGCTGTGCTACACTGTTTTGACCATATCTTGAGTTCCAGAAGTCAGAATTTGACGATCTTACTATCCACGCGAAGCTTGTGGAATTATCTTTAATTCAGAGGTGGTCTAATAAGCAAAATCCAGTTGGGAGAGCCCCGAAACAGAGGAGTAAATATAGTTACGAATTTTAATTAAGGAATCCTATTCAGTTATGGAATCCTACTTGTAATTTATTTAGAGTATTAAAATACTTTTATTGGGCAAGACTTTTATAGCCTATATAAACACATCTAGGGTATTATTTTAAGGATATTCATAACCTATTTTCATTACTATTCATATTTTTAGATCTAGAACTATTTTAGATATAGACTTTTGAGAGAAAAGGGAGAGAATCAATTGGAGAAGAAGATTGAAGGAATGAGCGAAGGAATTCGTCCGGAGTTCAAGACACTTCAAGATTTGTATTCTTTGTTCTAAAATTCTAAACTCATGATTTGTGGTTTTTATATATATATACTTGTTTTGTTCAATTATGAGTAGTTAATTCCCTTTATCCAAGAGTTGGGTAGTATTCGTTGATTTATCGAGTTTGTTTGATTTCTCTTGTTATTGTTAATCTGTCATTGAGCGCTTTATACAATTAGAAGAGTAGCTAACTTTTGATTGTATCTTAGGAGTTGTGATAACTTGGAAGAGGAGTTGCAATTCTAGTACATGATATGATAGACATAATTCAAGTATTTGATTGGAAGATTAATATGCAAATTATGAAACATATAATTCTTGGAGCTTAATAGTTTGTGATTGTCTTTGATTGTATCACGGAAGTGACAATTAGGGTATAGTTATAATTAGGTAGTTATAATTGTTTATGCTTGAGGACAAGCATCGGTTTAAGTTTGGGGGTGTTTGATAAGTGGATTTTATATCTACTTGGAACATTCTAAATCGGCTTAAATTGATTGTTTTGGACTCAAGTTTGTGTAGTTTTGATGTGTTTTGTGTAGTTGTGCAGGTTTGCAAGAATATCTAAGCTTTTGTCGTTTTTGGAGATTTAATTGATTAAAATTCGGATTTTCCGGGAAGGTTGCGCAGCTTACACTGTTTTGGCCATATCTTGAGTTCCAGAAGTCAGAATTTGACGATCTTACTGTCCACGCGAAGCTTGTGGAATTATCTTTAATTCAGAGGTGGTCCAATAAGCAAAATCCAGTTGGGAGAGCCCCGAAACAGAGGAGTAAATATAGTTACGAATTTTAATTAAGGAATCCTATTCAGTTATGGAATCCTACTTGTGATTTATTTAGAGTATTAAAATACTTTTATTGGGCAAGACTTTTATAGCCTATATAAACACATCTAGGGTATTATTTTAAGGATATTCATAACCTATTTTCATTACTATTCATATTTTTAGATCTAGAACTATTTTAGAGATAGACTTTTGAGAGAAAAGGGAGAGAATCAATTGGAGAAGAAGATTGAAGGAAGGAGCGAAGGAATTCGTCCGGAGTTCAAGACACTTCAAGATTTGTATTCTTTGTTCTTAAATTCTAAACTCATGATTTGTGGTTTTTATATATATATATATACTTGTTTTGTTCAATTATGAGTAGTTAATTCCCTTTATCCAAGAGTTGGGTAGTATTCGTTGATTTATCGAGTTTGTTTGATTTCTCTTGTTATTGTTAATCTGTCATTGAGCGCTTTATACAATTAGAAGAGTAGCTAACTTTTGATTGTATCTTAGGAGTTGTGATAACTTGGAAGAGGAGTTGCAATTCTAGTACATGATATGATAGACATAATTCAAGTATTTGATTGGAAGATTAATATGCGAATTGTGAAACATATAATCCTTGGTTTTAATAGTTTATGATTATATCTTGATTGTATCATGGAAGTGACAATTAGGTGTAGTTGTAGGCACTATAATCTACCTTGGAAGAGGAGGTTGTAAATCTTAGAAGGATTGTTTTTAACGAACAAGAGACACAAATTAGACATTCTTGGTAGTCAATTGAAGAACCCCAAATCTTGGATTATTTTCTCTCATCGTTATTATATAGTTTTTATTTGTTTATTAGTTTAATTTAGTTAATAATCATAATCACCAATCTATTCTTCCATACTTCTGAATTGCAAGAGATAAAAGACTTGAGATTGACATTGATATCAGTCCTTCCCTGTGAACGAACACATAAAAATACTACTAACAAATTGGCGCCGCTGCCGGGGAAGGCAGTAATATTGAGTTTGAGTTAATTGTTTCTTGTAGTTGGATTTTATCTTTGTATATATTTTTCTTTTCTTTCTTTTTGTATTTCTTTCTTTGGTGTGTCTACAGGTTCTTTGAGGTAGACAACTTAAACAGGTTTTGAGGAGAGAGACTAGATGGAGTACAACTTCGGTTGGAACAACGCTCAAAATTTCTACAACAGTCAGGAACAATATCAAGACTTCAATCCTTACCCACAATTCAATTCTTATGAGGATTGTAATGCATATCAGGTGAATTCGTTCTATCCTGAGAACTCATTTTATGCTCCATATGCCCATAGCAATGATTATTCATATTCGTTTGAAAATCAATATCATGATGATCTTTATCCATATATGTGTAATGATGTTGATACGAGTTTAACTCAGTCTAATCCTTCTTTACCTGCTGATTGGGAGATTGCGCTCAATAAAATGATTCAAGGAACTCAGTCTAATCCTCCCTTACTTTCTTTGGGAGTTTTTGATGAACCAACTTTAGAGATTGCTAGTGACAATGATATTCCATGTGATTCAATAGCTTGGTACGAGGAGAATGCTAAAGTAAATAATTTTATTTGGGAAGTTCGAGCAGTGTGGTATGAAGGTTGTTATAGAACTCCCCCTTGTGTCAATTTTCCTCTATGCCATGATTCTTGTTTAGCAATTGATGATAATGTTGTGTCTGATGAGTCTACTTGTGTAGTTGATAATTGTCCCATGCGCATTAATGATAATTTGGATGCAATTGAAATTCTGCCAAATTTAGAAAATTTTGAGCTTAATACATTGGTAGACGAGATTAAAATTGATGAGTGTCCAATTATAAAAGAGAAGGAAGTTAAGATTGAGGAAGTTGAAAATCTTGCTTTAGAGTATAAGGATCCGATTTGGGAGGAGTATATGAGTCGTACTTATAATGATTATTCTGACGACTTTTCTAGCTATTTTGATGTTTCCAAGTCTCTTGAGCATGATAGGTTCTTGAAAGTTTTCGTACCTTTCAGTGGATCTAAGGCATATATGTACATCATAATTTTATTACTAATTCGTAAATATGTGCATCTATTTGCTTTTTCTCCTCACTGAAGATTTTATGTGCAAATACGTCAAGCTATTGACGTTAAAGAAGCGCTTTGTGGGAGGCAACCCACGCATTAGTGTAGGGAAAAAAAAGAATGAGTGTTGTATGGAAAAAAAATGAACAGTGAAATTTCGCGCAAGCAGCGCCCCAGAAACGCAACATGCGCCAGCGTTACTGCATACAGCGCAATTTGCGCCTGGGTAACGCAGGTTGCCCCTGCGTTATAGGTCATTTAAACCCCCTGTCACACATTCTTTGTATGCGTGTCTGCCTGTTCCTCGCCCAACCACCCTGAAACGCAGCCACGGGTTGCGTTATACCCAAGTTCTGCCAAGATTTTTCCCGAAAATTCTTGTTTTTCACCTCTAAAATTCCCACAAATTCTATCCTAACTCAAATTTCTTCAATTCTAAATTCTTATATCTATTCCACATCAAATCTTAACCTCTCCAAATTTCTCCTACACTCTAAATTTTTAAATCTCATCTATCCATCATCTTATATATATACACACCTAGCCATACAAATCCAATTCCTTTTCTATTTATTTAAATCTCTAAAAATTCAATTCTAAAGAGGAATTAATTGCAAGTTCACCTCTTCAATTCGTAGTGGGTTTATTTCTTCTCTCAAATTTTATTTTGATTACGAATTTGTGTTCTTGTAAATTGGGATTTTTATTATTCTTGATATATTGGGGTATTTTTTTGGTGTGATATTGCTTGGTAATTTTTGGTGGAGCTTCTTGTGAGTTGGGTATTGATTCTTTTGGCTAGTAAGCATGGGAGAGATAGTGCTAATGTTGGGAAATTTTCGTTTTCGACGGTGGAGGTTAAATTTAATCGGTTGATGTGAGGCTAATTGCTAAGGAAAGGGGATTTTTGCGAGGAAAAAAATTGTTGGGTTGGTTCATATGATTGGTGAGTGGGTGGCTTATAAGCGACTGAGGGGTGGTTTTCACAACCGACACCTTGATTCCAGGGGAGTTTTCTTTCTTTTCTTTTTAGTGTAGTTTTATTTTGTTTTTAGTTGTAGTTTTGTATCTTGTTCATTAGTTCATTGGGGACAATGAACCGCTTAAGTGTGGGGAAGGGTTCTTAATGTTAAGCGAATTTTTTTTGTTTAAAAAAAATCCAAAAAAATTAAAAAATTAAAAATACCAAAAATAATTCTAGCCATGCAATTTGATTAGTTGTTGTATTTTGCTTGATACACCCATGCATGCGTAGAATTTTTGTGCTCTTGACGCTTTTGTATGAGAAGTGACGTGCTTTGTTCTTGTGCACACACTTTCACTAGCAAGTTGAAGCTGGTAGACTTAATTGGATGTTGTAAGTGATTAGAATGACATGAATATGTGCAAGATGACTTGGTTTTCATGCTTTGAGTACAAGTAGGTGCGTTAGAGAGTCTTGTTACTTGGGATTGATTATGTTTTGTCACACCAAGTGAGTTTTTGAGCCTATATGCATAACTTTTGCATGATTTTTTGTTTGCTTGAGTGTCCACATGTTGTTTACATTGCTAGCACTTACTTGAGATCTTTCTTGAAATGCATGACATTAATTGATGATAAGATGATAAAGGCAATTAGGTATAACCTCGTATTTCCCATATTTTCACACCTTTTTAAACATGATCAATTAGTTAACCCTTTGAGCTTAATCCTATTCTTTCGGTGACACACCACATTACTTGCCATTATCCTTTTTATTCTATTGGCCTTACATTGAATTTGAAACTAAATTGTCAAAGGCTAGTATCGTGCTTAAGGGAGTAATAAGGTGTTCATAAAAGGGGGGGTTATTGATGATCATACTTTTGGGGAATATGGATTTTTGATTGATGCTTGCTAGTCGAAATTCATAAAAATATCTATGGATCATTGTGTTTATTCCTTAGCTCTCTTGAAAAAAAAACAGAAAAAAAAATAAATAAATAAATTTGAGAGCATTCTTATGTTTGTATGATCCTTCTTCATTCGACTAGTCAAGTTATTATGTAAGGGTGATTGGAAAATCCAAGTGTGGGGAAGTATTTGTTTTAATAGAAAGGGAGTTGAATAATGATTATTGTTGGGTACTAGCTTTTGACATTAACCTGTTTTAGCTTTACTTGACATACCTGGTCCCTAGCCCACGCTACAACCCGAATAAAGACCTTTTGATTGTCATCAGTGATGTATGTTGTGTTGAGAGTGAGATTGATTGCGAGTGTCAAGTTGTGTTTATGATTTTGTTGGAATTGAGTGATACACTTAACCTTGTTCTTGAGTGAATATTTTTGAGTGAAAGGTGAGTTATTACTTGTTTTGGCATAGGAGATCCCAGGTTTAGACTTAAAGATGTATTTCTTGTGGGCTTAGCATGATTACCAACGATTTTTACACTTGACATGAATTTTTATGACCTTCTGCATGTTGGTTGAGTAGACTACGTGAATACTTGCACTTTCGACACCAAGACATCGTATGTTTGCTTTGATTCTTAAGTTGATGTGGCATGAGAGGACTTGTGTGTGTGGTGTTGTGTTGGCATTGATCTTTTGCATGGTTAGATGAATTTTGTGGGTATATTCACTATAAACCCTCACGAGACAACACTCGTCCTACTAGGGCTGCCTAGGGGTTTAACGGCTTGTTGCATATGCTCAATGCAATTGTGTCATCTACGAAAGTGATGTTTGTTAGGACTTAGTTTTTATTTCACTTATTTGCCCGAGGACGTGCAAATGCTTAGTGTGGGGATGTTTGATAGAGTATATTTTTATATATATTCTAGATGATTTTATTCTCATATTTATTGTGTTTTGCATTGATTTGGATTTTTATTTAATAGATTTTATTGTTTTATTGTAGGAAATAAAGAATTCATGACTTGGAAGGATTTGGAGCAAAAAGAGCTATTTTGGAGATAAAATAGGAGAAAATTCGTATTATTGGGCTACACGGGCTGTGCTACACTGTTTTGGCCATATCTTGAGTTCCAGAAGTCAGAATTTGACGATCTTACTGTCCACGCGAAGCTTGTGGAATTATCTTTAATTCAGAGGTGATCCAATAAGCAAAATCCAGTTGGGAGAGCCCCGAAACAGAGGAGTAAATATAGTTACGAATTTTAATTAAGGAATCCTATTCAGTTATGGAATCCTACTTGTAATTTATTTAGAGTATTAAAATACTTTTATTGGGCAAGACTTTTATAGCCTATATAAACACATCTAGGGTATTATTTTAAGGATATTCATAACCTATTTTCATTACTATTCATATTTTTAGATCTAGAACTATTTTAGAGATAGACTTTTGAGAGAAAAGGGAGAGAATCAATTGGAGAAGAAGATTGAAGGAAGGAGCGAAGGAATTCGTCCGGAGTTCAAGACACTTCAAGATTTGTATTCTTTGTTCTTAAATTCTAAACTCATGATTTGTGGTTTTTATATATATATATATACTTGTTTTGTTCAATTATGAGTAGTTAATTCCCTTTATCCAAGAGTTGGGTAGTATTCGTTGATTTATCGAGTTTGTTTGATTTCTCTTGTTATTGTTAATCTGTCATTGAGCGCTTTATACAATTAGAAGAGTAGCTAACTTTTGATTGTATCTTAGGAGTTGTGATAACTTGGAAGAGGAGTTGCAATTCTAGTACATGATATGATAGACATAATTCAAGTATTTGATTGGAAGATTAATATGCGAATTGTGAAACATATAATCCTTGGTTTTAATAGTTTATGATTATATCTTGATTGTATCATGGAAGTGACAATTAGGTGTAGTTGTAGGCACTATAATCTACCTTGGAAGAGGAGGTTGTAAATCTTAGAAGGATTGTTTTTAACGAACAAGAGACACAAATTAGACATTCTTGGTAGTCAATTGAAGAACCCCAAATCTTGGATTATTTTCTCTCATCGTTATTATATAGTTTTTATTTGTTTATTAGTTTAATTTAGTTAATAATCATAATCACCAATCTATTCTTCCACACTTCTGAATTACAAGAGATAAAAGACTTGAGATTGACATTGATATCAGTCCTTCCCTATGAACGAACACATAAAAATACTACTAACAAGGAGTGGCCTCTCACCAATGTGCATCATTTACAGGAGCGACCCCCAAAGCTTTTCAAGGGGGAAGACACAAATATAATGTTCACTGAGGAAGATGCGAAGTGAGTACATCATCCTCACTCTGATGCTCTAGTGGTTCGAGTTTGCATTGGTTCCCAGAATATCTACAGAGTGTTGGTGGACAATGGAAGTGCCGTGAATGTCTTGATGTATGATGTCTACAAGAAAATGGGATATGTAGACAAAGATCTAATTCCTACAGTAGGCCACCTCTATGGATTCACTGGAGCTTCTGTTAGTGTAAAAGGACTCATCAAGCTTCCCATCACTTTGGGGGATGAGCCCTGCATCACTACGCAGGTCGCTGATTTCATGGTCGTGGATCAACCCTCTGCTTATAATGCTATTGTGGGGTGACCCATCTTGAAAGAAATGAGGGTAGTGACTTCTATCTATCACCTCTCGATGAAGTTTCCTACCCCGCAAGGCGTGGGATGTGTAAGAGGAATTCAACATGAGTCTCGAGAATGCTATAATCAGGCCCTTAAATTAGCAAAAAAGGGAAGAAATTATATGGAAAGCGAAGAGGATGAGAGGGCTCGCAAGTCGGCCTCGCAATCCTCAGTTGGTTGCAATATAATATCTATCGAGGAGTTGCCAGAAGATTATTTTGACAACTTGGGTATACAGGTAGAGCCAATGCTAGGGGCAATTATGATGGAGGCCTCGCAGCCTGTGTTGTTTCTACAAGAAGGAATTGTTGAGGAAGCAGGCGATGAAGAGGAAAGTCCAGAGCAGGCCGCTGTGCGAGCCCGAAAAGGTAAATGGGTTCGCAAGGAGACATCAACATTGGTAGATTTGCCTAATGGGATCACACGAGAAACGATAGTTGTAACCGAGTATGGAAATACGGGAGTGATCCCGGCCTTAGGGGCAGAAGCCACGAGGCAGGCTAAAGCAGAGTCTAGCAGGGCTCGTGATGTTGAAATTGATCTGGATCCTCGCATTCCTGAATATGTGGAACGAGCTGGAGCCGCAGAAGATACGATCTCCGTTCTTGTTGATGCTAAAGACCCAACCAAGGTGTTGAAGGTCGGGTCGCAGTTGAGCCCTGATCTGAGGGGGAAGCTCGTTGAGTTTCTTAAAGCTAATTTAGATGTATTTGCATGGTCTCACGAAGATATGGTAGGAATTGATCCCAATGTGATGTTCATAGACTCAATCTTAATCCTAACAAAAAGGGAGTAAGGCAGAAAAGAAGGCCGATAAGTGGGGAGCGAGCCGAGGCTCTCAAGGAGGAGGTGGATAGGTTGCTCGAGGTCGGGCTCGTCAGGGAATCCTTCTATCCTGACTGGCTCGCTAATCCTGTCCTCGTGAAGAAACCAAATGGCAAGTGGAGGACATGTGTGGACTTTACTGACCTTAACAAGCATTGTCCAAAAGATAGTTTCCCACTTCCGAGGATTGATCAGTTGGTAGATGCAACAACGGGCCATGCACTTCTAAGTTTTATGGACGCTTATTCTGGGTACAATCAGATACCCATGTATGGCCCCGATCAGGAGCACACTTCGTTTATCACAGATAGGGGTCTCTACTGCTACATTGGGATGCCCTTTGGTCACCTCAATGCAGGGGCCACCTATCAGAGGCTTGTCAATATGATGTTTGAGAAACAGATTGGGAAGACAATGGAAGTCTACGTGGATGACATGCTCGTGAAATCCAAGGAGGCTGGGGATCATATAGCCCACCTCTCCGAAATGTTCGATATATTAAAAAAATACAGAATGAAGTTCAACCCCCAGAAGTGTGTTTTTGGGGTCGAATCTGGAAAGTTTTTGGGGTTTATTGTGAACCACAGAGGGATCGAGGCCAATCCAGCTAAGATAAAAGCCCTTTTGAAAATGAGGTCGCCTAGGAGTGTTAAGGAAGTCCAAAGCCTAACTGGTAGGGTCGCAGCGCTTAACCGGTTTGTTTCTAAATCATCGGATAAGTGTCATGAATTCTTTAAGGCGATCAGAAAGGTGGGAAAACATTTTGAGTGGACCCCGCAGTGCGAGGAGGCTTTTCAGCACATAAAAAAGCATTTGGGTTCGCCTCCTTTGCTCTCTAAGCCCAGGGAAGGAGAAGTTCTTATTGTCTATTTGGCAGTCTCAGAATGTGCCATCAGTGCTGTCCTCGTTCGCGAGGAAGAAAAGGTTCAGTTCCCAGTCTATTATGTTAGTAAAAGGCTACTAGATGCTGAGACTCGCTATACCAACATGGAGAAGCTCGCTTATGCTTTGGTTTTGGCTTCGCGGAAGTTGAGGCCTTATTTTCAGGTTCACAGCATTCAGGTTCGCACTGCATATCCTCTGAGGCAAGTAATGCACAAACCCGAGGCCTCAGGCAGACTTTTAAAGTGGACCATAGAATTGAGCCAGTTTGACATTGAGTACAAGCCTCGAGGTGCAATAAAGGGGCAAGCGTTAGCGGATTTCATATTGGAGTTCCCTTCCCAATCTGAGGAAGATGCCTGGGCTCTCATAGCGATCCCAGAAGTGGTTGACCCCAAACTCAAAGATGAAAATTCAGCCTCGTGGTGGGAGTTATATGTTGACGGGGCATCTAACAAAGAAGGGGCCGGAGCTGGGATCGAGCTTGTTACACCTGAGGGTCGCAAGTTGAGTAGTGCTGTTCACTTCACCTTCGAGGCTTCTAATAACGCAGCTGAATACGAGGCTCTCATAATTGGCCTCAAGCTCGCAATAGAAATGAAAATAGAGAATCTCAATGCATATAGCGATTCTATGTTAGTCACGGGTCATGTTGGATGTGGATGGCAAGCCAGGGGACCCCAGATTGAGCTATATTTAAAGTGCGTGCAAAGGCTTATGAAATCATTCAGGCAGGTAAAGGTGGAGTTTATTAGGAGGGCAAAGAATCAAGGAGCAGATGCCCTCGCAAAATTAGGCTCGCGACGCGAGGCCACTGAAAGGCAGAGTGTATTAACTTGTAACACTATAACTAATGTAACTCAATTAAACGAAAAGATACTTAACCAGAAGACAATCAAGAACAAGAAGTCACAAGGAATCAACACTAAATGAAGACAAGGTAATTGATACAATTGAACATGTTAACTATGATCAAGCCAAGAAGAAATCATTGAGAGAAGTTCAAGTCAAAGTTGTTCAGGCCTCAGTGATTTGAGAATTCGAGATTCAAGATCATAACTATCAGTATCAACAAGACCAATTGATTTCAAGTGAACAAGAAGGAAAGCAAATATTGGAAAGCCAAGTTACTAAGTGAATATGGTAATTTATTCAAGAAGCAGAAACACTATCAAGACTAGTCACTTATGAACCAGACCAGTGCATCAAGTGTCAGGACATTGATAGCAAGTTTATGTCAGTAATAAAGATCCATGTTCAAGAGCTTGTAGAAGAACAAAGAAGATATGAAGATATCACAAGCTCAAGATGTGCATTGAAGTTTCAAGTTGAAGACCAGAATATTTTCTAAGTAAGAAATGTTCTAGATGGCTAAGTCGAAATTCTCAAGTAGAAGTTCTACTTAGAATTTCGAGATGGCTAAGTAGAAATTCTCAAGTAGAAGTTCTACTTAGAGTGCAGCTTCAACATGACACATGGCATCTTCTGATTGGCAGATTTCCAAGCTTTCAAGATAAGACAAGATTTATGTGGACATCATTGGGCCACGTACATCTTAGTCTTTGAAGACTACATGTCATAGATTACATGTAGTATAAATAGAAGCACTTGTGTAATGTTTTAGTTAGTGAGCAATATTGAGAAAAAACACAAGAAAAAGGGAGAGAGTATTCACAGAGCTTAGAATCATTCACTTCTCTCTCAACTTCTGTTATACTTTGTAATGAATGTTGTAGCAACCTTTTCAAGTTATATATAAAAGAAATATATTCCTTGAATCTGTGTGTTCATTTATTGCATCGTATTTATTGCTACTCATAATCGAAAAGTTGTATTCACCCCCCCTCTACAACACATTTGGACCTAACAATTGGTATCAGAGCGGATGTTTAACATACAAAACATAGATCCTTGTGTTTGGTAGAAGAATCGTGAGTTTTCATTTTCTAGATCTACTTTTCATTTTTTCGAAAAGTGAGCTTTAATTCATTTCCAGTGAAAACTCATCCGGGAAAAATTATTTAAATACTCCAGGTGTGATTATTTGGCTTGGGTGTATTTTAATTAATTTTTGTGAATTAATCTGGGTTCATTGATATTTGGTGTTCTTGAGTGTTCATCATCTGTTCTTGTCAAAGAAGATAACCCAACAACTTTTTGATCTCCTTTTTTCAAACAAATAAGATAGTCAAAAAGGTGTTTTTGTACTTTTGATTTGATTATTATTCCTTGGCCGAAAGCAAAAGAAAGTGTACTCAGTGCTTAGCAAGTGGGTTAGTCACTTTCGGTGTGTAAAGTAATCAAAAGTCAAAAAGGTGATATTGTTTATTCAATATTAAAGTAATCTGCAGAAAATTATTCTAAGGACAAAAAGTTCTACATAGAATTTCTACTTGAGATTTTCTACATAGAATTTCGACTTGGACAATTTCTACTTGGTGAATTTCGACTTGGACAATTTCTACTTAGAGAAATTTCGACTTGAGCAAAAAATTTCTACTTAGAGAAATTTCGACTTGGCAGAAGTTCTACATAGATATTCTACATAGCCTAGTCTTGGGTACTTAGAATTTTTTAGTGACAAGATTTGAAATGGCTCCTAAAAATTCTTTCAAGATCCCAATGTTCAACCGAGATCACTATGAAGAATGGGTTTTCAGAATGAGACTCTACTTAGAGACAATTAACCCTGAGTATCTGGAAGTCCTTGATAAGGGTAAATTCGTTCCAATGAGAGCTATTCCTGAGCGTACGGAAGGAGAGGAGGTTATACCTGCTCGGTCTGAGCCCAAAAAGGCAGCGGACTTTACGGATGCTGACAAGGAGCAAATAGCTTATGACACTTCTGTAAGACAAACCTTGATGGAATCTCTCGATCATGAAATGTTCAACATAGTCAAAGGTTTGAATACAGCAAAGAAGATTTGGGACAAGATAGAAGTTGTCATGGAAGGATCTGCAGAGGTCAGAAGCAACAAGACACTTATACTCAAGATGGAGTATGACACCTTTAGAATACGAAAGGGAGAAAGCATAACAGATGTCTACCTACGATTCAGTCAGTTGGTATTGGATTTGAATCTGAGAGGTGTTACTCTCCCCATGGTTGAAACCAATACAAGATATTTGAGGAACCAGCCAAAGAGCATTGAACATAGAGTCTACGCAATCAGAGAAACCAGAGATTTGCATACAACTTCTCTGGAAGAATATTATGGAATTCTGAAGACCTATGAGCTGGAAACTCTTCAAGATCAAGCATGGGACAATGATTCAAAGGGAAAAGAAACTGCATCAGGATTAGTTGCTGATGAGGAAGAGTCTAAGAAGGCAATGGTTGCAGCAAAGCCTAAATCATCACCTGCACCACATCAAGTTGATAATGATGACGAGTGCGCATCCAACAGTGATGATGACTACTTCACCCAAGAAGAGCTGGACAACATGGATGATAGTGTCGTGGCATACATGGCAAGGAAGTTCAGCAACATGAGATTCAGAAAGAGCAACCGACCACAGAGAAATTCTTCATCTTATTATCGGGCTGCTAAGGGTGGTGGTAGTTCATCAGGCTACAAAAGCAAAGGCAAGAGTACCAGCTACAAATCTCCGTTGGATTTCAAAATGAAGTTCAATTGCTATAACTGTGGAGAACCTGGACACTTTGCCTCGGACTGCAAAAAGCCTAAACAGACTTATCCAAAAGAGACATTTGAAGCCCTCAAAAGCAAGTATGAATCGCTGATGAAAGAAAAACATGGTAAAAGAGCTTTAGTAGTAACAGAAGGAAGAGCTTGGGATGATTCAGATGAGGAAGAGGTTACTCATGTAGCAAACTTTGCGCTCATGGCTGAGACATCAGAGGAACCAGAGGTACCAGTTCTAACCCTTAAAGTAGAAATGTCTATTGATGATTATAAGGAACAGAACGGGGCTCTTAGCGAAGAGATCTACATGTTGTGCAAAAGCCTAGACACTTCTCAAAAGGAACAGAAAACACTTGTCGCCAAAAGCAGAATGCTTGAGGCAAAAGTGGAAGAGTTAGAGGCTGCTTGCACTGTAGATACTTCTCTAAGAGATTTTATTAAATCTTTGGAACACAAGCTCGTCCTTAAGGCAGAAATAGAATCATGTTTAAGGAACAAACTAGCTGAGTTAGAAACTAAATGTGAAGCTTACAAACTAGCTGCTAGTAAAGTGTATGTGGATAATGATGTGTTTAAGAAGATAACTGGAGTAGGTGTAGGACTTGATTATTCTAATCTTTCTAAGAAAGATGGGAAGAGACCTATAGACACTAGTTCCAGTGACCTTAAAAATGATATTCCTAGCATTTTTAAACATTCTGTCAAACCCATCTACAAACACCTTGTTCCTAGAATAGAAGAAGAAGAGACTGAATTGATAGCTAGATATGAGATTGAGATGGAAGATCGTCAGAACGCACAACCTATAACTCCTATTAAACAAGTTAAAATCAATTTCCCTAGTGATGAATCTAGACTAGGAATAGGAGCTAAGGCTGTTAAACAACAAGGGAAGAAAGGCATAAAAGAGGTTAAGGCTGAACGAATAAAGAAAGCATGTTATCACTGCAAATCTACTGAACATCTTTCTTATGCATGCACTGCTACACATGCCATGCCTACCACACACACTATGAATAATCTGCATCAGAATCATGCACAGTGTGGTCAACCTAATTGTATGCCATGCACTTTTAACGTCATGCAAACTTTTGTGAATTTAATGAATGCATCTAGCCAGTCATGCTCAAATACTGCTGCTAGTTCAAACATCAAAAAGAAGTTTGGGAGAGCTAAGACTGTCAGTCCTCCTAAAGTTAGGAGTGACAAACCTTCTCCTAGGACTGATAAATATGTCAAGTCTGAGAAAGGAAAGGAGGAAGTCGAAAGCTCTAGTTATGTTAAGAAAAGTGCATCTCCAGTTGTTAAATCTGTTGATTATCAATCTTATCGAAAAGCCGGGCCCAATCAAAGTTGGGTTCCGAAGAAAGTCTAACCAATCTGTCATTGCAGGGCATTAAGCAAAAGAGAAATAAAGTTATATGGGTGCTAGACAGTGGAGCATCGAGGCATATGACTGGAGACAAGTCCCTGCTTACAGAGTTGGTTATGAAAGCTGGCCCTTATGTTACCTTTGGAGATGACAGCAGAGGTGTGACAAAGGGATATGGCAAACTGAAAACTGGCAATGTCATCATTGAAGATATTTCCTATGTTGAGGGATTAAAGCATAATTTGTTGAGTATCAGTCAATTCTGTGACAAAGGTTACGAAATTGTCTTCAACAAGAAAGGTGTATCAATCACTCACATCAAGGAAGGTTCACTGGCTTTGAGAGGAGTTCGAAAGGCAGATCTTTTTGTTGCAGACATGGATTCAGCAAATCAGAATCAAGTTACCTGTTTCTACAGCAAAGCTTCGGATGATGAAAGCTGGTTATGGCACAAAAAGTTATCTCACTTAAACTTCAAAACGATGAATGCTCTCGCGAGGCGAGAATTGGTGAGAGATCTACCTCAAATGGAGTTCGCTCCGAAAGGACTCTGTGAAGCCTGTGAAATGGGAAAGTCGAAGCGAGCCTCGCATAAAAGCAAGGAAATTTCAAGTATCACTGAGCCTCTGCAACTTCTTCATATGGATTTGTTTGGCCCAGTGAATGTCCTATCTTTGTCTAGGAAAAGATATGCATTGGTAATCGTGGATGACTTCTCCAAGTATACATGGGTATTGTTCGCAATGACGAAAGACGAAGTACCTTTCTTAATCATTGATCACATCACTCAAATTGAGAATGTTTCAACACTTACTGTGAAGACGATTAGATCAGACAATGGCACTGAATTCAAAAACGCAGTGCTAAATGACTTCTGTGTATCTAAAGGAATACGTCGTCAGTACTCAGTCCCGAGAACTCCACAACAGAATGGAGTAGTTGAAAGGAAGAATAGAACATTGGTTGAAGCAGCAAGAACTTTGTTGTATGATTCGAAACTTCCTCTGTATTTCTGGGCAGAAGCAGTGAGTACCGTGTGTTACACTCAAAATCGATCCTTGATCATAAAAGATAAAGAAAAGACACCATGTGAACTAATGAACGGCAGAAGACCAACAATCAAATATTTTCATGTATTCGGAGCAAAATGCTATGTACTTATAGATGATGAAAATCTAGGCAAGTTTGCAGCAAAAGCTCGTGAAGGAATCTTTGTTGGTTACTCCACAGATGTGGTAGCAGCTTATAGGGTGTTCTTAGTGAATGATCGAAAAGTGACTGAAAGCTACAACGTCAGATTCGACGATACCAAACTCTCATCAATTTCAAGAGATTCTAGTGAACCTGAGTCCCTAAAATTTCAGAATCTGGACTTAGAAGATCTTGAAGATGAACCTGAGTTGGTTGTCCCATTAAATGTTCCAAGTGTACGTGAAGAACCTGAGTCTAGTGAACAAGCTAATTCTACAAGATCAGGAGAGACTTCTTCAGTACGAACCGGCAACAACTCAGGGGGAGTAAATAGCAGCTCAAGGACTACTGTTCAAGGCTCGAATCGAGTTGACTCTAGTTCTGTAGGAGCTGGCACTAACTCAGGGGGAGTTAGTGAAAGTATTCAAAGTAGTCAGCACCACAATTCAGAAAGTCATGCTGAATCATCAAGACAATTTCCAAGAGAACGAGTATGGAATAGAGACCATCCGTTTGAATTGATTATTGGTGATCCAGATGCTGGTGTGTCTACTAGAAGAAATACAAGAGCTGACCTGGCTAATATTTGTTTATTTTCTGGGTTCTTATCCAAGCTTGAACCTAAAGAAATAGAAGAAGCTCTTGGTGATGCTGATTGGGTGATTGCAATGCAAGAGGAACTCAATCAGTTTGAAAGGCAGAAAGTTTGGAAGCTGGTACCCCGACCAAAGAACAAATCAGTAATTGGAGCAAGGTGGGTATTCAGAAATAAAATGGATGAAAACGGACTTGTAACACGAAACAAGGCTCGTTTGGTTGCAAAAGGTTATTCTCAGCGAGAAGGAATTGATTATGATGAGACCTATGCACCAGTTGCAAGACTTGAGGCAGTCAGGATGTTTTTGGCATTTGCAGCACATAAGAACTTCAAGGTTTTCCAGATGGATGTGAAAAGTGCCTTCCTGAACGGAGAGTTAGAAGAAGAAGTGTATCTGGAACAGCCGCCTGGCTTCATTGATCCAGAACTTGTAGATTTTGTGTATCTTCTCTTCAAATCTGTCTATGGCCTCAGGCAATCCCCAAGATGTTGGTATGAAACCCTATCCGTATTCTTAATTGAAAGTGGTTTTACTAGGGGAGTAATTGACAAAACATTGTTCTATAAGAATGTGAAGAATGATTTAATACTTGTTCAAGTATATGTGGACGATATTATCTTCGGGTCATCGAATGAGCGCTTGTGCGAGAAATTTGCTAAGCTAATGCAAGACAAATACGAGATGAGCATGATGGGAGAGCTGTCTTTCTTCCTTGGATTACAGATCAGTCAGAGAAAAGATGGTATCTTTATCTGTCAATCCAAGTACGTCAGAGATTTACTCAAGAAGTATAATCTAGAAGATGCATCAGCAGCCAAGACTCCCATGGCAACAGCCACGAAGCTTGATGAAGACAAATCAGGTAAATCAGTTGACATCACAAGCTATCGAGGTATGATTGGCTCACTTCTCTATTTAACTGCAAGTAGACCCGATATAATGTTCGCGACTTGTTTATGTGCAAGGTTCCAAGCGGATCCTAGAGAATCACATCTCATAGCCGTCAAAAGAATTTTTAGGTATCTCAAGGGCACACCAAATCTAGGAATTTGGTACCCAAGAGATACAGGTTTTAATCTAATTGGCTATACGGATTCAGATTATGCAGGTTGCAGGATTGATAGGAAAAGCACATCTGGTGCTTGTCAATTTCTTGGCAGAAGATTGGTGTCCTGGCAAAGTAAAAAGCAACATACAGTATCTACTTCTACTGCTGAAGCTGAGTACATTGCTGCTGGAAGCTGTGTAGCTCAAATACTGTGGATGAGGAACAAATTGAAGGATTATGGCATGGAGCACAAGAAAATTCCAATTATGTGTGACAACACAAGTGCCATTGCCATAACCAACAATCCTGTAGATCACTCAAGAACAAAGCACATCGACATCAGGTATCACTTCATAAGAGAACATGTCGAGGAGGGGACTGTGGAGCTACATTTTGTGCCCACAATGCAACAAATTGCAGATATATTCACCAAACCTCTTGATGAAGTAACATTCAATAGGTTGGTTGGTGAATTGGGAATGCTTAACACATGTTAGTAAAGCCTTCTCTCTGTAAAATCCATGATTATGTTGGTATATGCAGGCTATTTAATCATTATGTGTTTAGACTTTAAAATGCCTAATTAATGATTATTATAGGATGCATATAGTGTGATTTTGCATGAATTCAGTGTGTTTTAAGTGTCTTTTATAGCACAAATCTGTGAATTTATGCTTGTTAGATTGCATGAACATAGGGGGAGTTAAATTCATAATATTCTAAATTTTGCATGATTTTTAGATGAATTTACCTGTGTTTTTCATGTAATTAAAGGCCTTAGAATTATCAAGGAATGTTTTAATTATGTCATATATTAAAATCCTTGAATTGATATTTATATTAATTTGACAAAATTAATTGTTGAGTTTTTCAAAGAAAAATTGTCAAATTATTCTAAGTATCTTCAAAATTTCGAGTTAGTTACTATCTCGAAACTCATCTTGAAATTCCAGTTGAATTTTGATTTGAGCTTCCAGAGTGAAGTTTTGAAAATTCTAAGTCTGGGAGAAATTTCGAGTTAGCCTCTATCTCGAAATTTATCTCGAAATTCGACTTAAGGTTTGAATTAGAGTTACCAGTGTGCCTAATTATTATCTTCAAAATATTCGAGATACAGTCTATCTCGAACTCTATCTCGAAATTCAGATAAGAGTTCCATTTTTGGGGATATTTTGAAAAGAATTGAGAATAACTTCGAGTTAACCTCTATCTCGAAGTTCAACTCGAAGTTCGACTTAGAGTCCAACTCGAAGTTCGACTTAGAGTTCGACTTAGAGTTTGAGAGAATTCTCAATTGGTTAAAGGGAATTTTCGAGTTAACTCCTAACTCGAACTATATCTCGAATTTCGACTTAGAATTTCGAGATAGATTTCCCTAGTAATGTTGGTAGTGTGTGCTGTTTACATGGTCTTAATAGTCAAATGGTTCAAGTTTTTCGAGTTACAGCTATCTCGAACTCTATCTCGAAGTTCGACTTAAGAAAGTTCGAGATAGACTTCGAGATAAGACTTCGAGATAGAGTTCTCCCTGTGTGTACTTAGAGTTTTCATGATTTTTAACAGGGACAATTTAGTCATTTCACAGTCATGTCTATATATACATCTTTAACTCGATGTTTTCTTTCACTTTTACCTAATTTGAGTTTTACAGCCGCACATATACATACAGGCGATTTCATAGATTCAAGTCATTGATTCGTGATTTTTGTGACAAATCTCATACGGACAACGAATTAATGCCCATTTTTTGACTGCTATTACTTGTGTGTTACCATTAAATCTCTGTTCTTGTGTGTTTGTGTCATTGTTCATCCTTCTTGAGATATATATACACGCGTATATACACACAAAAGTTAACAGATCTGTTCAAAAACGATTTTACACACAAAAACTTCACTGTTAAAGCAGATTTAATTAGTGGTTTGAAATTTGCCATCCTTTAACTGTTTGTTGAAGCCCGTAGTTTGATTTTTCAAAAAGGAACTTTTGTGTTCTTGATAAATTAAAAGGGTTATCACGGTTAATTGTTAGATTAATTGTTTTTCAGAAATTAAAATTAAAATTTCACATCTTTTTAAAGAAAAACTCTTAATTAAAATGGCTCACCAATTTTCACTTGCCAAAAACAATTTTTATAATATTTCTACGGAAATTGGTGATCATCTCCCGCGCTTTAAGTCTTGGATACGATTTCTAAATTTGTATTCCAAAGCTAGCAATGCTTTTACTGCTAAACCTACACTAGTGCATGATGCTTTACAGCAATTATGGACTAGTGCGGTTTCTTTTGGGAGCAAATCAACCCCCTTTGGTTTCAGGTTTACCTTAGCGGGTCAAGAATATGTGGTGACTGAACAAATTGTAAACAAGGTTCTTGGATTCCCTGTTAAAGATGCTTATGATCCAGAACCTACAGCTGCAGATCGCCTCAAATTCTTTGAAGAAATAGGGTGTTATCCTCCGACTGGCCGGATCACTGGAAACATCCAAAAACAATTTCTTCATGTGGAATGGAATTACTTTTTCGAGGCCATAACAAGATGTTTTCGGGCACGAGAAAGCGATTACCATCAAATTTCCATTCCCATGCAAAACCTCGGAATTGCCCTAGCAAGAGAGCTGGATATCAATTATGGACGAATAGTTCTCTCTGAGATAGTGGCTGTGATGGGATCTCCTGCAAGCAGAGACCTCAACACCACAGATGTTGTTTGCTGGTTTCCTCGGTTCCTACAGATGCTGATAAATGGTTTAGTACCGAAGGATGCTCTTGCAGTTAGACGGAGTTTTGCCAGTGGTTCATCATCTGCACCGCTAGGGATGGGCACTAAGTCACTTTCAACAGTTGAAAATCAGGATAAACATCATGGAAAACCGATGTCTATTCCTGATACCTTACAAAAGTGGCTTACATATGATGAGGGGGTTACCACTTTGATGGAATTCTCGCAAGCTTCATCACATGCTCAGAATCGGTCTGCTCATGCTGAGGCATTTGAAGCGATTCCTGATGAACAAAGCGGAGACGAACAAGGTAATGAATCAGGTAATCTCTCTCGACACTCTACTCATTCCTATGTTTCTGATTCCCAGACCCAAGAGACTGCTAGCCCGCAGGATCTATCCCAGGGTGAGAGCTATATTTCTAATTCTATATCATCCCAGTCACCGGAATCCAAACAGCCAGCACATATAGATGTAGGAAATGATGATGAGAGTGAACCCGAAGAGCAGCAACTTATTCGCAAGAAAGCCAAAATTTCCCATCCTGCTACTTCTAAATCTCAGTCAAACCCTAGAGTGTCACACGCAACCACTCCACCTCACGAGAGTGGTTCACCCCTTGAACAATCTGCACATAGGGATTTTGATTTTGATGATGATTTTGTACCTCTTAAAGATACTGTTGCTTCAAGAGGACATGAAGCTTTAAAAACTTCAGCCGTACCTTCACCGGTACGTACTGATGCTACAAAGAGGATCGGTTCTGATGTCGTACAAGAACACTTTGTAGCCTCTCAGCCTGAGATTCCAACTCAGGAACAAACAGTATTTGATCCCGTAACTGCAAATTATATTTCTTATCAAGTTTCTGCAGGTACTGCTTCATGTTTTGGATCAATTATTGAAGACATACACGAGCGTGAGACAGGGAGTGTGTGTGAGAGGTTAGGGAGAGAGGGACCTTCATTTTTAAGGCCCGAAACCGAGCGTCAAATACCAACAGAACGAGTATTAGAGCGAGGTCACCTAAACCAAACACCGTCCCTTAATTCTGAAAATCTTGAATCTCGTTTGTCTTCTATGGAAAATCAAATGAATCATTTTGGGCAGTCAATGGGGCAGTTAGGGATGAATGTTGGAGATAATCAAAGGGCACTTGACGACTACGCAGCACGAATGGCACTTCAAGCTTCAGCTTTTACTGATTTGAAAAATCAAGTAAATGACATGGGCCATGCTGCTGGTGTCTTGGGAAACACCCTGAATGACAGGATGGGAGCAATGGAGCTTACAATAGATACTCTGGCTGTGGAGATAAGCAGAGTTATGTACGCAATCAGAAGTTTTGTGCCCCCGGAATGTTTCGCGCCGCAACAACCTCCCCCCGATGCTGGTACAGGTGGTGCTAGTGGAGCAGGACCCTATGGTTCTGGGTTTGAAGATTTTGATACAGCTGGTGGATCTGGAGACCAGGGTGGAGTTCAGGATAACTCACCTAAGGGGGAGAATATAAAGGAGACGAGACAGCAGGGAGTTCAAATCGAAGAAATTCAAGAACATGCTGATCTTGTAAAAGAAATGGAAGTTGAGCCGTCCATTGATGAAGAGGCTCTAAGAAGGAAAAAGGGTAAGGCAATAGCGATTGAGCCAGATGAGCCATTCGTTGATCTGAGTCATCAAGAAAAAGTACAGGAGGTACTTGACTCAGATTCCGATATGGAAGACGCACCGTTGAAACATGCTATAAAGAGATCATTGAAGGATCAAGGTGGAGGTGCTGGAATGTCTTTCGGATTGCCTGAAGAAATTACTGTCGATAAGGAAACCCTTGAAGCTCAACAGTTAGCCTTGGATCAAGCTGAGTTCTTTAAAATGAAGCAAATGCAAGGTCGTGCTGCGTTTCAGGAAAAGAAAGCGGAGCTACAAGGAAAGCAGTACGATTATGAGCTTGCAAGGCTAGCTGATCCTCAAATCGATCTGGACAATAGAAGGATAGGGAAGAAGTGGGATGACGCAAGAAAGATTTTGATGGGACCATGTACAAAAGGAGAGCATAACAAGGAAGCAGATGATCTGTTCTACCAACTAAATTTGCAGAATCCAATGGCGGCTGACTACATAAATGCTTTAAAGAGATTAATTTCTAAAGTCAGGGTTGGATACAATTCATCGCAAAAGGAGTGGCAGGTTGTTTTGTCTTTCACAGAAGGAGCCCCGATGTCTTTCATGTATGTAGATGATCAATTCATGACGAGAAGATCTGCATCAGAGTTGTTCTTGCTAGCAACAAAAATTCAATACTCTCATTCTGAGAATCTAAGCATTCTGTATAGGGATCAGTTAATGCGGCTAGCAGAGGACAAGGGTCCAGAATTCTCAGCATATCCAAATGTTGTCCGGATGGTGGTTGACAGTAAATTGAAGAGGGTGAGCCTGGAGGAAAAGGAATTAATGGAACTTTCAGTGGAATCTCTTAAGGCCGTCTGTAGGCAAATGATGGGTAAGGGATTCGCTTCTGTGCTTAAAGATAATTCAGTGAAGACCATTGAAAGTGTCATACTAAAGAAGAGCAATGAGGTGTGGAAGTGTGATGTCATTGCTCCGAACCCTCTTGATAATGTGAAGATTGAACCAGAGCTGATAGAGAGGAATTGGAATATTCTTCAAGCAATGAAGAACGTTGATGAAGCTCTGAATCTTCCTACTGGAGAACTGGAACAAGGAGAGATAAGGGAGGCAGTTGGTGTTCCAGGAAGAGACAGCGTATACTGGATACATTCTTTTGCTGATAATGCAGCTGATGCCTTAGTATTCATAGATGCAGACCAGAAGCAAACACTCTTGCATATGAGTAGAGACTGGCTGAAGCAGACTCAAGATGCTGCATTTCTAGAGAAAGTGTTATATGTGTTCAAATGGGAAGATGTGGAAGTTAAGTATGTGACAGAAAAGCAGAGACTCGTGAGTTACCTATCTGATGTAGTAGTGGAAATGAAGCGATTGGAGCGAGATGCGGCTAGTGTCCACAATACTAACCGTGTCATAGGCTATCCCAAAATGATCTACTGTCAGTTTAAATCTGATAAAACTCATAGGAAACCTCGGCTTATAATGAAGAAATTTGAGGAAATTCCAGAGATCAGAACTACTCAGGAGGTGGACAAACTCAGAAGGCTTTTTAAACATCCTTACCCAGAACCCAGGAACCCTCTAGAGATGGAAGCAGTAAGTTTGTTGAATGCTAGGTGGACGCAACTTCATAATCCAGTATATAAGAAACAAAAGCAGCAGGAGGAGAAACGCAGAAGGCAGAAAGAAGAAAAAGAGCAAGCTGCTGAAGCTAGGAAAAGGAAACGGAATTAGGGTTAAAGGTCAGAGTGGTGTGAACTTGAAGTTGGAAAAACTTCATGTCTTTCGGTTGCTTTAACTCACTTGAGGAAAATTCATCTTAGAATGAATCCAATAAGGTGATATGAGTTTGACTAAAAGATATGAAATAATCCAGGTGATAGGAATCATTCAAATGATCTTTAATTCGAGGTTCGAATTCTGTTTCTAGTTTAAGTTCTTTGTATTGTTTTCATGTACTTGTAATTGTATATTTTTCAAGACTGTAATGTTAATTATCTTTTCTCGTCTCATTGTTTAGTTGAGTTATCCTTCATTAATTTGAATGTCATTGTTAGACAATCAAATTGGGGGAGATTGAAAGGCAGAGTGTATTAACTTGTAACACTATAACTAATGTAACTCAATTAAACGAAAAGATACTTAACCAGAAGACAATCAAGAACAAGAAGTCACAAGGAATCAACACTAAATGAAGACAAGGTAATTGATACAATTGAACATGTTAACTATGATCAAGCCAAGAAGAAATCATTGAGAGAAGTTCAAGTCAAAGTTGTTCAGGCCTCAGTGATTTGAGAATTCGAGATTCAAGATCATAACTATCAGTATCAACAAGACCAATTGATTTCAAGTGAACAAGAAGGAAAGCAAATATTGGAAAGCCAAGTTACTAAGTGAATATGGTAATTTATTCAAGAAGCAGAAACACTATCAAGACTAGTCACTTATGAACCAGACCAGTGCATCAAGTGTCAGGACATTGATAGCAAGTTTATGTCAGTAATAAAGATCCATGTTCAAGAGCTTGTAGAAGAACAAAGAAGATATGAAGATATCACAAGCTCAAGATGTGCATTGAAGTTTCAAGTTGAAGACCAGAATATTTTCTAAGTAAGAAATGTTCTAGATGGCTAAGTCGAAATTCTCAAGTAGAAGTTCTACTTAGAATTTCGAGATGGCTAAGTAGAAATTCTCAAGTAGAAGTTCTACTTAGAGTGCAGCTTCAACATGACACATGGCATCTTCTGATTGGCAGATTTCCAAGCTTTCAAGATAAGACAAGATTTATGTGGACATCATTGGGCCACGTACATCTTAGTCTTTGAAGACTACAGGTCATAGATTACATGTAGTATAAATAGAAGCACTTGTGTAATGTTTTAGTTAGTGAGCAATATTGAGAAAAAACACAAGAAAAAGGGAGAGAGTATTCACAGAGCTTAGAATCATTCACTTCTCTCTCAACTTCTGTTATACTTTGTAATGAATGTTGTAGCAACCTTTTCAAGTTATATATAAAAGAAATATATTCCTTGAATCTGTGTGTTCATTTATTGCATCGTATTTATTGCTACTCATAATCGAAAAGTTGTATTCACCCCCCCTCTACAACACATTTGGACCTAACAGCCACTTTACTTGGGATTATCCCCTTGGAAATTCAAAGTAAACCTAGTGTACCAGAAGAAAGTGTTATGGAAATGGTTAGCCAAGGGTCGACATGGATGACCCCTATTTGGGAGTATGTTAAGAACGGGGCCCTATCCTTAGAGAAGAAAGAAGCGAGGAGGATTAAATATCAGGCAGCTCGCTATGTGATATATGATGAAGTGTTATACAGAAGAGGGTTCAACACACCATTGCTGCGATGTGTGGATGGTGAGGAATGCAATTATATTCTAAGGGAAGTCCATGAGGGGATATGTGGCAATCACTCGGGGGGTGGTTCCCTAGCTCAGAAAATTCTACGACAAGGGTATTTTTTGCCCACTTTGAAAAGGGATGCTTTTGAGTTCGCTAGGCGATGTGACAAGTGTCAAAGATATGCAAATTTCAGTAATGCTCCGGTTGCTCACCTCACTTCGCTGATGAGCCCTTGGCCCTTTGCTATGTGGGGAATAGATCTTATTGGTGAACTCCCTAAAGCTAAGGGAGGAGTAAAGTATGCAGTCGTGGTTGTGGACTATTTCACTAAGTGGGCCGAGGCCGAGCCTCTTGCCACCATCACGGCCAAAAAATTAAAGGACTTCGTGTACAGGGCAATTGTGTGTCGCTATGGGATCCCATATCAGCTCATTTCAGATAATGGAAAGCAATTTGATAGCAAGGAAATGAAAGAATTTTGTGAGAGTTTGGGAATCAAGAAAAGTTTCTCCGCTGTGAGTCACCCTCAGACAAATGGGCAAACTGAGGCCATCAACAAAATAATCAAGCATACCCTTAAAGCTAAGTTGGAGGAGAGTAAGGGTAGTTGGCCCGAAGAGTTGCCAAAGGTCTTGTGGTCATACAACACGACCCCGAGATCTACTACAAGCGAGACTCCCTTTTCTTTGACATATGGGTGCGAGGCCATGGTGCCCGTTGAGGTAGGCTCGGGTTCGTTCAGAAGGGAACATTACGACCCTGAGGCAAATGAGGTCAATCACAGGCTATATTTGGACATGATACAAGAGTCAAGGGAGGAGGCTCAGCTAAGGCTCGCAGCTTATCAAAGGCGAGCTGCAAGGTATTATAATGGAAAGGTTCGTGTACCACATCTTCGTGTGGGGGACTTTGTGCTTAGGAGAGTGATGCCTAACACTAAGGTCTCGTCTCATGGGGTCTTTGGATCCAATTGGGAAGGGCCCTATAAAGTTTATGGTGTCATCAATGAAGGGACTTATTATCTAACTGATATGGATGATAAGGTCATGCCACGAGCCTGGAATGCAGAACATTTGAGGAAATACTACCAGTAGAAGCTTCACTCCTGGTGGTCTCTTTCTATTACTACTTAGCATGAATAAATTCATACAAAGTACTCGGGGGGTAGTAATCGTATAGACACCTCCTCATTATGATGTATTGAAAGTTGGGCTTCGTCCCTAGTATTTATATATATGAAGTTTGTTCTCCAAGAAGTGCAATTTTGTTCTTTTGTTAGTGTTTTAAAATTTTCAGGACTAGGCCAGCACAGCGTATGCGGTGCCGAATACCCTTCAGGTCAATGAGGTCGCGAGCGTGCACTTACTGCGACCTGAGGGAATGTCTTCAAAGTTTAATTCAAAAGTATCTCCTTAAAGAAGTTCAAAGTTTAAAGTAAAAAGAAGTCAAGGTGCGACCTTCATCTCCGGATCGCGTCTGCGACCTTGCAAGGAAGGCATCGCATATCTCGATTCCAAAGAGATGAGGTACACCTTGAAGTTAAGCAAATTTAAAAGAAAAAGCTACAAGTTCAAAAAAGGAAAGCTTTGTAGTTGCGAGGTCAACCTACTTGCTAATATTTCAGAAGCATAAAGAAGGCAAGTATTTTATGAAGCTAAAGCAAACACAAGATATTATATGAAGAAACGAAGATAGTTATATAAAATTGTTAAAAGAGAAGACAGTTACTGGGTCACTGCGCGAGCCCAACAGAGTTATCAATAAAGTTACCAAAAAGAATATTACAATTTGCGAGACATTCAAAGGGTGTCCGCATCCCCAGTTCAGAGTATCAGAGTAAAAGACAAGAGAAAATTAGGCAGCGGTCTCCTTAGGCTTCTCCTGGTTGGCAGCGCTCGCCTTGGCAGCCTCATTAGCAAGCCTAGCAGCTTCTTTGGCATTTTCATCTTCGATTTCCTTACGGAGATCGGCAGCGAATTCGGCATTTCCAGGTCCGAGCTGCGACCAGTCAAAATCAGGGACCTTCCTTATGAAACCCTTCATGAATTCAGTTTGCGCTGCTTCCTCCACAGCCTCGCGATCAGATTGAGCAGCAACGAGCTCCGCTTTCAGCTTGTTCAACTCCTCCTCGTGTTTTTTCCTTAGCTCCTCCTCATGCTGCTCTGCCTCGATCAGGGACTTATAGAGTGCTATTTTTTCGTCATTAACAAATTTAAGCTCAGATCGGAGGGTCGCAGTTTCAGTCTGAAGGACTCATTTGTAGTTTTCCATCAGTAGCTTCTTCTCCTCTTCAGCCTTGATCTTTAGCGACTTCATCTCCTTTTCCAGCTTGTCATTAGCAGAGACGACGCACTTCAGCTCTCTTAGATGCGAGGCTTGGCGAATAAATGCTTCGGCTAGACATTTGGAGACCGATTCAGAGTTTTCAATCAGCTCTGCACCCACCCACTTGGTGCATTCTTCTTCAGTGGCATGGGTGTACCCGTGCTTCGCATACAAATGAAGAACAAGAGAGAGAAACTTACTTTTTTGATGAAGATCTTGAAAAAATTTGGGGTCGTTCTTGATGGGAAGCGAGCTGGGTCTTTGTTTGATCTGGGAGCAAATTGACAGTACTTCGGTATGTTGTTAATAAGGAAAGTGACAAATGATTCGAAATTTGGGGATTATATAGTGGTTAGGAGAGAGAAGGATGTGTAACACGTGTCATCATCTCAGCAGCCATGAACGGATCTCGAGACGTGACAGTTGTTAGCAACTATTCGAATTCATTGGGCCTGCGATGAGAGCCCGTAGGAGTAATTGATAATGGGCCTTGGCCTCGCATTTAATTTTCTGGAAGACATTCTTTGAGTCCACATCGCATTTCTAATGGCAATATGGACTCGGGGGGTAGTTGTAATGCCCGAATTTGGCATAAAGTCCTAAACAGGCCTAATGGGCTAGAATATCAGTACATCTCACATAATGGGCCTAAGAATGAGGAATGGGTCATTAAAGTCCGCCATCACAGGGAAGTTCATCACATTATTTTGTAGAGTGGGATCGCCAGCGAGCCCTAGAGACGGGATCGCAGTTCACGAGGTCTAGCGAGGCCTAGAGGTCTAGCGTGGCCTAGAGCATGTTTACCACGAAGGCTTACGGTCAGACCCAGCGAGGTCGCGTAAGTAGTTTATCTCCACAAAATTGAGGATCACCTCGCATGGTCAGACCCAGCGAGGTCGCATGCGAGACCATCTAGTCAGTTTCGCCAATAATTATAATTGTAGCATCATGGCGAGCCGTGGGTTCCCTTTAATGGGTCATGGGTCATGAGCAGTATAAATGGGTAAAACATAACCCAAGGAGACGACTAGTGGGTTTGGGCCAAGCCGAGCCCATAGAAACCCTAGCCCGTCTAGATAACTTCTTCTCTAAGAGAACTACGTTGGCTTGATCCCTATAAATAGGGTACGTAGGCATCTTGTAAAGGATGAGAAACAGTTCACCACTGAATATCAATAGACAAGAATATCAATAGACAAGAGCAGCCACAATCATTCACCAATCACCTCCGTGTTCTTCGTGTTCATAGCAGAATATCGGTATTTTGCTCCGTGATTCCAGCAAACCTCCAAAATATTGTTATACAATATTCTCCCTATAACAAGAGTTATATTCAAGAATGGTATCAGTTGTTATCTAGAGTTATATAAAGGAATGGTATCGGTTATTATCTATGGTTATATGATTTATAATATTATTTTAAAAATATTCTTTCTAAATGTTGTGATAGATATTATTGAGTATTATTTAATACTTCTAAAATAAATGGAATACTTTATGTATATAAGAGCATATTTGATTTCATTGAATACAGAAAAGAGGTCTGAGTCATAATCAAAGTATTATGATATATATATATATATATATATATATTCTTAAAGGTGAAGATAAAGGGTAATGGAAATGATAAATGTGAATGATAAATGCGAATGGAATATTGATTGACAAAAAGGGGGATTGCAACAAAAAGCGTAAGAGGCTTTGTGCGGCACAGTCCAACATTCAATATTTTATTTCGGCACGAAGATGCCAAGGGAGGAAGTAGCAGGTAGCCTTCCTCCAGGGTTGATTACCAGGTAGGGATCATCCCTTCTACTAGTAGTAAACAGAGAGCGAATACGGCCAGGCGACTGATCATCGTCCTACGTATCTGGCGCCAACAGATATCCCCAAAACTTAAAAAGAAAGATTTGGAAAATGGTTTTCAGATTTTTATACTGAAAACAGAAAAATGATATGAAAAGATGGAATTACTGTTACAGATGAAGAGAAACTGATTTTATATTAATTTATATAATTGTTGCATAAGAAGGAAATGAGAAGATGATAGTGAAAGATTTGTTCAGGTTTCATATTATCTTGGAAGAGTACACTGAGATGGTATTTTGATTGTTATAGAAATTATGAAGAGGAACTGATATTATATGATATTAGAAGAGAGACTGAGATTATAATATTATATATTTCTTTTCGTACAAAGATAATTGAAAAGTATATGTCTTGAACGAAAATAAAGTTTCCTTCCATAATAACTGAAAAATTTTGTTAATATATATATATATATATATATATATATATATATGATGATTTATTTTCCTTTGATGCTAGCAGATAGAAATTATCTTGCTGGGCTATTTTAGCTCATTCTTGCTACTTATGTATATACAGCTAGGTATGCCGATACTCCGCAAAACATCCCGCAAGAGGGTAGGGGGAAGGCGACCTTTTGAGATCACGCTGGCACCGATTCCTGATGTAGCGTAGAGGCAGACGGGTCATGGTAGCCTTATGTATAATTAAGTGTGCAAGCATGTAATAAACTTTTAATTGTTGAAATGCTTCAAGTCGAAGTATTATTCAGCAATGTATTTAAGTGTGATCCTGGTTTGTAATAACTGTTTAACTCTAAACTTTTATTATGGTGAATGTTGTTCTCTGAGCATATGACTGGTGTGTGTGTTAATATTAAGTGTGGGGTCTATTATGAGTTTTATTATGCATTTATACTCTAGCTGCCAAGAATAAAGTGTTATTAAATGGAAATTGGTCGTTGACGGCCCGGATCCTTGACCCCGGATTTGGGGCTGTCACTAATTCGGATGACCTAAAATTTATCGAGTCTATCCTGTATCAACAATTAGAAATATGAATTATTTTAGAAATATGAATTTTTTCACAAAAAAAAAAAAAATTCAATCTCTTAATACTCCGATCCGATAACGAATGTATATGAATTTTGTATGATGTGATAACAATCCATTTGAACATATTATATTTAATATGTTTTATGTACTTATGTAATATATATTATATATAAAACATATATAATATATAACATTTAATATAAATAATATTATTTTAGAATATAAATTTGGATTTGTCAATGTATATGTTATAATTTTTATTTTTATTTCATGAAAAAATAAGAAAAATATTTTTTAGATTTAAATTTTATTTTTTTTAATTTTTAAACGGATCGGACCTCCGATCCGATAACCCAAAATCTGAACGGATCGGATATGAATCGACCTAAAAAATTTATATCCGACTTCTGATTCGATACTATCCGAATTCAAAAAATTTTAAGGAATTCGGATATAGATTTAGATTATCCGATCCGAATTGGATCCGTTGACCTATACTATACATATATATATATATAGGTTATATTTTATCACAAATTAATAACTTCTAAACTGGATTCCAACTGTAAATGTGCGATAATTTATTGCTGCGGTATATCTACAATATTATTAAATGGGAAAAAATGTTAAAGTAATAAGCAGGGAGACAGTTGAGTTGGCCATGCAGGAACTTAGAAGTTAGAAGACATCAGTAAAATGAGTAAAATGAGGAGTTCGTTTTTGGAAGTTTCTGATCCTGGTTTATGTGGCCAGATACATTTTCTTGACCTTCATTTGCAGGAATTGCAGCCGCCTTCTGGACTTCAACATTCTCTAGCTTTCTTCTGACTACTCTAATTGGATGATCTTCTTAGATTCAACCTACCGCGGCACAGTCTTTTTGTGTACTAGCTTTAAACCGGTGTCACCGTGCTTTTATCATTTTTTTTATTAGATTTTATTTTGAATTTTATTGTAAATGTTTTGCATTTTTATTTAAAGTTCTTTTTCACATATTAAAATAATAAAACGTTGTGTTATAATATATTATTAATTTTCTAAAGAACATACATTTTTTTTAATAATTATTATTCAATTTGTTGATGAGTAAAAAATTATATATAGAATATTTTATTTGAAATTGTATTTTTATCCCTAACGACCAAACCAACCATGAAACCTCCTTACGCTAATTATATATAGGATATAATTATGCAAAGTACGACTATTTTTATTTTATATAATTTAAATATTTAATATATTTTTTGATTAAAATTTAAAATTTTTATTATTTTCAATTTTTTTATTTAATACACTTTGTTAATACATATTTACATATTAGTTTTATTAAACTGATTATTTGCTTTTTATTTACATGCATATTATATTATGAGAAATAAATAAAATTAAACTTATATACTTATATGGCAGTGACACGTCATCAGTGACGTCGTCATTGAAGATGTGGCACTACCACGTCACCGATGATGATGTGACAGATGACGTGGCAGTGACACGTCAGTAGCAGTGCCACATCAGCATTTGATTCTACAACAGAATCAAAAGGTATTTTTATATAGAATCAAAAAAATTGGTCTTTTTTTTATAGAACCAAAAAATTAGAATTTTGATTCTACTACAGAATCAAAAATTAGTGGTTCTCTACGGTTCTCCATATAAGATGGTTCTCCATAGAATAATGTGCCAATGACCCACATATCTATATAGGGTAGATTCAAATTAGAACTTTATTTTAAATTAGAACTTAGAACAAGTCTATATCGCAGATTTTGTGTAATCAACGATTGAGATTTTGAAGAATAAATTATTTTTTAAATAACTCGATTTGTACTTCTTCCTTATAATATGATTTAAGAATTATCAAGATAATAATTAATTGATAATAGTTAAAAAATGTATAATATTCCGCAACATAATATATTAAGTAGTTCTAAGAATTCTAATTATAAGTGGTTCAATGCGGAACCTGACCCTATCTATCTATACTATCTATACTATTATATAATAAGCAAACAGGGGTATAATTTGGTTGTTTGGTTCAACTTGGTTTAACCATCCAAAAGAATAGTAACCGTCAGATATTTAGTAAATAGATAATAGCCGTTAGATTTAATAATAAGGAATATTCTATATTTAAATTCCTCTTCTAAAGATCCAAGGTTCGAATCCCGTCAACAACAAATTTACATTAAGATTTTATATTATTAGTTCTAATCATTACATATCATTTATTAAATAACTATTATTATTACTAATAATTTTATTAATTAATATTACAAAGTTAAATTATATCCATAATAAATTATTATACTCTATTTTATTTAATCATATAATTTTAAAAATATTTAAAAGTAACCCGTGCTTTGCACAATTGCACGGACTATAAGCTAGTATAATATAAGATGATATCATACGTAGCAACTTTAATTTTCTTGTAAAAACAATTTGTATAGTTTTTAGTTATTTATGGTATTAGTAAATTATGATTTTATTTCACTTATACTCTTATTATCGTTACTTTTTTCTCTCTCAAAATTTCAATTCGGAAAAATAATATAACAATAAAAAAGATAAAAAAATGAGATGATTGGAAATAAACATCTAAGATGTATAATATGATTTTAATTCCTTTTTTTTTTTGAAGTTGTACTCTCAAACTTTTTTAGAAAATAAGAAAAGAGATTATAATAGAATATTAGATGTGAATATTCACCTTCATGATTGTAGCTATCAATCAATATATTAATTGTAAATATCAGTATGTATCCCTAGATTATAGCCAGTGTTACACTACACCATAAATGGTCTTTAGCAACACCTGAAAAAAGTGTAAAAAATCGTGAATAATATTGCCTTAGATAAAAAATTGGTCTAAGGCTACACTTTTTCCAAATTTTGTGGTGTTGGATATAGTCTTGTAGCCTTAGGTGCTAAGTCAACACTTTGCCCAATTCTATGGCTACATCGTTATATATGTTGCCTTAGTTATTTATGGCAACACTTTACGTTCTACAGCAACACCAAATACAATGTTACCATAGACTCTATTGCAACATCGTTTTTTCTTATTGCAACACTATTTTATCTACACCTTTTTTTTTCGGCAACACCTTTTCAGCTTTATGGCAACATCTTGTTGTTGAACACTTTTAAAATTTGGCAACATCTTTTCACTTATTCCAACACTTTTTTTATTAAACACTTTTTCATATTTTATAAACCAATTAATAGTTTCAATTTATTTACAAAACATAAATATTAGAAAAACACTTTTTATTGGCAACATCCTAATTTTTGTTACCAAAATTCGTATTCATAAACCAAAATCGCACTTAAATTTTCTTTGATTAATACATAAGAAAGTAAAATACAAATATATGTCACATTGTCATATATAACAATTTAGTTGCTATCAAAGTCGTTGCTATCAAAGCCTAGAACCAATTGAGTAATCAACTCTTGGCTATCATTGCTAAAGTCATTGCTATTAAAGTCCCTGCCATATATTTTCTGACCAGTGTATATAAGCTCCTTTACTTTTGACTTTCCAATTAATCTAGGAAGTCGTTGCGTCCCACCTGCCCTGCAGAAGGACCAGTAATCCATTATTTACAGAATAACTAAGCTACATATCCAAAGAAACAGTCAAAAAGACATGCTTAACTGAAAGGACAATAAGAAGTCAACTGTTCCACTAAATGAGTTTCTGTTACTTCTAAGTCCACAAGTAGCAATTGTTTTAAATTTTAGAGAAGCAAGCGGACATACCCATGTATTATAGCAAGTCCAGTTTCAGGCAAGGCCATTTTTGCATCTTCGCCTAAATCATTTTGTAGAGTATAATCAACTTGATAAGTATACTGAATACAACATATACTATGTTGGCAAAAAAAGAACGAATTTTCGTGTATCGATTCCAGCATTACCACATATTTGAAGATCGCAACATAAAGCCATTTCCAGACCTCCACCCAATGCTGCACCTTCAATAACGGCTATAGTTGGAATATGAAGTCCCTGTATATAACAAGTAAATGAAGTGAACAGGAGAAGAAAAGGGTTCCTAAAAGTACATTAGGTACTAACATGTGCACAAGAACAAGAGTAGTACAGTACTAACTGTAAAGCATAAACCATAATGAGATGTTCAAAAGGATTGCATAAACTACTGTTTAGCTATATACTTCCAGTCGCATCTTATAACTAATAGTACAAGTATTCTCAATAGAACAATATGGTGGATTATTTGGACAAACCTCCAAGAATGCAAATAAACTATAACTATTCAAGTGCTCAATATTAATCAGGGAATCTACCAGCCAACTGGATGCAAGGTCAATTATAGTATTTACAACTTTACTAAGTTGATACTCAATAAAGTAACTAAACAGCAGGGCAGCAGCTTCCTGTTAAGCTGAATGCACTACCGTCTTTTAAACTCAAGCCAATGTACAAATTCGAATTTTAATCTAGCCACACTTATTACAGACCAATAAGCAGTAACTTGTTAAGATTAAATCCAACAATAATCAGTGTTAAAAGTGAAATAAAAAAATTTCTCAGCTATCAACGTCTTTTACTAATCTAATAGGACCCCTGTGAAGCTTTAAAAAATAAAACAAGACCCGTGTGAATCTACTGGATTCCACCTTTTTTAACATAAAAGAGTGCCAATAAACCATAAACAACAGGTAGATATATCGGAACATTAATATGCAGATTTGTTTAAAGCATATGATGTGTAATATAGCAGAAAACCTCAGTTGTAGCACCCTCATCATCTTTGTACCGAAGCTTTTCCAAAATCTCATCTATAGCGGTCAAATCTTTTCTTAAGCAAGCATCACCAAGCCGCGAAAGGGGAAAAGCAGCAGTACTATCTGGTATGCCCATACGTTCATAAGAATAAACCTGAAAAACATACTTTTTAAATGAATTAAAATAGTAATTTATTAATTTCATAATATAATCCAGCATGTCTGTGTTTCAAGTGCCACTGGTGCAGCAACTGTGTGGCTCTGGCAATATGTCTATAGATTTAAAAAAAACACCTCGGTTTTGTTTTGCAGAGGAATTAAGGTAGTGACTAGTGACAATGGGAACTTCAAGAGAGCAAGTGCATGTGCCTGCAATATGACACAAAAGTTATTGTCACTTGTTCTCCTGCAATTTTTCAACGATTTGAATGTCAAGAATATTATTACAAGAAAGCGCAGAAGTGTAATAGGATTGGTAATTATTAGAAACTAAAATTTGAAGTAGAGAGTCTGACTTATTCTTGTCATAGTATGTATACCATATATTAATGGAAAAAGAAGATGCAATTGCTCTTGGAGTTGAAGCAATTATCGGCTAGGATTGGTGGTTTTCATTGATCTTGGAGTTGAAATTGAGCAATGGAATGAAGGATGACGTATTTCCCTAGGCTACCATGAAGATCATAATGTTCAAGAATTGAAGAACGGGAAGTGGCAAAAGAATCGGAAGAGAAAATGGATGAGAAATGAGCAAATTGTGGAAAATTCGGATTTGAGGGTATGTTGCGCAGTCTGCACTGTTTTGGCCATATCTGGAGTTCTAGAAGTCCGTTTTAGACGATCTTACTGTCCACGCGAAGCTTAGGAAATTTTCTACAAGCTTGGATAGAATGCTGGGCGCTGGCAGCGCGCGCGAGGCTGGGAAAGGCTGAAATTCTATCCTGTTTCGAATTAAATTGTATTTTTAGGTCTTTTCTTGTTGGAAAAGTATTCTAGGGCCTATATAAACACCACCTATCATTGTAAATCATATCAATAACTTAGAATAAACACAGAGGGAGAAGAGAGAGACTTGGAGAGGGATTCCCAACGCTCGTGACAAGCAACGGAGATCTAGATCTACATCTTTTCATCCTTCTATTAGGCGTTATTTTGGATTTCGGATTTGTTTTCTAAACCTTATTACTATAGTTTTATTATTATTCAGACGTTGTTTATTATCATGGTCTCATCAGATCCCATGATGACGAGCGGTTCGATTATGAACTAATCGTTGTCATGGGATTCTAACGAATTTATTTATGGAGGTTTAGTATCTTGATGCTTTAAAGATCTGTGTGTGGTGTATATCTGATATCCTCGTATGGTTGTGCTTTATGAATTTAGATGCGTAGCTAACATCTAATTTGTTAATCTCTTGTGAAATGAAAGTGGATCTTGAGATTTAGAACTTTCCATGCTAGTATAGGTTCATGATTGTTTATCAACATGATTCGTAGTGTAAGATGAAAATACTTATATTGCACTATGTGATCAATATGGATAACTTGCTCTTCAACCATTATGTTTTCAAATTCTATAGACATATAGGGTCTAAGCATAATTGGTGTCTATTCATCTTCTATCTCTTTTGTGGATGTATGTTTAGTTTGGTATTCGTATACTGAGAAGTAGCGTATACTTGTTTCGTGTTGTACGATCAGATATCATAACCATTGCATATAGTGATTAAAGGCGTCAGATCTAAGCAAAGTATTTAATGAAGTTAGGATCCCATGTTTTCTCATGCATAAGTAATTAGATTTAAATTCTCGTTAGTTAATTAATTCTTAGTTTGTTAATTTGTTTCTTAGTTAATTTTTAGTTAATTAAAACCCAAATTTTGTTATTTGTCTTAGCAGTGAATAAAAACCATACATTGTTGCATAGGTGCATTAGCTGAATTGAAACCTAAACCAGATCTCTGTGGGAACAAACTCAACTTTATTCTATATTACTTGTGACCACGTACGCTTGCGTGATTTAGTGCAAACAAAAAGGCCTTGTGGAAATGCTGCGATGATTTGGTGGTCAGTTGGATCACGACTTCTTGTGAACCAGACATTCGTTCTTCATGTTTATATGCTGATTCCGCATTCACCATCTGGAAGGACTTACAGACCAGGTTCTCTCAAGCAAATGCTCCCAAACTGTTTCAACTGAAAACAGCAATCTCCAACTTGAAACATGATGAAAAGTTTGTGACTGTTTACTATACACGATTGAAGACGTTATGGGATGAACTGGACTCCCTTATCCCACCAGAAATATGTATCTGTGGTGCCAGCAAGTTTTTAATAGAACAAAATGCGCGAGATCGTGCAATGGAGTCCTTACAAGGTTTACATGACAAATTTGCTCCTATCCGCAGCCAGATTCTCTTGATTGAACCTATTCCAACTGCTGAAAGAATGTTTAATCTTGTCAAATAAGAAGAAAATCCAACGTATCATATTTTGATGTTGTGTCTTGTAACATGTATATCTATGTAATTATATATATTCCGAGTTTTACATAACATTAATAGGTATGAAGTTCGAACTGGGGGGAAATAAACTAGGGTTCAAGCTTCTATCAATTTTTTTTTTTGCTAAATAAGCTTCTATCATTTTATCATCTTAAATCAATGGCTTCTAGTTTATATCCTCTTCATTCGATTCTCAAGCTAAATCGATCGATGTTATGCTTTTATGGAGTTCAAGCACCAAGTTGGACATCTGCAAAACCAAAAACTAGGGGTAGGGTTTGTACCTATATTTCACTATTACATAAAAACACGTAGTTAAGGTTTTTCAAATCTGACATCCATACATCATTTTATTGCTCTACTTATAAGATATATAATCACATAGAATCTAAAACTTATAATTTTCTTTGGTATTTTACGAGAAATATGCACTATTATCCATTCATTATCATTATAATTGGTGCAAATTCGTACTTCAACTCCACAATAACAACGTATGAGTTCATTATATTTAGTTTGTGAATCAATCGACAAAAAGGACATTCTACCAGTTATTAGTTTGTCGTTTTATATATATAGACACACCATGTCATGTACACGTCAGCAAAATAGTTTACGTTGGTTATTTTTTTAATCACCTAATTTGAATTTAACGAAATGGAAAAAACTACAAATGTCTCTCACGTTAGTGATAATATTGAGTAAAATTATTGTTTAGAGATAAATTTTTAAAAGAGACAATAATTTAATGAATAAAAATCTATTTTCTCGGGTAATAAGTACTTTTACATAGGGGTGTAATTCGAGTCGAGTTTGTTCTAATCAAATTCAAGTTCGAGCTTTTTTTTTTAGTAGAGTCGAGCCTAGCTAGACTAAAATTTATCGAGTCTGAAATTTGTGTTCGAACTCAACTTGTTTACTATACTTTTCAAGTTTAACCTAAAACTTTTTTCACCAATTTCAAATGACAATAAACTTTCAAAATTTTATATTTTATGATTTCGATAAGCAACTTTTCTAATTAATTAGGTATTCTTTTCGCTTATGTTTATTATATATAATAACTTATAACCCGTGCAATACACAGATTTCTATGTAATAAATTTTATTTTATGTTACAATTATATTTTTATATAATCATTATTTACAATGTTTATTTTAATTTTAATTTTAATATTTTAATATAAATTTAATTAATGATATGCATGGTTTAAAATTTATATTATGAAATTTTAAAATAAATATGTCGTTGATAAAATTCGAACCTTGAAATTTTAGTAAATTAATTTAATCATTAATATATTTAATCATTAGATCTAACGATTCTATTTTTTTACTAAAAATCTAATGGTCATTATTCGTAGTATACGGATTTCTATTACATCGTAGTATACAGATTTCTATTATATTAGTGATAGATTTTATATAATAGTATTAATAATTGAAAAGTATAGTGTGATTTTTTTGGGTATATATTATTGACTGAGATTAGTTTTATATCAAAAAGGTAACGTGTTTTAATTCGAAAGAAATATTAATGATTGGAAGATATGATACATTAAAGTAATACTCCCTCAGTCCCAACAGGTTGTTTACATTTCAGAATGAGGTTTCTGGCACGCATTGTAAAGTGCATTTTAAGAGTAGTTACATAACTTATTTTTAAAATTTTCTTTTTTTTTTTGTATATATATATATATATATATATATATATATATATATATATATATATAGGGTAGTGTTCTAGGGAGAACCTCCTTATCAAGAAAACCAGAGAACCTTATCTAAGACCGTTAGATCAGATCAATTATTGTTAATATAATACAATAAAAACCAATGGCAATCTTGTTGTTTTTTTTGATGATTTAGGGTATATATACAAACAGTATAAACAATATATGTACTACAAAATCTTAAGTATGGAAATATCTATAACCAGTTTTTGATTGTCAGAGATTACGATTCTCTTAAAGATGGTAACAATCAATCACATTAGAAATAATTATAGAAACACGGTTATAGTATATCTCATTGATTCTTAACAAATATCCATATGCAGCTCAAAGAAAACCAGATCAAGAAAAATGACGGATAACTATACCATCAAAGTGTAAGTAATAATGATCGGTTGTTATTCATTATATTGTAATTCATGTAGTGTGCAATAAATATTTTTAACAGATTTTTCTACGTGTTCTTAGCAAATCGCCTTCGCACTAATCGAAATGTTTAATTTGCAGCCAATATTTTAAGTGGAAATCAAGACGTCTAAGACTATGGACAAACTTGTCATTCAAAAGTCTTATCGAGGATGAATCCTGGCCTTTTGACCAACATGGTAAAATTCCTTTCGAGCGGATAATCAACATAAATGAGTTATTGATAAAGGGTTTGAATCTTTGTTATTATTTAATTTAAAAGATATCTGGAATTCTTATGCTATTTGGTTCTAAGATCATATGATTATGTGAGATCGTCCATGTGCAATTGAAATTTTATGCGATAAAAACGATGTAACGAGTTGGAGAAACTTATACCACTGTGTGAACCCGTGTCTAATTATTCCTAAAAATGAAAGATTATGTCAAAACTACTAGTCTAGCGCCAAGGATTATGTGACAGTACATAATGACAGTTAGAAAGGGAAGGACTGATCTTTTCTACTGGTATGGTCGATCTGGTTGTGGTGATTAGGAATGGTTATTACAGCTTTGGAGTAGTTCTGTTGGATCTAAATTATCGATTTCATTTTATGTTCCAAAGTTTCCTGGATATTAGATTTTTTTAGTTTAGTGATAAGAAACAACAAGGTTCTTTATGGTCATAGAAAAGACACCGAATATGGATTATTTCTGTTTTCTTAGTTGTTTTTTGGAGTGTACAAGCAAGAGTTGTTATATTTTGTTTTAGTTTAGAGTACAACATTTTTTCTTTTGAGTTCTGTATCAAGCTTTAAGTTTTGAGTTTTCATATTTGTTATGGATTATTAGTTAGATGTTATTTTTATTCTTGTGTGGGTATTTCTCGTGATATGAAAAATGTTTTCTATTTCCAGATATGATGCAAGGCCTTAAGGAACTTTACGGCTTAGTTCAATCAGGAGTCACAGTGGTAGCTCTTTCAAAACGATGAGCAGAAATATACTTCAAGGTGTTCTTGTAAAGTTCCACAAATTTTGTGGTGTTCATGTAAACTTACGGTTCTTTAAGGTGTTCACAAAAGATTCAATAAAGTGTTCATTTAAAACTTAATAAACATACTTTAAGGTGTTCATGTAAAGTTTTTATTTTTTTAAAAAAAATTCTTTAAGGTGTTCTAAAATTCTTTAAGATGTTCTAAGATTCTTTAAGATGTTCAAAAATTCTTTAAGGTGTTCTAAAATTCTGTAAGTTGCTCTAAGTGTGTTGCTTTAAGTGTATGTTCTAAATGTACTGTAGTAAGTACTTATTTCATGTGTATAAATTCTTCTACTAAAAATTATCTTAAATGTGTATATTTTTCATCTAGACCACAATAGGAGTCGACCATTTACTATAAATTTGAGGTCATAGCTTGTCAAGAAGAAGGAATCAATGAGCACGAACACTGATGAGAAAATTAAGTTCTCTAGTAACAAAAAAGAAGATGGTCATGCATGCTTAGCGGCTGATAAATATGCAAAGACCTCAGATCGAGAGAAGGTTGCCAAGTACATAAAGTATCATGACACCGCATTTGGAGTAGAAGAGGAGAAAAACCCGTTCAAGGCATTGAATTGACTTCAATAACAATAATGTATCTTGCAAACTAAAACTGAAGGATTATAAGGAATCAGGGAAGCTATGTACCAAGACTATGGAAATTGACGTTAAGATTTGGATGACTCAAGCTTACATCTACCTTAATTATTATCAAGATTCAGTCTGATATCAAGAAAGCTCTATAAATTGAACAGTACAAGATTATGAAGAAGTAGATGAAAGAAATCAACAGAAGGAATGCATAATGATGAAGTAGATGAAAGAAATCAACAGAAGGAATGCATAAATGGGCCTAATTGGAGATCAGATCGTATTTTTTTTCACTCTGTAAAAGGGTAAAAGATTTTGCTAGAACGCATAACATCAAATTAATTATATTAAGTTTTATTGGGGTACTTGGTATAATACTTAAAAAAATCGTGCAAAATCATTAAGATTTTACTAAGTGTTTTTAAAATTTACAAGATTACTCTTAAAAAATTATGCATTATTTTGAAATCTTAAAATGCATTAAGATTCTTTATTCCAATTTTTAATTAAATTTCTATTAAGTGTTTTCAAAATTAATGTGACTACACTTAAAGACATCATTCATTATTTCAAAATATCAAAAAAAAATTAAAAAAAATTGATGTTAATTTTATTAAGATTCTATCAAATGTTTTTGAAATTTTTGTGACTACGCTTAAAAAAGCATTCATTATTTTAAGGAAAATGTTATTTTCAGAGCATATTTTTAATTTACAGAATTATTTGTCACCTATTGTATTAGAATATGTTACATATTAATTCAGGGGTATATGCAATACATATTATTCTGAAAATAAAAAAGATGCTTTAAACATAACATTTCCATATTTTAAAGTATATATTAAAATTCCATTAAGATTATATTAAATGTTTTTTCAAATAAGAACAAATATTATAACTGAATCCACATATTATAAGTGCTGACATTCACTAGATTCCATTAAAGGATCATCATAAAAATTTGACTATTATTTATTTTATAATTGTTAACTTTTCTTATATATGATGATTTGTTGATGAATTCTAATGAAAACAAGGTTGTGTTTTCTTTTCTCTGCTAGAATCAAACTAATTATATTAAATTTTAGTGGGGTACTTAGTAGAATACTTAAAAAAATTATATAAAATCATTAAGGTTCTATTAATTGTTTTTTAAAACTTATTTGTTATACAATTAAAAAATTATATATTATTTGAACTATTAAAAACCGATTAAGATTTTTTATGTCAATTTTTATTAAGATTCTATTAAGTATTTTAAAATAATTACAATTTTAAAATAATATTAAGATTCTATTCATCAAATATCTAATAAAATAATATTATAATTTAAAAATAATTAACAAAACACCAAAGAGAATCTTGGTGTATTACATAATATTTTTATACATTTTTTAAAAAAGAACTATACATTTCTTTTTAATTAAGTTACATAAAAAATATCATTTAATTCACCAATATTCGTATCATTCACTTCTTTTTATTATATTTTTGGGATTCCTTTAAGAATTATTTTCAAATACATGCTATAAAAAAATTGAATTCTAATTAAAAAAATCCTATCGATTTTCTTAAATGTTCATCAATGAATTATTTTTTTAAATGTTTGTTGAATTAGTACGTAACTATATTTGAAACTTATTTTAAATCACTAAAATATTTAGTAGAATTTTAATATAAAAAACTAATAAAGTAATATTACAACTTCAAAGTTATTAACAAATCACCTAAGAGAATCTTAGTGTATTAAATAATATTTACATAAATTTATTTTTAAAATATATATATATATATATATATTTCTTCTAAAATTAAGTTACATATAAAAATATTATGTAATACACCAAGATTCTTTCAAATCAATATATCAATTTATTTTCTTTTATTATCCTTTTGAGATTTTTTCGAGAATTATTTTAAATAAATATGCTATAAAAAAATTAAATTCTAATTCAAAAAAATATCAAAAATTAAAAATATTATTTTAAAAATAAATATTACAATACTTTGAAAGATCACAAAATTTTAAAAAAAATTAATATAAATATCGAATAAAAAAATTTATTATAATATTAAAATAATTAACAAAACACCTAAGAGAATCTTGGTGCATTACATAATGTTTTAATACATTTTTTTTAAAAAAAAAAGAAGAATATACTTTTTAAAAATTAAGATACATATAAAAAAATCATATAATACTCCAAGATTCTCATACGTATACGTTTTTCGAATCATTGTATCCTTTATTTCCTTTTAATATCTTTTTGAGATTTTTTTAAGAATTATTTTAAAAGACATGTTACAAAAAAATTGAATTCAAATTTGAAAAAAATTACTTAGATTTTCTTAATTGTTCGATGAATTATTTATAGTGTTGTACTTTTATATTCAAAACTTATTTCAAATCAATAAAATATTTAGTAGAATTTTAATATAATTATCAAATAAAGTAGTATTACAATTTCAAAGTATTTAACAAAACACCCAAGACCATCTTGGTGTATTACATAATATTTGTATATATTTCTTCTTTTTTTTTATATAAAAAAGTTATTCATTTCTTCTAAAATTAAGGTACATTTAGAAATATTATGTAATATAACAATATTCTTTTACATGTTTTAAATCAATAAATAAGTTTAATTCCTTTTATTATATTTTTAAAATTCCTTTGAGAATTGTTTTAAATATATTTGGTGTAAAAACATTGAATTCTAATACGAAAAAAAATTCAAAAATTAAAACTATCATTTTAAATAAAAATATTGTTTTAAAAATGTTTTAAAATGTTGTTAAACGTAATCGATGTATATTATAAAAAACGAAGCTTGATAATTAACAACATTAAATGACTTAAAGAATCTCAAAAGTTTAAAACAAATTTTATCTTTATTAAGATTTTATCATATAATTTACAACAAATTATTTTACATTATCTTTTTAAATTTTGTTAAATATATTACCAATTCATCCTATCAATTTTTTTATATTTTTAAAATTAAAACTTAGTTTTGAATATTAATATCAAATTTTTACTAATATAAAAATAAATTAGTCAATTTTTGATAAAATACTAATATTAAAATATATAAAGAAAAATTAGTAAAACACTTAACGAATTTTTTAATAAATTAATAAAAATACTGAACAAAATCTCTAATATATTAGTAAAAATACTAAACAAAATCCTTAATAAATTGAAAAAATACTTAACAAAATCTTTAATACATTAATAAAAACAATTATGATATTTTTTAATAAATTAATATAATACATATTAGAAAAGGTATAACACATATAAATTACAATTTAAATTACGAAAATAGAAGATTATTATTATGTGTTATACAAACTTATATTCTTATTTTAGAAATTTAAAATTCTCTTCTAGCTATTTTCGCAATTTAAATTATATGTTATAAGACATAATAACAAATATCTTAACGAATCTAATATTAAAGAACAATACAATTTCTAAAAAAACACCTTAAAGAATCTAAATACAAAAAAATTAATTCTACAAAAAAATTAAATACTTTTTAATAAAAATAAGATAACATTTTTCTTTGTATGAAAAACAATTTATATCCTCAAAAGGTTGATATTACAAACTTTTATGGATATATTAATATTTTTATAGTATTGACGTAAGTGTATTTTTGTACTTCTAAATTTGGATTCTTCAAGGATTCTATTAAGTGTTTTGTATTAAAAAATTATTTGTATTATTTTTTGTTCTTCTACTTTTTCTCAAAATATTATAAGTTGTAAGATTATCTTAAGTGTTGTACATCAAATTAAAAATTATTTTTCTATTATTTGATAAGATAACATTAGTTAATGGTGTTGTATATATTTTTGTTTAAAAAAATATTGATATTCTGTTTGAATAATTTTTTTAAAAAGAAATTAAAGATATGAAGTATTTTCTTAAAATTATTTTTATATTATACAAGAAAATAAAGATGATAGATATTTTTTTAATTTGTTGCAACCACTTTCTTACTTGTTTAACTTAAGTATATTCATTTTAAAATTTAGGGGCCTTTTTAGTTGTCGTTGCCAACAAGTGAGAATACCGAGATTCCATAATTTGTTTTGTATCTAAAAAATATTAATTATTTCTTTTTTATTCTAATTTTCTCTAAACAAATTATAAGTTGTAAGATTCTTATTTTTACTATTATAAGTTAGAGAGTAGGGAGCCTGAGATATATAGGTAAGTTCCCTGAGATGCTTAATTTTTATATATAAAAATGGGGTGGGTATTTTAGTAAATTCAGATATTTTTAATTAGCCCTGCGGGCCCAGCATGATTTAAAGGATATTTTGCCTATATCTTAGGAAAAGTTCCCTGAGATATATCTCAGGGTCCTTTTTCTCTATAAGTTATAAGTTTTATTCTACTTCTTTTCTAAAGAAAGTTATATTTTGTAAAATTCTAAGATTCTCTTAATTTGAGAAGAGAAAAATATAATAAATATCTACCAGAAAACAGTTTCTTCATATAAAGAAAATTTTAATTGAATAGTCAATCAAATCTTTACATTTGTATAGTGTTAATGACTTATACAATGTATTATGTTGAATTCATACACATCCATATTGAATCATTGGAGAGAAGTAACAGGACAAAGTAACAAAAGTATCTGCTCACAATAAAAGAACGTATGCATGCTTGTGGCATCAGCTCTGCCCTAATCACTTCATATATCTAATCTTTATTTTTATGATTATTTATGATCACATCTTCATTAAGAGTTTAAGACCCCCACATTCGATTTGCCATTCCAACCGAAAATCAAAAACATGTTCAAGAAGTATCAAACCATCAGCAAACCTGATTCAGAGAAAACAATAATGGTTTGATGTTAATGAAAGCAAAGAATCAAGATTAACAACTGAAGATCAATAAAACGAGGTTGAGAACTTCAGTAACATGACAACACAACAAATATAATAGAAAAAAATTAAAGTTAAGTACTTTCACTATAATCATGAAATACTTTCCTAGACTCATGAACACTGGAATCATGAACTACTTTCACTGAATACACATGTAACTAAGAACTTCCCGAGAACACTTCCATTGTCTCATGAAACCCATAATCCCTAGAAGCGTGAGGCAACCTTAATTTTCTTCCTCTTTATCATCAGCAGCATCTCAATTTTTTGTTCTGAATTTTTCGTTTGAATCATCACTTGCATCAACTATATAAAAAAGCATAAAAACATAATGAAGGAATAAGTAAATCATCAGCAAAGTTCAAATCCATTTGCAAAAATGCTTGTGAAGAAGATCGTATGTTGATTTGTTTCAAAAATTAAACACAATCTATATTTGGTATTATATGATCTGATTTCGGGTGTGTAAAGCCGTGAATGATTCTTTTGTGAATCAATCAGATTTGATTGATCATGAGATATATATTGATTGTTATGTAAATATTATGTAATGTTTTTATCCCCAGGTTACCCTCGTGTCATAAATAAGGAATGTTTGAAAATATTTTCAATATAATCATAAAAATTCCTAGGCCATCAGATTTATTGGACATCAATGGTTATGATGGTGGTTCTCTAGTTCTCTTGCTAACATGGGTTATCTTTTGAACCTTCTCCTATATATATTGATATATGCTAGCGTTCAAATAGAAACCAACCTTAGAATAAAAACTAGAAACCTACACTAAATAAATTATATTTCATTTATTTTAATGGCCCCGCTAGGGGCACCTTCACAAAAAATTTATAAAATTCTTGGCTCTATTCAATAAAAATATAAAAAAAATAAAAAAAAGGTACTGTTCACGTGCCACGTCATCACGTGAACAGTAACTTTTTTTTATTTTTTTTAAATTTTTTGTTGAATAGAACCAATAATTTTAAACGTTTTTTTGTATTGGGGTACCCCTAATTTGATCATTAGATTAGCTTGAAATATTTAATTTAGGTTTAGTTTCTAGTTTCTAGTTTCTATTATAAGTTAGTTTTTATTCGAACAAGACCCTATATATATATATACAGAAAAAGATAAATTTAAAAATAAGTTAAGGAACTATTCTTAAAATATACCTTAAAATGCGTGCTAGAAAGTGTAAAAATAAAGGTAAAGAATTGGTTGGGATGGAAGGAGTATCTTCAACCGAAATGTAAATGTGAAAAAGACAATACATGTTTATAAAAGGTAATATCTTCAATTGAAAGTAAATGTGAAAAGGGCAATATATGTTTATAAAAGGTAATTGAAAGTAAATTTGAAAAAAACAATCGACTAATTACCATTAATTATATTATACTATTATTTATTTTAGGTGTTTTAATAGTTTAGATATCGTATATATTTTTCTTTATAATGAAGGGTTAATAAGTAAATTCGTGAAGTACCAAAAAACAGGTACCAAAACTTTTAATGTTTAGGCTTTTATATAATAGTATATATATATATATATATATATATATATATATATATATACTAGCCTATAGCCCGTGCGATGCACGGTTGCTTGTAAACTGTTTAATTATATTTCATTAAATTTTAAGTTGTATATATGTTTTTAATATTAAAATATTTTTTGAATTTTATAAATTTCATGAAAATAATTGTTATTCTAATTACGTATTTTAATTATTACTTTCAAATACATATGTATATATAAAAATATTATATAAAAGTAGTTTTTTTTAACATTTTAAATATTTTTATCTTAATATTTTTATTTGATTGTTTATAATTTTAATATTTGCTAATTAATTAGTAATAATATAAATTATAAAAGATAATAAAATATGATTATTGGTTTTTGATATAACTGATAGTCTTTTTTTTAATATAAAACAGACCATTATATCTTTCAAAACTCCAAAATTTCGAAACGATCTTTTCTATTAATTAATTATTTTTAACTTTTTTTGTGAGAAAATTAATTTTAATGCTGATTACAAAAATTGTGCACTGTAACAGACAAACTACTTGACGTCTTGACGACTTGTTTGCTGTAGAAAGGACTCCCGTGGGCTTTGTAACAGACAAACTACTTGACGTCTTGACGACTTGTTTGCTGTAGAAAGGATTCTCGTGGGCTTTGCCGTGTGCGTGCGCATTTTTTGTTTTAATTTTAATGAACTGTTTCCTTTTTACAGTTGTATATATATTTTTATTAATAAAATAATTTATAACTTTATAATCCCATGTATATAAATATTATTAAAATTATTTATTTTGAATTATTATAGTTGTATTTTGAATTATTATATTTGTGTATGCGGTGCATATTAATATTAATACATATTATTTAGGTTATGTGTGTTTTTTTTTTTGAATTTTATTAATAATAGAGATTTAACCAAACCAAAGAGTGACAAAAAAAAGAGTACAAAAAAAGAGAGACAAAAAAAAGAGTACCAAACCAAATATACCCTGTTTTGCTTATATTTTGAATTATTATAGTTGTATTTTGAATTATTATATTTGTGTATGTGGTGCATATTAATATTAATACATATTAGTTAGGCTATGTGTGTTTTTTTTTTTGAATTTTATTAATAATAGAGATTTAACCAAACCAAAGAGTGACAAAAAAAAAGAGTACCAAAAAAGAGTATCAAACCAAATATACCCTGTTTTGCTTATAATAGTATAGTATAGATAGATAGTATAGATATTAATATTAATACATATTATTTAGGTTATGTGTGTTTTTTTTTGAATTTTATTAATAATAGAGATTTAACCAAATCAAAGAGTGACAAAAAAGAGAGTACCAAAAAAGAGTGACCAAAAAAAGAGTACCAAACCAAATATACTCTGTTTTGCTTATAATAGTATAGTATAGATATATATATATATATATATATATATATATATATATATATATATATGTATATATATGGGTATGATTCAGGTGAGAACACGTATATGTTGGAGAACAATGAGAACACCACATTTCAAGCTATTCTAAAGGGCCCCGCCAGGGGAACCCAATACGAAAAAGTCTTATAATTCTACCCTCTATCCATTCATCAAAAAAAAAAAGTTTTAAATTTTTTTTAAAAAAAATTTAAAAATGATGACGTTGCAGCAACTTTTTTTTAATTTTTTTTTGTTAATTGTTTTTAATTTTTTTTGTTATGAATGGATAGAGGATAGAATTATAAGACTTTTTTGTGAATGTGCCCCTAGCGAGGCACTTTAAAATAGCTTGAAATGTGGTGAATATGTGTGTTCTCACTGTTCTCACACTAATATGTGTTCTCACTGGAGCGATATATATATATATATATATATATATATATATATATATATATATATATTTACGGATAAATTTTGTCTTTATTATAGATTATGTATTTAATTACCTAAGCATCTTAAGTAGTAAATTATGATAATAAGAATAATAAAATGTGAAATATTTTTTGAATGTGAGCTCATGTGTGTTTTATTTTTTCAAAATAGACAAATCGGCACCCTACACTGAGAGTCATTAGTAGTTTTATAAATTTTATTTATAATTTAATAGAAATATTGCATACAATTGTAGTTTATAATTGTACAAAGACAAAATATATGGAAGTAAATCAGAAATCGAACTTGATCGCTGACAACTAATGATCTGTCAAAAGATCAATCGAAGTACTAATAGACTAATCGTGATATCAGATATATTTTGATACTTTAATAACAATTTATAATATTAATTGAATTTTAAAAGTCATGCTTGTAAAAAATCTTTGATTCAAGTTACTACTAATCACTACGTCTGCGTGTAAGAATGTATATAATTAATTTAATGTTATAATGTGATAAAAACATACAATACTATATAAATCGTAACTCAAAATTATTAAATTTTAGATAAATTATATATGTATATCATATTTAATTATAAAATTTGTGAATAATGTAGTTTTAATACAAAGTTTTAATCCAATATGAGATTATTTCATATTCTCATATTAGAACAAATTTAATTCAAAAATTTTACTAATTTTTAAAATAATATAATATTGCACATAATTAATGAAAAAAATATTAAGTTAAGTTTTAAAAATAATTTTCATAAATGGTTAAGTGATTACACGTAAAATAATAAACACATGATTATTTTTTAAAAGAATTAATCGAGTTCGAGTTCGAGCCGAGCTCGAGTCAAGCTCAAAAAAACTCAACTCGATTTTTTAAACGTGTTCGAACTCGATAACGAATTCGAGCCAGTTTTTTCGAATCGAGTTCGAGCCGACTTGATTTAAATTACACCCCTACATTTACATGAATAAAGGCGAGAATGGAGTAGTATCTTTTTGGAAAAATAAATTATTTGGTTCTTAAACTATATGCTGTGAAAATAAATTATTTTCTTTTTTGGGAAAATAAATTATTTGTAAAAAGTATAGGTGGAAGAAGGATCGGGTTGGGGCATAAATAAATACATACTATTACACACCCCAATAAGAAAGGCAAAACAAAACAAATAGAGGCGAGGATAGATATAAAATTCAAGGCTCGTACGTACGTAGTCCCCTATATTGTATGGTCCGAAACAAATGGCGAAGATAGCTAACGGTGTCGGAATCCCCCTCTCTCACAGCCGTCCGACATCTTCGTATTCTTACATTTCTACTGCTCCTCGTACTCTTCCTAGTTCACTTGTATTCGGAAAACTGAGTCACACTCGCCTCAACTCGGTTGTTTCGCCTCGATTATATCGCCACCGTGTTTCCTCAACTGTCAGAGCCTCTTCTTCTTCATCTGTATCTCAAGATCAAACTATTCCTTCAGGTTTTCGATTATTTTATAATCTCTATAAATTAATTTAATTCTCACTATTAATTAAATTTCAGAGGCTTGACTTGTATATTTATTTGTGATTTTATATTTGTGGTCTGTGGACAGGATATTATATTTAATATACGCATTTTGTCTATAATTACACACACATATTCAATGTGCTTAGTCCCAGTTTGTATTATATATGAGTATGTGTTTGTTTGTGTTTTTACTTTTTATGTATTGAAGATTGAAGAATTTGGTTATGTTTGCCTGCTATGTGTTTGAGTTTGTTTGTTCTGGTTAGATTAATTGTGGACTTGTGTAGATAGGCTGTGGAATGTACTAGTTTAGTGGATTTTTATTAAGGCGGTTAATATGCAAACAGTTTATGCTACTGACCGGAACAGTAACTGAGATGAAGTGATATATTACATATTTTATTAACATTAAGTCGGCAAAGGATGATAATTTGGAACTAATTTAAGATGTTCAATACTAAGATTCCCGTGTCTAGCTGTAGCTTGATGAATGCTTCTTTTAAAATTTATAGGAACACACGCGTCTAGCGGTTGGTGGATATCAGAAGATATTACTACTGAGATACTCGAGTTAATGTACTAACCTGCTTAATGGGCCCACAGCTCTTTAGAGGTCCCTAAGGATTTTATGAATTGGTAGCACATCTGCGGAGTGTAGTAGTAAATAAATTTAGAGGATATTAATTTTCATTTGAGAATTTCACTTAGCCTTACAATATACTTATGAGTTATGTCCTTATATCTGTAGTATTAGTTGATTGGCTTTAGGTACTGCCGAAGGACTAAGGACTTACGAATTTTTTAAGTTTCTACTTTCTACATGCATCAAAATCAGTTCGTTGCACTTGCCAAAGTATTACTTTTTTCGATTAAGATATTCATGCGTTTTAGATAATTCTCTGTCCATCTTGCAACTTCATTATGTTTTATTATTTTGAGTGCTACTTATTGAAACATACTTATTGAATAGTTTTGCTTTTATGAGTCTTTTCCATTATTTTTTTCTTTTATGGCATTACATCTTTTTTGTTCTGTCGAAAGCTTGTTTATCCTTGGGTAAGAAAATTTTCTTGCCATTTTGCAGCACAAGGTATCGAGAATGTGGTTATCATAGGTTCAGGCCCTGCGGGATATACTGCAGCTATTTATGCAGGTCGAGCCAATTTGAAGCCTGTAGTGTTTGAAGGATATCAGATAGGAGGCGTCCCTGGGGGACAGTTAATGACCACTACAGAAGTAGAAAACTTTCCAGGTTTTCCAGAGGGAATAACTGGCCCAGACTTGATGGATCGGTAATTGAATATTTTTGAGTTATCGTCTTCTTATTCCTTAAGAGGATCACTTTACTTCTGTGAAATGGCTGTAAATTTTTTTATATTACTTGCCAAGGAAACTTAAGTTACTTCAATGATCAGGATGCGAAATCAAGCTGAACGTTGGGGTGCAGAATTATTTCAAGAAGACGTTGAATTCCTTGATGTGAAAACCAATCCCTTTACAGTTCAAAGTAGTGAACGTAAGGTAAATATCTTTCTCTGTTGCCTCCAACTTATCTCTTCGGGTATCTTTGTGTTTAGTTTTTTTTTCTTTCACAATTTAATGTATTAAGTATACAATGTTTACCATATTCCTACTTGGATTTCGGGGATAATCATTGAGCTAACCTTAGTTAATATAGCCAAAATGTAGATGTAGTGTTTAAATATAGCAAAGATTAAATGTAGTGTTATGTAATCATAAATGTGGATTATTAATTAAGTTGGGGGTGAGTAGATAGTAGGCTTCCGGAAGACGATATATATAGCTGTGGCAATGTATATCATTACAATACGCTACCCAAAACAGTTATTTTTTAGTTAAAATTATAATTACCCGTTTTTTAAGGTGGTGCCAGTTTTAGCCTTTTGGATACGCATTTAGTAAACGAGTATCCCATTTTTCATGAGATGCTCCATCTGTAAATGCGTCTCTCAAAAAAATTCTTTCTGGGATAGCCATTTGCCAAATGCATGTCCCATATATGGAATACCCAGTTGTCATATGCATATCACATAAGCTAGAATTGTCAAAAAAATTGAAAATGGTAATTTTTTCTTTTTTTTTTAATTTAAAGGTTACAGTTGGCGTTTACCCTGGGATATGCGTATCACCAAGTAATTCATGATTCATGGTATTTTTGGATCAAAACTAGATAAAACAAAAATGTTTACTATTCAGATTCATATGCATTCATGTTTTGCAATACAGTCTAGTAATTCATGGTAAAAACCATCGGTTTGGGCAGCCTTAGAATCCTTGTTTGTTATTCTGTGTGAAGTGTGATATAGTTTTCATCTAGTTATGTGTGAGTGGTTCATATAAGATTTATAGTTTTCATCTAGTTATGTGTGAGTGGTTCATATAAGATACAAGATGTAGTTTTATTTAAGTAATGAAGAGAAGTCATGAGCGACCTGTTTAACCTATGGTTTTGTAGCTTTTGTAAAGATGCTTATCTGTCGGTTGTCAGGTGGGTCATATAAATTCCTGGAAAATTATATTAACCAAAAATCCTCCATAGTAATACCGCTACTTGAATTATTACATGATTTTTTACATCCCTTTTCAATTCTGTTGTTTTTCATATCTTAAGGTGAAGTGCCATAGCATTATATTTGCCACCGGAGCCACGGCAAGAAGGCTTAACTTACCTCGGGAAGAAGAGTTCTGGAGTCGAGGAATTAGTGCCTGTGCTATATGTGATGGCGCATCACCTTTATTTAAGGGACAAGTTCTTGCTGTGGTTGGAGGGGGTGATACAGCTACAGAGGAAGCATTATACCTGACTAAATATGCTCGCCATGTACATTTGCTTGTACGCAAGGACCAGTTAAGGGCTTCCAGAGCTATGCAAGATAGGTGGGTCAAAATCAGTTGGATTTCTGCTTTTTTATGTTTGTCAATATCAAATGTTGCACCACACTCTGCTTTGTTGATTGCTAAGATTGCATATTTTTTTTGTCTATTTAAAACATAATTCCACTTCTTATCCTTGGTTGTAGAATAAAAGTAATGAATAAGATGATAATATATGTTCTTGAACTACCTTACTAATCAGAAATTATGTAAGTTTCAACTTCCTGAATGTTTGTTTAACAGGTTGATTCTGGCGAATGTTTCAGAGTTTTCAACAATCCGAATATCACGGTGCACTTCAGTACGGAGACTGTGGACGTTGTTAGCAACACGAAAGGACAAATGTCTGGGATATTAGTTAGAAAAGCAGATACAGGTGAGGAATCAGTGCTGGAGGCGAAAGGCTTGTTTTACGGGATAGGGCATTCACCAAATAGCCAGTTGTTAGAAGGACAAGTTGATCTTGACGTGTCGGGGTATGTATTAGTTGAGGAGGGTACTGCCAAAACTTCTGTCGAAGGTGTATTTGCAGCTGGAGATGTGCAGGTATTTCTGCTATAAGTTTTCTGCTTTTTTTTTTGGTTTTCTGCAATATGCATTACTTTATAGGCTTGTCTGGCATACTATTTAATGCACAATAGATATGCACCAAAAGAACATGTTTTTCTTTCTCTTTCAACTTTTTCTTTTCATTTCCCTCTTTTATAATTCATTTGTTATTTTAGGACCCTTGTATATATACAATTCCAGAATTGACAGAAATTTTACATTCGTCACTTTTACGAATTTTGTATATTACTAAATTGTCCATTGCTCATGTCTTAAATTAATGTAAAAAACACAAAAGCAAAGAATTATATAAAGAACAAGTCCACCATAGGTCTTGCTCCCAAACAAATAAGTTTCTTGTAAGCCTTAGACTCTATTTTGATTTGGACTGCTAAATGGTGAAGTGTCTGGTTATATAAATAAAGGTAGGACTCTAACTCACACGCATACCCATGTCATGCCATGTCATATCCGACAGGGCTATGACAAAAAAAGTGTAAGGTTTGGGTAACAGAGGTTTAATGAAATCACTTGCATCTTGTTGCTAATATATTTTGGTTTGAACATCATTTGATTTGTTCAAGTACATGACTATAATTTGTAAATGATTTCCTTGTGCATTCTTTAGGATTACGAATGGAGGCAAGCCGTTACTGCAGCAGGTTCAGGATGTATTGCTGCTTTATCAGTGGAGAGATATCTTGCAAGCAATAATCTCCTTGTTGAATTCCACCAGGTACTTGACTTCTGGAACTCCTAATTCATATTTTCCACTGCAAGTTGTCACATATTTGGAAAAATTTCGAAAGCACCACTCAGTGTTCCTTAGAATCATAACGTCATCAAATGATGTCCCGCAAATGATCTAATCTTAAAGATAACTTTTAACGATACAAAATGCTGATCAATGTTCCTATAATTATCCTACTGAGAAAAGGATTTAGCTTATAGCCCCCAGTTTAGCTTTTCATGTGACGCAGAATTTTATCACCGAGTATAGAACGTCTTGGCATAAGCTAAAATGATAAGAGCAAATTGGTAAATGGGTAATTGTTTGCCCAATGTATTTTAGCATTGCAAGGTTAATTTTACTCATGTTCATTGGAAGTGTCCGTCAGTTATGGATACGTTTTGGTTTTATGCTGTACGAGTATAAGATATGGAAGTCCTCTTCGACTGCAAAACTTGTCTCATTGATTTCATGTTTACGTTCTATCAGCCACAAACTGAAGAGGTTAAGAAGGAACTCACGACTAGAGATGTACAGGAAGGTTTTGACATTTCACTTACAAAGCACAGGGGACAGGTATGTGTTCAACCTCTCCAATTACTTACAATCAATGTAAACATCTTATGTTTTATGGCTCATCAATCACCAAGTTATTATTATTATATTTTATGCTATTATCAATATATCTTTTTCTCTAATCCTGATTGTTTCTTGACCACAGTATGCTCTGAGAAAATTATACCATGAAAGTCCAAGGCTTATCTGTGTTCTATATACATCACCAACATGTGGTCCCTGTAGGACCTTGAAGCCAATTCTTAGCAAGGTGCAACTTAATTTCTGTTACTGTAACATGTCAGATTTGAGCATGATGATTTAAGGACGAGATTTTTGTGGCTAATGATTTATGTTTGTGACGCACTTATCTGAGATATGGGCTGTCTTATGTGGATTTTCATTTTCCTCCCTTATATGTTTTGAGGGTGGGTACTATTTTGTGGGCCATACAGAGATGTTTGGAATGGAAAACATCAAAAAAATGACCTTGCCTTCTGATACTTGGACCACATATTATTTATTTTAAAGAGACTAAACAGGGAGCCAAGAGTACGGCTGATGTTAAGTCTGTTATTCTTTGTAATTTGATGCTCAAATAGTTTTAAGCAAGCAACATATAGGTATCTTTCTGTTCTCGGTTTGTTGAGAGGCGAGCATTTTCTTAGTCTGGGTTTTGGCTGGGATTGGATGGGATACAGCATTATTTCCTGACGTCATAATAAAATAAATGTATAGATCATCCATTCATGCTTTTCTTTACCTATATGGCTATATGGCATTTTTAAGAATTTTTTCTTACGTAAACGTAAAATTTTTAAAAAAGGAATTTAGATATCATTAATGAATAAACAGCTGGTACCGCTACAATAACTTGTATCTAGTAGCACACATGAATACAGAAAGGCCGTATACTTCTTGTGTAGAACTGTAGATATCAAATCATTGTTACCTGTTATAAATGTGGCCCATATTTTGTGAAAAACAGGAGCTTTCAGTGAGAATTTTGATTTTTTTTTTATGCATGCTTTGTTTTTAGGTTTATATACAGATATAATAATCTCTACTACACAGGGAGATTAATGTGTGTGTGGGGTGGGGGTGTTTGATGCTCTGAAAATACAGGAAATGAGATTTTAATGAGAAGAGTAGGTCATGGGTTCTACTCCTCACAAGCCACAGCTAAAAGAAATAACAAGATATTTCCTCGTATAAGAAAGAATGAAATTAGACTGTGAAATTAAATTGCTTAAATTTCTATATTTTAAGTAGAAACTAAATGAAATTAAATAATGGCAGACACAAATTAATATAAAAATTAATAAAATAATTGAAAATGGCCCATGCATTGCATGGGTTTAAGCAAATATTTCTTTGTTTCATTAATGCTTATTACAAAAATTTCTTTATACAGAAATATTCAACGTGTATTGTTTAATTTTTACAGAAGTAATTAGAACAAGCTTGTTATTTTTGATTAATTTGTGGCTAGTATTTATGAGCTTCTTGTGAACTCTTTTCAATCTTCAGGTGATAGATGAGTATGATGAGAACGTACATTTTGTTGAGATTGATATTGAAGAAGATCAAGAAGTTGCTGAAGCAGCTGGTATTATGGGCACGCCATGCGTGCAATTTTTCAAGAATAAGGAAATGATCAGGTTGGTAACTTTTATCTTTATGCTTTTCTTCTAGGACAAGACATTAAATGTTTTTCGTCACAGCCAAAAACCAAATATATTATAAAGCACGGCCACAATTTCCAACCCCTCCGTAAGGAATGTAAGAACTCATCTAAAATAATAAAATAGTTAAACCTGCTAAGCTAAAATATATTAAGTGGTAATTAACTAGTGGGAACATAATGATAGTCATTTGACTCCTACTAATGAAACCTACTAATAATGGAAAATGAAACTAAGATAAACTTTAAAACTAAAAACTTAGTCTGCTAAATTTAAAATGCTAGTTGTGAGAACAGTCATCATAACAACGGTCATTTGGTTCAGCACACAAAACTTTGAAACTATTAGCTAGATAGCTGGAAATGAACATATATCCTTTAGAAATCAAATAAATTCTGTATAAGTGTATTACGGGTGGGATACACTGGGTATATTTAGTTTGGTTTATATAAAGTCTGCAATACAAGTTGCTAGAAACTACATAGCTGGAAATGAAACAGATAGCCTTTAGAAATCATATATATTCTGTGTAAGTGTATTACGGGTGGGATACACTGGGTATATTTAGTTTGGTTTATATAAAGTCTTCAATACAAGTCGCTACAAACGGGGAAGATACACGATAGTCTTGGCGCACCTCCCGCTACTCAATATTTGCTAACTTTGAAATTGAATCGCTGCCTAATTAGTAATTAGAAAACTTTGAAGATGAAGGGATATTTAAGAGGCCACTAAGAAGCTATACTTGTTCCAGTATCAATGAGAGTTTCATGAAATATAGAAATATGCATGCATGTTTATGTAATTCATTTCGTTGCACTTTATATATCACGACATTAAACGAACTCTCTTATGTTTTCCTTGAGCTTTCCATAACCAAGTACGAAGCAAATGGTCTGCAACTCGCCATATACAAATTCTATGGCCAGGAACTCACCATATACAAAACCTATTGTCGACTCATTGCATTGGTTATAATTAGGGTTCTAAAAATCTGTGTACATTAAAAATAAAAGTAGCGCAATTCAGTGTTACATCACATATAGCAATGCAACTCATTTAATAATATAATCCATACCTTGAATTAACAAATTACATGTATGTAAAATGAAATACGAGCGAGTAGAGTCAGTTTTAATACTTCCAATGAAGAAATGGCTGAGTTCTTACTGGTAAGAAGCGTGAGAGCTGTCTCAGTGGAAACGAGGCCATGCGTTGATCCAAAGGGTCACGGGTTCGAACCTCACCCGCCCCCTGCGTGTAGCCGTGTTGGAGAGACAGTGGAAGGTTTGACGAAGGTAACCGTGGATTACTGAGCGTATCGCTTAAGTGCCCGGCCACTGGGTCTTACCGCACGGTTAGCATGATTTACCTGCCGGTGTTGACCATGGGGCTGGTCGGCCGGTCCTGGGCAAAATAATCCCAGGCAGGCTAGCGTGTCCTGAAAATACACGTTTTGACGAAGTAGGCTGTGACCCCCAACTATAAATAGTTACAATACATTAGTTTTTTGTCAAACGCGTCTATTATCTTCTCATAATTGATAAGATTATTTTAGTAGCCTTCAGTTTGCGTGAAAGCTCCAGTACATGTTATATTGCTACATCTGTTCTTTATTTTGATACATCTAGTTTACAGCTACATGATTCAGATATGCAAACTTACAATTTTGCTTGACATACAGGACTGTATCAGGGGTCAAAATGAAGAGAGAGTACCGAGAGTTTATTGAATCAAATAAGTGAGTTTTCATTATATTTTTGTCCACCATAGGGGATGGAATGTCCAAGTCTTTGATTGGCTGATGCCATGAATTTTTTGTGATTCGATTTTGTTACTGTAGATCGGCTAGTTGAATAATGCCTTGTACTTTTATAGTATTGAGCAATAACTTCTCAATCATACATGTAAACTTTTCTTTCCTTTTTTGAGGGAATACATGTATCTGTGCAGTTTCAAACATTAGAAATTCAGGTATCTAATTTTATTCATTTTTTATTCTAAACTATGGTAAGTAATATACTGACTTGTCCTTCACTCAAGGGTGCCAAATGCCGACTTTCGATTGGAATATGTGAAACAAAAATCTATACTCCCTCTTAGGGCTGATTATTCGAATATAACCGAACCGAATTACCGAATACCGAAATAACCGAAATACCGAATAGCTTAAAAATCATAACCGAATCAAGAACCGAAATAATTTCGGTTATTTTACCGAACCGAATTAAATATTTCGGTTAAAACTGAATATCGAAATAAAAAACCGAATTAATATAAATATATATTTAATATATAAATATATGATATAAATATATATTTAATATATAAATATATGATAAAATATAATAATTTATATAATATAATAATATAATAATTTATATAGTAATTTATATATTTTATATATAAATAAAAATAAAAATTAATATTATTTTGTACATATATGATATAAATATATATAATAATTTTAATTTTTTAATATATTTTGGTTAATTCGGGTTTTTCGGTTAATTCGGTAAAAAAACCAAAAAAACCGAAAAACCGAAATACCCAAAAAACCATAACCGAATTATTTCGGTTCGGTTAATCGAACCGAATTATTTCGGTTCGGTATTCGGTTAACTGAACCGAATGCTCAGCCCTACTTCCTCTGTCCCATTCATTTTTACTCATTTACTATTTTGGGATGTCCCATCATTTCTACCCATTCCAAAAATAGTAAAGTTTTAATAATAAAATATACTATTACACCCACTAACTTTCCTCCACTATCTCAAATCTATAATATAAAATACTATTACACCCACCACTTTCCTCCACTATCTCAAATCTATTATTAAATATTGATAGGTCTCACCACTTTATCCACTTTTCATCTAATTCTACTCATTTTTCCGTGTCCAAAAGAAATGGGTATTATTCAATGGGACGGAGGGAGTACTATTATATAAAAGCTGAAATATTAAAAGTTTTTGTACCAGTTTTTTGGTACTTCGTGAATTTACTTATTTACCCTTCATTATAAAAAAAATAAAAACACTTAAAATATATAATAATAACATAATATAATTAATGGTAATTAGTCGATATATTACCTTTTATAAATACTTAAAAACATCAATCGTATCATATCTTTTCATTATTAATATTTCCTTTCGAATTAAAACACGTTACCTTTTTAATTTAAAACAAATATTACAATCATTAATATACCCGAAAATATCACACCATAATTTTCAATAAAAATATAACACCTAAAATAAATAATAACATAATTATAACAACATAATGTAATTAATGGTAATTAGTCGAACCTTTTATAAATACCTAAAAAGATCAATCGTATCATATCTTTCAATCATTAATATTTTCTTTTTAATTAAAATACGTTACCTTTTTAATTTACAACAAATTTGTCCAATGTGGTTCTATAACTAATTTAAGTTACCCACTTTCGGCGCTTTATCAAAATAGCAAAAGGACTATAAAATCTGTAAATCGAATTAAAATGTAGAAGATGGTGCTGTTTGAAACCAATGCAATTGTAGTTGCTAGTAAGAGAATTTTCACCGACAATCCAGTGCCATAAGCGAAACCATGTATATTATTTGCTTATACAGTTAAACCAAGAAGAGAAGATTGTGCTTAGCTTGACAGAAAATTTAGTCGTTTTGATCCGCTTGGAATGATTATTTGGAGATTCAAACATTTTGAAAGTCATCATATTGGACAAGTAATAATCAAAGGGAAGATGTATGAAAATTTAATTTCAAATGGGAGATTATATATATAAGTACGTAAAATTATTGAATACTGACATGAGAGTATAATGATGTGAGAAAAGTAATAATATGCATTGTAGTCCATTTGTAATAGAGAATAATGTTCCTGAGGTTACAACTTACATGATATAATCCTTATAAAATAACTGGTCCCGCAGAGGTAATTTTGTAATAACTTAACATGGTCTTCTGTATTTACAAAAATAATCTTACTTTTGTATTGATTTTTTAATTAACTCAGGAAACTTACCTGAGGTAACCTCAGGAAAAGTAAGCCCTTTGTAAAAATATGAAACCCAAAAAAAAATAACATTGGAACAATAATAAGCTAGATACAGTAAAATTTCTATAAACTAATATCGTTGAGATCGACTAATTTTATTAATTTAAAGTGATTATTAATTAATCAAGGTTTATTTAATACTTTTATTTTTATGTTGGGATCAAAAATTCACATTGAAAATAATAATTTATTATGCTATCGAATAGTATTAATTTAACTGTAGTTTGTTGGGAAGTTATGCGAGAGCAGATTTTGGTTTGCGTATTTGGTTAAAAAGCATTCAACAATACAATAGCATTCAAGGTTTTCTTAGTTGAAAAATAAGGAGCTTATCTATACTATACTATATTATAATAAGTAAAAACGGGTATAATTTGTAGTTGGTTATCCCTTTTTTGGTTATCCTCATTTTTGGTTATCCCTCATTTATCACCGTTAGATCAGCAACTCAAATAGATCATGACCGTTAGATATAATAATACTAAAAGTTGTTATATGCAGAGGTTCAAGGTTCGATTCCCGCCAATAACATATTAATTTATATTTAATACTAAAAATTATTATATATATATATATATATATATATATATATAAAGATGTAAGGTTCGAATCAATAACATATTTAAATTAATATTTATAATATTATATTATATTATAAATAACTTATAAAAAATTAAAAGTAACACGTGCTTTGCACGGGCTATAAGCTATATACTATAATAAGCAAAAGGGGTATAATTTGAAGTTGGTTATCCCCTTTTTTGGTTATCCTTTTTTTGATTAACCCCTCTTTTTGGTTATCCTTTTTTTTTTGTTATTCCACTATTAAAAGGGAATTTAAAAAGAAAAAAAAAATAAAAAAACAAAACATATATGAACGTACTTTTGTTAGTAGTTTCGTATACTAATTCAATGACTGTCACTCGCTAGATAAGATCATAAGATACGTGTGTTAGTATACGGAAGGTTCCAAAATTTATGATTATAATATATCCTAATTAAATTGAATCCAAATCGAATGCAATAAAAATTGATCCAAATGGGATTGATATCAATATATATTAAATTAGATTGTATTGTTATTAAACTAAAATAAAAAAATTACAAATAAAAATTTAACATTATATTATATCCTTATTATATCCTACGAGTATTATCATAGGTTAAGCGTCCGATTCCTAAAACTAAAACAACATATATTTTATAAATTTTATATTATACTATAATAAGGAAAAGGGGTATAATTTGTAGTTGGTTATCCCCTCTTTTTTCTTATCCTTTTTTTGGTTAACCCCTCTTTTTGATTATCCTTTTTTTTTTGTTATTCCACTATTAAAAAGAATTTAAAAAGAAAAAAAACAAAACAAAAAAAACAAAACATATATGAACGTACTTTTGTTAGTAGTTTCGTATACTAATTCAAAGACTGTCACTCACTAGATAAGATCATAAGATACGTGTGTTACTACATGGAAGGTTCCAAAATTTATGATTATAATATATCGTAATTAAATTGAATCCAAATTGAATGCAATAAAAATTGATCCAAATGGGATTGATATCAATATATATTAAATTAGATTATATTGTTATTAAACTAAAATAAAAAAATTACAAATAAAAATTTAACATTATATTATATCCTTATTATATCCTACGAGTATTATCATAGGTTAAGCGTTCGACTCCTAAAACAACATATATTTTATAAATTTTATACTATACTATAATAAGCAAAAGGAGTATAATTTGTAGCTGGTTATCCCCTCTTTTTGGTTATCCTTTTTTTGGTTAACCCCTCTTTTTGGTTATCCTTTTTTTTGTTATTCCACTATTAAAAAAAATTTTAAAAAAAAATAAAAAAACAAAACATATATGAACGTACTTTTGTTAGTAGTTTCGTATACTAATTCAATGACTGTCACTCGCTAGATAAGATCATAAGATACGTGTGTTACTATACGGAAGGTTCCAAAATTTATGATTATAATATATCCTAATTAAATTGAATCCAAATCGAATGCAATAAAAATTGATCCAAATGGGATTGATATCAATATATATTAAATTAGATTGTATTGTTATTAAACTAAAATAAAAAAATTACAAATAAAAATTTAACGTTATATTATATCCTTATTATATCCTACGAGTATTATCATAGGTTAAGCGTCCGATTCCTAAAACTAAAACAACATATATTTTATAAATTTTATATTATACTATAATAAGGAAAAGGGGTATAATTTGTAGTTGGTTATCCCCTCTTTTTTCTTATCCTTTTTTTGGTTAACCCCTCTTTTTGATTATCCTTTTTTTTTTGTTATTCCACTATTAAAAAGAATTTAAAAAGAAAAAAAACAAAACAAAAAAAACAAAACATATATGAACGTACTTTTGTTAGTAGTTTCGTATACTAATTCAATGACTGTCACTCACTAGATAAGATCATAAGATACGTGTGTTACTACATGGAAGGTTCCAAAATTTATGATTATAATATATCGTAATTAAATTGAATCCAAATTGAATGCAATAAAAATTGATCCAAATGGGATTGATATCAATATATATTAAATTAGATTATATTGTTATTAAACTAAAATAAAAAAATTACAAATAAAAATTTAACATTATATTATATCCTTATTATATCCTACGAGTATTATCATAGGTTAAGCGTTCGACTCCTAAAACAACATATATTTTATAAATTTTATACTCTACTATAATAAGCAAAAGGAGTATAATTTGTAGCTGGTTATCCCCTCTTTTTGGTTATCCTTTTTTTGGTTAACCCCTCTTTTTGGTTATCCTTTTTTTTGTTATTCCACTATTAAAAAAAATTTAAAAAAAAAATAAAAAAACAAAACATATATGAACGTACTTTTGTTAGTAGTTTCGTATACTAATTCACTCGCTAGATAAGATCATAAGATACGTGTGTTACTACATGGAAGGTTCCAAAATTTATGATTATAATATATCGTAATTAAATTGAATCCAAATCGAATGCAATAAAAATTGATCCAAATGGGATTGATATCAATATATATTAAATTAGATTGTATTGTTATTAAACTAAAATAAAAAAATTACAAATAAAAATTTAACATTATATTATATCCTTATTATATCCTACGAGTATTATCATAGGTTAAGCGTCCGACTCCTAAAACAACATATATTTTATAAATGGGTGCCCTTCCACAACCATGGATGGTTAGAATTTAAAATCCAACCACCAAATCTTATCCGTTAAAAACAAAAATATACGGTAGGGATTTAATGCCCCCGCAATAATTCATTGCGGGTACTGCATTGTTACATTGCGGGCAGATTCATCAGCAATGACACATTGCGGGTTCCCAAATTTACTTTTTTGCCCTTATCTTTAACCCCAAAACAGATTGACCGACCTAATTTACAACACTTTAGCACAAAACAAAGACACACTGCTCGACTTCGTATCAAAATTCACAGTCGACTCAAACTCACATTGCGATTTTTTCGACAATTTGGTAGCGTTCTCAACTATTTGAAGCCGATTTCCTCGTCCTCGACTCCGCCTTCTTCTACTTCACTACTGGTATTTTACTTCTCTTATTATTCTTCTTGGGTTATATAATTTACAAAAATGTATATACACACTGGTATATATACACACACACACACACTCTACTACCAAATTCAAATTAGGGTTTAAATTCTCTAACTAATTCCCATTTTGTGATTATTCGAATTTTGTTGTGAATTTATCAAATTTCTGGAAATCTATTCAGAATATTGTCGATTTATGGTGGATTTATTTGAATTTTGTAAACTAAGACTGGGGGTTCGAATTTTGTGAATTTTTCCTAATTTTGTTCAAATTTTGATGTGAGCTTCTTTATTGTGTGTGGATTGTAATTGTGGTAGACCTTTGTTTCTTAAATGTAGTTGTGTTGCTAACTTCCCATTAATTTTCACTGCCTTATACGTGTTGTCTGTATTGAATCAAATCTTCAAATGAGTAGCTTCGTCTTCTCTCAGGTAGTGAGTGCAGTAAATTGTGCTATAAGGGGTTGGATCAATGTAGACAGTGACATTATTGCTTGTGAAGATTGTGGATCTCGTCTCCTATTTTCTACTCCGTCATCTTGGACACAGCACCAAGGCAAGTCGTTTTTTAACTTTAATAGTATTGCTATTCTTAGAGGTCTGCAGTTCCATGTTACACATTTAAAAAAACCACTGGCAATTAGCAGTCCAGACTATGTAGTTTCTGGTGAAGAGGGATTCAGGATTCTAGCTCAATCTTTAAATTTAAATTCCTATATAAAGAGCATAAGAAAGTGGTTTATACTCCTCTCCCTGCATAATTTTGTTGCTAACAGGTAGTAAGGCATAACAAAATGAAAAATCTGATCTACATAGATCAAATAAAGACGTAAAGAAGAGATTCATGAGGAACTAAAGATAATTCCTGGCTAAGTGTATTAACAACTATGCCTTTTGTGTGGACCAATGATCTGCCAAGTTGATGCAGGGAAATCGGTTGTTGCAGTCACATTTTAACTTAGCATCTTTCTATGTTTAGGGAAATTGTTAATCTCTCTATCTCTTGAACTTCAATATTTTGGTCTAATTTGTTTTTTGTGCAATGGTAAATATTGTGTTAACTACTTGATGCATAACAGGATCACCTAAATTATGCTGGCTCATTGCGCACAGTGTATAGTCAATTGCACCTTGAAGAAAGTTTTTCTTTATACCTATTTGTGGATCTATCTTTCAAAATGCATAGATATAAGATAATTTTGTCAAATATTCTTATATATGGTTCATCTTTTGTTCCCTTATTCATATAATCAGGTTAGTTTTTAGCTAACCTACTTTATATGCATATTAAAAATGATTTATTAATTGGAATTTATCATTTATTAATCCAAATTAGGCTTACTTTCCCTAATTTTTATTTAATTTCCTTAATTAGGCTAAATCTCTCATAAATAGATTAAAAATGAATTATTAATTGGATTTTATCATTTATTAATCCAAATTAGGCTTACTTTCCCTAATTTTGATTTAATTTCCCTAATTAGGCTAAATCTCTCTTAAATAGATTAAAAATGATTTTTTAATTCAAATTTATCATTTATTAATCCAAAATAGGCTTAATTCCCCTAATTTAGGCTAAATCTCTCATAAATAGATTAAAAATGACTTGTTAATTCAAATTTATCATTTATAATCCAAAATAGGCCTAATTTATTACTTGATTTTCTTTTTTAATCTATAATTTGGTAATTGCAGGTTAAATTACGTATGTTCAAATATTCAGTGTGCCTAATTTTTTATTTTGAATCGTTGCAGATATTATGGATATGCAGTGTGGTCCTCTTGATCGATCGCTCCTGGTTCAGCAGGACGAGCATATCAGCACTTTGATATGGGAGGGAGGTGATAGGGAGAAGTTGGATGTGAGGCAGTATACTACACTGCAGGGTGTGTGGGAGTTACAGGCAGACCAGCGTGCCCTTTTGCGTACTTGGGGATTTGGGGTGTTTACTAATCCCCGCTCAGTACCTCAGAATGACATTACCCTGATCAAAGCATTGGTGGAGCGGTGGAGATCGGAAACTAATTCATTTCACTTCAGTTTTGGTGAGATGACTATTACACTCGAGGATGTGTACATGATCATGGGGCTGCCGATCAGTGGGCGTGCTTTGACCCATACTGAGCTATCTGATCCGATTGGCTACTGGAAGAAAGAATGGCAGGATCTTCGGTTGCACAGTGCTCAGAAGCGCAAGGCCATGTATGGAAACGGCGGGGTAAAACTTTGTGAATTGCGGGATAGATATAAGGTGAGGTGTAAGAGATCGAAGCGTCCAGAATGGGTTGCTCAGGATCCTGTAGTGTATACCAGGGGATATCTATTGTATATTATTGGGGCCGTACTATTTCCTACTTCCAACCGGAATGTTGTACATCCCCGATACATACAGTTTTTGCAGCAGCCGGATCAGATTATTGATTATGCTTGGGGCGCTGCAGTTCTTGCACATTTATATAGAGCCCTGTCTAAATCTGTGAAGAAGTCTTCCACCTCTTTCAACGGGTGCGCAATGCTTCTTCAGTTGTGGGCGTGGGAGAGATTGAATCCGGGGCGTCCAGAGATTGCACCACGCCAGCAGCTTCGGTGGCCGAGAGCATTAGCTTGGGCTGAGCCGGTGAAGCGGAGGAGGGTTAACCCCCACCACCATACTGGTAGTTATAGGGGAGATTTTGACAGCTCTATGCCGCACTGGGTCACATGGCAGCCATACGCCAGGTGAATACTTGATATTTTAGTCTTACTACTTGCATTTTAGTATCAGTGTTTGCATTCCAGTCTTTACTTGTTTACCACTTGCATTTTAATTTTAGTATCGTTGATTGCATTCTAATTTTATATGTAATATTTAAACAGATTTTACGCGAGGGCTGATGCTGATGAGGATGCTGACATGATGGTGGCCCGTCATATGGCTCTTGGGCGTATACCCTTGGTGTCATTTGAGTTTATTGAGTACCAGATGCCGGACAGGGTACTCAGGCAGTTCGGTATGTTGCAGCATATACCGCAGGAGCCGCTTGACCATACATTTTTGCGGACTGAGAGGCAAACTCAATACCAGCGGGATGCACATATGGTTACTTACCGGAGCTATTTGGATGAGTGGGCTAGTTATGTGGAGAGCGGTATGCCCATCACCGGGGAGGGCGAGTATGTACCCATTCAGGATTACTTGGATTGGTATAGGCGTGTCAGTAAACTCAGGATTGCTCCTTGTGTGGTTCGTACGGACAATAAGATTACACCCCGAGATTGGTTCCCGCAGCAGTCCGCCATTGATGCAGTATGTTCTTAATACTGTTGTTGAATAATTGCATTTTAGCTATAATAATTTCATTTTAGACCTTATAACTGCATTTTAGCAATGATAATAGCGTATTTGTCCTAATAATTGCATTAATGATATTTGTAGTTGGAGAGTGCTATGAGGTTGATACACCAGGTCCACTTGCACAAACCTGCTAAGTGGTTCTATGAGTCTCTTCCTGATTTCCTATACTCGTATGATCGAGTCAACACAGAGTGGAGGGGTGCTGATTTTAGTCGACCCTCTTTTTTTGGAGAGGAGGATATAAAGAGACCCTCTACCTTTGGAGACGAGGATACACCTATTGTAGACCCTCTTATTCTAGATCCCCATGCTCGTGAGATGGATGTTGATCCATCTGCCCCTAGTGTTACTCAGAAAAGTCCCCTTGAGGTAGTAATCTTTTCTTCTATCGATTTAATGTCTTGCTATTAAACATATTACTGATTGTTGTAATGTAATTGATAGGTTGAGACTAGTGCTCCTGATGCACTGCAGGACCCTCCACTCAGTGTCCCCCTTGAGCATCCTCTTGAGGTAGTAATCCTTTCTTCTATCGATTTAATGTCTTGCTATTGAACATATTACTGATTGTTGTAATGTACTGATAGGTTGAGACTAGTGCTCCTGATGCACTGCAGGACACTCCGACCAAAGATTCCCTAAAGCGTCCTCTTGAGGTAGTAATCTTTTCTTCTATCGATTTAATGTCTTGCTATTGAACATATTACTGATTGTTGTAATGTACTGATAGGTTGAGACTAGTGCTCCTGATGCACTGCAGGACACTCCTACCAAAGATTCCCTAAAGCGTCCTCTTGAGGTAGTAATCTTTTCTTCTATCGATTTAATGTCTTGCTATTGAACATATTACTGATTGTTGTAATGTACTGATAGGTTGAGACTAGTGCTCCTGATGCACTGCAGGACACTCCGGCCACGGATTCCATTAAGCGTCCACGTCAGGTATTAAACAATCTTTGAACATATTACCGATTGGTGTATTAAACAAGTGTTTGATTTATGTATTGACACCTAATTGTAGGATGAGACTGCTTCACCTTTTATGGGTACCACTTACCGATCTTTTGCTTTTACACCCATTCCACTAAAGGTATTGACTTCTAATCAATTCTTTGTAACGCTTCCCTTTATTATTATTTATCATTCGATGTAAATATCTAATGTAATTGCAGGCTTCTACTAGTGATGAAACTCCTTCAACGGAACGAGGCGTACGTCCATTTGTGGGTATTGGTAGTGGCTCCGTACCAACCAATTTAAAGGATGCATTTGATGTATGAATCCTCTACCATCCTATCTTTCATGTACACCTATATGTTTATCTATGTTGTGATATGTATCTCGTTTTTTTCAGATGGACACAACCACTGATAAGATGAAGGATGAACGAGATCGGGGTGGTCCTAGTAACAAGGGTGACTTGACTCGGCCACTGAAAAATCGAAAAATTAGGTGGCTATTTCGTCATTGGTGGACTAACGATGGTGAGTTCATTTGGTGGACACACTCGCAAAAGGGTGTGACCATGTCCCTAATAAAGGAAAAACTGTTGACCTTAAAACCGGGGTTCTGGTTGGAGGATTCTGTTGTGGACGCTTATGTGGAGCTATTGAAAATTAGAGAGCAGAATCTCTGGAAATCGGAAACCCTTAGGCCTCCGGCGAGAAGGTTTTACTTTGCTTTTAGTTGGTGGATGCTTATCGCTGAACGATTTATTACTAATTTGAAGGTATCAATCATTACCTAAATATTCTTGCATTTGTTTAGTATTTACATGCATACATAGAAGAATGGTATATATTGACATAGAAGAATAGGCATACCATTCGTTTGCAAAGATCGTCAATCTTTCCTTGGAGAGACAGATATCGGCTGACTTGTTTATTTAGAAAAGGAATCAGCATATGGACTCCCTTTGTCCTCAGTTGTCCACTGTCCTTGTCTCCTCTGTCTTCATGATTTTTTACCTTTCCTGTAGATCTCTCAAACATGAGCAATCCCTGTATAGTAAACAACCACAAATAGTAAGCAACCAGTCATACTATTCAAGCAAAGAAAATTTCCTGACATTTGTCATTTGAATTGTAGTGATACTGTGTTTATAGTTTCAGATAATGAAACAGTGTGGTTTTATATTAACGGAAGTATAATAAAGTTCAAGAGTTTTAAGATGTTACCAAGCCTTCTTGCCAGCCCATGTTCCGAAGCATCCTGTTGCCAACAGTATGTTACCAAGCTTTCTCAGTTCTTGCTGAACTTATATATTTCCTCGTATAAGATTATAAAAATAGTAGAGACATAATTCACTTACACTTAATTGTTAAGGTATTCATAATGATAGCTGTAAACCTGTTAACAAAATTGTTACTCATCAGTAGAGAAGTAACACACATATATTGATACATGTATAGAGTGGGATCGAGAGGTTCAGTGAATTGAGTATATAATTCTTTTTATGGCGAAGAAAACAGGCACAACATTTATATTTAGTAATATGAAGTACAACATATAGATAAACATTGTTCTCATATCTGACTACAGCCAACGATGAAAATAAACATGATCAAGATGACTTTTGATGTCACTAAAAGATTAGTTTCAGATTACTTTTTTATTTGTATATCATGAAGTTCATATCCTGAGAAGTGAAGAGGCATCCACATCTCTTAATAGCTGAAATATTTAATGTCTAAGTTCCCTCCCATATGGTTCTTGTTTAAGTTAGCTGATGTAATATTGCCTAAATTTCTCGGTATTCTAGATGCGGCAGAAGTTTTCTCTAATATCTTTCAAGAAGTTTTCTCTAGCATTCTTTTTTTAGCTCGGGATAAGTTGCAAATCTTACCAAACAGAATTCCAGTATATTCTTAGACTAGCTATTGACTGAGTGTCCTTTTTATCTATAGAAGTCGAGCAGCTTCTTGGACTAGCCATTGACTGACTGTCCGCTTTTGTTATAATTTTGTAACAGAAATTATATATAAGTACTAGATCAGTTGTTAAGCAGATAAAATGATATGTATATATAGATGCATGATGCGTAAAGTAAACAGGGAACTCAAGTAATACTTTCGTTCTAAACTAAACACTACTAGATCAGATTTATCAAAAAAGAAGTACTAGATCAGATTATCAGAATTTACATGGTTTACTGTTGACTGTTGAGGATCTGTGACTGACATGATAATAAGTGATGCAAGAACATGGAAACTGGTTTACTGAAATTTTGAAACTGAAAGAATTTGGCATGTGATTGTCTGGAAAAAAAATTATAAATGACACCAGCTATTTCAGATTACATTGGTTTACTGTCTTATATATCTTAATTATGTGCCCTACTTAAGGCTGTCATACATCTTAATTAAATGCATTTTAACGTGTTTAATTATAGCATTGTTTAGTTTTTTAATCTTTAATTTTGCAGACGCCACCAAAAGAGCTTATCGGAGATCAAAAGAAAGCAATGGAAAATTTCATTAAAACTTATCAGAAACAATTTTGTGGACCAAATCTACAAGATTGTGACGCTGCTTTTTTCCCCGTGTGCCATAACCACCATTGGATACTCTTTGTCGCAAACATCAACAAAGGGAAAGTGTTGTTGATTGATCCTCTACGGGATGAGTCGTCTGTCGCAGGAAAAGAAATTTACCCCTTTCAATATTATCTCATGGTAACCTCTTTTATTCAAGTCTTTTAATATCTGAATATATGGTTGTGTGGTTACCAATTATTTGAATATCTTGCAGGAAAAATTTCTCCCGTTCATGCTTCACAAGTTGAACCCAGAGCGATATCCTGAAAGGTATATGAGGATTAAGGAAGTTATGGATCGACCCAAACAAAATGGTGCTATCGATTGTGGCGTGTATGCTTGCAAATATATGGATGCCATTTGCAATGGAATATCGTTGAAAGATGCACATTGGGATCCCAAAAAAGATGTCATGACCTTTAGGTATCGCATTGCACATGAGCTTCGGATTGGGGAAGCACGACTTATTAGTGACTGGGGGATTCGACAAAGGAATCTGGGCTTTTAGTCTCGTTTTTTTATCAAAGTTAAATTTGTAGGATTTTTAGAAGTTGTAAATTAACGGACCTTTTGTAATATTTTATTGCTTTTATGATATTTGTAATACTTTGGGTTATTGATTTTGATTTGAAGTTTAAGTTTGATTTTTTAGAAATTTAGTGTATTTGAAGTAGTTAATTTGAAAGCTTTTGACAGGTTTTTTAGAGTTAATTTGAAAAGCTTTTGACAGGTTTTATGTTGGTGGCAGTTTCTGCCTAGCAGGGTTAAAACAGCCTGAGTGCTAAAATTTAAAAATTCCCACCGCAATGTTTCATTGAGGGGGCTGCAATGAAGCATTGCGGTGGCCGCTATGATTCATTGCGGTGGCAGTTTAAGAGGTGATTGTTGAATAGGTAACCTCGTCCATAAATCTTACATAATGTTCATAAATTAGATAAGAACAGATGGTAGGTACAAAATTATTCAGAGACAAAATTTGGTAACAAATATTTTGCAAGAAACATTGCAATTAAATGTTTTGTAAGTCGAGTCGAAGGTAACCACGTCTCCAAAATTATTGTAAGCAAGAAGTGAACGAGAATCAACCCACACCAAACCCCTAACACGACTCTCCTCGTCCACATCAACTCGATAAAAAAAAATTCTACTACAAGTTTCTTTCAATTCTCCTAGCAAAGCCAAACCACACTCCGCATCACCGGAATCGAACATTTAACTAAGATTAGAAGTATTACAATCAAATCTTTTGGACTACAATTTCTATTACAACTAATAGAAACTAGCCAATATCTTCATAACCATCGGTCTCATCACCATCTTCTTCTTATTCATTTTCTTCACATTCTTCTTCTTCTTAAATAGGTATTCGTATTAGCATCACAATAAACCAGACACATAACCAAATCATCACCTTATACAAAAAGCTCTGACACCATTGGAGTTCTTCGAGGCAGTAATTCACAGCGGTAACAAGGATAATTATAAAAAAAATCGAAATCCAAAACCATGGATCCATGTATCTATATATTAAGAGTTTTTTTTACCAAATTTTGAAAATGAAAGTTAAAAGGGAGAGGAATTTTGGTGAAGTGGATGTAGGGATAAAGATGAAATTTGGTAAGAGCTGTTAGGTTTTCTTCAAAGCATAAACCCTAAAAAATACATCTTAATGTATTTATAGGGAGAGATAGAGATGGGCTTAACCCATGGGCTTAATTTAACAAATCTGATTGGGCTTAATTTAACAAATCTGATTGGGCTTACATTAAAACATTTCTAATAACCCAATCTCATTTAGTTTTATTATTAAACTCGAATTAAATAAGATAAAATAGAAAAATATTAAATTCCAATTAAATTAAATTAAAAATAGAAAAATATTAAATTCGAATTAAATTAAATTTGAATTTTGGTTTAGTTTGTTTAAAACAGTTTTTCTTGGGCTAGAGTAATCTGAGATGGGTGACCCCCTGGGAAGTTTTTTTTTTCCCCAAATTTTTTTTTAAAGCTTGCTAGGAAAAATATGTAATAATTTTTTTCAAAATGTAAATTATTTTTTCCTGGGATATTTGGATTAAATTATAGTTTAAATTTTTTCACGTGTTTCAAATTGAAATTTCATAAAAAATATAAATTAATCGTTTTTTTTCGAATTTTAGCCTAATCGTTTTTTCCCAAATTTTGACTAAAATTGAAAAAATAAATTTTTCCAATTTTCTGGAAGTTTATATTAAATTTCACGAATAAAATTTAATTTTAAGCTTTTTTTCGATTTTTAAATGCAAGATTTGTAAATAAATATTTTAAAATATTGTTACTAGAAAAATTATTAAAATATGAGTGGAATTCGTTTCTCATATATATTAGAATGGTTAAGAGATTCAACAGATGTGGCATTCCTGGCCGAGAGTGTTGGTGCAAAACAAAACTTCGTAGTTAAGCGTGCTTGGGCTAGAGTAATCTGAGATGGGTGACCCCCTGGGAAGTTTTTTTTTTTCCCCAAATTTTTTTTTAAAGCTTGCTAGGAAAAATATGTAATAATTTTTTTCAAAATGTAAATTATTTTTTCCTGGGATATTTGGATTAAATTATAGTTTAAATTTTTTCACGTGTTTCAAATTGAAATTTCATAAAAAATATAAATTAATCGTTTTTTTTCGAATTTTAGCCTAATCGTTTTTTTCCAAATTTTGACTAAAATTGAAACAATAAATTTTTCCAATTTTCTGGAAGTTTATATTAAATTTCACGAATAAAATTTAATTTTAAGCTTTTTTTCGATTTTTAAATGCAAGATTTGTAAATAAATATTTTAAAATATTGTTACTAGAAAAATTATTAAAATATGAGTGGAATTCGTTTCTCATATATATTACAATGGTTAAGAGATTCAACAGATGTGGCATTCCTGGCCGGGAGTGTTGGTGCAAAACAAAACTTCGTAGTTAAGCGTGCTTGGGCTAGAGTAATCTGAGATGGGTGACCCCCTGGGAAGTTTTTTTTTTCCCCAAATTTTTTTTTAAAGCTTGCTAGGAAAAATATGTAATAATTTTTTTCAAAATGTAAATTATTTTTTCCTGGGATATTTGGATTAAATTATAGTTTAAATTTTTTCACTTGTTTCAAATTGAAATTTCATAAAAAATATAAATTAATCGTTTTTTTTCGAATTTTAGCCTAATCGTTTTTTTTCCAAATTTTGACTAAAATTGAAAAAATAAATTTTTCCAATTTTCTGGAAGTTTATATTAAATTTCACGAATAAAATTTAATTTTAAGCTTTTTTTCGATTTTTAAATGCAAGATTTGTAAATAAATATTTTAAAATATTGTTACTAGAAAAATTATTAAAATATGAGTGGAATTCGTTTCTCATATATATTAGAATGGTTAAGAGATTCAACAGATGTGGCATTCCTGGCCGAGAGTGTTGGTGCAAAACAAAACTTCGTAGTTAAGCGTGCTTGGGCTAGAGTAATCTGAGATGGGTGACCCCCTGGGAAGTTTTTTTTTTCCCCAAATTTTTTTTTAAAGCTTGCTAGGAAAAATATGTAATAATTTTTTTCAAAATGTAAATTATTTTTTCCTGGGATATTTGGATTAAATTATAGTTTAAATTTTTTCACGTGTTTCAAATTGAAATTTCATAAAAAACATAAATTAATCGTTTTTTTTCGAATTTTAGCCTAATCGTTTTTTTTCCAAATTTTGACTAAAATTGAAACAATAAATTTTTCCAATTTTCTGGAAGTTTATATTAAATTTCACGAATAAAATTTAATTTTAAGCTTTTTTTCGATTTTTAAATGCAAGATTTGTAAATAAATATTTTAAAATATTGTTACTAGAAAAATTATTAAAATATGAGTGGAATTCGTTTCTCATATATATTACAATGGTTAAGAGATTCAACAGATGTGGCATTCCTGGCCGGGAGTGTTGGTGCAAAACAAAACTTCGTAGTTAAGCGTGCTTGGGCTAGAGTAATCTGAGATGGGTGACCCCCTGGGAAGTTTTTTTTTTCCCCAAATTTTTTTTTAAAGCTTGCTAGGAAAAATATGTAATAATTTTTTTCAAAATGTAAATTATTTTTTCCTGGGATATTTGGATTAAATTATAGTTTAAATTTTTTTACGTGTTTCAAATTGAAATTTCATAAAAAACATAAATTAATCGTTTTTTTTCGAATTTTAGCCTAATCGTTTTTTTCCAAATTTTGACTAAAATTGAAAAAATAAATTTTTCCAATTTTCTGGAAGTTTATATTAAATTTCACGAATAAAATTTAATTTTAAGCTTTTTTTCGATTTTTAAATGCAAGATTTGTAAATAAATATTTTAAAATATTGTTACTAGAAAAATTATTAAAATATGAGTGGAATTCGTTTCTCATATATATTAGAATGGTTAAGAGATTCAACAGATGTGGCATTCCTGGCCGGGAGTGTTGGTGCAAAACAAAACTTCGTAGTTAAGCGTGCTTGGGCTAGAGTAATCTGAGATGGGTGACCCCCTGGGAAGTTTTTTGGCCACCGCAATGTTTCAATGAGGTGGGTAGAAAATAGAACATTGAGGTGGGTAGAAAATAGACAGAAGCTTTAGCTGGAACAGAGGAAATACAGAGGAGGCGTCTGGCCACCGCAATGTTTCAATGCAGCCACCTCAATGTTTCATTGAGGTGGGTAGAAAATAGACAGAAACTTAGCTGAACAGTGTGACACCGCAATGTTTCAATGCAGGCACCTCAATGTTTCATTGAGGTGGGTAGAAAATAGACAGAAGCTTTGGCTGGAACAGAGGAAATACAGAGGAGGCGTCTGGCCACCGCAATGTGTCATTGCAGCCACCGCAATGTTTCATTGAGGTGTGTTGGAAACAGACAGAAACTTTAGCTGGAACAGTTTTCCACCGCAATGTTTCAATGCAGCCACCTCAATGTTTCATTGAGGTGGGTAGAAAATAGAAAGAAGCTCCAGGCCCCTTCCCCTGTTTTTTTTTGTTTTATATTTACTTCGAATTAACATTTTTTTTTTCTTAAATCATAATTTTCAATTTTTTCTTAACGAATAATAATCATCTTTTTCATTTTTTTTCATAATGTATTGCATAATAAATTGAATATCATATAATAAATTCAATTTCACATAATAAATTAAATATCACACAATAAATTGAAAATTTAATTCAAATATCAATACATTCATTGAAGAGGAGGATTAGGACAATTCCTTCTATCATGCTTTGCTCCCTCTTGCCCACATTTTCCGCACTTTCGTGGCTTGGCCTTTGAACTTGAAGTTTCAACACCACTTTTATATCTTTCCGATTTCTTTCGTCCCTTAGTTTGTGACATTGGAGGATCGAATATCGGATCATGTTGGTAATCATCTTGGTGAAATGACTCATTCTTTTGCTCGTTACGTTCCTCTTCTTGAAATTTGTTTTTCACGTTATATTTCTCTCTCTCAATCACCTTCATCAAGTAATTGAATCGTGGGACGGAACAACTAGCTATGGCACCCAAGTTTTGAAAAGATTTGCACAATGCACTATACCTTGACGATTGTGATGCACCAACATTGGCAAGAACGGGAGGGGTATACGGTAGAGGTCCGGCAATTTTATTGCCATCCATTGTCCACCTAGGCATGATGTAGAGGTCCGGTATTTTGAGTTTTTGCTTCTTGTCTAGGTACCGGATCATGTGTTTACAAATCATCCCGGAATGTTCAAAATTATTACAATTACATTCTAGCTTTCCGTCAAAGTGAGCCGTTAAAAGGTAACTTCTTCTACGATTCTCCGGAACCGTACACTTCTCAACCAAGTACAATTTAAACAAATAAGTTTCACCTTGGCTAGCCCTCGTCACTTGGTATGATGTGCTTTTCAAAAGCTCCTTTTGAAAACGCTTAAACATTTCTTTCGTGTAAATCTCGGATGCATTAATTTCCAAGGGCGAATGCAACACTAGTTTCCTATCCCATTCCTCGGTCTCATAATCGCTTTTAACTTCCCTAAGATTTTGTGACTCCAAAGCCTTTTGTGAGTTCTCAATAAATTCTTTCAAACCGGTTGATGCTCGCACATATTCATCAAAAAAAGAATTCATGGACTCGCTTCTTGAGGTTGTAGTCATACCGGCGGCAAAGTGTTGTCTCGTGTACGCACCAATCCATTGACCTCTAATAGCATACATTTCATTTAGCCAATCATGATTCTCAAGATCGTACTTCTCGACCAATTCCTCCCACCGACCTTCGAATTCCGTGGGTGTCAACGACTTGTACACACATGCATTAAAATCCATTTTGAATTCCGGATAATTGGTGTACAAGCTAGATAACTTCTCGGGGAACTTACTACTTATATGCCATGTACAATATGTGTGTTTTGTTGTCGGCATAACATCCGCAATAGCATTTCCCAAAGCAATGTCTTGATCGGTAATGATTGTAGTGGGTGCCTTGTTGTCAACGGCTTCCAACCATGTTTTCAAAACCCATTTGTAAGATGTCTCTTTCTCATCCCTCATTAGTGCAAATCCAAACAAAATATTTTGGTAGTGGTGATTTACCCCCGTAATAGGTATGAAAGGCATGCAATATCTATTCGTCCGATAGGTTGAGTCGAACGTAACCACATCACCGAAATTCTTGTAGGCATTCAAGCATCGAGGATCAACCCACACCAAACCCCTAACACGATTCTCTTCATCCACATCCACTCGATAGAAAAAATTTCCCAAAAAATTCTCTTGTAATTCTCGTAACAATACCAATCCACACTCGGCGTCACCGGAATCAAACACTCGGTGCCGAATGTCACGTATGACATTACGAACATCTTGATGAGAGAAACCTAGATTCTCAACACCACCACATGTCTCACTAAGATATTTCATCACTTTATTCGTCTCGATCCCCGATTTATTAAACAACTCAATCAATGATCGGGTGAGCGGATCTATGTTGCGTGATCTTTGAAAAAATTGTACTTTCTCCGGTGCCACCAAATCATGATTGTGTTCCAAATCGACCAATGTAACTCTCCATTTATTTGTCTTAACATTATGAGAGACACACATCCGAGCATGACAATCCGTCCGTGGAATCGACTCCCTAATTCGTTTCCCTTTACCACGATATTCCGAATTCAATGGTGTGTTTCTTCCACCCTTTAGACAAATATACGTACGAGATGATGGTTCTTTACTTCGTTGATGCCTATGAGTACCGCGGATTATTATTTGGAACCCGACGCGTCGGCCATATTCTCTATAAAACACTTCTGCATCATCTAAAGTATCAAAATTCATACCAACGCAAGGCACAACATCATTAATATTCGGAAACGCAAATCCATTATTTTCGTTTTCGATATTAATATCACCATCGACATCATTTTTTCCCATCTTAATATTATTTTCTTCATCATCATCACTATCAATTTCTATGTGCACCTTCGTTTTACCCATACCAACATCATTCTTTCTTCCACCAACATCATCCACATTCATCTTTTCTTTATCCATATCATAAGTATCAACATCTATAATATCATCTTTAACAAATAACTTTCGAAAAACTGGATTTTTTCTTATGGGTGTAACATAATCGAAATTTTCATGGTCGCTCGATGAAGTAGAAGAACTAAATAAATATTCCATAGTAATTAGAGAGCTAACCTTTTTTTTTGCAGAATTGTTGATCTTTAAGAACCTTCAAACCCTTAGAAAGTGTATATATGAATTTTGGAAGTGTATGTATATGTGAACAATGGTGAAAAACTAACCTTTTTCTTAAATTTTTTTACCTCCAAACCTTTAATATGTGAAAATGTGTGTAATCATTTTAATATGTGGGGAAAAGGTGTTTTATGGGGAAAAGGTGTTTTACAAATGTTGTGCGTATACACTGTGCTGATAAAAAATTGTTCCCTGGACCACCTCAATGAAACATTGCGGTGGTGGGATTATCTCTAATACCACCGCAATGTTTCATTGCGGTGCCAAAAAAAAATTATTCCCTGGCCACCTCAATGAAACATTGCGGTGGTGGGATTATCTCTAATACCCACCGCAATGTTTCATTGCGGTGGCAATTCTGCAACCACCACATACAAGTGCCACATTTAACGTTGGTGGAAAAAATGTTATTTACCATTTAATTAAAAATATTTAATCTAAATATAGTGGGAGATCGAATATTCGGGGATGATCAAGTTTTGGTAGTGGCTCCGTACCTACTAATTTTACCTTACTTCCTCTAATCAACCTATAAATAATTTCAATTATGAGGAGATTCAATAAATTAACGGATATTTTGAATGGTACCCTTCTGGTTTTGGGTTTTCTAGACGGTATCGTTCCTTCTTAGTAGATTGGAGATTTTGAATGATATTCCCAAAGTTTCATAAAATAAAAATTAATTAGGTTGTAGATATTAGTAGATCACTACAATTTTCAATATGACTCGTAACTAGTGTTTTGTCACGGATTATTATTTTATTTTTTTGAAGAAATATTTGAACGATCCAACCATACGGATGTCAATATACATATAATATAATGATATTCCCAAATTTTCAGAAAATAAAAAATTAATTTGATTGGAGATCTTAGTAGATCACTACTATTTTCAATAAACCTCGTAACTAGTGCTTTGTAACGGATTATTGTTTCTATTTAAAAAAAATATTTTTGAACGATCCAACCGTAGGGATGTCAATATAAATCTAATATAATGATATTTCCAAAGTTTTAGAAAATAAAAAATTAATTTTATTGGAAATCTTAATAGATCACTATTATTTTCAATATGACTCGTAACTAGTGCTTTGTCACGGATTTTTGTTTTTATTTTTTAAAAAATATTTTTGAACGATCCAACCGTAGGGATGTCAATATATATCTATTATAATGATATTTCCAAAGTTTCATAAAATAAAAAATTAAGTTGATTGAAGATCTTAGTAGATCACTACTATTTTCAATATGACTCGTAACTAGTGCTTTGTCACGGATTGTTGTTTCTATTTTAAAAAAAATATTTTTGAACGATCCAACCGTAGGGATGTCAATATATATCTAATATAATGATATTTCCAAAGTTTCATAAAATAAAAATTAATTTGATTGGAAATCTTAATAGATCACTATTATTTTCAATATGACACGTAACTAGTGCTTTGTCACGGATTATTGTTTCGATTTTTTAAAAAATATTTTTGAACGATCCAACCGTACGGATGTCAATATATATCTAATATAGTGATATTCCCAAATTTTCAGAAAATAAAAAATTAATTTTATTGGAGATCTTAGTAGATCACTACTATTTTCAATATGACTCGTAACTAGTGCTTTGTCACGGATTATTGTTTTTATTTTTTAAAAAATATTTTTGAACGATCCAACCGTACGGATGTCAATATATATCTAATATAGTGATATTCCCAAATTTTCAGAAAATAAAAAATTAATTTTATTGGAGATCTTAGTAGATCACTACTATTTTCAATATGACTCGTAACTAGTGCTTTGTCACGGATTATTGTTTTTATTTTTTAAAAAATATTTTTGAACGATCCAACCGTAGGGATGTCAATATATATCTAATATAATGATATTTCCAAAGTTTCATAAAATAAAAATTAATTTAATTGGAAATCTTAATAGATCACTATTATTTTCAATATGACACGTAACTAGTGCTTTGTCACGGATTATTGTTTCGATTTTTAAAAAAATATTTTTGAACGATCTAACCGTAGGGATGTCAATATATATCTAATATAATGATATTTCCAAAGTTTCAGAAAATAAAAAATTAATTTGATTGGAAATCTTAATAGATCACTATTATTTTCAATATGACACATAACTAGTGCTTTGTCACGGATTATTGTTTCGATTTTTTAAAAAATATTTTGGAACGATCTAACCGTAGGGATGTCAATATATATCTAATATAATGATATTTCCAAAGTTTCAGAAAATAAAAAATTAATTTCATTGGAAATCTTAATAGATCATTATTATTTTCAATATGACTCGTAACAAGTGCTTTGTCACGGATTATTGTTTCTATTTTTTAAAAATATTTTTGAACGATCCAACCGTACGGATGTCAATATATATCTAATTTAATGATATTCCCAATTTTTAAGAAAATAAACAATTAATTTGGTTGGAGATTTTAATAAATTACTATCAAATTCAGAAATATGTTTAAACTTAACTTATCTTTAATTATTTCCATTTTCAACACAAGAATCTTGTAGCTCAGCTGGTTGTGATGTTCCCCAATGCCCTGGATGTCCCAGGTTCAACTCCTCGTTCACCCAATTGTTTTGAGAAAAAAACATCAAAAAAAAACTTAGTAGCAATGTTTCATTGCTACCACCTCAATGAAACATTGAGGTGGCCGCAATGAGACATTGAGGCTGTGTCGTTTTTCAACTTATAAGGGTATTATTGTATTTAAAGAAAATATGTTTTAGCAATGAAACATTGTGGCCATCTCAATGTTTCATTGCGGTGGTAGCAATGTTTCATTGCGGTGGGTGTTTCTCTCAGCCATTGGATACATCAACAAACGGTCCAGATTTATTGGTTACATAACATTCCACAACCAGCTGTGGTTGTGGACCAAAATCCTTTATAAATTTTATACTATACTATAATAAGCAAAAGGGGTATAATTTGTAGTTGGTTATCCCCTTTTTTTTCTTATCCTTTTTTTGGTTAACCCCTCTTTTTGATTATCCTTTTTTTTGTTATTCCACTATTAAAAAGAATTTAAAAAGAAAAAAAAACATATATGAACGTACTTTTGTTAGTACGTATACTAATTCAATGACTGTCACTCGCTAGATAAGATCATAAGATACGTGTGTTACTACATGGAAGGTTCCAAAATTTATGATTATAATATATCGTAATTAAATTGAATCCAAATTGAATGCAATAAAAATTGATCCAAATGGGATTGATATCAATATATATTAAATTAGATTGTATTGTTATTAAACTAAAATAAAAAAATTACAAATAAAAATTTAACATTATATTATATCCTTATTATATCCTACGAGTATTATCATAGGTTAAGCGTCCGATTCCTAAAACTAAAACAACATATATTTTATAAATTTTATATTATACTATAATAAGGAAAAGGGGTATAATTTGTAATTGGTTATCCCCTCTTTTTTCTTATCCTTTTTTTGGTTAACCCCTCTTTTTGATTATCCTTTTTTTTTTGTTATTCCACTATTAAAAAGAATTTAAAAAGAAAAAAAACAAAACAAAAAAAACAAAACATATATGAACGTACTTTTGTTAGTAGTTTCGTATACTAATTCAATGACTGTCACTCACTAGATAAGATCATAAGATACGTGTGTTACTACATGGAAGGTTCCAAAATTTATGATTATAATATATCGTAATTAAATTGAATCCAAATTGAATGCAATAAAAATTGATCCAAATGGGATTGATATCAATATATATTAAATTAGATTATATTGTTATTAAACTAAAATAAAAAAATTACAAATAAAAATTTAACATTATATTATATCCTTATTATATCCTACGAGTATTATCATAGGTTAAGCGTTCGACTCCTAAAACAACATATATTTTATAAATTTTATACTATACTATAATAAGCAAAAGGAGTATAATTTGTAGTTGGTTATCCCCTCTTTTTGGTTATCCTTTTTTTGGTTAACCCCTCTTTTTGGTTATCCTTTTTTTTGTTATTCCACTATTAAAAAAAATTTAAAAAAAAAATAAAAAAACAAAACATATATGAACGTACTTTTGTTAGTAGTTTCGTATACTAATTCAATGACTGTCACTCACTAGATAAGATCATAAGATACGTGTGTTACTACATGGAAGGTTCCAAAATTTATGATTATAATATATCGTAATTAAATTGAATCCAAATTGAATGCAATAAAAATTGATCCAAATGGGATTGATATCAATATATATTAAATTAGATTATATTGTTATTAAACTAAAATAAAAAAATTACAAATAAAAATTTAACATTATATTATATCCTTATTATATCCTACGAGTATTATCATAGGTTAAGCGTTCGACTCCTAAAACAACATATATTTTATAAATTTTATACTATACTATAATAAGCAAAAGGAGTATAATTTGTAGTTGGTTATCCCCTCTTTTTGGTTATCCTTTTTTTGGTTAACCCCTCTTTTTGGTTATCCTTTTTTTTTGTTATTCCACTATTAAAAAAAATTTAAAAAAAAAATAAAAAAACAAAACATATATGAACGTACTTTTGTTAGTAGTTTCGTATACTAATTCACTCGCTAGATAAGATCATAAGATACGTGTGTTACTACATGGAAGGTTCCAAAATTTATGATTATAATATATCGTAATTAAATTGAATCCAAATCGAATGCAATAAAAATTGATCCAAATGGGATTGATATCAATATATATTAAATTAGATTGTATTGTTATTAAACTAAAATAAAAAAATTACAAATAAAAATTTAACATTATATTATATCCTTATTATATCCTACGAGTATTATCATAGGTTAAGCGTCCGACTCCTAAAACAACATATATTTTATAAATTTTATACTATACTATAATAAGCAAAAGGGGTATAATTTGTAGTTGGTTATCCCCTCTTTTTTCTTATCCTTTTTTTGGTTAACCCCTCTTTTTGATTATCCTTTTTTTTGTTATTCCACTATTAAAAAGAATTTAAAAAGAAAAAAAAACATATATGAACGTACTTTTGTTAGTACGTATACTAATTCAATGACTGTCACTCGCTAGATAAGATCATAAGATACGTGTGTTACTACATGGAAGGTTCCAAAATTTATGATTATAATATATCGTAATTAAATTGAATCCAAATTGAATGCAATAAAAATTGATCCAAATGGGATTGATATCAATATATATTAAATTAGATTGTATTGTTATTAAACTAAAATAAAAAAATTACAAATAAAAATTTAACATTATATTATATCCTTATTATATCCTACGAGTATTATCATAGGTTAAGCGTCCGATTCCTAAAACTAAAACAACATATATTTTATAAATTTTATATTATACTATAATAAGGAAAAGGGGTATAATTTGTAATTGGTTATCCCCTCTTTTTTCTTATCCTTTTTTTGGTTAACCCATCTTTTTTATTATCCTTTTTTTTTGTTATTCCACTATTAAAAAGAATTTAAAAACAAAAAAAACAAAACAAAAAAAGCAAAACATATATGAACGTACTTTTGTTAGTAGTTTCGTATACTAATTCAATGACTGTCACTCACTAGATAAGATCATAAGATACGTGTGTTACTACATGGAAGGTTCCAAAATTTATGATTATAATATATCGTAATTAAATTGAATCCAAATTGAATGCAATAAAAATTGATCCAAATGGGATTGATATCAATATATATTAAATTAGATTATATTGTTATTAAACTAAAATAAAAAAATTACAAATAAAAATTTAACATTATATTATATCCTTATTATATCCTACGAGTATTATCATAGGTTAAGCGTTCGACTCCTAAAACAACATATATTTTATAAATTTTATACTATACTATAATAAGCAAAAGGAGTATAATTTGTAGTTGGTTATCCCCTCTTTTTGGTTATCCTTTTTTTGGTTAACCCCTCTTTTTGGTTATCCTTTTTTTTGTTATTCCACTATTAAAAAAAAATTTAAAAAAAAATAAAAAAACAAAACATATATGAACGTACTTTTGTTAGTAGTTTCGTATACTAATTCACTCGCTAGATAAGATCATAAGATACGTGTGTTACTACATGGAAGGTTCCAAAATTTATGATTATAATATATCCTAATTAAATTGAATCCAAATCGAATGCAATAAAAATTGATCCAAATGGGATTGATATCAATATATATTAAATTAGATTGTATTGTTATTAAACTAAAATAAAAAAATTACAAATAAAAATTTAACATTATATTATATCCTTATTATATCCTACGAGTATTATCATAGGTTAAGCGTCCGATTCCTAGAACTAAAACAACATATATTTTATAAATTTTAAATTATACTATAATAAGGAAAAGGGGTATAATTTGTAGTTGGTTATCCCCTCTTTTTTCTTATCCTTTTTTTGGTTAACCCCTCTTTTTGATTATCCTTTTTTTTTTGTTATTCCACTATTAAAAAGAATTTAAAAAGAAAAAAAACAAAACAAAAAAAACAAAACATATATGAACGTACTTTTGTTAGTAGTTTCGTATACTAATTCAATGACTGTCACTCACTAGATAAGATCATAAGATACGTGTGTTACTACATGGAAGGTTCCAAAATTTATGATTATAATATATCGTAATTAAATTGAATCCAAATTGAATGCAATAAAAATTGATCCAAATGGGATTGATATCAATATATATTAAATTAGATTATATTGTTATTAAACTAAAATAAAAAAATTACAAATAAAAATTTAACATTATATTATATCCTTATTATATCCTACGAGTATTATCATAGGTTAAGCGTTCGACTCCTAAAACAACATATATTTTATAAATTTTATACTATACTATAATAAGCAAAAGGAGTATAATTTGTAGTTGGTTATCCCCTCTTTTTGGTTATCCTTTTTTTGGTTAACCCCTCTTTTTGGTTATCCTTTTTTTTGTTATTCCACTATTAAAAAAAATTTAAAAAAAAAATAAAAAAACAAAACATATATGAACGTACTTTTGTTAGTAGTTTCGTATACTAATTCACTCGCTAGATAAGATCATAAGATACGTGTGTTACTACATGGAAGGTTCCAAAACTTATGATTATAATATATCGTAATTAAATTGAATCCAAATCGAATGCAATAAAAATTGATCCAAATGGGATTGATATCAATATATATTAAATTAGATTGTATTGTTATTAAACTAAAATAAAAAAATTACAAATAAAAATTTAACATCATATTATATCCTTATTATATCCTACGAGTATTATCATAGGTTAAGCGTCCGACTCCTAAAACAACATATATTTTATAAATTTTATACTATACTATAATAAGCAAAAGGGGTATAATTTGTAGTTGGTTATCCCCTCTTTTTTCTTATCCTTTTTTTGGTTAACCCCTCTTTTTGATTATCCTTTTTTTTGTTATTCCACTATTAAAAAGAATTTAAAAAGAAAAAAAAACATATATGAACGTACTTTTGTTAGTACGTATACTAATTCAATGACTGTCACTCGCTAGATAAGATCATAAGATACGTGTGTTACTACATGGAAGGTTCCAAAATTTATGATTATAATATATCGTAATTAAATTGAATCCAAATTGAATGCAATAAAAATTGATCCAAATGGGATTGATATCAATATATATTAAATTAGATTGTATTGTTATTAAACTAAAATAAAAAAATTACAAATATAAATTTAACATTATATTATATCCTTATTATATCCTACGAGTATTATCATAGGTTAAGCGTTCGACTCCTAAAACAACATATATTTTATAAATTTTATACTATACTATAATAAGCAAAATGAGTATAATTTGTAGTTGGTTATCCCCTCTTTTTGGTTATACTTTTTTTGGTTAACCCCTCTTTTTGGTTATCCTTTTTTTTGTTATTCCACTATTAAAAAAAATTTAAAAAGAAAAAAATAAAAAAACAAAACATATATGAACGTACTTTTGTTAGTAGTTTCGTATACTAATTCAATGACTGTCACTCGCTAGATAAGATCATAAGATACGTGTGTTACTACATGGAAGGTTCCAAAATTTATGATTATAATATATCGTAATTAAATTGAATCCAAATCGAATGCAATAAAAATTGATCCAAATGGGATTGATATCAATATATATTAAATTAGATTGTATTGTTATTAAACTAAAATAAAAAAATTACAAATAAAAATTTAACATTATATTATATCCTTATTATATCCTACGAGTATTATCATAGGTTAAGCGTCCGACTCCTAAAACAACATATATTTTATAAATTTTATACTATACTATAATAAGCAAAAGGGGTATAATTTGTAGTTGGTTATCCCCTCTTTTTTCTTATCCTTTTTTTGGTTAACCCCTCTTTTTTATTATCCTTTTTTTTGTTATTCCACTATTAAAAAGAATTTAAAAAGAAAAAAAACATATATGAACGTACTTTTGTTAGTACGTATACTAATTCAATGACTGTCACTCGCTAGATAAGATCATAAGATACGTGTGTTACTACATGGAAGGTTCCAAAATTTATGATTATAATATATCGTAATTAAATTGAATCCAAATTGAATGCAATAAAAATTGATCCAAATGGGATTGATATCAATATATATTAAATTAGATTGTATTGTTATTAAACTAAAATAAAAAAATTACAAATATAAATTTAACATTATATTATATCCTTATTATATCCTACGAGTATTATCATAGGTTAAGCGTTCGACTCCTAAAACAACATATATTTTATAAATTTTATACTATACTATAATAAGCAAAATGAGTATAATTTGTAGTTGGTTATCCCCTCTTTTTGGTTATACTTTTTTTGGTTAACCCCTCTTTTTGGTTATCCTTTTTTTTGTTATTCCACTATTAAAAAAATTTAAAAAGAAAAAAATAAAAAAACAAAACATATATGAACGTACTTTTGTTAGTAGTTTCGTATACTAATTCAATGACTGTCACTCGCTAGATAAGATCATAAGATACGTGTGTTACTACATGGAAGGTTCCAAAATTTATGATTATAATATATCGTAATTAAATTGAATCCAAATTGAATGCAATAAAAATTGATCCAAATGGGATTGATATTAATATATATTAAATTAGATTGTATTGTTATTAAACTAAAATAAAAAAATTACAAATATAAATTTAACATTATATTATATCCTTATTATATCCTACGAGTATTATCATAGGTTAAGCGTTCGACTCCTAAAACAACATATATTTTATAAATTTTATACTATACTATAATAAGCAAAATGAGTATAATTTGTAGTTGGTTATCCCCTCTTTTTGGTTATACTTTTTTTGGTTAACCCCTCTTTTTGGTTATCCTTTTTTTTGTTATTCCACTATTAAAAAAATTTAAAAAGAAAAAAATAAAAAAACAAAACATATATGAACGTACTTTTGTTAGTAGTTTCGTATACTAATTCAATGACTGTCACTCGCTAGATAAGATCATAAGATACGTGTGTTACTACATGGAAGGTTCCAAAATTTATGATTATAATATATCGTAATTAAATTGAATCCAAATTGAATGCAATAAAAATTGATCCAAATGGGATTGATATTAATATATATTAAATTAGATTGTACTGTTATTAAACTAAAATAAAAAAATTACAAATAAAAATTTAACATTATATTATATCCTTATTATATCCTACGAGTATTATCATAGGTTAAGCGTTCGACTCCTAAAACAACATATATTTTATAAATTAAATTTAAAATCCTTAATACCAAGCTTAATTAATAAGCATACTGATTTTACAATCTTGATTGACGGTTAATAAACGAGTACTATCATAGATCAAGGTTCGAATCCTAAAAACAACATATATTTTATAAATTAAATTTAAAATCACTAATACAAAGCTTAATTAATAAGCCTACTGAGTTTACACGTTTGATTTGTTTATGCCTCGGGTTTAAATCTTCTAATCATATTATGTCTATGCTTTCTTTTGTGAATAAATATGTGTATAGTTGTTAGTTAATTATTTCTTATTATATAATCTATACTATACCATAATAAGCGAAATGAGGTATAATTTATAGTTTGGTTACCCCATATTTTTTGTTATCCCCCGTTCACAACCGTTAGATCTTTAACTCAAATAGATCATAATCGTTTGATATACAAAATTGGAGGTCTAAGGTTCGAATCCCGCGAACAACATTTTAATATAAAATTAATATTAAATTATGTTATATGGAAAGGTTGAAGGTACGATTTCCACTAATAGTATATTAATTTAGATTTATCCCAACATATTAAAATTAATATTTATAATATTATATATACTAAACTATAAGTAAATTAAAAAAAAAAAGTAACCTGTGCTTTGCACGGGCTATAAGCTAGTATTATTAAAAATAGGAAGACATTTGCATGTTTTAGACATCAATAAATAAGATTGAGTGAATGGTACGTGGAGAGTGGGTGGTCTGTTATTGTAGAATTCGGGGGGTTATCGTTCGCAGGGAAGGACTTAATTAAACACAAGTTCACTTATTATTCTCACTGTTCAGAAATGTCAAGAAGAATTTGATTTGTTTGTTTTTTTAACTAAAATTAACTAAATAGCAAATTAAAATGATGATTTAACAAATATAAATAAAAGCAATCCAAGAATCAGGGTTCTTCAGTGGTATTAACGAATGTGCAATCATTTGTGATATTCAACCTCATATCTTGCTAAAAACATTTCTCTAATGAATATGTTGATCTTTCCCAAGATACAACATATTACCCACAAAAACATATTATTGTCACTCCCATGATCAATTAACACATAATTATAAGTTATTCAAGCCCAAGAAATACATGTCTCATAACTCGCATATTAATCTCCCAATTGAATAATTGAATTACGTTCGTCGTCTCATTTACTAGAATCATAAATCATTTCCAAATTCATTACAATCCCTAAAATTACAACCTAGGGTTCATGACTCCCTAAATTGGGTTAAGTCCTCAACAACGAATTAACAAGCATGAGATATCACATAATAAATTCGCGCAAACATGTTAACCACTGAATACTACCTAATTCCCAGATTTGGGAATTAGTTACCCATAATAATTGAAGAAAACAAGATGATATAAAGATATGAAACCATGTTTACAAAGATAAAAAGTAAGAAATTACAACTTTTAAGATTGCAAATAGGGCTTAGGTAGAATCCCTTCTTCCTTTGCTCCACTCTCTCTTCTCCTCTCTATGAAAAATATATGCCTCCACTAAAATCACACAAAAACTCCTCTATATCTCTTCAAAACCTAATAATAATAATAATGATGTTTTTACAATGTTTCCTAAAATAAGTTGGGCCTTGTGTAAAATTCGTACTACTGTTCAAGGCTGATTCTGGACTGCTACAGAAGGCTGGTGACTGCTGGGCCGGTCTAGACTTGTAGATTTTCTCGATACCTTCGCGTGGGCTGTAATTTCGCCCCATTCTGATTCCTGGAACTCGAGATATGGCCCAAATAAGAATTGCTGCGCAGGCCCACCGTTAAATCCGAATTTCCACCTGATTTTTATCCAATTAAGCTCATTTTCTCCCAACTTTAGGAATTATTTATTACCTGAAATAAAACAATAAAATATAATCAAACTTACCCAATTATTTGCAAAATCCTATAATTATGAGAATAAAATCCTCTAAAGTGTATATAAATATACACTTTATCAAATATCCCCACACTTAGTCTTTTGCACGTCCTCGGGCAAACTAAATAAAATACACTAAACTAACTAACTAGTACCACTTCCGTAGGTGATCACGGTTGCATTTATCATATGCAACAAGTCCTTTAAACCCCTAGGTAGCCCTAGTGGACGAGTGAGGTCTCGTGAGGGCCTATAGTGAATGTACCCACAAAATTCATCTAGCTCATGCAAAAGATTATATGCTAATACAACACCACACATGTAAGTCCTCTCATGCCATATCCACTTAAGAATCAAAATGAGTATGCAATGTCTTGGTGTCGATAGTACAAGTATTCACATGGTCTACTAAATGAACATGCATAAGCTCACAAAATTCCATGTCAAGTGCAAAAATAGTTGGTAAGCATGCTAAGGCCACAAGAAACACATCTTTGAGTCTAAACCTGGGATCTCCTATGCCAAAACAAGTAATACCTCACCTTTCACTCACAAATGAATATTCTCTCAAAACAAAGCAAAGTGTATCACTCAACTCCAACAAATCATAAACACGCTTGGCACTCGCAATTAATCTCAATCTAACACAACTTACACCACTGATGATAATCAAAAGGTCTTAATTCGGGTTGTAATGTGGGCTAGGGACAAGGTATGTCAAGCCAAAACAGGTTAAGTGTCAAAAGCTAGTATCCAACAATATAATTCATTCAACTCCCTAAGTACCATCCCCACACTTAGATCTTTTTATTCCATTTTATTAAATAACTTGATAAGTCGAAAGAAGAAGGATCATAAACATAAGTATGCTCTCGTATAAATAATATTCTTTTTCTTTTTTCTTTTTTTTTCTTTTTTTTTTTTTTTGAAGAGAGCTAAATATAACAAGTACGATGATCCATGGTATTATTACAAGATTCGACTAACAAGTAAACAACCAAACCCCAAATATTCCCCAAAAGTAATGATCATAAATAAACCCCCCTTTAACACCTTATCACTCCCTCAAGCACTATACTAGCCTTTGACAATATGGGTTCAAGATTAAAGTAAGGCCAATACAATAAAAGGATATAGGCAAGTGATGTGGTGTGTCACCGAAAGAAAAGGATTAAGCTCAAAAGGGTAACTAATTGATCATGTTTAAATGGTGTGGTAATCTGGGAAACATGAGGTTATCCTAAGTGCCTTTATCATTTTATCATCAAATAGTGTCATGCATTTCAAGAAAGACCTCAAGTAAGTGCTAGCAATGCAAACAACATGTGGACACTCAAGCAAACGAATAATAATGCAAACGATATGCATATAGGCTCAAAACTCGCTTGGTGTGACAAAACATATTCAATCCCAAGTAACAAGACTCTCTAACGCACCTACTTGTGTTCAAAGCATGCAAACCAAGTCATCTTGCACATATTCATGTCATTCTGATTACTTAAGACATTCACTAAATCTACCAGTTTCAACTCGCTCGTGTAAGTGTGTGCACAAGAACAAAGCACGTCACTTCTCAAGCAAAAGCATCAACGACACAAGATTCCTAAAGCATGCATGGGTGCACTAAGCAAAATACAACAACTAATCAATTTGCATGGCTAGAATTATTTTTGGTATTTTCAAAATTTTTCCAATTTTTTTTTTAATATGTTTTTTTTTTATATACATACTAATATCAAGAACACATCCCCACACTTAAATGGGTCAATGTCCTCAATGACACACTAACTTAAGAATTCTACTAAAACTAAAAGAAAGAAAGAAAAACTCCCCTAAGAATGAAGTGTCGCGATCCATAATGACTATTTTGAACCAGTAGCCTGAGATTTGTCCACGTTGCTTCATGATTTTCAATCTCAATTACGCAAACTTGTTGATTGGTTTTGTAGAGATAAAGTGCGCGCCCGCGCCGAAGGTATGGGGCTCCAGAAACTGACTGCTGAAAAATTGAAAAATGGCATGCTCATGCCATTTGGTTGGCGTGGTCATGCCAAAACCCCAAAAATGACCAGAATTTTTTTTGAGCAGCGACATGATCATGCTACGTGCTTGCGTGATCATGCCAAATCACCAAAAACGACCAGAATTTTTTAGAGGGGCTGCGTGAACATGCCAGAATCTTCATAATCATGCCAAAAACCAAATTATCTAAGTCGCTTTCAAATTGTGCTTCGTGAACTTGCCCGGATCTTCCTTGAAAAATAATCTCCAAGCCTTGCACCCTTACTAACATGCCGAAATCAACAAACACATCATTGCATCAAGTGGGAATAAATACAAATATACACAGATATACAATATGCATGGGTTGCCTCCCAAGAAGCGCTTGTTTAACGTCTTTAGCTCGACGCCTTCAATTCTTTTAATCATTATGGTGGAAATTTCGAAACCACGAGTGGTCCGATTTCATCCACCTCAGCCATACTCTTCTCTCGAAATTCACTTGCTAGAACAAGTTGTCCATCAATTTTCTCTAGCTCCTCGCGAGTATCTTTCTCCACCTTTTTAACAAGTTCTTCAACAATATCCAATCCATAACACGTAGAACTAATGGATGGGACTTTCATACCTTGATTAAGAGCAAAGTGAGCTTGTTCTTCTCCCACATTCAATGTAACCGTACCAGCCTTCACATCTATGTTAGCTCCTGCAGTCGCTAAGAACGGTCTTCCCAAAATAATTGGAATGTCAACATCCTCATTCATCTCCAAAACAACAAAATCACATGGGATGACAAATTTATCAACTTCTACAAGTACATCCTCAACGACTCCCAAAGGATACTTAACAGTGCGATCTGCCAACTGAAGTGAGATTCTTTTCTTCTTGAGTTCTCTAAGACCAATTCTCTTATAAATGGAGTATGGCATCAAACTCACACTAGCCCCCAAATCACACAAGGCTTTAATGTTCTCCATTTTTCCAATGGTGCATGGCAAAGAAAAACTCCCAGGATCCTTGAGTTTAGGAGGAATTTCGCGTTGAATAACAGCACTACACTCTTCATTAAGAGTGATTGTCTGTACCTCCTCTAACTTCTTCCGATTGGCCAACACCGCCTTCATGAATTTTGCATAAAGAGGCATTTGAGCCAAAGCATCAGCAAAAGGAATGCTAATATGAATTTCTCGAAACATCTTCAAAAACTTTTCATACTGTTTCTCCAACTTCACATTCTTCAACCTTTGTGGAAAAGGAATCTGTGGCACGTATGATTTAATAGGAGCTTTAGATGTAGGCTTCTCTTCTTTAGGCTCCTCCATACTTTTCTCAAAAATCTCCACATGGGCTTGATAAGATTTTCTCTTTTTAGGAGGAAGAAGTTCATCTTGAAGTTCCGGAGCTCTAATTTCTGGTAGCTCTTTGCCACTCCTCAAAGTGATAGCCTTGCAATGCTCTCTTGCAGTCGTATCAGGTTGACTGGGTAATGCTCCTTGCTCACGAACACCAACCTTATCAGCAATTTGGCCAATCTGCGTTTCCAACATCTTTTGAGAAGAAGCCATCTGGTCCATCCTAGACTCCATCTTTCCGAATTTTGTTTCAATATTGGCAAACGCCCCTGTAGTCCCTTGTATCATTTTACTGAGTGCCACCTCCCAATCAGCAGGTTCTTTCTTTTCCTTTGGTGGTGGTTGAAATTGCTGTTGTGCTTGATACTGTGGACGCGACTGAAAACCAGGAGCCTGATTCTGCTTAGGAAATGCATAAGAAGGGTTAGCCGCCTGATTACTACTATAAGATAGATTATTATTAGGTCTCTGATTAGGATTGTAGTAAGAGTTATTCTGCACAGGCCACGACTGTCTTCCCTGAATAAAAGCTGCTTCCTCTAGGAATTGTGGTGGATAAGAATTTTGATTAGCACCATAATCATTGTACCCGTCCATTGGAGAAGAGATAACATTGACATTCGCCCTTTGTCCACGTACCTCTTGAGTAAGAGCATCCAATTTAAGAGTCAGCAAGTTCATCATCTCAGTATCTTGTGCTGATTTAGCTGAGCTCGTCCCACTAGGTGCCCAAGAATAGTTATTTGCGGCCAATTGCTCAAGAAGTGCTTTTGCCTTATGAACTGGTGTTTTCTTGAAATCTCCACCAGCTGCCACATCCAAACTCAAACGAACATCTGCATTCAAAGATCCGTAAAAAGTACTCAAAATCATCCATTCCGTACAACCGTGATGTGGACATTTTCTCAATAATGCCTTGTATCTCTCCCATGCCTGATACAAGCCTTCACCTGGTTGTGTCTTGAAACTGAGAATGATTGTCCTCATTTGTTGAGTCTTGTCAGAAGGATAATATTTGGACAAAAACTCGGTAGAAAGACTTTCCCAAGTAGCAACTGCGGTTTCAGGAAGCTGATGGAACCATTCCATGGCTCTCACTTTGATAGAGTAAGGAAACATGTGAAGTCGAATCTGATCTGCAGTAACTCCAGTGATCTTGAATGAACCACACATCTGAACGAAGCGCTCAAGATGATGGTGTGGGTCCTCTCGCTCAATGTCCCCTTCGAAAGCTGAATTGCTCACCATCTGAATTAAGCTCGGATTGATGTTGTACTGAGTTGCGCTAATCTCAGGAGTCTTGTACCTGCAGTTCGCAGGATTGGGAGTCTCATGATCCCAGATAGAAGTCTCATCAAGAACTGGTGGGTCAGGAGGATTAACAATTTGACGATCTCTTGGTTCCTCCATATGGTTTCTTTCTTTCCTTTGCTTTGTCTCTCGCCTTAAAGCTCGAAAAGTGCGTTCAATTTCTGGATCAAATTCTAGATTTCCAGCACTTGTAGAACGTCTCATGCAAGAGTAGTAGCACCTGAAAAGACAAAACCAATTAGATAGGTCTTGGAAACAATTTTGTAAAATCTAAACAATAAGAAATAATTAAACTGAACTTCAAATTGCTGCCTTCCCCGGCAGCGGTGCCAATTTGTTATTGTAGAATTCGGGGGGTTATCGTTCGCAGGGAAGGACTTAATTAAACACAAGTTCACTTATTATTCTCACTGTTCAGAAATGTCAAGAAGAATTTGATTTGTTTGTTTTTTTAACTAAAATTAACTAAATAGCAAATTAAAATGATGATTTAACAAATATAAATAAAAGCAATCCAAGAATCAGGGTTCTTCAGTGGTATTAACGAATGTGCAATCATTTGTGATATTCAACCTCATATCTTGCTAAAAACATTTCTCTAATGAATATGTTGATCTTTCCCAAGATACAACATATTACCCACAAAAACATATTATTGTCACTCCCATGATCAATTAACACATAATTATAAGTTATTCAAGCCCAAGAAATACATGTCTCATAACTCGCATATTAATCTCCCAATTGAATAATTGAATTACGTTCGTCGTCTCATTTACTAGAATCATAAATCATTTCCCAATTCATTACAATCCCTAAAATTACAACCTAGGGTTCATGACTCCCTAAATTGGGTTAAGTTCTCAACAACGAATTAACAAGCATGAGATATCACATAATAAATTCGCACAAACATGTTAACCACTGAATACTACCTAATTCCCAGATTTGGGAATTAGTTACCCATAATAATTGAAGAAAACAAGATGATATAAAGATATGAAACCATGTTTACAAAGATAAAGAGTAAGAAATTACAACTTTTAAGATTGCAAATAGGGCTTAGGTAGAATCCCTTCTTCCTTTGCTCCACTCTCTCTTCTCCTCTCTATGAAAAATATATGCCTCCACTAAAATCACACAAAAACTCCTCTATATCTCTTCAAAACCTAATAATAATAATAATGATGTTTTTACAATGTTTCCTAAAATAAGTTGGGCCTTGTGTAAAATTCGTACTACTGTTCAAGGCTGATTCTGGACTGCTACAGAAGGCTGGTGACTGCTGGGCCGGTCTAGACTTGTAGATTTTCTCGATACCTTCGCGTGGGCTGTAATTTCGCCCCATTCTGATTCCTGGAACTCGAGATATGGCCCAAATAAGAATTGCTGCGCAGGCCCACCGTTAAATCCGAATTTCCACCTGATTTTTATCCAATTAAGCTCATTTTCTCCCAACTTTAGGAATTATTTATTACCTGAAATAAAACAATAAAATATAATCAAACTTACCCAATTATTTGCAAAATCCTATAATTATGAGAATAAAATCCTCTAAAGTGTATATAAATATACACTTTATCATGGTCTCTCACAATACGACCATATCGGTTCACTATAGGTAGAGCCGGCCAAACGTGCGGTTCAGACCGACCTGCTCGAGACCGGCCCGGTTTTTTAACCGGTTTAATTCGGCCCGAGATGAACCGGCCCGAACCGGCACGAACCCGCTTAAAAATCCGGTCCGAATACGGGTTTAGTAGAGCAAAACCGGAACCGGCCCGCCCAAAATTGGCACGGCCCAGCTTGCATGTTACTAATACAGTGAATTGCTGCCAAACAGAAGACCACTCGTAGTAAAACAACGTGCAGTACACTCGCATGTTTTTCTTTCCTTTTTTTAATCACAATCCTTCGGCCTAATTTTTGTAGTGTGTTTCTTTTTATTTAATTTCTATTGTTAATGCAAATTGTTTCGTTTTTTTAAGAGGAATTCTTTCAAATTATTTATAAAATATTTTTAATTAATAATATTTATATGAGATACCGTCCTCTTTAACTATATTTACAAAATTATTTTTCAAAACTTTTTATTAAACTAAAATACTAATAATAAAAATAAAGTAATTTCAAAAAAAATTAAATAAATAAATAAAATAATAAACGTGCCGGTTACAAATCTAAGATAAGTGAACCGGAACCGACCCGGCTACAATACGTGCCCGCACGGTTGGCCAGCTCTAACTACAGGTGCATGCATGTTAAAATGATAAAGGCCCTCGTTCATACTTTTGAGCTATCAAATATTTCCTTCGTGCATTTTTATTACCTGTTTGCTACATCCGTTGAGCTTTTCCATTTGTTGATTTAGCCATGTTACAAGCGTTGGACATATGCAATATATTTTATGCTCAAGTTTGTAGTTGAATGATAAAAGCTAGTGAAAGATGAGGAATAAAAGTTGATGATATTTTATTGAAAGAAAAAATTCAAAAAAGAAAAAAAATAATTGAAATAAAGTTGAAAAGAAAGGAACCGAAATAGTTCGCGGGCAATTCTGCAAAACCTGTTCCATTGCAAAAGTCCTGCAAGTGGGGGCAATTCTGGTGATTGGAGAGCTGCAACAACAATCTTGGTGGTTGGAGAGACATGGGCTCTTGAACAGACATGCAAGTGTTTATTCTCATTTACCAATTTGTGTAACAGACAAGCGAAGCCAGATTTTCTTTTGTTAAAGCACTTTTTTGTCATGCCTTATAAGCCCTTCGCATAACCTGAGCGACAATGGAATCGTGAGGGGTCGATTTTCCCTTTGGATCCATTTCAGCAGAAATAAGATCTAGAGTTGCATGGAATTTCGCATAATGTATATATACAGTAGGATAAGTGTTAGATATAAGAGTGTCACTCATCTTGCTGAGCTGTCACTTGCTGAGCTGTCACTGTGCCATCTCACCTGCTTTGCTGTCAAGGAGATCACCGACTTAATGTCTATAAATACAATCATACACATTCAGTTGTAATACACTATTACCGATACACAATGTAGTCCATTAGGCCTTTACTGTTATTCAATAAACACATACAGTTTGTACATAATTTGCTCTCTAGTTTATATACATTGCTAATTCTATCTCCATTGTTATGAGCTTACTTTGCTGCTGCAATACCTGCTATATTAATAAAAGTGACATGGTATCAGAGCCTCAGATCTTTGAGGCATCATTTTCCGCTGCTTACGATTATTATTCCGCTGCTGTGTTCAAGCTTTATCTGTGCTTGTTAATGGCGGTTGCTGCCTATGTTGATTGCTTACAGGACGTTTCTTGTCTTTATCTCCACTCGTTGTTCATATCACGAGCTATTTCGGTAATCTCTTTTGTTCATCAACAGTGTTTTGTTATTCGTTTCGACAATTAGTCTTTTCACCATTGATGCTTCATTTGCAAGCTTGTTCGATCTTCATCGTTGTTCAATTACTGTGAATATCTGTTTGTTACTCTTCAATTACGAGTGCAATCTTTCGTTATTGTCGATCAGTGTTGTTTGAGTATCTTGCTTCGATATTGTTTTCTCATTTGATCGAGTAAAATCGCATCTCTCTTGATTTTACCTTTTCTGGATCTCGTACGCTCATCTGCACACAACGTGTATGATTGTTTGCCTCAAAGAGATTTCATGTTATTTCACAATCAATCTATGTTCGATGGTTGCTTATCATGTGTTTGATGATTTGTCGCACTCAATTTCATCATTAGTGTGATGATTTGTTCGTGCTTATCACTCTCGATTTTTTTTTCCCACATGTTTCTTATTGTAATCTCTCTTGAATATAGAATTCTCCCATATGAGTTCAAGTAGCTCGTAAGTGATCTCTCATCTAAACACATTCTTGTTACTGTTTTGTGTTCAATTTCAAGTCATTTTATGACTGTCAATATCCTATCCCACGAGTGTCTCCCTTGCTCTGTTATGTTCCACAATTAATTGGAATCTCCCTTGCTATGCAATTTATACACTCCGGTTACTAGAATTCTCACATGTGGTTGTTACTGACAAGAAGATAATCATCAAATGCATCCTTATCATACTATTGATTACCTCCGACCATTGAAAGTTTGTTCCCTGCTACATTACTCCAAAGTCCAAACTTGTGAGTTTGTTATTGCTTGTAGCTGCTTTCTTCCAGGAAATGGAAGAGATTTCTCTACCTTACAAATTACAATCTGATGTGATCTTAAGAATCACACATGCTGTGTTGGTTTTCCAGTAAATGGAAGTCATCTTATCTATCATTGCTATCCAGTAAATGGAAGAAAAATTACCCTGTGTTGTGCTCGAAATACTGAGTTTCTGGTTTGCTACCTTTGTGTCCACTTACAGCAAGTTTATAGCTATAATTGGCAAATAGATAGCTGGATTTCGGCAAGTCTATAGCTGTTGGCAAGTAAATAGCTGGGGTGGTACACCATAATCATTGTTACCAGTTTGCTACCAGTGTGATTTCTGGTGTTGCTGCTCCTACAAGTCTCTGTTACTCCTTGTTCTTTCTGTCATGGTTCCTTGTATGAACCACTCTTACTACCACTGCAATTGTTCTGAGATTGATTCCGCATCTTACAACTGATAAACACTATGTGTTTGTTGAATTACCATTATCTTTGCTCCTTTGTGAGATCGTTACCTCCTTTATGTTGCTGTCAAGGTCTGGTAGTTGCTGTTGTCAAGATGTTACTCAGATTACTAAATCTGGAGTTGTTTGCCCCTTAGAGGGTTGTTGCCCCTTAGTGGGTTCATGGTTGCTCCTATGTGAGTTGCTGTCTTGCCAGAGTTGCTGTCAACAAGTTTATTCACAATGCCACTGTTGATATTTGCTGCTGTCACTGTGATCTCTAGACTGTTCCATCAGGATTCCATCAGGGTTTGCTTCACACTGCTGTCATGCTCCTTTTATTACTGTTGTTGCTACCTGGAGCTGCTGCCTACTACACCTTGCTATTGTACCTCCAAGTTGTATGTTTGCTGTTTCGCTAACACATCCAACTTGAGGGGGGATGTTAGATATAAGAGTGTCACTCATCTTGCTGAGCTGTGCTGAGCTGTCACTTGCTGAGCTGTCACTGTGCCATCTCACCTGCTTTGCTGTCAAGGAGATCACCGACTTAATGTCTATAAATACAATCATACACATTCAGTTGTAATACACTCTTACAGATACACAATGTAGTCCATTAGGCCTTTACTGTTATTCAATAAACACATACAGTTTGTACATAGTCTACTCTCTAGTTTATATACATTGCTAATTCTATCTCCATTGTTATGAGCTTACTTTGCTGTTGCAATACCTGCTATATTAATAAAAGTGACAATAAGTGCCCGGGGAGGATTATCCTTTTCAATTCGCCAGGAAGGGAGGATTTTCCTGGTGGCTGGGAAGTCGTGAAATTGTTAATGGTAGAAATGTCAGGTGAGAATGGTCGGAAGCTGGAAACCTGTCTGGATTAGCAGATGCTGTGTACGTGGGATGGCTGACATCAATTTTGGTACAGTTTTTAACGTTTGTATGATTGTAAAATGATACTCAGTGAGACAATAAGCTTCATGAAGTTTGTGTGCAAACTATTTTGATTTACAAATGATGATGGCCCCTCTTGTGGTTTGCACCAACAAATATTGCTGATAACAGGAGAGCAAGGTGGTGGCAGGCATACGATTCCTGACCGATGCTGAATCTTTTATGTGAAACTTACATTTTATATATATACGGTTTTTTAATTGGGGAAAACTATATATGATTTGCACACAAATGCAGCATAGCTACCTGACATTTATTCTTCTTCACATCTAAGTAAACCACATTTATTCTTCTCCCAACATTGTTCTTCAACTTCCGAAAACTTTTCAAGTTACGTATTCCTCCCTATGTATTTCAGTTAGTTCTAGGATTTTGTTATATTTGCTTTAAATCTACGGTATAAACTATAATGTTTATAAGAATCAACTATACAATTGATATTGGAAGCGCGAGTGTAGTAAAGAATGCATGCTCATGTAGACAAGTGAAACACATTTACAGAGGCACAAGACGGACATGGAGTTCGTATGCCAAATGCTTACAGTATGTAAATCTTTGTGTTTTCACTAAATATCTCATCTGCTAATGCTCTTACTTTTAAATAAACATTCGGGGGATGTATGTCATAGATAATTGTGCGCCCATAAATGAACAACAATTAAGCTGTAGGCCGATATACAATTTGGTGCGATAGGTAAAGAACATCTTGGGGGATGTGTGGCACTTTGATTTTAAAGCACAATAAATTTGCACTGAAAGAACATGTTTTTTTTTCTCGTTTCTCTTTGTCTTTTCATCCATTTCCGATTCGGTACTTGGGTCCTGGATTCTCTGTTTTGGAAATGTTAGGATCCTTTTATATGAATCCAAAATTGAGGGAAACTTTTACATTCTTCATTTTACGAATTGTGTATATCACCAAAATGTCGACTGCACATGAATTATATGAATCCCTGTTACACAAAAACAAAATATATACTAGGAACAAGTCATCTATATGCATTGTGTTGGATATTTTATTGTAATTGGATTGAATAGTTGATCAATGTAATCGTAATATTACATCGAACAAGTCGGGAGAGTGCAGAGTGCATGCTCTATTCGAGTTCGTTATGATTTCAGTATTATTGCTTATGAGACATGTCTATTGACATCAAACACATCTGTTAGAATGAGATGTGTCTGTTGGCAAAAGACACATCTTGAGATGTGTCTGTTAGCATTAGACATGACTGTTGGAATGAGATGTGTCTGTTGGCAAAAGACACATCTTGATATGTGTCTATTGGCAAAAGACACATCTTGAGATGTGTCTATTGGCAAAAGACACATCTTGAGATGTGTCTATTGGCAAAAGACACATATGTTGACATCTATAAATAGGTGTTGCATTGATCATTTTGAGATAGTTGGTTCATTTTGAAATTCACAACAAAACACATTCTCTCTTCTTGCAGAATTTCTGACTTTATCCGATTGAATTATTTGGGTGAACCACAAATAACTTCAATCTAAAAGTGTTCACACGACTTCAGAAAAATCCAAGTAATTACCCATATTCCCCAACAAAGATTGAAGTTATCTATTTTCTGAAGATGGCGAACGCAGAATCTACAAAAGATATGACAAGCAAGTTTGCAAAACTGGACAAGTTTGAGGGTCAGGATTTTAGAAGATGGCAGAAGAAGATGCATTTTCTATTGACGACGCTAAAGGTTGTATATGTTTTGAGTACCCACATTCCAGAAGTGGTTGAGGATGAAACCGCTGAACAAACAAGGAAGCGTTGCAAATGGGAAAACGCTGATTACATCTGCCGCGATCACATCTTAAACGGTATGTCTGATTCCCTTTTCAGTGTATATAAAAATGTTGAGTCAGCGAAAGAATTATGGGATTCTCTTGAATCCAAGTACATGGCAGAAGATGCTTCTAGTAAGAAGTTTCTGGTCAGTAATTTTATGAATTATAAAATGGTCGATTCTAGACCGGTGATGGAACAATACAATGAATTGTTAAGGATTCTGGGACAGTTTGTCCAACACAATCTGAAGATGGATGAATCTATCTCGGTTTCTGGTGTTATAGACAAACTACCACCATCATGGAAGGATTTTAAACACTCCTTGAAACATAATAAAGATGATATGACTCTGGTTCAACTTGGAAGTCACTTCAGAATTGAAGAGGCTTTGAGAACTCAAGAAATTGAGAATAATCCTAAGGGAAAGAACCAAGTCGGTAACTCTTCTGTGAATATGGTTGAAGATGGTGGATCTTCCAAGAACTCTAAGAATGGCAAGGGTGATAAACGAAAGTTTAAAGGAAACAACAACAATTCTTCCAACAAAAGGCCTAAGATGGCATGTTGGAAGTGTGGCAAACCTGGACATTTCAAGAAGGATTGTCGGGTTAGTAAAGGTAAGCAAGAAAAGCAAAATGCTGGTCCAAGTGGATCCAAGGATCCAGAAAAGCAACAAGGTCAGATTTTAATTCAAAATTGTAATTCTGGTCAGAATTATGTATCACTAATATCTGAGGCATTTTACGTGCAGGATGACAATGTTGCTTGGTGGATTAATTCAGGAGCAACGAGTCATGTATGCAAAGATCTTCGTTGGTTCATAGACTTTCAACCAATCGAAGATGGATCTATCTTAAAGATGGGAAATGTTGCAACTGAACCGATCAAAGGACTAGGAAATGTCAAGATAGTTTTTACTTCTGGCAAATGTATATTGTTAAATAAAGTGTTGTATGTTCCTGGGATTCCGAAGAATCTCTTGTCTGGTGTTGTATTGAACAATTGTGGATATAAACAAGTTTATGAAAGTGACAATTATATATTGTCAAAACATGGCTCTTTTGTTGACTTTGGCTATTTGTGTAATGGTATGTTTATGTTGAATGTAAATACTCCATTTATTGATGAATCTGCTTGCATGGCTTCTACTAGTACTAGCAATAATTTGAATAAACCAGAATTATGGCATGCTAGACTAGGACATGTACATTACAAAAGAATAAAGGATATGTCAAAAATGAGTCCCATACCTGCTATTGATTTAGACAATGAAAAATGCAAAACATGCATGTTAACAAAGATAACTAGAATGCCCTTTAAAGAGGTTAATAGGGTGTCTGATATTTTAGAAATAATACATAGTGATTTGTGTGATTTCCATTCTACACCATCATTAGGAAATAAAAAGTATGTAGTTACTTTTATTGATGATGCTACTAGATATTGCTATGTATATTTATTGCATGCTAAGGATGAAGCTCTTGACTTCTTTAAAATTTATAAAGAAGAAGTAGAGCTACATCAGAGTACCATGATTAAAAATCTACGTACTGATAGAGGAGGTGAGTATTATGATCCGGTTTATTTTCAATCTACTGGTATAATACATCAAACCACGGCTCCTTATACACCACAGCAAAATGGTGTGGCAGAGAGAAAGAATAGGACTTTGAAAGAAATGATTAATTCCTTGTTATCCTACTTGGGTTTGAGTGAGGGATTTTGGGGTGAGGCTATGTTGACAGCTTGTCATTTATTGAATCGAATTCCTAGCAAGAGGAATAAGATTACCCCTTTTGTACTTTGGTATAAAGAGTCAACAAAATTGAGTTTTCTGAGAGTTTGGGGATGTAGAGCAGTTGTAAGACTCACTGAACCCAAAAGAAGAAACTTGGGTGAACGAGGTATAGATTGCATATTTGTTGGTTATGCTGAGCATTCTATAGCATATAGATTCTATGTGTTAGAATCTAATGACTATGTATCTGTGAACTCGATTACCGAGTCAAGAGATGCTATATTTGATGAAAATAGATTTACATCTATACCTAGACCAAGGGACATGCTTCAGAATTCTTCTAGTAGGAACTCAGTTTCTACTGAAGATGTGAATGGACCGTCTGAACCAAGGAGAAGCACTAGAGCTAGAAAAGCAAAGTCTTTTGGAGATGACTTTCATCTTTATCTAGTAGAAGGCTCTAGAGATGAAATTGAATGTCAATACCAATATTATTTTGTTATTGAGGAGGATCCAAATACTTTTAGCGAAGCTATGAAATCTAGGGATGTTGCATTCTGGAAAGAAGCTATCCAAGATGAAATGGATTCTATCATGAATAATAATACTTGGGAATTGAGTGATCTGCCCCCTGGCTATAAAGCATTGGGAAACAGATGGATCTTCAAAAGTAAAATGAAGGTGGACGGTACCATAGATAAGTTTAAAGCCACATTGGTAATCCAAGGTTTTAGACAAAAAGAAGGGATTGATTATTTTGATACTTATGCTCCTGTTGCTAGAACCTCCACTATTAGGTTGTTAATAGCACTTGCTGCTATACACAACCTTGTCATTCACCAAATGGATATGAAAACTGCATTCTTGAATGGTGAATTAGATGAAGAGATTTATATGAAACAACCCGAAGGGTTTGTTATGCCTGGTTGTGAGAACAAGGTGTGTAAATTAAAGAAATCAATTTATGGTCTGAAACAAGCACCGAAGGATTGGCATGATAAATTTGATACTGTGGTATTATCTAACGGTTATTTTCTTAACCAAGCAGACAAGTGTGTATATAGCAAATTGGATGCTCCTGGTAAAGGAGTTATAATTTGTTTATATGTGGATGACATGTTGATTTTTGGTACTGACCAAAATCAAGTGGATAAAACCAAGAAGTTCTTGTCATCTAATTTTGATATGAAAGACATGGGGGAGCCTGAGGTGATTCTTGGTATAAGGATCAAGCATGAGAACAATGGTATTTCAATTTCTCAATCTCATTATATTGAGAAGATTCTGAAAAGATTTAACTTTAAGGATTGTTCTCCTGTTAGCACTCTATTAAACTCCTACCTAATATAGGTGTTGCAGTATCTCAACTTGAATACTCAAGGGCTATTGGTAGTCTCATGTATGCCATGATAAGCACTAGGCCAGATATTGCCTATGCTGTTGGAAAGCTTAGTAGGTATACTAGCAAGCCAAGTTCACATCATTGGCAAGCCTTAAGCCGAGTGTTCAAATACTTGAAAGGAACCATGGATTATGGTTTGACATATACTGGATTTCCTTCGGTTATTCACTACGCCATAAACAGCCTACTACAACACTTAGGGGGGGTGTTACCTTCTCGGGTGTTACCTTAGCTATGAATTTTTGGACCTATTACAACACTCTAGTTTTGGTGTTACCATATCCTTAAAGGTATGTTACCATAGCTGTGGAAGGTGTTAAACTTAGTAACACCATGGGCTTTGTTACCTTAGAGTATAATTAACATATTTTTGAATTTTATTTATAATTAACGATTTAATAATTATTAAAATTTAAAATTCAATAATTTTAATCAAGCCATTTAATTTATTATTATAAAAATAATATTCTATAAAATACTTGAATTATTTATATTTTTACAATATCAATATATTTATTAATAATTTTATTTTAAATATTTTAAAATAAAGTAATATTCAAAAAAATTTAAAATTTGATTAAATTCATCAATAAAATTATTGGAGAAAATAACAGGGTATAATAAATTTAAATTGTTATTCAATAATTACAATGATAAAATTTATTGTCATATATTTTTTATTAAAAATTTAATTAATTTTTTAATATTAGAAAATGAAAAAAGTGTGGGAAAAAAAAAAGAAAAAAAGAAAAGCAACCAATGAAAAATTGAAAAGAAAATGGAATCGGCAGGCGGCAAAACCAAAATGAAAGCGGGCAACTCAAATTTGGTCAAAATTGCTTAAGTGGGAGAAAGCGGGCAAAACAAATTGGGGAAAAATAATTAGGTCACTCTCTCTCGTTACCTCCCTCACCTCTCTCTCTCGCCTTCCTCTCGAACCTCACTCACCTCTCTGTCTCTCTTTCTCGCTCAAAATTGGGTCGTTAAAAATTGGGGAAAACCTCGCTCAATCTCACACCCAGTCTCTCAATCAATCAGTCTCTCTCTCCATCTCTCGCTCAATCTACTTTCATTTAGGGTATGTTATTAATGTTTGTGTTTTCTTTATTGCCATTAAATCTCTATTTTGTTTGTACAACTTTGCTTAGATTAAATTAGCCCTTCATTTACTTTGATGACTCTCTGCAGATGCTATCTTTGAATCTCCTGTTGATTGTGGATCATATTGTTGTTAATTAAGCTGGGGTTGTTAATTAAGTTGTGCAAATAATTGGGTATCATTTTTATGTATATATTTGTGTATGCTGATTGCTCTTATCCATTATGGATACCTAATACCCATCTCATCCATAGATGGTGTAAGTGTAAATGTTCATTCCTTGATTTATAGCAGCTTTTGTAATTATTGGCATTCCAGCATACCCGAACTGCAAAAATGTTGCTCCAGGTATGGCTTACCTCTGTTGTACATCTCCAAACATAAAGCACTCATCGAAATTTTATTCATCATTGCTAAGATCTTAGGCCGGGGATTCCTAACAATCTAACAAGGTTTATATAGATTATATGTAGCAAGTCACTTAAAGGGAAGGCTTCTGTCATTTTTATAGTGTGCATCTCCAAAACAAATCTTTATTTCTGTCATTTTAATTAAGTGATGGTGACTAACTTAAAAAAGAGACAGAGGAGTACAGCACTGAGCAAACAAGTTTAAGGGAAGGCACTAGCTATTGCATTATATGTACAAATTGATGTTATTTCTTCAATTTTTAGAGTGCTAGTACAGACAAACACGCCAAGAATATATACCTGTTATTTGAACGTAGTGGTATTTGTCGTTGGCAAGTACTGGTGAATATATACCTCTTGAATTTTAAAAATTCTTACTGAATTTTTAAAACCAGGGATTCAGCCTTGGTTAGCGACTTCAAGGTTCTGCCTGCAGTGTTTGCGTAGACAGGTTCTATAAAATCTCTCAATTCCATACAGTACTGAATACTGTTAGGTAAATCTCAGTGTTCTATTAAATAAAATATTGACTTTAAGGCTAATTTGGAGAGGTTTCTGTTATGAAAACAGTATTAACTCAAAACTTGAATCTCTTCCCTTCGTCTTTCTGTAGACATGACAACCTCACTTTCTTATTTACACCGAGCCTTGTATATAGGGCGAAGGGCGATGACCGATGGGACCTGGTCCAAATTCATTTCAATAAATTTGATCTGAGAAAAAATAACATTCTCATATAGTTCTCTCCAGATCACTAATTAATTGTGTGCCTGTTTCCATGTCTCTTGAAGTTTAATCCATGGATGTTGTACTCTAGATACATGATATAATAATTCACAGAGGCTTCTAGTCTTTGTTTAACATGTACGAACACTCGAGGTCCTCACAACAAAGCAGTTAATAGCTGACACCGGTTAGACGCACAAGATCACTGAAATTACTGGGGCTATCTTACTTATATGAATGATAACATTTGCAATTAGTATTTAAGTTTAAATACATTTTACCTGTAAAAAGGTTAACTAGTTTCGACCAATAATTCTACTTCTTCATAAATTGAATCACTTTCCTTTCCAAATGTGTTTTTGGCATTTGGAAATCAAGAAAACCACATAAGAGAATCATACGTTTCTAACTCCTGTTCTTGTAACAAGTCATGTCCTAGTTGCCTGCCTAGTTCAATTAAATCATCAATTGTGTGCCTGTTTCCATGTCAAATTTTGTTTATTTATTTTTTATTGTTACTTGTGTTGGTTTAAGGTATGAGCTAATAATATGTGTTTTGAATTTGCAGGGCTTGATTTCTTGCTAGTTCTTTTTTCGAAGAGATTTGTAACAACCCTTTTGTATTGTAGAATTGTAAGTTTTCTGGTTCTTTAAACTTTCTGCTGCTCTAATTTCTAAGGCATCTTCATTGCTTTCTCCAGGTTTTAATTTTACAATTTATTCTGTTCCGCACTGCTGCATATTTCTGTAGTTGTAGTTTAATATTTTTGCATAATTTTGTATTGTATTATGCTTTCGGCTTTGCTTTTATGCAATCTGCATTAAAACTGCTCTCCTTTTTTGCAATCTGCATTAAAACTGCTTTATTTTCCTGCAATTTGCATTAAAACTGCTCTAATTTTCTGCAATGTGCGTTAAAACTGCTCTATTTTTCTGCAATCTGCATTACAAGTACTCTGTTTTCTGCAATCTGTTCTATTTTTCTGCATTATGCATGATTCTAATTCCTGCATTAAATTTCAGTTATTTAATTATTCTTTGCACTCTGCATTATAATAAATTTTGTTAGTACTTGCATTAAAAAATAAGCAAGACCTGATTTATGTTAGAATCATGAATGTATCATTAGGAAATTAAGAAATTCCTATACATAATTAGATAGGAACCAAACTGTGAGTACTGAAAATAGGAAAAAGATCAATTACAAACATATTTAAAGTTAAATACTAACGTGCTTCCAAATGATTTTTTTACACAAGACAAGTGACATGACGCACATACTAACATATATAAACGCACACTGCTAATTCTTTTTTTTACTTTTGTGTTCCTTATGTTTGGTGAACAAACAGGGGAGTTTCATGTGTTTGTGAGCCACTTCCTCCGGATACACCTGTTTGGTTCCCTGGTACCTCCCCTCCTGAGTGGCTTGAGGGAAGGTAAAGAAGGTCTTTGTAACTATACAGGTCACTCAAATTCCTTTCATGTTGCTGGATTTCGATTAGCTAGTTTGCATTAAGAATAATAAGCACCTTTTGTGATTTTAAAGATGGTCCAGTAATATCATTTTCTTGGCTCGTTTATCCTTTTCCTGCAGTTGGTTAATTCATGTAAGCTATAGACTTGTGTAATTCAAAAGCATCTTCAAAATATAACCTTTGCCTTGTGGAGCCTAAAAGATAATTTAGTTATTCTAAATTTAAAATATTTGAAACTTGAACTTTAATGCTGTAATTTTTGTCGAGGGTATTGGAAAATTTCTTGACTGTGAAAAAACCCTCTTCTTCAGTCCTTGTTCTTGGTTGCTGGCACAGCTTTAGCGATTTCAGATTATGCAATGTCTTTACATCGTTCTTTACCTGACAAATATGATGATTTCTTCAAGGTTCGGATCCTGACCTGCTAAAATGGTTTGCGCAAGCTGAGCTAATTCATGGCAGATGGGCAATGCTAGCGGTTGCAGGCATTCTCATACCAGATTGGCTTTAAAGCCTAGGCTTCATTGACCTGCGAAGATGGGCAGATATAATTAATCCAGGGTGTGTGTTAATATTTGTGGGGGGATAGATTAGTTTTTGTTGAGATGTTTAAGGAAATGTAATCGGTTGTACAATTTGTAAAATTTTACTTAAATTAATGATATTTATAGTTTGTAGTTTTATTTTAGATTTGACATTTGGTTTTTAATTTTTTTGTTGTATGAATGCATTTTTTTTATGAATATTAGAGGAAGGAAATGGTAGAAAAATAATTAAATTTGAGTCATTAATTTTAAAATAGATAATGTCCGTGGGGCCCACATATGGGGCCCCCATAATTGATTATTAATTTTGCAAAATTATAACATCTAAGGTAACACAGATTTGGTGTTGCTATAGAATGTTTAGTGTGTTGCTGTATAGGTCTATGGTAACGAATATTGCTATGTTAGCTTAGGTGTGTCGAGGTGTTACCTTAGACCCCAAAGGTTACATAGAACAAAACTATCCCAGCTAAGGTGTTACCTTACATCCTTACGTGGTTGCATCAGACACTTGAAAAGCGTGTATGCCAATTCGGGATATATACAAACGCCAAGGTCCTAACTAGACAACAAGGATCGCAAAGGATTTCAAACGAATTATTTATGCTCGCACATTTGAAAACCTTGGCAAATATATATCTTACACTCGTCATCGCATGCTATCACTCTTGCATCCGCATACGCCTAACGAGCACAGTGGTGCTCTAAGTGTTTTTCTAATCATCTATTTTTAGTTTTTTCAGCGACTCAAGAAATTTGGAAGCTTGAAGGATTCTTAGTTCTCCACTGCACCAAGATACACTGAAGAACTGGGGGCTAGTTGTTATGCCACATTTTTGGCATGTCTAATAATCTCCCAAATTTCTAATAATATTAATTATTAATTCAGATTAATAATTATTACTTAATTGCTAAGTTTTATCCTCTCTCAGAAATGGGGAAAAAATCAATTTCAATCAATCAATAACGGAAAATATCTCCAAACGATATTCTTCAAATCAGGAAGATATCACAACGATAAGATAAAATCAGTAATCACCCAGATTAACGAAGTTTATCCCTAAAGTCTCTAGAGGATAGACACAAATCAATTTCACATAATTACGTGGACTTGATCCTATATCTATACTATACTATAATAAGCAAAAGGGGGTATATTTTGTAGTTGGTTATCCCACTTTTTGGTTATCCCTTTTTTTGGTTATCCATATTTAAAAAAAGGTTAAAACATTTTTTCACATTAAATCTCTATTATTAGACACAAAAAAACATTGCTGAAAAACACGCACGCAGCAAACACTCCTGACAGAACAAAACACAAAACTCCTCACACTTGCGAACTCTAACGGACACTAAAACACAAACACTGAAAGCGCTCTCATCATCATCACACCATCAAGCTCCTCCACTGATGAAATTCAGATTTCCTTGCATATTCAAGCACATATTCAGAAGTTTTGGTATCTCCCCTTCTCTGTACTTCAAATTGCTTAAATTGGTAGTGTTTTAAAGTTAACCCTCTTTGTGTTATCCTATGCATTTTTAACAATAGTTGAATTTGTTACATACTGCAACGTGTTTGATTGATTGTCTTAGTGAAAAATAGTATAGTTTAATTTGTCAAATACTGCAACGTGTTTGATTGATTGTCTTAGTGAAAAATAGTATACAATTTTGTTGGGAAAAATTGTATGTCAATAACTTGTGCTTCCCTTTGTTTACTTTTCATTGAAGGCTGTCAAATAGAAAGTAAAAGTACGGTTTCATTGTTGGGAAATTGTATGTCAATAACTTGTGCTTCCCTTTATTTACTTTGTTCCTATGCGAAAGTCATGAATAACTTGGAAAGTTATTCCAATTTATGTGGATTAGTTGATGAGTCAAGAACACTCTATCATATGATATTCATACACAAGGTTGCGATAGGCATAGATAGATTATGTTTTTCCAAACATTCATTCAGCAATAAGAAGAAATACATTCATAATTTCATTTCTTACAGGACCATTTGGTGGGGGGAGACTTTGTTTTATTTGTTACTATTACGAGTAAACTAGCTTATAGCCCGTGCAAAGCACGGACTACTTTAATTTTTTTTTTTCAATTTTCTTATAATATAGTATAATATAATAAATATTAATTTTAATATGGTATTTGCAAGTTACTTTTAAATTGTTTTACTTTGTTTATAGTGTAGTGATATTATTAATGTTAATTTTCCCAAGTGAGCAGTCATCTTTATTTGTCTGATCCGATCGATACAAGCAGAATGATTCAAACCCGTATAGGTAGTGCCAATAAGTTATAGGTCATGCCTGACTAATTAATAATTCTAAAATAACAGCAATTTGTATTTCTATGGTGACCTTTGTTGCTGTACAAACACATATTACAATGTGCAAGTGTGTGTGTGTGAGAGAGAGAGAGAGAGAGAGAGAGAGATCAGCTACATACATTTTTCTTGGTGATCTCCCATGGAGAAATAATAAGATGGACACCATCGAAAGAAGTTTGGAAACTGCAGTAATCATGGTATACCCAGATGCTACAAAGTTGACGTAAATGGAAAGCAAAACTAATATAGTTGCGAGTGTTTGCCTTTTATCCCTCCAAAGAAGTATGCCAGAAACTGTAATAGCAATTTCACAAATAGCTATTAATTATCTGGACGCCTAATAAAAAATTTATTTGTTTCTTTAAAAATACAGCTTATACATTGATCCTATTTATAATCTTCTATGCATGACTGAAACATCTTTAACAAGTGAGTTCAATAACATGCGCACACATGGAGTTCTGTGACGATGCAACTCTTGCTATCTAAAATCTATCACCAATATATTTATAACAATCTGGAAGTACATCAATAATATCTCCTGAAAATCTAATTTTCACTAGATCGCATACTCAAACTTCATTAGAATTTAGAACTGGACTTTGCAGTCCTTCTGTGTTTTTTCATTTAAGAAAGTCGCAAAATCCATGACATGGCTGCTAAATTCAGCTGACCAGTCTCTAGCACTAATATTGGTTGATAACGGCTACCGGCACCAGATTCAGCCGAAGACATGTTTCCCTTGATCCCAGTAATCCGGTACAATATCCCCACACATTTGCGTGTCGTTTTGTGCTTCATTTTTGTTTTATCATGCATACTTCCTGATGTTTTTACTCAAGATTTTCAACTGTTAAGCAGATTTTATGCGCTTCTTTATATACATGTTCAAATCCGGAGAGAAATATACAACTATTTGTTTAAACTTGCTTACATTATATTTAATTTAGTCTCAATATGTGTGGATACAAAAGTCATTCTTTTTGGAAATCTGATATGATATAGTCATGAAAATGGACAGGATTTCTGTGACTGGACTTGGGATGAATTAGTATCTCATGATACCATCCACAATCAATTTTGTGTTCAAGCTAACTGGGCAGAAGATTCATTATGTAGGCCACTCAATGGTAATATTATACAGATTAGAGTAATAATTTATGTCTTAATCATTAGTCATTGACAGCTCTTTATAGCGATAAATTTTTAACAGAGCTAAAGATAAACTTATATATATGGGCAGGGAACTTTAGTAGCTCTAACATCATTCTCAGAAGGTAAACAAGTTGACAAGGTGAAATCAGCAGCATTGTTATGCCCAATTGCTTACTTGAGCCATTTGACCACTACCTTGGGCGTTCTTGCAGCCAGAGCCTTTGTTGGCGAGGTACATTTTTTTTTTTGACTTATATCCAAACAAATACTCCTTGTTTTCTCAGTTTCTCTTCTCATCCTAATAAAAGTTTAGTCATAAACATCAATGAGACGTGTGGGATTGTAAATTTTGCACTTAACCATCTCTAAAGAATATTAAAGAATAAAGGGTATGCGACCAGTACTCTCAGTATTTAATTGTTAGGCACTTTTTAACAGGGAGCTATCTCTTCATGCACCTATATTTATCACTTAGAAGTTAGGACTTACTTAAGTATCTTCGATGTTTATTTTATTTCAATACTAATGACCATGCTTTTCTTGACAGATTACTACAATTTTTGGTTTTGCAGAATTCAATCCAAAAGGGTAAACCAAAAGGGTAAATCTCAGATTTTTGTGAATCATTGAGCACTTCAAAGTTATTCTTAATTTTGTTTTCCTGCACTTTGTAAATTATAGATGGATGGCAACTTCATATTGGCATAGTTTAACTTTTCATTTCCTCTTTGCTTTCTTGACGCAATACACAGAGCCCGTAGCAAACTTTCTGAAGGTATTATGCCTAGATCCAAGAGTAAACTGTTTTGATCTAATTACCGCACTTACAGGTAAGTATATGTTATCTACCACTTTCATTTTTATTAAGTTCTCAACAAATTATTATTTAAGTTCTAATTATATGATTGAACTTGATCTGTTCAGGTAAGAACTGTTGTCTCAATACCTCCACTATTGACCTCTTCTTAAAGAATGAGCCTCAATCAACATCGACTAAAAATTTGGCGCATTTAGCTCAAAGTAAGTTACCTTATTCTTGGATCACCTACAACTTTTTGTGATTGTTCCATACTTGAATTCTCTACTTCTACTGCTACATTGTGACCGAGAGGAACCTAATGTGTGTTTATGTGTATATGTGGAAAACTAGGACCTTAATAACAGCTAAGGCTTATTAAGTTTTTATTTTTTTGCAATATATATATATATATATATATATATATATATATATATATATATGTAAGTTACATCAATATATATTGGATGCTCATATAACCAAATGAACACCTTACGCCTTAGTGTTCTTAAAAATGCACTCTTGAGAATGACATATTTAAATGGCACGGTAACAACCACGTTGGCAAGCTTGGCTACTGTCTGCAGCTTCACATTTATTTATTAAAAATGGTGAAACATCCTTGCAGGGTGAGGGTTTCAATTGTGGGAAGAATGCCTGTACTGCCAGGACTGCATACCCATGTAGTTACACAAATAATAAATTTAATTATGTCACATACATATTTCTAGCGATCTGCTATCCCACATATAAGCTGTGTATCATGTTCGTTACACTTTTTTAAGCCTTTAAATGTCTAGAACGTGATGAGTGGTGACATACACTAGATTATTGTATTATTTTCTTGAAATAGTTCAGGATCATCAATGTCTTTCTGATGGCAAATTCTCCAGCCTGGTGTCGATGTTTTCCTATTAATAAAACTCTATAGAAATCTGCGGGAACTGATTAGTTGGTAAAAACACGCATGATTTTGTGAAACATACATATGACATGCCCTCCCCGGTAGCTTCTAATCTTACATACTAATCCTAAAAAATATCATTATTAATGTTGGTACATAGTATAAGACTTCTTAAACTTTCAATTAAGAGTATAGTAGCTGTATTATTATGTATTTTTCCTCTCAGCATGTCTTCTAACCACCAAATGTCTCCAACTCATATAATATAATCTGGTCTCAGTTGCAAATAATTATATAACTACCAGACAAATGATTTGAAGTGGCCGAACTAGAATAAATAAATCGATATGCTGGTAAATGTTACATCACACGGTTATTTAAGTCTCTTTGAGTCTTTGTACATTGTATTCTGTTCCCAGGACTTTGTGGGGTATACTATGTATATGCCACCCTCTCCGCCCTACTTACGAGTTGGATATACTCCTATGTCTGGTTTGAATTACGAGACTTTGCAAATTATGAAATTTTACCATTGTAACTCAGTTAGTCTACATGTATAAATCCTAATTAGTTTTTTGGTATATATGGTGAGCAGATTGAAGTGCAGAGGACATACCAAGACTTCTATAGCTCCAAACAGAATACAACTTCTGAATCTGTTCAAGTAGGTATCGCAAATGAACCCTCCAAATAACGATAGCAAATACGAAGCCCCCATGTGATTCATAAGCATTGTTGCTGATTTTGGCAAGCTGAAGTTCATGTACCCGTAAAAGTAACTAAACAGGCTCACTGCATTCGCTATAAATGGCATGTTCTCCAAGGCCACCGTCGCTGCAGGTAACAGTCCACAAATTTAGTGCCAAATAAAAAGATAAAAAGCTTTTATAGAGTTTGTCTATAAATATAGTGAGTACCATATATGAAAAGCGTTACTCTTCTTCCTCCCAGTTTCTTTGCATGGTTGTGCTTGGGATTGACTTCTCCTAAAATGCCCTGTTCAGTGTATCAATAACAAACACAAAATCAGTTAGTTTACATTACAAAATGAACCAAAACAAACATAGCCAATATATTCCTCTTTCTGAAAGGTTGGCATCTGATACATATACGAGGTCACGTTCCACTCCAAACTCGCTACAAATTGCCAGTCATAGTAGTAGCACATACCAAGTACTTTGTAGGCTAAATTAGTTCGTTTTTACGAATTTGAACATATGTAGGACAAAAGAGTAAATAAAGTATCATGCATGCAAAGTAGGATTGAGTTTAACCTTTAGAATAGTGTTGTTTCTGCGAATTCTGTTTTATCTACACTGTTGCAACTCTAGCCAGGGTCTTTTCATCTAGGAACAAGAATTAATAGAACCGGTTTACCGTGCATTGTTCAGGTATGTTAAGTTAATTTTTTAGTTTGGTTCACACTCAATTTTTGTTTATCCGCTCATTTTAGTTAATTTATTTATAAAGTAAAATGTATTATATACAAAGTTGTCTACTAATAGTGTTGTATTTTGCTTCAAACTGTAGCACAAAAACTACAAAGTACAAAACTCCTTAAAACACAATTTGCTCAGAATCGAAACATCAACACCGACATCAACTCAACCACGATATTCTTCGGCTTTTCCTTTTCTTTTGCAACATTGTATACATCGCATGTTACTCTTACAATTCAATTGTAAGTATAATGATTGTATTATTATTACTTTTTTAACGGGTATCATTTTTGTATTATCTTCCTCTTATATTTTTTTTTTTTACAGAAAATCTAATTTGTTGGTGTTTGTTAGTGCGAGTTACTTCAAATTTTATTTAATGTTCTAGATATTCTAAGTTTGTGTATATGCCTAATTTGTGGGTGTTTCGTTTTAGAATTTGTGTGGCTGGTCTTTTACTTCCACTGAGTGACTAAATAAACACGCTTACTCTACGTTTAAAGACAACACAATTGCAGAGCTTGGTTGTAGAAACAGATTGATTTCTTTTGCTATTGCTGATAAGTGGGTTCTTTCAAAGGTCTGCAATTCTTCTTATCCCACTGTTTCTGAGTTTATGCTACCTTTTATCTCTTTTGATTTTTAACATTATCATACTACAATTGAAGAAATAACTTATGCTATTATATGCCACTTTAAAGCATAATGTTTAGTTAATTATTTATTACTTTAAAGTCATTAATTGTCAAGACTTTTAGACTACATCTAAAAAACATGATTATAGTTTGACTTCTTTTAATGGGAAATTTCATATGTATTTGTGCACACTTGCAGTGTAAATAGTATTGTCTTGATATTGCGTCCTCTTCTCACTAAAGTATCATTACTTACAAAGGTCTATATATTTTGTAGATTTTTTATAAAAATATTACTCAGATTATCTTTTATCTCTCTCATTGCAGTTTGCCAGCTTTAGAGTTCTAGGAAGATACGTGTCTTAGTTCTTCATAAAGGGTGCAATTACGACGACAATGAATAAACCATATTTGGGTGTAGAACTTGGTCCGTTGTGGGTAAGCTATAATAAAAAAATTATGGAATTAATTGCACGGAAATATTTGCACTACATTTTTCATTTTTTAATATTCCGGGACAAGTTCAATTACAAAATAGAAATTTTGTATACCAATTTTTGTTTTGGGAATTCAAGATCAGATCATTCAAATAAAAGAAAAAATGAAATAAGAAGCGGTGTCAAAGGTATCTAATGTTGCATCTAATATTTCAGGCTTGATCACTCCTTGATTTTTTTTTTTAACAAAGTATCTTATATTTGTAGTGATTCATTTCTCATAGTCCATATAATTTTATGCCCATGCCCTTTTTTATCCAATCCTCTTATTTGTGCTCCTAATTATATTTGATTTTTGTATGTATTAAGTTTTATTTAATGTCAGTGCACAAGATATTTTGAACGCTCTTACTTGAAGGCAACCATCATTGTTACACAAGGCTAAATGCTGGTTGCTAATTGAGTTACTCCATGTCATTGTATAATGTTGCTTATGTTTTCATTTTCAGATGTACCTTTGAGGGTTTTTTTTTTGACGAAATGCAGAAGATTATATTACTGAAACAAACCAATAAAACAGCGGGACAAACCCCCGACTGTCACTACAACCAGGTTGAAAAACAAATAAATTGTTTGCTGGTCGTTTAACAAACTGAACTTAAAAGTTCTTGAAGCCAAAAACAAATTCGAAAACATCTGAAATGATCCAAACTGCTCCAACATCCCTGAAAACAGCGGTATTACAATTGACCACATCACATAAGAACCGTTGATACCCCAGTGTTCGGAAGGCTCAGTTCCATAATTTAGAGGAACAACACTCCAGCTATCTACATGCCAGATACTAGCTATAGACATGCCGAAAATGGGAACCCCCAAAGGATGAGCAATACCCCAGCTATCTACATGCCGGATACCAGCTATAGACATGCCGAAAGTGAAAATCTCCAACAGATGACGAACAATCTTTGGTTGTGAGTGGTGAGCTCTTGCAATAATCATTAACTTCCCAGCTTTGATGCGAACTTTCCGGATCCCCCAAAACATCAACAAACTTATTATCAGCAGATCTGATCTGTTATAGATCATAAAATCCAAAAACAAAACTCTCACAAGGAGAGACAAACTCTCACAAAGAGAGACAAATAAACCCAATAAATGGGTAGGCAAACCAAACATTCACGATCCTCACAGAAGGAGGATAATTATTGAAAGAAATAAAAAACTAGACAAGAAAAGGGCCTCCGGTCGGTGGATAAACCACCGCCGGAGGGAGAGCTGACGACGACGACGAAGAAAAGAGGGAGAGAAAAGCTTTTCTTTCCACCGAAAGAGAAAGGAACAAGTTTTAACTATTCACAGGTACCTTTGAGGGTTTTAATTGAATTTTGGAGGTTTAAGCAATTTGCTGATGAAGTTGAGGAAGAGTTAAGTTTTATGACCAGGGCCACAGTGGACCTCACAAAACAATATTATGTGGACCTCATTAGTTGCATTGATTTTATATGCATATATCGGCACTCTAGATGAAATTCATAATATAATCTCCTTGAATAAAATTCCACTAATTGGATACTCAGTGCTTAGTCAAATTATAACAAGGGGTTATGCAACTAAATTGTGTTATTGGTGTAGACCTTCTAGCTCTCAAGTAGAATTGTGATATGTTTTACTGAAAATTTTAAGATCAAATATTAGGTGCTGTTAGTTAAAAGCTACGTTCTATATTATGAGTGAAAAGTATCATGTGTATACTTTCAATTTTTGACTTATTAACTTTGTGCAAGTTGTTGTAGATTATCCTATAAAGTAATCCAAAACTTAATAAGATGGTGCAAAGTTTTTAAGGACAAATAGGACAGTGTAGGGTTATAAAACGGGGACATCGATGACCACTATATATATGAGCCCTTTAGTTGAACTTCATCATGAATTTGAACAACAACGTAAGGTGGATATCATTTTTATACCATCATTTTGATATGTGCAGCTGGTATGTCATTCGCCCATAAAGCAATTTACACCACTGCATTAATAAATTAGGGTTTTATCTTTCTTTTTCTTCCCATTGTTTATCTTGCACAACTCCAAATTTACTTGCAGGAATACACAAGTGTGAAGTGAACAAAAGATGTAGATATGACAAACACAACTTTCACAACTAAGTGTAATATTTAATGTAATGACAAATTTTTGTTAAAGCAAAATAAAGAGCTATATCTAACCGTTCTTTTCGTAGTTTTGTTGATTAAGTGATAACTAACGAGGTTGGTAATCTTTTAGGTCTCATTTACAGTTGATTCTCTTACTAACCTTTTTATGACACCTGAAAAAAAGTAAATAAGACCTCCCTATTAGAATTAATTTTCACTATATATACCAAGAAATAAATAGTGAGTAGTGTATAATGGAATTAACAAGTATGTCCTACCAAAAAAAGGATTAACAAGTATGTGGTTACTTCCTTTGTCATTCTAACTTTGTATACTTCACAAAAAAAAAATAATGTACCTCAATTTCATTGACTACACTTTGTCAAGAAAGAAAAATTATATCAATTTCCCATTTACTATCTATATAATGCAAAAAACACTAAGATTTACGCGGGAATCCTATAACACTTTTAAACTTTTTTTGATGTTACCTACTCCATCATACAAGTCATTGCAAAACATTTGTCAAAGTTATATTAATGAAATTTTACGTAGTTGGTTTGGACAATCAAAAATTTTTAATAATAAAATTTTTGTAACAGTCACATGCTACAAAAAACAATCAAATTTTATGTAAATTATTAATCAAACTTTATTAGTTGGATATTAAAATATTTTTAACCAATTTATATAAAATAAATAAAGTAGCCCGTGCTTCGCACGGGTTATAAGCTAGTAAACATAGGTACCAAGGCATCTTGGTAGGTGGCGACCGATACCCGACACAAATCGAGAAACATGCCAAGTCCAGCCCTCTTTTTTCATAAACCCTACCTCCCCTGAAACAGCCACATACTCATAATTTTGATATACTATTCCAGCAAACCTCCGATTTCGTGTTGTTACGAAATAAGAAGCTGTGAAACACCAGGAGAGTTGAGGACAAAGCTTATGGCGCTTTATGGACGATGCGGTATGTTTGAGAATGCACTCCAACTGTTTGACGAAATGCCAAAGAAGAGTTGTAAGTCTTTTAATGGGCTTCTTGCTGCTCCAACTGTTTGACGAAATGCCTGAGAAGAGTTGTAAGTCTTTTAATGGGCTTCTTGCTGCTCCAACTGTTTGACGAAATGCCTGAGAAGAGTTGTAAGTTTTTTAATGGGCTTCTTGCTGCTAGTGTGTATTCTAAGAAATTTGATATGACTGAGCAGTTGCTTAGGGAGTTACCTGAGAAGTATGGTATTGAGGTTGATTTAATGTCGTATAATATGCTTGCGAGATCGTATTGTCAGTCGGGTTCGATGGATTTGTCTTTGGGAATACTTGAAACCTTAGCCCATACTTGAAGAACCTTGAGAATTCGTTCCTTAAGTGTCTCAGTCGTAATCCTGCCCGATATAGTACGATACAAGTCATTGAAGCTCTCCACTATGTCCGATAAAGTTGCCTCAAATTTAGTGCGATAAGCAGATTCATTTTTTACTGGAGCACTACTATTGTGAAGGATGTCCCAGACAAGCATGAGCCTAGCAACTTTGGTTGGAATTGGAGTTTCTTTTAGAGTCAAAGCTTCTGTCAAAACTTCAACAATCTCTCCAGCTGCATCAGCATTATCCAGAGCTAGCCTATGCTTGTGAGAAATCGAACAATTTTGGGTCCTTCCTTTTGGGGAAAATAACCATCTGTGATTTTGTTTCGAGCAGTGAGTAATGTTATTCACGAGAATCTGCTGGAATAGTTGGTTAAGTGACACCACAGAAGATATGTAGTGTTTGAAGATACAAGGACGGTTGTGTAGTCAGTGTAGTATTTGGTGAACAGGTGCTCCAAGGAGGACTCTTTCAGTACTATTATCCTTTTGTCATGTTTTTCATCAAGAGAATCATGGTCCATATTGCATATCTGGACGCTCGGTTGAAGAAGTTTCCATGTTTAATTTCTGAGCTGAGCAGCATGTATTGGTGATTTTTGGACAGTTCTTTTGGATAAAGAAAAAATGGTTGCACAATTGCTTTATTTGGAAGAAGCAAACATAACTGAGAACTATGGTGACAGAAGTTCTGATAGAGAAGGGGCAACTTCTGAAGGAGAAGGGGCAACTTCTGAAGAAAGCAAGGGAAATCCAACTGCAAGTTGTAAAGTTGTCCAGGAGAGTGTTAACTCTACTAGAAAATCATCTCGAAAAAGGAAGAACGTATCTTACAATGAAAGTATCGGTGAAGATGATGACTTTATGAGTCCATACGATAAAACTTTGAAGGATGCTAAAGGCGAAGCTACTAATGCAGCTCATGTTCCTCCTGCTGCAGCAGTGGATGAGTATCCTGATCCGGAGTTCAGTGATTTTGACAAGATTAGAAACCAAAACTCTGTTTCTGTTAATCAAATCTGGGCTTGTTATGATACAGTTGATGGCATGCCAAGGTTTTATGCCAAAATTAAGAAGGTTCATTTGCTTAAATCTAAGTTGTGTAGAAGTCATTGTTGTTAAAGGTGCACATGACCTAGGTGACACCTAGATGACATAAGGTTTATTTGTGAAGAAGGCTGAATATTGAAATGTAGTAGTGCTGATATTTGCTACAGTGGAAGGAAAGGACCCTCCTGGTGGATGTGTTGGGAGTTGGCTTCCAAATAAACCTTTATTTTCGGATGTGATGTTGACTGTCTCAGGACCACTTGAAGGTTGAGCATTAAGTTGGAAAGGATTGGTGTGTGCCATAGCATTAATAGGAGTTCTGGGTGTCATCCTGAGCTGACTGAAACTTGAGAATGCAGGAGGGTTACTGTTTTGAGCAGCTGGTGAAAATACACTTGGACTGGGTCCATGAAATTGATTTTTGGTATCAAGTGTCGAGCGTGGTGGAAAAGTATTAGAATTTCGTAATAGGACATCAAATTCAAGCAACTTGGCCTTCAGTAAACTCCTTTCTTTTTCAATTATTGACTGTACACTCAATCCGCTCTTTGCATCTCCTTTCGTTCTGAAAAAGCTGTGGCTGATCCTGATTTAGATAGTGGATACCGGAGGCAAAACAAAATTGATATGCCAGAATGCGCTTCTGATATGTTAACAGGTGATTCTGCCGAATCTACTCCTGAGTTGCATAGTTCAGTGCCTACAATCTTTCTGCTTCCCTGAATTGTTATGAAGCAGCTAGTAAAGTTTTAGGTGGTAATCCCACTCATTCAGCAGACTTACAATCTGTTGTTAAGAAGAAAGGACGGGTTTATAATGCAATGGGCCTTATGGTTACGGAAATGAGAACATGGATGGTTTAAATGAGCTGAATAGGGGTCCGAGAGCCAAGAGTTCAAAGAATCAAAAGGTGTTTACACCTGTTGTCTTGGATGTTAAGGGACAGAACATTCCAGTGGCAGGAACAAATGCAGAAAATGAAAAGCCCTGTGTGGACAGCGACAGAGAACAATACAACCATGCTTTTGTCTCAAACTACAGAACTTTTGTCTCATTGACATCATGTTTTTGTTTTAACAGCCGCAAACTTGAAGAGGTTAAGAAGGAACTCACAACTTGAGTGTATAAGAGGGTTCTGAAATTTCACTTACAAAGCATGCACAGTGGTCAGGTATGTGTTCCACCTCCCCAATTACTCTCAATCAATTATAAACATCATATGTTTTATCGCTCATCACTCACTAAGCTGAAAACAAAAAGAACTTTTACTACTATCACTTCATCCTTGGCCCTAATCCTGATTGTTTCTGGCCCACATTATGCTCTACGAAAATTATGCCATGAAAGTCTAAGGCTTATCTGTGTTCTACATACATCACGGACATTTGGTCCCTGTAGGACCTTGAAAAATATACAAGTCAGGAGTATGACAGATGTAAGTCTGTTATTCAGATTGTACACGCGTTCTTAATTTGATGCTATTGTATTTTGAACAAGCAACTCTTAGTTATTTATCTGTTCTTGGTTTATTAAGAGATGAGCATTTTCTTAGTTTGGGTTTTGGCGATACAGCGTTATTTCCTGATGTCATTTTACATTAAATGGGTAGATCAAAATCCATGCTTTTCTGTACCTAATATCTGTTTGGCATTTTTGAGAATTTTTTCTTACGTCAAAAGAATGGAGAGGAATTATCGAGATACCTTTATATGAATGAGCAGCTGGTACTAAAACTTTCATCTAGTCGCACACATTAATACAGTAAGACTATATTGGTTCGTATGTATAACGAAATCTTGATTACCTGTTATAAACCTTGATGGCACATATCTGGAAAATGAAACAGATAGCCTTTAGAAATAATAATTTAAGTATACATAACATAAGTCTGAAATACAATCGCTAGAAGTTGAAAAGACAAACGATCATCTAGGTGCAACATTAGCTACTCTATATTAGCTAACCCTCAAATCGAGTCGCTACCTAATTAGTTATTAGTAATACTTACTCACTAGAGTATCGATGATAGTTTCATGAAATAAAGAAATGCACATCTATCTAATGTACGGGTGAGGTAATTCACTTAGTTGCACTTCATACTATCATGACATTAGATGAACATTCTTACCCTTTCCTTCATCTTTTCATTACCAAGGACAAAGCCGATGGTCTGCAATTTGCCATATACAAACTCCATACAAAAGCCTGGTCAGCAACTAATTGCATTGGTTATAATTAGGCTCCTAAATTCTGTATCAATCGCAAATAGAAGTAGTGCAGTTCTGTATTACATTACACATAGCAAAACAACTCATAAAATAGTATAATTTCTACCTTGAATGAACAATTTACATGTATGTAAAATAAAAGAATAGTGAATAGAGTGCTAAGAAAGAAGTAGGGACAATCCCCAGCTAAAAATAATTTTAATAAACATTTTTGGTGTAAAATTTATGCATGCGTATATGATCCTATCCTTAACTTCAAAAATATAACTTTGTTAGGCTTCAGTTCCCGTGAAAGCTGAAAAAACATGTCACATTGCCACATCTGATCTTTAGTTCGATACTCGAAAGAACTTTTTGGTAGTTGCATATATCGTTTTAATGATATATATATGCTCTTAAGGGTGCTCTGTTAGTACAGATTTCCCTTACCATTATTCATATATGCACACTTACATTTATGTCTGGTATACAGGACTGTTTCAGGGGTCAAATTGAAGAGAGTAAATTGGTACGAAACGATCAAGTTAGGAGGGACTTTTAAAATATTGACAATGAACGACACACACTTGCATGGTTTTGAAGACGTTACGAGACAGATTTCTCCCCCAAATTGTTGCCTATATTGCTGGAAAGGCTACAACTGGAATTACAAAATCTTCAAGTGGAATTAGTATTATTATCCAAGTTCTCCTTAATTAACATTAGTGGATACTTAAGTTGTGGTGCATGGAACGTGCAATTGAGATTATGGGGGTGTTTGGCAAATAAGCCGGACAACTTATAAGTTACTTATTTTGGAAAAAATTTCGTATTTACATACATTTTTTTAGAGAAAAATGTGTATCGGGAGTTTAATATTCGTTATCTTGCAAAAATAAGTTACTTATTTCAGAAAAAAGTACATTTTTCCTAACTTTTTTCCAAAATAAGTAACTTATTTCTGAAAAATAAGATTTCCCAAACGGACCCTATATATTAAATGCTGTAGAAGCATTCAGCTGCAATGATCCAGAGGAGAGTCACATGAAACAAGCGTATAAATAAGGCTCCCTGTCCCTGGCAAACGTATGTCAGGGACCTCTTATTCAACATACGGTTTTTGGACCGTTGAATGGTTGATCCAACGGCTGTGATTTAAAAAAAAAACAACACCGTACCGCATAAACTTTATGCGGTACGGAGTAATTACCAAAATGTTCTCCTGTTTTCACATAAAAAATCTACTGTTCACCGTACCGCAGAAAGTTTCTGCGGTACGTGAACAGTAGGGACATTTTGGTAATTACTTCGTACCGCATAAAGTTTATGCGGTACGGTATGAATTTTTTTTTTTAAATCAGAGCCGTTGGATCAACGATCCAACGATTCTGAAACAGTATGCCAAATAAACGGTCTGCCGGACCCCTATAAATAAAGCTATAAAACGTTGACAATCCATCCAACACTCTCCAGCCAGGAACTCATTTAATTACTAAACATATATTAATTTTGGACACAAATTATTCGCTTTACATAATTAAATTATCTCCTATTATTTTCTCCCCCTTGAATTTAAATTTTAATACATCTTCCCTTTGATTATTACTTCTTCAATCTCTCCATTTCTCTCTCATGTTGACTTTGGAGATGTCTGAATCTCCAAATAATCATTTCTAACGGTTATGGCAGATCGAAACAACCATATTTTTCCTGTCAAGCTTGGTACAATCTTCTCTTCTTAGTATAAGCATTTCGCTAAGATGAATAGTACAGCGAGCTCCGGGGGATTCCTTGGCTCCAATAATATAGGTGGTTTCGGATATGGCATTGGATTGTCGGTGGGAATTCTGTTACTTATAACAACGATTACACTGGCTTCATATTTTTGCACCCGGGTTCAAATAACACCACCTGGCTCTGGCACCAATAGGATGATCATGTTGGAACCGCCTCACCCTCAACACATTGCCCTTGAGGTGGGGCTCGATAAGGAAACGCTAAACAGTTATCCAAAACTGCGTTACTCGGAGGCAAAGCTCGTCAATAATAAAGACTCCACTGCAACATGTTGTTCCATATGTTTGGCGGACTACAAGGGTAGTGACATGCTGAGGTTACTTCCAGATTGTGGACATTTGTTTCATCTCAAGTGTGTTGACCCTTGGTTGCAATCCCACCCCACATGTCCGGTTTGTAGAACGTCTCCACTGCCAACGCCACTCTCGACTCCTTTAGCTGAGGTTGTTCCATTGCCAACAAGAAGGGATATTGGATAGTAACTCATTTCTGAGGTGGTTAATTTTAAAAGAAGCACTTTAACAGTCATCCTCTAATCTGTATGCAGCAGGTGTTGAATATTTTGTTCATCTCTTATGTAATGGAATGGATGCTCATATTCTGTGTTCAATACATGCATTATTGTATATCCCAACTTCTAAAATTATGAAAGTTAGAGATACATCTGTAGAAGGAATTTTATCTTCCCCTGTTTTCAAAATGGATTTTGAGCAATAGCTTAGATGTAATAGTACTGTAATGATATTGCTTTTAACTGCTTGTTAAAGACAAGTACGTAGAGCAGGAAATTATATTTTACTGCTAGCTTAATGATGAGAATGGGAATGGCATGGGGAAAATGGATATGACATAAAGATAATTTAGAATCTCATGGATATACACACAAGAATGAGATATCACATGTTAACGAGGCTCGGAATTTTTGGGATTGTTGATTAGAATGAGAATGAAGAGAAAAATGGAAGTAAAATGATTTGGAATCTCATGGGATATATAAGAAGGGTTTGTCTAGTGTGTGACCAAGGACATATGCTAAGAATCCGTGTTTGATGAGTTGTCAAATTTTGATTGGTGGATATTTATGTGAATGCAGGGGCCCATCATTATTAATGAAATCTCCACCAATTAAAATTTGACAACTAAGCTAGCACGGATTCTTAGCATGTGCCCTTGGGCACACACTAGAAAGTTCGATATAAGAAATGAGATATCACATATTAACAATGCTGAATCCATGAAGCACATTCACCGCAGCACCAGGCTGAATCGAACTAAGAGTCTCAGAAACTGAATCCAAGCAGTATTTCAACTTCAAGTCCCTACTCCAACTACCTAAAACACCATTAACTGTATTCCAAATCCCCACCCGACAACCTAAACGCCATTAACTGTCTAGATATCTGGCATTTACGATTCCAAGACATCAAAATGTCAGCTGCATATTAACTGTCCATCCTGTGGGACTACAATTGAGAGTTTCCTCGTAAAAGGAGGAGAAAATAAAAAAAAAAGTGAGTTTTAACTTTTAACTTGATTTTCTTGAAATAGTTATGGGCAAAACTTTAGATACTTGAGCATCATTTCGATAAAGATATTAGAAGTGCCTTCTTAGTATGCATATGGTAAAATTCAAGATGTTCTGTTACGATCAATGAAAATTATAAGTGCCTTCTTCGAATGCATATGGTTAAATTCAAGATGTTTAGTTAATGCATATGGTTAAATTCAAGATGTTTAGTTACGACGAGTTATGAAATCCAAATCTTAGACTACTCTTCACCCTTCAAAATAAACAATACTGGAGAAAATTTGTCGTCAACATCAGATTTCAATCCATCTTCATAGAAACTTAATTTGTTGAATAATTTGTATGAAACTTGATAAATTAAATAAATTTTCAAGTAAACAGATAATTTCGGATTGGATTAATTGAGTCTTACCATGTCATTTTTCATTGTCTCGTGCATTTTTTGAATTTTGTCTCTAGAATCATGTTGAGGTACGTCACCAACCAGGAAAGCTGCAAAAAATTTTGAACCTTGGATAAGAATTTCTACTAAACTGCAAATGATTATAAATTAGATACCAACTTCAGACAGTAATTTCGTTTATCCATATATTAAAAGGTATGTACAACAAAATTCTATTTACTGCGTCAAAATATTGAATGGAAATTGAAGAAAGCAAAAAAAAAAAAGTAGTAAATATTCTACTTGGAAAATGGATTGGAAGGAGTGTATAGGTATTAGGTACTAATATGGATAGAATATGGGATATACAAGACTAGTTATAAGCAACCATTTACAATGTGCCAACAGAGAGATAGTAAACAAACAGTTTCAGCACAAACTATATATATTTTTTAAAATGCTATTACAACCATATGTCTGTTCTAGAATGTAGGCATACAGTCCTTGGACTTGGGAAGAGGAAATTCACGAAACCACTGATGGTTAAGAGCCTCGTCGGCTGTTATCCTCTTTGCCGGGTCACACGTTAGCAGCTTGTTCAACAAGTCAAAACCAGCATTAGAGAGGGTTGCTGCTCCAGTAAAAGATGCAGCTGGAAATTTCTTGCGCAGCAGATTATCTGGCTGCTTGACAAACCTTGCCTTGGCTTGAGGAAGTTTTGAGAAACCAGGCCAACTAGTCTCATTTGGTGTGCCTAGCATTCTGAATATCCTGTCAATCTGTTTGATCTCGGAACTCTCAGTGAACAAGGGTTGGTTCAATAAAAGCTCAGCCATGATACAACCCACAGACCACATATCAACTGCCGTTGAATATTGTTTTGCCCCTAATAAAAGTTCAGGTGCTCTGTACCAAAGAGTAACTACCAGTTGAGTATAAGGTTTAGCTGGGCTCCCATATTGTCGAGCCATCCCCAAATCACATATTTTGAGCTCACCACGCCTATTTAGAAGCAAATTTGAAGTCTTCAAATCTCTGTGGAGAACCCAATTGTCATGAAGATACTTTACTCCCTGAAGTAGTTGGAGCATAAGGCACTTAACTTCACTTTGACAAAATGGCTGTTTTTTTCTTCTACGCATCACTGCTCCGAGATCATAATCCATGTATTCCATTACCAAGAAAACGCAGTCAGACGAGGAACCTTCAACTACTTCTTTAAGATTGATAATTGATGGGTGATCAGAAGAAAGAAGAATGTTAATTTCCCTTAATGACGTCAGAGGAAAACCTTCTTCACTGTCATTATCCATCTTGACTTTCTTCAGCGCAACAATTTCCCCAGTTCTTTTATTTCTGGCTTTGTAAACCACGCCATAAGTGCCTTCGCCTAACTTACTTAGTTTTTCAAAATCATCTACACTCCTACAAGCCTGAAGCATGTTCACACTTCTTCGAAGGGGGACAGCATGCTCAGGTGTATCCCAAGAACCACATTCAACATCAGTATCAGTATTCGAATGTCCTACACTACTATCACCGTAATTATGTTGATCATCTATCTCCATGTCAAATTCATCAGTTAAGGAACTACGATTGCTACCTTTGTCAGACGACCTGCCTTCAGAACCTTCTCTTTCAAGCTGGACAAACTGAGGGCTAGAGAACTTGTTACTTACCCCCATGTCACCAGTAACAAGCTTCATCCCCTTATCAGCAGGGGAATCGGTAATCTCACCATCCTCCACATCATCTACCCATCGACAAGATGCAATGTGGTGCAACTGGGCACAATCCTCATACTCCACCTTGTTGTGTCCACCATACTTCCCCTGAAAGGGGGAAGACATTCCATCCGTACCACAAACTCCCGATACAACATCCACAACAGGTGGGCCTGATTGACGAACACCTGTAGAAAGCGAAAGACTACCTGTGGAAAGAAAAGTGTTAGTTGAGTGTTTGCGGGAAGACATCCCAGTATAACTAGACAATTTACACACTTTATCATCTCTGTCCCACACAATCGGTGAGTACTTCCTCTTCCTGTTGAAAACCGACAAGCCTCCAGCCTCCGCTTTAATACATGATGCCATCGCCTCTCTACCGATATGAATTGCCCCTAAAATATATATAACCTAATTAGCAATACCCAAATTGAAATTCACTTGATATGTAGAACGTATCTACGAGGATAATCAAATTCGATGATATGCAAACCCTAGATTGAAAAAACAAAGAGTTGATGCTATCAATATATAAAAATAAACAAGAGAATTGAAACAGTAATAACCTGTATGAGAATCTGGAAGGACTGATTCTGTTGTTGAATTGATGTTGGGAGATGTGTGTATATATGTGTATGTATAGCGGGGAGAGAGAGAGAGAGAGAGAGAGAGAGAGTTTAGGGTTTTAAAATTTGATTAGGGGACGGGAGACTAGGTGTTTGATTTTATAGACTTCGGAATTTGGGGGTTTCCACTTTCCTGTTCCTATCCTTGTTTGGTAAACCGCCTCTCGGGTGAGAAAAAAAAAATTGCAAAATTGAAACCGGATAAAAAAATTAAAAATTGTATTGAAAAAATTGAACTCGAAAAAAATGTAATCAAATTGAAATGACAGAACGGTATGGTAATGATTACGATTTTATCTTAATAACTAAATCGAAAAACCGTAGCATTTATATAATATCCTTCCTTTATTATCATACCTGAGTCTACCACACATCAGTTAATCAATAAGAATCGAGGAATTATTTTAGGACCAATCAAAGCTAATTCCTAAATTTTAGACCTTTCCTTATTTACAATTTCACCTTACCTCTTTAACCATGGTTAGTTAACACTTCTAATTTAAATACAATAACAATTTTATTAAACATATCCATAAATACCTGTTTTTTAAATGAAAAATATTTACTAGAAAATCATTATTTTAATTTGAAATTAATCACGGTATACCACTATATATTTTAAATTAAATTTCTTAATTAATCATTCATTAATCAACCACTCTTTTAATATAAAGTCAGTTACAATCATATTATAATACATTATAAATTGATTTTCATAATACATATTATACAATTATAATCAATATATTTATATTATACAATTTTAAAAGGTTCAAAAATATATTTATTCACAATTTATTAATAAAATAATTAATAAATTCATATAAACAAACACTACATATATTAATTATTTTAATTATAAAAAATACGCTATAAGAGTATTATTATTGGTTGGTGAATAAATTACCAACTAACAAATTAAAATTATTTTACAGGCAATCAAAATTTACTTCTAAACTTTAAATCACTCAATAATATACAAAAATCTATTATTGACCATGCTTATTCTAATTTACTAATCGTTGTTAAATTAAATTTAAATATGAAATATCTTCATTTAATAACTTCGCATATTACAAGGTTTTTTATTTAAAAAAATGTCTACTAACCGTACATATTATTTTCTATAAATCCACTTAACAGTATATTACATATGGTTATATATCTTTTAGTTATGAATTGTTTTTTAACATCCTTTATTATGATGAAGGAAACCCGAATCTAACATGTGTTAGTTAACCAATCACAAGATTGTGAATTATTTTAACATCAATCAGAATCTGTTAAATTTAAATCAATTAAACTTAATGTAACATGTTTCTCTGTTGGATCTAGATTATACGTTTAAGCTAAGACTAAACTCAAATCAAGTTACACTCAATAAAAATTAATTTTAATTTTTTAATATCAATTAACTAAACATAATTACTACTAATTTTTATTTTAATGGTTAACTAATAAATAAACAATTTATATAAAATAAAATTCTTACAAACTAAAAAATATAATTATTATATCAATTTAAACATTATAGGAAATCTAAGCCGCTTATTCCCTATTACCCATCAGACTTAGCCAACTTTGATAAACTAAGTGTATGCATCAATTCTTCTCATAGCTAAATCAGATCAATTTCGGTTAAGGTACTACTTTACATCTTTTTATTATATGGCATTTTATACTTAGACAAATTATTTTTTATTTCGATTGTATATATGTATTATATGTGTCGTGTTTTAATCGTCCAATAAATTCAACAGGAAAAACGTTTGTGACAAAAAAAAATAGAAAACAATTTTTGTTATCATCATCCCCAGTCCGGATTCTCCTAGAGTTACTTCCATTAGAATATTCAATAGCAAACTTCAATAATTCAGCAACTTAGTAAATTGTAAGCATCAATCCTTATCCCATTACACTAATTTGTTTACATTATTAGATGTGCATATAGATAAAAGTTTTTTTTAAGTGTTGGGTTGTCAATGTTATTCAGTGATTATTTAACAATTTTATTCTAAATACAATATTTATTTAATTTAAAAATTTATATATTAATACATGAATCTATTATATTTATAATAGATATTATTATATCTCAAACTTTAAATTCAAAATCATAAGCTACAATTAAAATCATGAACTAAAAACTATTAACAATATAAAACTATTTACCACAGTATTCTAAATAGTAAATACACATTCAAAATTTAAGTTATGTAAAATATTGAATAATTCAGTTATAAAAAAAGCTAATCAACCAATTAAAATGTTAGAATGAATTTTAAACCAATCATCATTTTAAATACAAAATTTTTTAACTATGCAATAATTAATGGAAAAACAATTGACCTGACAATATATTTGAATTATTCAAAATATTAAATATACTCTTAAATATTACTTTACATTATTTAGTGTATAAATTATTAATCAAAAAAGAAAACATATTATAGAATCCATGAAAATATGTTAGTGAATATTTCCATAATAAATTGGTCAATTTAGCACAAATTTTCTTATAAATCACTATTTATTTATTGATAATTATATGTCATACATAAAAGTAATCAAACCTGCAAAAATCATCAATAAAAGGGTATACAACATCTACAAAAATAATTAAAATTGAAAAAACACATAGTAAATTATATCACTAATTTCCTTTATCCAATCATGGAACAGATCTTCAATTATGGTATATCTCTAGCTTATGTCATTAAATTATACAGTCTTTTCAGAGAGATAATTTAACAATTTGTTATTAACGTGAGGAATATGTATATCTGATTTGTCATGACGTTTCGAACAACCGACCAGAATTCTTCAAATCGATGAACTAATATAACAAAATCAAATATATGGTAGACAAAATCCACAAATAGGATATTAGGCTTTCAATAAGAGAGGTATTTAGTGAAAGCCAAAGTAAAATCAAGGAAAAGAAAATAAGTCTTATTATTTACAAGGAGTTAGTACAAAATCTAATATTTTGTTAGATAAAATCCACCAATGGACAACGGGGTACTAGACTCTTAAGATTTTTTTATTAAAAAAAAAAAAAGAAAAACCAATATAAATTTTTTAAAAATACTTTTAAAAAAAAACTAATATCAGCTCCTAAACATTAGTTTAGCATCTTTTGGGAAAGGTGGAGAGAGAGTAGTACGTTTTTTTAAAAATAAATTATTAATAATGATAAATAAAAAGTTTGATACACTTAAAATTACATATTGTTTTTAATAAAAGGGTGTCTTTTTGAATTTTGTATTATTGAATTAAAGTAATAGTATCAATTCTCATATCTTAACCTAAGAGCATATATTGAATTTGCTTGGTTGGTTGACTATATTTATTTTATATCAACTAAGCAAAAAAAAATGGCTAAGAAAACTAAATAACTTGGTACAAAGAGAGAACGAGAAATAAGAAAAAATAAAAAGGAAGGTTTCATTTTGTTTGGGAGACTTTAAACCATGCATGCTACTCTTAGTTTGTTTTGTAACATCTCTAAGACATATAATTATATATTTACATAACTTGGATACATAGTAATATTTCATAAAATTGTTATATTTTTTCTATTCACGAATTTCATTTCATTTCGTAGACACGAAAAAAATTGTGTAATTCAGTGTTATTTTGTTAGTTACAGAGGCATGCCTGTACACATCTAATAACAAGCCTAATTGTTTGTAATGCTTTGCATTACTTACATGACCTCTTAACTGAGGGAACCTCTAGTTGTAGAGTTTCTGTTTGTATTGTACTTGTGATAGGCATCAAATCCTAGTTGTGTAACTGTACAAATATAGTCTAGAATAATGCTTGAAAGAAGTTCCATGGTTCATGCCTCAAGCAAGGAGTTAGAGACTACCAAATAATCACAGTTGGGATTTGAAGAAATGAAGAATTTGCCTAAGTACCAATTCGAGAAGTATACTTGTCTATTCGAGAAGTCCAGCATTCGAGAAGTCAGAGATTCGATATCTCAAGACACTATTAGATATCTCTGAATACACTGTTCGATATCTCATTCGATATCTCAGAGATTCGATATGTCTACTACTCTATTCGAGAACTCAAGAAGTCAACAAGTCAAGATGGTATTCGAGTTCTCAAAGAGTCAACAAGTCAAAGTCCCATTCGATATCTCAAAGACTCAGAAAGCTATTCGACAACTCGAGGATTCGATAAGTCAAATGCTCTATTCGACAACTCAAGGAATCCTGATGGAAAAGAGCTATTCGAGAAGTGGTTCGATATGTCACTATAACAGTATTCGAGAACTCAGAGTTATCGATCAAGTCAATTCTAGTTCTCGAATCACTTACTTAGTCACTTCTCGAATACATTATTGGAGACAAAATACTGAAGAAATTGTACAAGTCAGAAACCTGCAACAAGCCAATGCACTTTATGGACCACAATCTGTAACGTGCTCTGGAAAGCCTACAAGGAAGCTTGGAGAGATATAGAAGAGACAAGGAGCTAAAGAAGTGGATCTAAACAGGCTTTGCAAAGTCAAATCTGTAACCGTTTGGACTCTTACTCAAAAAGGATAGACAGACCAGAAAGTAAATTTGTTTTAGCTACCTTATTTGTAGTAAGCAGGCTGTATCCATGTTCTATAAGGACACAGCCTCACTTCATAACTTAGCAACTTTGTGAGTCAAGTTTTTCATACACTGTAAGCTATATCTCTCTGAGAAAAACGAAGCTGAGAATACTACCATTTGTATTCACAGATTGTAGCAACCTTTATCTAATATACATTAGATTAAAGTGATATTGTGTCTTGTGTTGTTTATTTATCCGCACCTTAATTTCTGCACACACAGGCACTTATCTGCTACACAGACTCAATCCAAGAAAAGTTCAAGAATCCATTCACCCCCCCCTCTGTATTCTTTTACCGTGTTCAATACTCAACAAGTGGTATCAGAGCGGGCTGTTTATTCAAAAACAGAGAAACGATCATGAGTTCGAATACACCAAAGACTACAGGAACGGTGAAGGTCCCTAAGTTTGATAAAGAAAACTTCAACCTCTGGAAGATAAAGATGATGTTGTTCATCAAAGCCTCTCATCCCTTGTATCCTGAGATTCTCAAGAATGGTCCTTTTGTTCCACAACAAGAGATACCAGAGAAGACTGTTGAAACCATAACAATCCCTAGAGCTTATGAGGCCAAGGATCCATCAAAGTGGACAGAGTCAGAAAGGGAGAAGGTTGCTCTTGACAGCCACCTCATGTTGCTCATCATTGATTCCATGGATATGTCAATGTTTGCAAACATTGCATCATGCACGTCTGCTAAAGAGATGTGGGATCACATTGAGGTGTTGTGTGAAGGGACTGATGAGGTTAAAGAAAACAGGAAACAGATACTGGTCACACAGTATGAAGCTTTCATGGCACAGCCCAAGGAAAGCATTACTGAGATGTTTGAAAGGTTTCACAAGCTAGTTACTGAGTTGCAGATGAATGGAAAGGTTTACAGCACCAAGGAGTTAAATATGAAATTTCTATTGTCTTCACCAAATCATCTGGAGCAAAGAGTCATTTCTCTAAGAGAGAGAGATTTGAACAAAGTCACCTATGATGTACTCTATGGAGTCCTAAAGACTCATGAACTTGAGTTGCTTCAGAAGAGGGCTATCCAAGCCAACCAAGGTAGGATGATAAACACATCATGTGCCTTGATTGTCAACAAATCCATTCTGGACCTAGAAGCATCTACAAGCCAACTAAGGATAGAGGAGGTGGCAGATGATGAAGAAACTGAAGCTGGGGTGAGTGAACCTGTTGAGGAAAAGGAGGAAGAAGAAGAGGAGTTTTACACTCTGGAGGAACTTGATGGGATGGAAAATACTTCATATGCTTTCATGGCCAGAAAATTTCCAAACATCAGATTTAAAAGAAATCAACCCTTCAAACCCAAAACTCAAAACCATTCAGCCTACAAGAACAAGGCACCTGTGAAACCAAACAGAAATAAGTTCAAAACCGGTTATGTGGATAGGTCATCTGTAAGGTGTTATAGATGCAATGACCTAGGGCATTTTGCCAGTGAATGCAAGAAGCCTAAAAAGAAGGATAGAGATTATCTTGAGCTAGAAGCTAAGTATGAGGCCCTTCTGAAAAAGCAGACACATGGTAAGGCCTACATAGCTGAAGGGAAGTGTTGGGATGATTCTGAGAGTGATGAAGAGGAACAAGAATTCTGCAATTATGCCTTGATGGCCAACTCCAAGGATGACTCATCTTCATCTGATTCTCAGGTACCATCTCTCACTACTATAGACATGTCTGTTTCTGAATACAAATCCATGATTGAACAATTATCTGTTGAAATGTTTAATATTCATACTAGTATGACTGCTGCTAATGAGGAGATTGCTAAATTGTCTACTAGAAATGAAGTATTAACCAAAAAGAATGAGGAACTTGAGCTAACTGCTATGCAAGTAGAAAACCTTAAGAAAGAAGTTGAATATTTGAAAAACAAGGTTCTATGTGCTAGTCAAGTAGAGAAGGCTCTTAGGGATGAATTAGCTGAGAATGAATTCAAACTTAAAACTTTCAAGAAATCATCTGGTTTAGTGCAATCCTACTGTGAGAAAATTGAAGCTAAACCCAAAGCAGCTATTGGACTTGACTATGACTCTCTCAAACAAAGGAAAGGCTATGCTGTCATTGAAGAGGACACAGCTGTTCATGAGAAAGTGCCTCACATTTTGAGAAAAACTGAAAATCCAATTTTTAAGGAATCAACATTTGAAATTGATGAGGATGCCTTACTCATCAAGCAAATGTTGAACGATGAGGATGAGGCACAATCTAGTGAACAGCTAGCATCCTCTAAGGGTGAGAGTGTCAAGTCAAAGACCAAGAAACCAGTAGTTGATAGGCCAAGACCTAAGAAGTTTGTTAAGTTTGTATCAGCTGGGAAGAGTGAATCAGAAAAGGAAGTGACTAAAAAGAAACAGAACAGAAATGGCAAGTTAGGGATTAACAAGGATAACAACTATGCTTATATGCCTAATGCCCCTAGGAAAACTTGTCAGAACTGTTTCAGTACCAATCATCTAACTCATGCATGCAAGAAACCTGTTGGTAGTGTGTCTAAACCTTTCTATGATTGTTCTGTGCCTCTAAGACATAGAGATGCACCTTTCTGTGATAAATTTGACTGTATGCCATGCAATATGAATGTTATGACTAGTTGTTTTAATTTGAGAAGGCAGTTCATTGATGGTTGTATCAGTCACAATTCACACACACACTACACAAGGTCAAAGTCTTCAAGTCCTCCTAAAGCTAGGAAGGTACCTTTGTCACCTAGGTCTGAAACCTCAGGTTCTAAGACTTCCAACAGTGACAAGAAGACTGACACTAAGAAAGTTAACAAGCATGTTGTTTATGATAAAACTGTCTCTAAGTCACATGGACCCAAACTTGTTTGGGTACCAAAGGAAAAGTAATACCTTTGTGTTTGCAGGGCAAAGAAAGTGAAAAGAAGGTCATGTGGATTTTGGACAGTGGATGCTCAAATCATATGACTGGTGATATGGCCCTGCTATCACAGTATGAGGAAAAGGCTGGCCCAATGGTTGCTTTTGGAGATGACAGCATGGGTAACACATTGGGATATGGCAAGCTGAAAGTTGGAAATGTCATCATTGAAGATGTAGCACTAGTCAAGGGGCTCAAGCATAATCTGTTAAGTGTTGGTCAGTTTACTGATAGAGGATTCAAAGTGAATTTTGACAAAGATGAATGTTTGATCACCCACAAGAAGACTGGTGATTTTGCTCTATCTGGAGTAAGGAAAGGAAGCCTGTTTGTAGCCAATATGGACTCTGCAAGCAAGGACAAAATTTGTTGCTTTTACTCAAAAGCATCAAATGAAGATTGTTGGCTGTGGCACAAGAAACTATCACACATGAACTTTAAGGCCATTAATTCTCTAGTCAAAAGAGAGTTAGTGAGAGGCATGCCCACACTTGAATTCTGCCAAGAAGGAGTGTGTGAGGCTTGTCAAAAAGGAAAAATGAAGAGATCAAGCCACAAGTCAAAGACAGTGACATCTGTAACCAAGCCACTACAACTTATCCATATGGATTTGTTTGGGCCTGTCAACATAATGTCACTAGGAAGAAAGAAGTATGCCCTGGTAATGGTTGATGATTTTTCAAGGTATACATGGGTAGAATTTCTGGCATCAAAAGATGAGGCTCCACAAGTAATCATTGAGCATATAAAGAAAGTTGACAAGGAAGCAAAGGCAAACGATGCAAGTGTGATTGCATTGAGGAGTGATAATGGAACAGAGTTCAGAAATGCCACACTTGAAGCATTCTGCAAAGAGAATGGCATTTCTCAGCAATTCTCAGCTCCAAGGACTCCACAACAAAATGGAGTTGTTGAGAGAAAGAATAGAACTCTGATTGAGGCTGCTAGAACAATGTTACTTGATGCAAAAATGCCTACATGTTTTTGGGCTGAGGCTGTGAGCACTGCATGCTATATTCAGAATAGAACCCTCATCAACAAAAACACTGGAAAGACTCCTTACAACTTGATGACTGGAAAGAAGCCTACACTAAAGTATATTCATACTTTTGGAAGCAAATGCTTTGTACTTAAGGACAATTCTGAATATGTTGGGAAGTTTGATGCAAAAGCATTTGAAGGAATTTTTCTTGGCTATTCTATGGAAAGAATTGCATACAAGGTTTATGTCATCAGTCAAAAGAAAGTTATGGAAAGCACAGATGTAACATTTGATGACAGCAAACTACCTGGACTAGAAGAAGCCAATGATGAAGACAAAGATCCATTGAAGTTTGATAATCTAGATGATTCTGATGAAGAGACTGAAACTGGAGTTGAAACTCAAGTTCAACAAACTCAAGTGAATGATGATACAAGAGAAGAATTTGTCCCAATCAATAATGGAGAAACAAGCATCCAAGACACACCTGTGAGTAATGGCAACTTCACAGGGGGAGGAAATGAGGATGATCATGATGAGGATGATGAAGCAACATCAAGGATGAGAAATCAGGCTGAACACTCAAGGAAATGGGATAGATCACACACTGCAGAGCAAATCATTGGAGATCCTAATGCAGGAGTAAGGACTAGGAGAGCAACTCAAAATGAGTGCCTCTATGGATGTTTTCTATCACAAGTTGAGCCTAAGAAACTTGATGATGCATTGTTGGATCCAGATTGGATTATTGCCATGCAAGAGTAGCTGAACCAATTTGAAAGGAACAAAGTATGGGAACTAGTGCCTGCACCAAAGAATAGAACCATTGTTGGAACAAAATGGGTTCTGAAGAATAAGATGGATGAAGATGGTGTAATAATAAGAAACAAAGCAAGGCTGGTTGCAAAAGGATACTCTCAACAGGAAGGTATTGATTATGATGAGACATTTGCCCCTGTTGCTAGATTGGAAGCCATTAGAATATTCTTGGCATTTGCTGCTCATTCAAATTTTAAAGTTTATCAAATGGATGTCAAGAGTGCATTTCTAAATGGAGAGTTGGAAGAAGAGGTTTATGTGCAACAACCACCTGGCTTTGAGGATCCACATTTCCCAGAATTTGTCTACAGATTGCTTAAGGCACTGTATGGACTTAAGCAAGCTCCAAGAGCATGGTATGATACTCTATCACAATTTCTTCTTGAAAATCAATTCACTCGAGGCACACTGGACAAGACACTGTTTTACAAGAAGCATGGTGATGATATGATCCTAGTTCAAATCTATGTGGATGATATCATTTTTGGTTCTACAAATGAGAAACTGTGTGAGAAATTCTCTAAACTCATGCAGAGCAGATATGAGATGAGTATGATGGGAGAGTTGACATTCTTTCTAGGGTTGCAAGTCAGTCAAAGGAAGGATGGTATCTTTATCAGTCAAACCAAGTACATCAAGGATTTATTGAAGAAGTTTGACTTGGAAGATTGTTCACCTGCCAAGACACCCATGGCCACTGCCACTAAGTTGGATGAAGATGCTAAAGGCAAGAGAGTAGACATCTCAGTCTACAGAGGCATGGTTGGTTCTCTACTCTACCTCACTGCAAGTAGGCCAGACATCATGTTTGCTACATGCTTGTGTGCAAGGTTTCAATCAAATCCAAAGGAATCACATTTGATTGCAATAAAAAGGATCTTTAGATATCTGAAGGGCACTCCTAACCTGGGATTATGGTATCCTAAGGACACAGGGTTCAATCTGGTTGGCTACTCTGATGCTGATTATGCTGGATGCAGAGTGGATAGGAAAAGCACCTCAGGAAGCTGCCAGTTTCTTGGACAAAGGTTAGTTTCTTGGTATAGCAAGAAGCAACAATCTGTGTCAACTTCTACAGCTGAGGCTGAATACATAGCTGCTGGAAGTTGCTGTGCTCAAGTGCTTTGGATTAGAAATCAACTTAGAGATTATGGACTTGTGTTGGAAAGAATTCCAATCATGTGTGACAACACAAGTGCAATCTCTATAGTTGCCAATCCTGTCAATCATTCTAGAACAAAGCACATTGACATCAGATATCACTTCATAAGAGAACATGCAACTAATGGAACCATTGAGTTGCATTATGTCTCTACAGATAAACAACTAGCTGATATATTCACTAAGCCATTAGATGAAGCCACCTTCACAAGGTTGGTAAGTGAGATTGGAATGCTGAATTCTTCAGATTCTGGCTAAGTGAATACATCATCTAGATTGTTGCAGCAGTAAACACTTTCTTCATCTAAATTCTCAATATTTTTGGAGTAAGTGTTGGCTGAAATATGATTTATAAATATTTCAAATCTGTTACATATGTTGAAAATCATATTTTTATTAACTTAAAATTTCTATGAAATTTTGAGAAAATCACTATTTGATTTGCTAGGATATTTTTCAATGAATATGTCTGGTAAATTTTTACAAGATAGTGAAAATCAAATTTTTATGAGTGATGGGTATAGTTCGATAAGTCAGAGTTCTCAAATGATTCACTATTCGACATCTCTAATAAGTCTCATTAGAGTACTCTTGAGTTCTCGAATAGAGTCTTTCTGAGATATCGAATAGAGGAATTCTTGACTTCTCGAATATAGTAACTGAGTTCTCGAATGATTGAGTTCTCGAACACTATATTTGAGTTCTCGAATCATTTGAAAAGGCTGAATTCTCGCTGAATTTTAACCGATTTTGGATTTTTATCTAAAAATTTAATTCACTCATAAAAACACATTTTATTTAATTTAGAATTATTTCTAAGTTAGATAACTGCCAGCTGTGAGTTTCTATCTGCTTGAGTTATCGATTAAGCCATTCTTGACTTCTCGAATAGTTGTTTTCTACTTCTCGAATGCCTGACTTGTCGATACAAAACAGTTTGCTAATCGACAATTCAAGTACTTCATACTTATACAATCTCACATCTATTCGATTCATTTCATTCGATTTCTCAAGCATCTACACTCTCTAAACCCCTGAAACCCTAGCTACGAAAAGCCAAATTTCTTCTTCAACCTTCAATTTCTTTTCTCTCTTCTATACAAATGGCAACAGTAAAGTTCAACACCAACTTCATCGCTCTCACTAGTGATGTTGAAGCACCCAATGCAAATTTCAAGTGCTTTGTGAAATGGATGGCTGAGTCATATATCAAAGATGCACTCTCTGCCAACCCAACTCTATATCTCGATATTCTGGAACAATTCTGGAGTACTGCTATTGTGGAGGTTGTAGCCCTGGAAAATGCAATCACTTCCTATGTCATCTACTGCAAGGTTCAAGATAAGGATATCACTATCACTACTGCAGACATGAACCAAGCACTAGGACTACAACAAGAGTCATTTGACAGAATGGCCACTAATGCAGAGTTGGAGGAATTCTTTGAATTCATAAACTACTCAGATGGAATTAACCTTGGAAAGCTAAACAGAAAGAATCTGAGAAAGGAGTGGAGCTATGTGTTTGCAACTCTTCTCCAAGTCTTCACTGCCAGGAAATCAAGCTTTGATCAAATCAGTGCACCTGTGCAGCAAATTGGATATGCTTTGGCCTATGGAAAGAAGATAGATGTTGGCCAAATCATACTTCAAGAATTATATGGGAGACTTGGTAAGAACACAACCAAGAGAGGTACTGATATTTTCTTCCCTCACTTTATTCAATCTGTACTTAATTATAAAAATGCTTCATTGATTGAATTGCCTGGGATTGATAAAAATAAAATAGGCTATCCTAAGTTCATGACCAAACTCATTTTTGGTAACTTGGAAACTAGGAATGATGTGGATGTAAGACTGAACATAACTCCCCATATGGAGAGTTTGTTTAAGACTTACCCCCACAACATGCCAACATTTGATGCAAAATCTAAGTTAGCATAGCCCAAGCAAGTAGAACAAACTGCTAACCCAGGGCCTGCTAACCAACCCTCTCAACCAAACACTCTACCTCTTACTGAGCCAACTGCATCATCCTCTCAAAAGGGTGATGTTAGTAAAAAGAAGAGAAAGGAAGTAATGTCTGCACCCTTAAATATCTTGTCTGAAGCAGCATTAGCTGTTGAATTAGGTCTAGGAAGTGAGGAACCTGAGTTACCCTTACACAGAACAAAGAAGAAGAAAACTAAGACCACCTCTTCAGTCACACAAATGGCTGAAGTTGTAAAATCAGGGGCACACAGCTCACTAGGTGTATCCTCTCAACAGGGTGCACCTATAGAATCAAGCATTCTCCCCAATGCACCTTCTTGTATAGAGTCAGCACATGGGAGTGATAAGGCTGGCACAACACTGAGTGGAGAGCACATCACTTTTGAAACTCCCTCTATCTCTCAGGGGGAGTTGCCAAAATCTACTCTAAAACACACTTCTCTTCCAGAATCTAACTCTGAGATTTCTTTGGAACCTGCAACTCAGGCAACTGAGATGCAAGGTATTGATCATCAAGAATTCTTTTCTCTTGATGAGCCAATAATTTCAAGTGACTTAGTGCATGACACTTTGCTCACCACTCAGAACCCACATTTAGATGGTGAGGGAATGCATGCTGAGGCATATCCTAATGACACCATCACAAACACAGAGGTTCCCCTAGTTTTTACTAGAGACTCTGTGCCTGTGTCAACTGCTGGTGTAATTCATCCCACTTCTGTGGAGACACCAGTAGTAGAGTCCATCCATCCGGCTACAGAAGTTGCATCTGTAACTGAGGAGACTAGCTTGCCTAGCTCTAGCTCTGACTTCATGTCAAAATGGCTGAAGCCTGTGCAACATGACAGTGCTTCAGGATCAGGGTCTGTTCCACAACAATTGACGGTTGAAGCACTTCAAAGCTTAATTGTGGATCAGATTCCTGAGTTCACAAAGATTGCTCAGCACCTTCTCACTGCAGACATGCCCAATCCAGACTATGAGGCTATTCTGTTATGCCATAGGGATGATGTGGAAGTGCAGAAGTCAAAGATCATTGATGATGCTGAGAGAGATGGCAACATAGATGCCTGGTTGCAAGGAAAATATGATATTACTCTCGATGAAGCACTTCAGTATCTCAGGGAGGAATACATCACTTCACTGGGCTCCAATGCAAAATCCCTGTCACCTGGTGAAGTGTATGAAGCTGTAAATGACTCCTACAAGGGTTTCCTCAAGGCTGCACACTATCTTGGCAAAGGAGTCAAAACTGAAGTCAACAGGGTGTGTGATAAGACAGCCACTTCAGTTGCAGAAGTCAAGAGGGCCTTTGATGCTAAATTTCCTCAATTGGACAGTGTACTCAAGGACATCAAACACTGCAACTCTACCTGCACTAAGGTGGACAATGGGTTGGCTGTGCTAAAAGATGCTGTCACAGGTCTGGGGCATCAATTTCAGAATCTATCTGGCCAGACTACAGATGCCAATGCCATGCTGAAGATAATGTTCAAGAATCTCTATGGAGATAGGCTAGTGACTGATGTTCCTGTGCATGAATTGTCTAAATATGAAGTGAAGAGGCTGCAGGATCAATCTTTATCTGGTTTCAAGGCCAATGAGCTCTTCACTAAGGTCAACACTCTTGAGCAGGAGGTAGCTACTCTCACCAAGACCAATGCTCATCTCACAGAGAAGGTTGCATTGCTAAATGATCAGTTGGACACTCAAGCATCCACCACAGCTGATGTCCTTCTGCATCAACAATCCATGTTAGCTGCAATGATGAAGCATATGGGTCTCCCTCTACCTGATGAATCTTCAATCCCAAAGGACATTTCTACAGCCTCTGTGCCTGACAACAAGCCTAAGGGGGAGAAGAAGGCTAGGAACTCAAATTCAAAGGGGGAGACAAAGAGGGAGAAAGGCATAATAATCAAAGAGGGTGGACAACAAAGGGCTTCTAAGTCTCCAAATGTGCCTGGCAAGGGAAAAGCCAAAGTAGATGAGCCTCCATCTATCTTGCCAGTTGTCACCTTACCAACTGTGCACATCACTACTCCTGGAGGACAAAAGCAATCCATAACTACCACAGTGGTTGCAGGGAGTATGCCATCTGACAAACCTCAAATCTCTATATCTGAGAGTGCCAAGCCTGTAGAAGTCAAAGTTGTTACTGAGGCCAAGCTACAAGAAGTTGCTAACTCCAATGTCTATCATGATAAAGCCTTCTTGGAGTTTCTGAAAGCCATAAGGGAACAGGTTGGTGACACTCAGTTTTATCTGAGGGAGGTGAAGAAGCAGATAGACTACATCACTGTCATCCCCAAGAAAGTCAACAATATATGGGTCAAGGAGATAGTGATGGTTTCCAAACTAAAGATATGGCATCTAACATACCAGACTCTACAAGACCTAAAGCACTCAGAGATAGATGCCATACTTGACATCATTGAGAAGAAAAATGATAACAGCAAGAGTCTGTTTGATGATTTGAGGAATGGTCAACCTACAAGGCTACCAGAAGTGATCAAGAAGCCATGGACAATTATTTATCAGTCTGGTACCAGAATTGAAGATATCAAGCAACTGGTCATTCCTCATGATCTCACCTCCAGAAATCACAGACTGATCATTGCTATTATTGATCAACTACAGAAGAAGGTTGGAGCCAGAAATGCTGAAGAAATTGAGGCACTGCATATCCTCAGAACCTATATTGCAACTGGTGAAATTCCAGAGATGGCTCAACCTAGGAGAAATAAGGATGATGATTCTGAAGACAAAGGTGATGGGAGGAGAAGACATCACAGGAGAGATAAGGGTGATGAAGATAAGAAGAAAAAGGGGGACAAGGATGAAAAAGATGATGATGACCAGGGTAAAACATATGTGAGAAAGAGTGGAAGACAGCAAGCCTTAGGCACTGCTAGCAGTAACCTCACCACAACACAAGACTCTAAGTCTAGGGTGAATACTGTTAGTAGTGACCTAGCAAAATCTACATCTATGGCTTCTGCAACTGTCTTACCATCTCAAGAAAAGAAGAAGATTCAAGTCAAGAAACCATGTGTATGTTTCAGAAAGCAATCTGCTAATGGAATACTACTATGGTCTACCAACCAAGGTCAAAGATTTCTGCCAAGCAACCATGTCAAGAGGATAAAATTTAAACATGCTGCAAGGAGAGTGAAGCTATCCAAATCTAGAGCCCTAACAATCATTCCAGGATTAAAGCTCCAGCCACTTGATGAAGACTTTGATGAAGAGCAACTGCTATTTCTAAGAGCTCAAAAGATATGTTATGCTGCAATTGTGAATGACCACCTTGTAATCAAGTACACTGATGGGAAAGAAATGAAATTCAAACAAGGGGGTTGTCAACATTGGGGTAAATTGTATGAGATAGAAAGAATCATTGCATTGCTGGATTCTAAGGACAAGGTGGAGAAAGTATGGAAGCTGGAATTGATTGATTTTGTGAAAATGAAGAAAGAATATGCTGAGAAGATAAGAAAGGGCTGCTATGAGAAATGGTTAGAAAGGGAGAAAGAAATTGATAGACTGGAGATTGAAGTAGAAAAGCTAAGGGCAAAGGGATTGTGTAGAGTTCAGTTTGATCCCTATGTGGTGAAGTATAGGAGGAGAAATGGAGACAATGTCAATATAAGAATGAACCTACTCAGTCACTATCCTGCCAACATTCTGAAGCCAGTGCTTGAAGATTTCAAAAACTCTATTATGATTGAAGAATTGGATGCTATGACAGAAATCATGAGAGCAGTAGATGAGATTGCAAGAAAGGAGAAAGAAAAGAAACAGAAAGCATATGATGATCTACAAGCCAAAGCAATGGAGATGCAATCAAAAGAAAATGGCTAGTACCTCATCATACTGTAAGAGTATTTATCTTGTAATTTCATTTATGTGTTCAATCAAATCACATACCTATACTTTTAAAAAGTTTTATCTTTAATGTATGTTAGGCTTGTTATCAGACATGAAATTGTGACTAAGGGTCTCACTCACAATTTGGGGGAGATTGTTAGTTACAGAGGCATGCCTGTACACATCTAATAACAAGCCTAATTGTTTGTAATGCTTTGCATTACTTACATGACCTCTTAACTGAGGGAACCTCTAGTTGTAGAGTTTCTGTTTGTATTGTACTTGTGATAGGCATCAAATCCTAGTTGTGTAACTGTACAAATATAGTCTAGAATAATGCTTGAAAGAAGTTCCATGGTTCATGCCTCAAGCAAGGAGTTAGAGACTACCAAATAATCACAGTTGGGATTTGAAGAAATGAAGAATTTGCCTAAGTACCAATTCGAGAAGTATACTTGTCTATTCGAGAAGTCCAGCATTCGAGAAGTCAGAGATTCGATATCTCAAGACACTATTAGATATCTCTGAATACACTGTTCGATATCTCATTCGATATCTCAGAGATTCGATATGTCTACTACTCTATTCGAGAACTCAAGAAGTCAACAAGTCAAGATGGTATTCGAGTTCTCAAAGAGTCAACAAGTCAAAGTCCCATTCGATATCTCAAAGACTCAGAAAGCTATTCGACAACTCGAGGATTCGATAAGTCAAATGCTCTATTCGACAACTCAAGGAATCCTGATGGAAAAGAGCTATTCGAGAAGTGGTTCGATATGTCACTATAACAGTATTCGAGAACTCAGAGTTATCGATCAAGTCAATTCTAGTTCTCGAATCACTTACTTAGTCACTTCTCGAATACATTCTTGGAGACAAAATACTGAAGAAATTGTACAAGTCAGAAACCTGCAACAAGCCAATGCACTTTATGGACCACAATCTGTAACGTGCTCTGGAAAGCCTACAAGGAAGCTTGGAGAGATATAGAAGAGACAAGGAGCTAAAGAAGTGGATCTAAACAGGCTTTGCAAAGTCAAATCTGTAACCGTTTGGACTCTTACTCAAAAAGGATAGACAGACCAGAAAGTAAATTTGTTTTAGCTACCTTATTTGTAGTAAGCAGGCTGTATCCATGTTCTATAAGGACACAGCCTCACTTCATAACTTAGCAACTTTGTGAGTCAAGTTTTTCATACACTGTAAGCTATATCTCTCTGAGAAAAACGAAGCTGAGAATACTACCATTTGTATTCACAAATTGTAGCAACCTTTATCTAATATACATTAGATTAAAGTGATATTGTGTCTTGTGTTGTTTATTTATCCGCACCTTAATTTCTGCACACACAGGCACTTATCTGCTACACAGACTCAATCCAAGAAAAGTTCAAGAATCCATTCACCCCCCCCCCTGTATTCTTTTACCGTGTTCAATACTCAACATATTTTGTGTTCTAAATTCGGGTACACGATTTAATATCATGTCATTTTCGTTCAATACCCTAAAGTACATGACATGAATGTACAAAACGATTTGCCAGGTCTACGTAAGTTATTTATTCTTATATATGTAGGAAAAATATACTCATTGTTAAAGGAAAATGAATTTCATGTTATTTAACCCAAAATCTGAATTATAAGGACACTTATATAACAATGTGATTATGTGTTTATATATTATACACTTTATTTTAGTTTTATGGGCAGTAGCTTATTTTTACAAGTTAGTCAAATTAAAAAAAAAGATAGATAATACTCATTTTCATATGTCTTATTTTAAGAATAAAAAAAACTAAATTTATTATTCAATGTTTTACTGAAAAAGAATAAAAAACCAAAATACAAACTTCCAAACTGCAAATGCACATTTTAAATGATCTTTACAAATAAACTAAGGGCAATAACCATAAAATTTAACAATTATATGTTACTCCAAGAACGCGATATATTGAATTTGTTTGGTTAGTTGATAATTTTTTTATAGTAAATCAATTCATTAATAAAAGGACATAAAATTTGTAAATATGATATTGAACAATCACATAGCAAACTAGATTAGATGAAAGTTTTTATTGTTATAACTACGTTCGTTTCATATATATTGCACAATAGATATCCTTTCTCATATCGCTGAAACATGCAACCTTTTTTTGATAGACAGTCTAATGATTTATTGGAGTGTTTTATACACATTTTTAATATGTAATCGAAAAATTAACCACGACCATACAACTATTTTCAATAATTTAACATAATAAATATTTTAAGTATTCGATATTTAATAAATATACCGAATTCTCAGAATATGGGTGAAAAATTTGTTAACATGATACATAGAAATATTCTCTAACAAAGAGAGAAATAAAATGAAAGCTAAATTTAAAAAAAAAACAATAAAGAGAGATTTTGAACTTTTCAACATGGGTTGTATTTTTTTTGATGATTGGTTCATAATATTAATATTAATTCAATTGATATGAATTCACGGATAAGTAATTTTATACTTACGTTAATTAAAATTTCAATAAAATTATATATTTTTCTAAATAAAAATTAAAATAATATATTTATATTAATTTATTAATACAATTTATCGTTCAGTGCGTAGCACAGGTAGAACGCTAGTTATATATATATATATTTATTTATTTATTTATTTATATTAATATAATATTAACAAAATCTATTATTTATTTTTTTTACATACTCCTCAACAAGCCACTTAGATATGGCATTGTATGCCTTTTGTGTCAATTGAACTTCCCATCCCAACTAATATATTGATCACGATCTAAACAGACTCGAACATTTGAGCACCCTCAACCTTCAACCGAGAAACTAGAACTACTAACAGCCTTTTAACGTAAATGTTGCATTTATTCCTGCAAAATAAATATTTAAACATAAAACATTGCAGTGTACATAAATCATGAACCCAGAAACTAGAGATGGCAAAAAAACCCGACCCGATCCGATCCGATCCGTTTGGGTCTACCCGAATCCGATTTTTTGGATCTGAATTTGAATCTTATTTTTGGATCCGAAAGAGTTTGGATCTGGATTTGGATCTTAGGTGTCCCGATCCGATACCCGACCCGAAACCCGATCCAAACCCAAAACCCGATAAAAACCCGATATATATATATATATATATATATATATATATATGTAATATTATATATATATATAGGGTTGGACTCCATAGCAAACATCTTATAAAACAAACAACAAAGAACACCTCATATCTAATAGATCCATTGCCCCTGGCGGGGCCACCCAATACAAAAAGTTCTTATTTTTTTAGGCTCTATCCATCCAGCAAAAAAAAAAAATTGAAAATTTTACTGTTCATGATGACGTCAATCCTCACAAAAACCCTATTATTCAACACTACAATTCCTGGAATTATACTATTATCCCTGGCGGGGCCAATGGATATATTGGAATAAATGATTTTATAGTGTTCTTTATTGTTTGTTATATAAGAGTGTTCTTTATGGAGCAAAGGCCTATATATATATTATATGTTTATATATAATGAATTATTAAATATATTAATATCTTACTTAATTTTATAACTATGATACATAATTATTGTAGCATTTCATTATTAATATTTACATGCACTTAATGGTAATTATTATTTATTATATCATTTTAATATTAATCTTTACAATTAATAGTCAAATAATCAATTTCTCTTTTAATTATAATTTTATTATTAATTCCGGTTCGGGTCTCGGATCTCGGGTCTCGGGTAAAATCCAAACATTCGGGTTTCGGGTAAAATCCGATCCAATCCGAAATCCGTTGGATCCGGGTCCGGGTCTTAATTTTCGGGTATTTTTCGAGTCCGGGTCGGGTCTGGGTCCTGTCAAAAAAATCGGGTCTGAATCTGGATATTGATAAACCCGACCCGACCCGACCCGTTGCCATCCCTACCAGAAACTAACTTGTACAGACATGTGATAAGTTAAGATGTGACAAGTTTTTATAACCTTGTTAAATTGGTCCTTTTTTACACCAAAAATATAGTACTTGCTAAATTAAGAGCATCTCCGATAGAGACTGCTAACAAAATTGCCATCCCTTGACAATTCATATATATTGATTTTTTATTTTCTCTTTCTTCCACGTCAATTTTGGTAACAATTACTCAAAAATCACTCCAATAGTTAGAGCATCTCCAATGGGAGAGACCCCTTAGCTAAATTTTAAAATTAATTACCATAAATAAGAATTATAAAGAATTTGTAAAAAAAATTACACTCCAATGGGACAAAACTGTTATCTATAATTATAGATAATCTCTTGATGTTGGCTATATTTGTCGAACCTCTAGAGACCTGTAGTGAATTGCCACATCACTTATTTCTATATTAAAATTATATATTCCATTAATAACAACTTGAAATATTAATAACATACCATTTTTAAAATATAGCCAATCATTATAGCCAATACCCTCGGAACACAATTTCTTACAGTTCGACAAATTTTACATAATCAATATTTTATGTAATTTAGCCAATCATTTTTAGCTAACGCCATTGGAGATGCTAGTATCTTTAAAAATTGCCTATGTGGTCCCAAATTGTCATAATATAAATAATTTCTAAACTATAACAAGTATGGATGATATGTACATGTTATATTTATACATGTAATAACCATTTGAGGAAGTTGCCAAGGGGTTGCCAAAAGTTGGCAACCTTAGAGGCTAGAGCAACTCCAACAATCTCCTTACATTCTCCGATCAACTCTTTCCAACGGGTGAGATAGGGCTTTTCAATTGCCGCTTGTTTCGATAAATGGGTGAGTTTGTGTGTGTATTTTAAAATAGAAGCCTCTCTTTTGCAAGGTAACACTTTCGTCTATCTATTGATAATGTTAATTTCTTGGTTCATAATTCTTTAGATGCTTCGGTCTAATTTTGTCCAATTAGTTTATATTTTTGGATCGGTTTGATATATGTCCTGTTAGATTTCTTCGTTATTTCTGGTGAATCTAGATTTGTTTTATTATTTCTGGTATTGGCATGTAGTTTAGTTCGAACAATCCTTTGGCGTTGGCTGTTTTCATTCTTGGAGTTAGTATCTTTCATATTCTAGATTGGTTGTGTTGCTTTAATCTCTTTGGGGATATGGATCCAATGACTATTCTTTCTTGTTTGTTTTTGAGTTCTTATGTCACTTTTTGCATATAAAATGTTTTTAGATCGAGCTTTTTCAAAATATTGAGGTTGGGGTTCCTATTATGTTGATTTAGATTATGATGATGTTGTTTTTGTACCATGAATTGTAGTAATTCATTGGCGGCCATGTTGGATGGCTTGTTTGTGTCTTAAAAAGGCAATATATTATCATAAATGATACTGTTGGAGTTTTAAAAAAAAAACGACAGTTTCATGGAGGCTGGTTAGTGATGTCTTAGAAGATTAGTTTGATTACGAGCAAAATTAATGTTTTATGCTATAGAGGCTAGAAGATTAAAAAAAGGCTGAGAAAAATCATATATTATACATATATAATGATAGTGTTTAATTATTAAATAAATTTGAATGATTATTTCTGTAACGCCCCCAAATCCCCTACAGGAATCCAGGTCGTCACATCTCTTGCGGAATATTCGATCACCTGCTCACAATATAATCTACAATAATATTCATAGTACACACCATCTTTTACTCCACGGGTTATAGTCTTAGAACAAGTACTCAATAATCCAGAAGATATTACATCTCAAGTTCACTTCCCAGAATCTCCGAAATACTATTACAACTCCAAAGTACTAGATAATCAAACATTAAACAAACACTTTCCCAGTCTACACCCTTCTCAAATGCTATAAGGTTAACACACTGCATCAGTTGTCTTCCCTTTCCCTTAATCACGGTTCACTGTACTAGAATCAGCTCTGATTACCCCTGTTTTATAATATATAAATAGCAAGTATGAGGCAAAGAATGCCCAGCAAGTATATATATAGATATCATATACTACTCATATGAAAGAATAAATATATCTCAATAACTTCTCAAAATACTACTCATATAACTCAAAAATACTCCTCAATACTGCTCAATTGATTTGAAATAATATAATAAAACGACTTCTCATATAAAGGACACATCTCGATAACTTCTCAGAACTTCTCAATGGATTGAAAATAATATAATAACATAACTTCTCAGGTCAACACCCTAGTTAACCGAACCACAAAGGCATCGGTTAACAGTAGAGCATTGACAATTGAATTACTTCTCAAACGCCATCTCGAGTAATGGATGATCAATCCATTGTCATTTCTCAATTCTATCGATAGAAAGGATGGTCGACGTCTCGAACCACCCTAAATACTTCTCAGAAGGGTGAGCCGTCTTTCTCGACCCATCACCCTTAATTGGGCCGGTGCGTCACTCCGGTCACTTTTGCTTTTAGAAGCAATAAATCACAACTTACTTCATATATATATATATAACCCACTCTTAAATATAAATGTTTTGCAGTATGAAAATATTATTAAATACATCTTTATCATCTCTTCTACAAATACGAATGAAGTATCTCAACAAATGTACCAACTCATGAAATAGATTTCAACACGTCGTATAATAATTTCAACACCTCAAATAATAATATAAACACCTCGAACAATATCAACACCTCGAATCATAATATCAACACCTCAAATAATAATATCAACACCACGAATAATAATAAATTCTGATATAAACCATAAGAAAGAATATTTGATTTTGTATATCGAAAATTTAATCAATCATATTTAAAAATATATAAGTACTCCGAACGATGGAGTACGAATTAGTAAACTTGCCTGGTTCTGCGGTACGATACTCCAATTAACTTGCTCCGCGTCTCTGGTTCTCCAGCATTTCACCTTCTCCGGCCTAGTTCAGCTATTATTTAACTCCACTTCTGATCACCTTTCAATCAACTTCTATTCACCGCCATATAGTACCTTTGCATACCTACAACTTTCGTTCTTTAAGCGTTTCCAAACGAGCCTCCTAACTCATCCGAAATCCTACCCCAAAATGGTTCCTTGAATCATTTCTTTAGAAAATCCTAATTAACTTCCTATGTTCCGCCATTTTTAATAATTCCGGTTTTAGTCTCTAAAATAATCTGATTCGATCCGGTTAATTAAAATAATCCGAAAATGCTAAATATCAATCCTCTAAAATAATATCATTGACATTCTATATAAAAACTCAATCAATAAATAATCCTCAAACAATTATCTTACTCCACGATAAAGAAACCTAATTAAGCAATTAATCCTCGAGATAACAATTAATCCTTAATTTAAATAAATAAATCCTCAAACAATAATTAATCCTTAATTTAAATAAATAAATCCTCAAAACAACAATTAATTCTCAAATTAAATAAATAAATCCTCAAGACAACAATTATTCCTACTTACTCAATTTAAAAACCATAATAATTATTCCACCTTAATACCCTTGTCTTTTTAAATACTTCTTTTATCAATGAATCATTAAATCTCTAAATTACAAACAGATAATCACTAATTAATTCTAATTAATTAATTAATTAATTACACCATCTTTATTCACATTAAATCCATAATTATTACTAAATAACTAAATAAATCAATTATACCATTTTTATTTTAATTAAACTATTTACTTATCACAATTTAAATAATACTCCCACTTTTAACTAAACCAATTTAAAATCCAAATAATTAATCCCTATTATAACATTTAATCGATAATATTTTATTAATACTTTATTTAACCGAAAATTTACGTGGCCCCCGCCTCACCCCCATCGTGGGCCCCACCTGTGTTTCTTTCTCTCTACTGTCTCCGTTATCTCTCCCAACATCTCTGCTCTCTCCTTCAATCTCTCTGCCAATCTCTCTCCCTCTCCTGGCTATCTCTCTCTCTCTCTCTCGATCTCTCCAACTCCGATCATCTCTCTCTCGTTACCCATACTCTCCCCCGTCACCACCTCTCTACCTCACTCTCCCTCTTTCGCACACCAATTCATCATCCTCTTCATCTCTCCGCTCTCTCTTCTCTCCCTTTCTTTCTCGAGCTCTCTCCGTTCCTCTCTCCCTCCGCCCCATCTCTTCCTCTGCATCTCTCGATCACCTCTTTCACTCTGTCAACACCACACACATCAATCGGACATCTCTCCCTCCACCCTCCTAATTTACCACAACAAAACAACACCCCAAAATTCCATTCATCACTACTCCCTCATCTCTCCGACTTCACTCCTCTCCATCAACCTACCACGAACCAACGCCCATCCTTATCACTCCGATTTCAACAACACCACCATCTCTAAACCTCTATATTTCTCCGACCTCGCCTATCTCTCCCTCTCTCGCACCTCTCTCTCTTCCCGTCTCTCTCCCTTTCCGATCAACACCAACCGCCAGTTTCAACCACAAACACCACCCCCTTGCCTCCTTCATCATCAACGAACCCAACCACACCACAACCTCAATCTCTCCGTCTCTCTCTCGAACTACCATCTCTCCTCTCCCCCCTTATTAACTTCGATTTCCAACCCACAATCCACATCAAAGACAACCCATCTAAATTTTCTAGAAGCTCATACACCGGATTTAAGACGGAAAAATTGACAGAAAACGAAATCAAAACAAACAATTTATATAAAAAGAACGAAATACATATACATACTACCTGTGGTGTGACTCTGTTTTTGTGTGTATCAGTTCTATGTTTTTGGCTCTCTGTTTTGTAGTATAAATGTCCAATTTTTCTGTTTATAACTTGTGAAGGGATAAAAACGTGGTTATATAAAAAATAAAGTGGACAAGATAGTCTGTATAAAAAATAAAGTGCCATGAAACAATGAATGTTTTGGTCCGGTTTTTCTGCTAGTGGCATAAAAAAAACAATTGTGGGGGACAAAATGTAATGGAACAAAACATGATCCCATTTTTGTGCTAGTGGAATAAAAAGAAATAATTGTGGGGACACAATAAGTGCTGAAAATAATGACCAGATTTAGTGCAATATTTGGTGAAAAGAGCTTGTTTCCTCCCTGCTGGCTAATTAAAACGAAACTCTAATTTCGTTCTCTAAAATAAATTCGATCAAAAATTAAAATCTTACTTTTTCCCAAACTTCATAATTTTAATAAATACCAAATAAATATAATTAAATAAAAATAATATAATATTTACTTACATACGGATATATAAAATTTCGAAATTTTATCAAAAACGTGCTAATTAAAATATATTAGTTCATCGCTCTTAATAAAAATTTAAATCTCGATTATGAAAAAAATTTATTCGAAAATTCGCGGATATTACAATTTCGATATAATTCTAAGGTCAGGTATAAGTTCAAGGTTAGGTATCGAAAATAAACGAAATCTACCATAGTAAAATGAGGAAGGAACATAGGAAGCAAGCTATGATTAGTGGATTGGAAATCACATTTGTAAATGGTGGTAATGTTCATACTATGTCTTATTATATGTTAATAAACGGAAATCCTGATATGTTCTGATTCTCAATAGCTAATTTCTAGCTGGATTTATTTGTTGCAGTGATTTGACAAATCTTACAGGTTGTAAAATTTTAAGGAAATTTAGAAGATGTTATAAATGATAGTAATAGTAATAATAGTAAGTTTGTTAAAGATTGGAATTAATTAAGGAAGGCTAAAGGATTATGGTTAGGGATCATAAAACAAAGCTGAAATTAAGGTTTATATGTCTTCTGTTGCTTAATAAACAAATGGAAATCTTGATAGGTACAGATTCTAATTAGCTATTTTCTAGCTGAATTTAATTGCTGCTTTTAATTGACAAATCAAGATGTAGGATGCATAAAATGTGCAATTATATAGGTTGTAACCTTAACTAATGAAATTTAGAATTTTAGTTAAATTTGAATTTGAATTTGAATAATAGTTTACTGTGAGGAGTAGGTGTCTCTATTAAGAGTTTTAAAATTTGTAATAATTGTTAATTATTAAATGGGGATATTTTCATGCTAAGAGATTAGCGAAGATATGTTAAGACTAAAATAGGAAGGTTGTTGGATTATATCTTTTAAATATCTATGATTGTATGAGAACTTGACGTTTTATATGCTAACCAAAGGGGACCCCTTTGGTTAGATATATAAAACTGATTAATTTTATTTAAATATATAATATATAATAAATATTTAAAGTATATTCGATTGATGGTTTATTGACTTAATTTTTGTTGTGGTTGTTTTAGGTGATCGTTCAGTTTTTTGGGTGAGAACAAGTGTAAAGAGAAGATGGAGGGAGGCGGAATCTTGGACTCTGTATTAATAACAAGTAGTCCCAACCATTTTTGGTTATAGGTTTTTTTGTCGATCGTTGTAGTGTGGGTACTCTTTTTCCCCCTTGAGTTTTTTTCCCATAGGACATTAAGACGGTGATACATTCGAGTTTTAATTTATATCACTATTGATGAATTTAGATTAAAATGATACACACATACAAGTCAGTTTTTTTTTAAAAAAAAAATTATGTACCCGTGACTTCAAGTCACGGTGTTGATAGAAAATGAAGTCCCGGTCAAGAAGTTTGTTCAGGTGTACAAGTTGAAGTTAATAAAAAATGAAGAAAGGAGAGGAGAGAGAATCTTAAGTATGAGGAGGAGAGGAGAGTTAAATTTTAGAGAAGATTTAGGATTCTGTTGGAGTGAAAATTTTGATAAATCCTCCTTAAAATTTGACTTAAGAGTGAAACGAGGAGCTTGTTGGTGATGCTCTTATTAGGCAATTTATTGACAGTCTTGCAACTCCAATAAGTTAGCAACCAAGGGTGCCTTATCACATCAATTTTGATAATCTCTTGACAATCCCTGTTAGAGATACTCTAACTAGCTCTTATTAAATTGGGTTTCACAACTAGATTATGTACTAAGTAGTGACTGTGTTTGTCTTTTGTGCTCTGAATTTCCTGGGACAATTACTTGATTAGCCCCATGACCAATAACTCTCTAGAATTTGATTTAAGAAAAGCTTTAGAACTTACTGAAAGAAACAAAAGTGAAAAGTAGACACTATAGTGAATTAGATACTAACATAAATATCTTAACCAAAAACATACTCATGTTAATTTATCTTAATCAGCTTTCAAAAATTATGTAAATTAAATTATGTAAAAAACCAAAAAAAAATTGAAATTGACAAACTGTTAACTAAACCGAAAAAAACCGTTTCAAACAGTTCGGTTACGATTAATAGGTAGAAAGCGAACCGAACCAACATGTACGATTTAATAAAAATTTACTGTAAATTATGAACAAGCGCAGGGATATGGCCATGACAAACCAGTACAAACAATTGCAAGAAGTTGCTATAACAACCATGCCTCGGTTATACATTCCGCTGTTTCCTCTTCATAAAGCCAGTGATGATTAGGAGTAGCAACATCTGTTATCCTCTTCTGTGGGTCATATGTCAGCAGGTTATTCAATAAGTCAAATGTTGCATATTTTAGTGTAATTGGATTGACTAGTTGATCAATGTAATCGTAATGCATCGAACAAGTCGGGAGAGTGCGGAGTGCATGCTCTGTTCGAGTTCGTTATGATTTCAGTTTTATTGCTTATGAGACATGTCTATTGACATCAAACACATCTGTTAGAATGAGATGAATGAGATGTGTCTATTGGCAAAAGACACATCTTGAGATGTGTCTGTTAGCATTAGACATGACTGTTGGAATGAGATGTGTCTGTTGGCAAAAGACACATCTTGAGATGTGTCTATTGGCAAAAGACACACCTGTTGACATCTATAAATAGGTGTTACATTGATCATTTTCAGGACTGGTTCATTTTTGGAAATACACAACAAAAACACATTCTTTCTTCTTGCAGAATTTCTGACTTTATCCGATTGAATTATTTGGGTGAACCACAAATAACTTCAATCTGAAAATGTTCACACGACTTCAGAAAAATCCAAGTTATTATCACCCTATTCCCCAACAAAGATTGAAGTTATCTATTTTTTGAAGATGGCGAACGCCGAATCTGCAAAAGATATGACAAGCAAGTTTGCAAAATTGGACAAGTTTGAGGGTCAGGATTTTAGAAGATGGCAGAAGAAGATGCATTTTCTATTGACGACGCTAAAGGTTGTATATGTTTTTAGAACCCCATTCTAGAAGTGATTGAGGATGAAACCGCTGAACAAATAAGGAAGCGTTGCAAATGGGAAAACGATGACTACATCTGCCGCGGTCACATCTTAAATGGTATGTCTGATTCCCTTTTTGATATATACCAAAATGTTGAGTCAGCGAAAGAATTTTGAGATTCTCTTGAATCCAAGTACATGGCAGAAGACGCTTTTAGTAAGAAGTTTCTGGTCAGTAATTTTATGAATTATAAAATGGTCGATTCTAGACCGGTGATGGAACAATACAATGAATTGTTAAGGATTCTGGGGCAGTTTGCCCAACACAATCTGAAGATGGATGAATCTATCCCAGTTTCTGGTGTTATACACAAACTACCACCATCATGGAAGGATTTTAAATACTCCTTGAAACATAATAAAGATGATATGACTCTGGTTCAACTTGGAAGTCACTTTAGAATTGAAGAGGCTTTGAGGACTCAAGAAATTGAGAATAATCCTAAGGGAAAGAACCAAGTCGGTAACTCTTCTGTGAATACGGTTGAAGATGGTGGATCTTCCAAGAACTCTAAGAATGGCAAGGGTGATAAACGAAAGTTTAAAGGAAACAACAACAACAATTCTTCCAACAAAAGGCCTAATATGGCATGTTGGAAGTGTGGCAAACCTGGACATTTTAAGAAGGATTGTCGGGTTGGTAAAGGCAAGCAAGAAAAGCAAAATGCTGGTCCAAGTGGATCCAAGGATCCAGAAAAGCAACAAGGTCAGATTTTAATACAAAATTATAATTCTGGTTAGAATTATGTATCATTAATATCTGAGGCATTTTATGTGCAGGATGACAATGTTGCTTGGTGGATTGATTCAGGAGCAACGAGTCATGTATGCAAAGATCTTCGTTGGTTCATAGACTTTTAACCAATCGAAGATGGATCTATCTTAAAGATGGAAAATGTTGCAACTGAACCGATCAAATGACTAGGAAATGTCAAGATAGTTTTTACTTCTGGCAAATGTATATTGTTAAATAAAGTGTTGTATGTTCCTGGGATTCCGAAGAATCTCTTGTCTGGTGTTGTATTGAACAATTGTGGATATAAACAAGTTTATGAAAGTGACAATTATATATTGTCAAAACATGGCTCTTTTGTTGACTTTGGCTATTTGTGTAATGGTATGTTTATGTTGAATGTAAATACTCCATTTATTGATGAATCTGCTTGCATGGCTTCTACTAGTACTAGCAATAATTTGAACAAACCAGAATTATGGCATGCTAGACTAGGACATGTACATTACAAAAGAATAAAGGATATGTCAAAAATGTTAACAAAGATAACAAGAAATCCCTTTAAGGAGGTCAATAGGGTGTCTGATGTTTTAGAATTAATACATAGTGATTTGTGTGATTTCCATTCTACACCATCATTAGGAAATAAAAAGTATGTAGTTACTTTTATTGATGATGCTACTAGATATTGCTATGTATATTTATTGCATGCTAAGGATGAAGCTCTTGACTTCTTTAAAATTTATAAAGAAGAAGTAGAGCTACATCAGAGTACCATGATTAAAAATCTACGTACTGATAGAGGAGGTGAGTATTACGATCCGATTTATTTTCAATCTACTGGTATAATACATCAAACCACGGTTCCTTATACACCACAGCAAAATGGTGTTGCAGAGAGAAAGAATAGGACTTTGAAAGAAATGGTTAATTCCTTGTTATCCTACTCGGGTTTGAGTGAGGGATTTTGGGGTGAGGCTATGTTAACAGCCTGTCATTTATTGAATCGAATTCCTAATAAGAGGAATAAGATTACCCCTTATGAACTTTGGTATAAAGAGTCACCAAAATTGAGTTTTCTGATAGTTTGGGGATGTAGAGCAGTTGTAAGACTCACTGAACCCAAAAGAAGAAACTTGGGTGAACGAGGTTATTTGTTGGTTATGCTGAGCATTCCATAGCATATAGATTCTATGTGTTAGAATCTAATGACTATGTATCTGTGAACTCGATTATCGAGTAAAGAGATGCTATATTTGATGAAAACATATTTACATTTATACCTAGACCAAGGGACATGCTTCAGAATTCTTCTAGTAGGAACTCAGTTTCTATTGAAGATGTGAATGGACCGTCTGAACCAAGGAGAAGCACTAGAGCTAGAAAAGCAAAGTCTTTTGGAGATGACTTTCATCTTTATCTAGTAGAAGGCTCTAGAGATGAAATTGAATATCAATACCAATATTGTTTTGTTATTGAGGAGGATCCAAATACTTTTAGCGAAGCTATAAAATCTAGGGATGTTGCATTCTGGAAAGAAGCTATCCAAGATGAAATGGATTCTATCATGAATAATAATACTTGGGAATTGAGTGATCTACCCCCTGGTTGTAAAGCATTGGGAAACAGATAGATCTTCAAAAGGAAATTGAAGGTGGACGGTACCATAGATAAGTTTAAAGCCAGATTGGTAATCCAAGGTTTTAGACAAAAAGAAGGGATTGATTATTTTGATACTTATGCTCCTGTTGCTAGAACCTCCACTATTAGGTTGTTAATAGCACTTGCTGCTATACACAACCTTGTCATTCACCAAATGGATGTGAAAATTGCATTCTTGAATGGTGAATTAGATGAAGAGATTTATATGAAACAACCTGAAGGGTTTGTTATGCCTGGTTGTGAGAACAAGGTGTGTAAATTGAAGAAATCAATTTATGGTCTGAAACAAGCACCGAAGGATTGGCATGATAAATTTGATACTATGGTCTTGTCTAACGATTATTTTCTCAACCAAGCAGACAAGTGTGTATATATCAAATTTGATGCTTCTGGTAAAGGAGTTATAATTTGTTTATATGTGGATGACATGTTGATTTTTGGTACTAACCAAAATCAAGTGGATAAAACCAAGAAGTTCTTGTCATCTAATTTTGATATGAAAGACATGGGGGAGGCTGAGGTGATTCTTGGTATAAGGATCAAGAGTGAGAACAATGGTATTTCAATTTCTCAATCTCATTATATTGAGAAGATTTAACTTTAAGGAATGTTCTCCTGTTTGCACTCCTCTTGATCCTAGTATTAAACTCCTACCTAATACAGGTATTGCAGTATCTCAACTTGAATACTCAAGGGCTATTGGTAGTCTTATGTATGCCATGATAAGCACTAGGCCAGATATTGCCTATGCTGTTGGAAAGCTTAGTAGGTACACTAGCAAACCAAGTTCACATCATTGGCAAGCCTTAAGCCGAGTGTTCAAGTACTTGAAAGGAACCATGGATTATGGTTTGACATATATTGGATTTCCTTCGGTTATTGAAGGTCATTCGGATGCAATTTGGATTTCCAATAAGGAAGATCATTCTTCCACAAGTGGATGGGTATTCCTTCTTGGGGGAGGTGCTATCTCTTGGGCATCGAAGAAACAAAGTTGCATTACTGATTCAACGATGGAATATGAATTTGTGGCATTATCAGCGGCTGGTAAAGAAGCTGAATGACTAAGTAATCTGATTTATGAGATTCCATTGTGGCCTAAACCGATATCACCCATATCTATTAGATGTGATAGTGAGTCTGCCTTGGCGAATGCTTATAGACAAGTGTTCAAAGGCAAATCTAGACAATTAGGTGTTAGACATAGCATGATTCGTGAGCTTATCACGCATGAAGTTATATCAGTGGAGTTTATAAGAACTCAACATAATTTTGCCGATCATGTAACCGAAGGGTTGAGTAGAGATCTTGTGCACAAGTCGGCGGTAGGGATTGGATTAAAGTCCATCTAAAAGTCTCTCATGTTGAGATACCCAATTCCCATCTAATATGACATTAGGTGCTGAATTCAATGTGGAAAGCTTAACATCTAGAGATTGGAACACATTAAAGTATCATCCCAAGGGATGTGTTCAGACCTGTAAGTTGAGGAGGTTGAAGTTTGTCTTCTTAATAGTTCTTTTGAAAAATTGCATATGCAGGTGCGAGAATAAAAGAACTACCTATTTGAGCATGAATTTTAGCTTCTTCAAGAAGCTTGGACTTGGCTTTGATATGCTTAAGAAGGATTAGGACACTAGGCTAGTAAAATATGGTGTCAAGTAAGAACATTTGAGAATGTAAAGTTATGTGTATATTATCTTCATGTATTCACTATGAATAGTAGAGGTTCAATCCATAGTGATACCTTGGTATTCGAATATTTGGAATGTGTAATATACTAATGTGAAATTCAATCGTCACGATATTTCATTTATGCATAAGTTTGTTGTTTGTTGTGATTTTGTTTAGTTAATCATGGATTACGCTAAAATGGGGGAGGATTGTTGGATATATTAGTGTAATTGGATTGACTAGTTGATCAATGTAATCGTAATGTTACATCGAACAAGTCGGGAGAATGCGGAGTGCATGCTCTGTTCGAGTTCGTTATGATTTCAGTATTATTGCTTATGAGATATGTCTATTGACATCAAACACGTACATCTGTTAGAATGAGATGTGTCTGTTGGCAAAAGACACATCTTGAGATGTGTTTGTTAGCATTAGACATGACTGTTGGAATGAGATGTGTCTGTTGGCAAAAGACACATCTTGAGATGTGTCTATTGGCAAAAGACACATCTGTTGACATCTATAAATAGGTGTTGCATTGATAATTTTCAGGACTGGTTCATTTTTGGAAATACACAACAAAAACACATTCTCTTTTCTTGCAGAATTTCTGACTTTATCCGATTGAATTATTTGGGTGAACCACAAATAACTTCAATCTGAAAGTGTTCACACGACTTCAGAAAAATCCAAGTTATTATCACCCTATTCCCCAACATCAAATCCAGCATCGAAGAGACCTGGCACAAAAAATTGTCTGGCAGCTGAATAAATTTCAAGCTGGCTTGGGGGAGTTTGGAGAAACCAGGCCAACTCAGGGCTGAGCATTCGGTCGATTCGGTCCAAAACCGAACCGAACCGAATTAACCGAAAATCGAACTACTGGATTTTTTAAGGACCGAACCGGACCAGACCGATTTAACATTTGAACCGAACAAGAACCGAAATGTTTCGGTCGGTTCGGTCCAATCCATAAAAACCGAATTTTTTAAAAAGTCCTGTACAGTCCTACATTGTTCTTGGTAGTTGGTCTGTTGGTACTTGGTAGTATAAAAGTAAAAAAGCAATCTAAATTCATCAAACATAATCAAAATATTAAATCACAACATCAGACATCAAACAAGATTTGGAAATTTTAAAAATTAAGGAGCAGTGGAGCACTGGTTGCAGCCTGCAGGTCTGGTACTCTGGTAGTCTGGTGCAATACTAAGTGTGCCATAAATGGCCATAAAACAGTCAAGTCTAAATTTCTAATTGTCTAAACAACTTAAAAATCTGAAAACATTAATAATACAGTACTAGCTGCAAATTAAAATGAAAGTAGTTCATCGATGTGATGTGCCTGAGCCTTGAAATCTGCATCACTTCATAGATGTCTCATGTCTCGGATGCTCCCATTCAACCATCAAACTACACCTGCTGCCTACAGCCTACTTGCATCTATGAATCATGCATAAAGAATTAAAGATCAATCAGCCATATTATTAGAGCAAATACCCCAACCATAAAATGAAGAAAAATAAGAAAAGGATACATATTGAGTTAGAGGTATCTTGTGAAGGATGTGAATACTAAGACAGGCTCATTTTACTTGTTGATATTATATTTACTACAGCAAAAAGAAGTTTGCAGAGCAACAAGCAGAGGAATGGTGGAAGGCAAACAAAGATAGAATGCTGAAGAAATATAGTGGCACAAAGAATATTTGATCCTTTACCAAAAATTATCTTCCCATTTTGTACAACTATATCTCATTAACTTCACATTGGCTATAACTACCTAAAGTTCCATTTTATACAGGTATAACAAAGCATGTTCATAAAGTCAGATAATTATACTTAATATTAAACATATCACAAAACTAAGTACATTCTATAGGTAACAGGTCTGGCATTTGTGGTATACTAGAACCGATATTATATCACAAAACAGAGCCAACAGGCCCTACACCGGACAGTTCACAGTAGGTCATAGACAGAGGCATAAAAAAGGGAAGGGTCTGTTGTTCTTACCAATCAATGTCTAAGGGTGTGGCATCCGTTTCGACATTTTTTTCCCTGACTGAAAGAGCAGAAAATGCTGCAAAATATAAAATAATGACAAGTTAATTCAATTTAATCACAACTATTAACTAGTGACAATTGAAATGTAAAATACAATACATGTGTATGTATATACCTTCTTCGAATTTCTCAAGATCATTAACATCTTCTACAATTGTCTTTGGACGTTTTATCAATCGCAACCAATCTTGAGCACAAATTAATCCCTCCACAACTTTGGTCGTCAAAGAACTTCTATATGGATCAAGTACTCTTCCACCCATACTAAAAGCGGATTCCGATGCTACGGTGGAAATAGGGGTTGCTAGTACATCACGAGCAAGTTGTGAGAGGATGGGCAACCTACTTGAATTAACTTTCCACCATTTCAAAATATCAAACTTATCTTCATTTTTCGTAACATAGACACTCTCTTTAAGATAGATATCCAATTTACACTTGGATTCTACTTCCCCACTCTCCAATTTTTGTTTCATGAATCTATCTCCTAATGCCGATTGTGTTCTTGAAGTTGTAGTTGAATGTATGCTTGAGGATTTACTAGAAGATTGAACTTCTTGATTAACTTGAGTAGTTGTAGGTTGACAAATCTTTTTATACTCTTCAAACAACTCTCTTATCACTATACTTGTATCACTTGCCAACTTCCAACCCACATCATTTCCATATTCTTCACAAAGTGTAAACTCAAGGAACTCCAATTTGTACCTAGATACAACAACAACCGCCACATAGATAAGTTTGTTCATTTTGTTCACATCACCCCAATACTTATCATATTTATCTTTCATTCTTTCGCCCATTAATCTCACTTCAAAGTCATCACTCTTCATCCAATCTTTCAACAAATAATTAACCGTGCTAATCTCATGATAGAATATATTTGATGTGACATACAAAGAATCTGAAATCCTCAAGGTAAGTTCATAAAAATGAACTAAGATATCAACCATCCTTCTAACATTACCCCAATCCCAAGAAGAGGGCACCCCATCACCCTCATTAAGCTCATTTGCAAAGGACGTGTCTGTAATAACCCTAACTTTAGCGATGCTATAGTGATCACATGAATAGTAAATTTGGAGGATTTAGAGAAATGGTATGTAGGTACCCTATAATGGAAACAGAAAATGAATAAACAGAAATCATATTAATATTATACACTGAAATTAAGTGACTCGAAATGACGATAGATTTCAGAAATTCCTGAATATGGATTTTGAGGATTTTGAGGATTTTGATTTGGAATAAGCTTTGATTTGATATTAAGGAGCATGGAAATATTATAAGAATTATATATTGAGGAATTAGAAGATTTAGGTTAAACCAAGGGATTATTAAGTTAAGAGAATACCAAAGGAATTTGGATTGTTAAATGATTTCAGAACCACTGAGATAATGAGGTATATTCGAAACGAACCACAATTAGACGAGTATGGAAACCAAGCAACCAAGATTAGTAATATAACAAGGATACATACCACATTAGTTACCAATGTGATTGGCATTTTACTTAGAAAATTAAGAGATTAGGAGATTAGATCATCCAAGTGACATCACCATCCAATAACACATGTTTTAAGGGGCAAATTAGTACTTTTACAAGGTTTTAACCACAAATATCTTCCAAGGCTTCCATAACACTCTAGATTAACAAGTAAACACCAAGATAAGATCTAACCAACACAAAACAAATCTCATCTTCTTCATTTCATCAAAATTCGTAGGTCACTATTCATCAAGAAAAAAATCAATTTCAAAACCCTAGCTAGAATCAACTAAAAATCAAGGGAAAAATCATGGAGGTTACTTGAGGATATATAGAGACATCCACCAAGTTTCATAGCAATCAAGCATCATTTGGTAAGGTAATAAATTCATCAAAGTGATGAATGAATAGTGATGAATAGTAGTTTTCAAGAACTAACTTGTGTTTTATGGTTTCTTTAGACTATACAAGCTATTGTAAGGTTGTTTAAGGGCTAGCTAAGGATTATTAAGTGTTGTTAAAGCTTCAAGAAGGTATAAATACTCTTGCCCTTTTTATATTTATGATGGATATTGTTTGGTTTAGTGATTAAGTGGTATAAATGTTAAGATTATGATGTTATATGTGTTTGTAAGTGATTAAAGTTGAATATGGAAGGAGTATGTGCTTGTAACCATGGTTGGTAAGATGACCACATGGTGTAGGTGATGGTGTATAAGGTGGATGATTGATTTGGAGGAGTTTGATTTTGGAAAGTATGAAAATATAGCCGTTATAATGTCCGATTTTCGTTAGACCAAGAAACTGCCCTGTTTTTTGACACTGTACCCGTAGGGTAGGTTACTGTCCAGACCCCCAAGTGACCATGAGGAGATAGAGCTTGGTTCATAGATCGTTTTGATATAAAGTGCGTTAAAATCTGATGAACGGTTTAGGAGAAAAGTCAGTTTTAGTGAAAGACGTTCGAAAACCGAGAAACGGTAATTGTGTTAACTTTGAGGCTATAACTACCATACTTAGACCTTTTTAAAAATTATAAAATTTTGGAATATGGTAGTAGGGTAGTCAAAGAAGCATTACCATTTGGCCTTATGGTAAAATTCGAAATCCATATTTTCTGAGAATTTTTAGAGTTAAGTGTGGTCGTTAGGGGAAATGGTGAAAAACCCCTGAAACTTCGATTAACTTATAAATGGTTAAGTTCTTGAACCTTTGGGGTAATAGTGATACGTTAAACATATATTAAAGTGTCAAGGGTAATGTTATACAAGAGTGTAGTGAGTAAGAGATGTGGTATTCTAACGACGGTCCTTTTGTGTTTATAGAAACTCCGGAAGAGCCACGAGCCATACCGTCAGGATACCGAAACCGAGGCAAGATCTTTTCTATCCCTACTTGGAAATTATCTGTCTTAAAGAAACTTGATTTCATGGAATATATATATGTGATGCTATGGTTACTATATTGTTAAGAATTTGTTTTCCTTGATTATTGATATTAAAAGGAGAGGTATATGAGTATGATATGAATATGGACATGGATACAAGTATGAGATGGATATGGATATACATAGAGATATTTATGCATGAAGTGAACATGCCTTATGATTAAGAGTTATATATATAAAGGAATGGTATCAGTTGTTATCTAGAGTTATATATAAAGGAATGGTATCAGTTGTTATCTAGAGTTATATATAAAGGAATGGTATCAATTGTTATCTAGAGTTATATATAAAGGAATGGTATCAGTTATTATCTAGGGTTATATGATTTATAATATTATGTTAAAAATATTCTTTCCAAATGTTGTGACAGATATTATTCAGTATTATTTAATACTTCTAAAATAAATGGAATACTCTATGTATACAAGAACATATTTGATTTCATTGAATATAGAAGAGATGTCTGAGTCATAATCAAAGTATTATGACATAAATATTTTAAAGGTGATGATAAATGGAAATGGAAATGATATATGTGAAGGGAAATGTGAAATGGTAATTGTTAATGGGAAAGTGATTTGAAAAGGGGGATTGCAACAATAAGCGTAAGAGGCTGTGTGGTAGTGGCACAGTCCAGCATCCAATATTTAATTCCGGCCCAAGAGTGCCGAGGGAGGATGTAGTGGTGAACCTTCCTCCTGGGGATGGTGGAGAACCTACCTCCGTCTACCGGTAGTAAAAGGGACGGGTACGGAGGGCGACTGATCATCGTCCTTACGTATTCGGCAACAGTGGAAATCCCCAACGTTTTCTTTAAAGGAAAGAATTGAAAAATGGTTTTCAGATTTCTATAACTGAAAACAGAAAAGTGATATAAAAAGATGGAATTACTGTTACAGATGAAGAGAAACTGATTTTATGTTAAATTATATAATCGTTGCATATGAAGGAAATGAGAAAATGATAATGAAAGATTTGTTCAAGTTTTCGTATTATCCTAGAAAAGTACACTGAGATGGTATATTGATTGTTATAGCATTCAAGAAGAGGAACTGATATTATATGATATTAGAAGCGAGACTGAAGGAATGATACTATATATTTCTTTTGTACAAGGATAATTGGAAAGTGTATATACATATTGAATGGAAATAAAATTCTTCCATAATAACTGAAGTTTGCTTTTGTCTATTATATATATATATATATATATATATATATAATGGTTTATTTTCCTTTGATGTTAGTAGATAGAAATTATCTTGCTGAGCTACTATAGCTCACTCTTGCTACTGATGTATACACAGCTAGTTATGCCGATACTACGCAGAATGCACGCAAGAGGGTAGGGGGAAGGCGACCTTCTGAGAGCGCGCTAGCATCGATTCCTGAGGTAACGTAGAGGCAGACGGGTTCTGGGAACTTATGTATAATTAAGTGTGTAAGAATGTAATAAACTTTTGATTGTTGAAATGCTTCATGTCGAAGTATAATTCAACAATGTATTTAAGCTTGATCCTGGTTTGTAATAACTCTTTTAACTCTCAACTCTAAACTGTTATTATGGTGAATGTTGTTCTATGAGCATATGACTGGTGTATGTGTGTGCGTGTATTATTGCGGGGTCAATTGCATAAGTATTGATTGTAATAAAAAAAAGACCCAAGAGATATTGATATTGAATGGAAATTGGTCCGTGACGGCCTGGATTCATGACCCCGGATTTGGGGCTGTCACAGTGTCCATTGTTTCATATAATTCAAATGCACCTTGAAACTTTTGAGCAACATTTAGCATTAAATAAGTAGAGTTCCATCTTGTCTTTACATCCAAACACAACATAGATTTAGAATCAACATCCACTAACTCAATGCACTCCTTGAATTTAGCTAGTCTAGCCGGAGATTGCCTTATATACCTAACCGCCTTTTTTACTCTTTCAACCGATGGATCTATTTCTTCAAGTCCTTTTGTCACAATCAAATTAGTTATGTGTGCAATACATCTCATGTGCATATATTTTCCATTCAAGAAATCACACCCCCTAGAAGAGAACCTATCTTTCAATTTTTGAATGCAAGTATGATTTGAACTAGCATTATCAACCGTGATTGCAAACACTTTTGCAATTCCCCATTCTTTCAAACACATATCAAGGTCTCTAGCTAAGAGCTCACCCTTATGACTCTCTAGACAAAAATTAATTATTTTCTTGTGCAAGTTCCAATTATGATCAATGTAGTGAGCCGTAATGCACATATAATTAATTCTTTGAATTGAAGTCCAAGTGTTCGTGGTGATATTAATTCTTTGACCCGACATCTTAAAATACGTGGTCAACTTCTTCTTCTCATCTAAAAAGATTTGGTAACAATCTCTTGCCACGGTGAAACGAGATGGCATCTTAAAAAGAGGTTGAGTAGTTTTCATGAAATCATTAAATCTCTCACCCTCAACGAATCTAAAGGGGAGTTCATCAATAATGATCATGGAAGCTAACTTATGTCTACTAGCTTTTTGATCAAAACGCCAATTTTTAGGAATGCCATCATTTCCACCTACGGATTTTAAAGACAACTGTGTTTGTTTTGACTCACCACTAAGTGGTAACTTTGAGCAAGCTTTGACATGTTTTAAAAGTGCACTAGTGCCATTTAGACTAGTATCGGAGAAGTATTCCTTACCACAATACTTGCACTTAGCTTTTTTAAACCCTTCCGCATCCACAAACTTGTCCATATGATCCCACACTTCCGACCTCGATTTCATAGGCTTTCTTGTTCTTTTTGTGATGCTTGCTTGAGTTTGAGGATTAGGATCATTAGAATCCCCCATCCCCATGTCATTAGAATTTGGTTGTGACATTATTCACACTGAAACAAGAAAGAATAAAGGTTAACTGCCTAAAAAAACCGACTTTTCCACTACTTAAAAAAAAACAAGCAGATGTACTGTAAGTCTTTAGAAAACAATGGGTTTAACAGCAAATTATTTAAGCAAATCTTTAGAGGCAGTAGCTAGAGCCGAAGTCATTAATATAACTATAGATTAGGAGTTCAATATAACTAGGTTTAGCACTTTAGCTATCTGACTATCTAATTACAAATTTACAAATCAGGAAATTAAAAGATTTACATTAACAAATCTTTGATTAGGATTTAGGAGTTGAATCTTTGATTCTTGATGTTGATTTGTTGAATCTTGAATCTTCGATTAATCGATTCCCTAATCTCTAGAATCGTAAGCGTATACAACGTCGAAAGGAATTAGGTCTAGTCGTCGGTCTAAGACTTGGAATTGAGTCGTGAGTCGTAAGTAGTAAGTACTCAAACTCAATCGTAGTGTTAGACTGTTAGTGTAGATAGATAAAATAGAAATATAAAATATATTGTAAATATCTGTTATATCATAATTCGGGTAATTCGGTCCAAAACCGATATTTTCTCACAAAAACCGAACCGGTCCGAATTTTATTTCGGTCCAGACTGGAAAAACCGAATAACCGAATTTTCAAAAAACACAGGACTGAACCGAACCGAAATAACAGTTTTTCGGGTTCGGATCGGTTTTGCTCAGCCCTAGGCCAACTAGCCTCATTTGGTGTGCCAAGAATTCTGAAAATCTTGTCAATCTGATCAATCTCGGTTATCCCTTGGAACAATGATTGGTTCAATAGGAGCTCAGTGATAAGTGGATTTTATATCTACTTGGAGCATTCTAAATCGGCTTAAATTGATTGTCTTGGACTCAAGTTTCTTGTAGTTTTGATGTGTTTTGCTTAGTTGTGCAGAGTTACGAGAATGTTGATTAAGGTGGATGCTTCTATCGTTTTTGGAGAATAAATTAGTTAAAATTCGGATTTCTGAGACGGTTGCGTAGTCTACACTGTTTTGGACATATCTGGAGTTCTAGAAGTCTGTTTTCAGCGATCTTACTGCCCACGCGAAGCCTGGGAGATTTTCTACAACTTGAGATAGGAGTCCCACGAGCAAATTGCGCCGGGTAGGAGCAATCTGCGCGAAGAACAGACTGCTGGGCGCAAGTTGCCCCTGAAAAATTACAGTTTTTACTATTTTGGCCATATCTTGAGTTCTACAACTCCGTTTGAGGCCCATAAGCAGTCCACGCGAAGATAACGAGATTCTCTATCATTCTAAAGTGGCTCAGACGTCCAATAACAACTGGAAAGGTTCGGAAATACTGAAGAAAAGAAGATACGAATTTTCCTTAAAAAACAGATTCAGTTTAGGAAACGTATTTTGCAGAAATTCTATTATAATTCTGTTTTGGTATTTTCTTACTGGGCAAGACTTTTAGAGCCTATATAAACACATCTAGATATAGTTTTTAGGGATCGAAAAATTATTGTACATAACTTGTATATTCTAGTATAAAGAGATTGGAGATAGCTATTCACTTTTCTTTGGAGATTGAAGGTTTTTCTCTATTCTTTATAATATTATGTGTTCATATTATATCTCTTGCTTTATTAGTTTAATTATGTATGAGTAGATAATTAATCTAGGGTTAAGTAGAACCCTAGTTATGATTGATGTGTGAATTTCCCAATTGGCCAATTCCCCCAATTTGATTGTTTAATTGCTCTTGCTTATTGAGTTGTTTTAATTAGCAATTACAAATCAGACGTGATTATGTTTATTGTTTGAACCATTGTCTATTTATCAACGAGAGTTGGATTTAGATGGTTGTGATTTATCCAATGAGGACATGAACTTCTCCATGAGAATAGGTAGAACGGATTGTTAGGAAGTTAGGGTGCTGTGATTAATGTCTCTAAATTGCATGATACCATGAGAATAGGCTTGATTGTATTTTAGAGAAGCCATTAATACTCGAGAGAGATTATTGGTAATTTACAGGGCGCACCTTTCCTTTTGAGTATTATACGATTGATTGGGGAGGGAATTCACGATTGCATTAATTCATGCTAGTGGGGATACTTAATTCTGGAAGTTTTAGTTAATTGATTAATTGCATTAGTATAAAATTAGTATAATAATCTTTGATATTTTATTGTGTTACTTGCTTGGCTGAATTGAATCGAGAACAACTGGTGATTGACACGTTTGTCTCTGTGGGATCGACTCTGACTTACCCTACTACATAGTTAGAAGAATTTGTTAGATATTATTATTTGATAGGCACGCGACAACCTTGTCACTCAGCCATGATGCAACCTACGGATCACATGTCGATTGCAGTAGAATATTGCTTTGCACCTAATAGAAGTTCAGGTGCTCTATACCAAAGAGCAACTACATATGGATGAGCCATCCGGCCCATCCCCAAATCACATATATTGAACTATTTTTATTTTTATGGGGAACCTGATTTTCATGAAGAAATTTTACTCCCTCAAGTAGTTGGCGCATAAGGCACTTTACTTCACTGGAGAGTGTACTGTCTATATAATGCGGGAGAGTAAATAGGCTTAGCATATTTAGTCAACAATCCTAGAGTTTATTATTCTGTTGTTGAGTTGGGGTTTGAAGATGTGGGTTTATAATGTATAATGTATGTTTTTACGTTGTTGCGAAATTAACAGAAATTTAATAATTTACAAATTTATATTTCTCTCTCAAAATCATATATTGCAAACGTCAATTAATTTAAGGTTTTTATTTTTTATCAACCTGATGAGGTTTATAAATATCCATCCATCACTCTACGAAAATGTTCATGACCCCGCTTCAGTTCGGTGTGATGGATGCGGAGTTGCGAACCGAGCATCTTATTTGTATGTACTTAAATTAACTTGTCACAGCTACAAGCACGCATTATCCCAAATCCCTGGTTTCAATGTACCCTGTCCCATAAATTCAATTGAACAAGAGAAAGTTGACAGTAACACTGATTTACAGACTATCCCTTCAAAACAAGTTCAAGGAAACCAGCTACTTGAACTGAACACTAGTTACAGACTCTTTGGTTGCAGCTCAACATTAGAAAGTTTAACATCTTACTACAGAAAAACTCAAAAACCTAGCATGGGCTCCTTTTGAACCCATTCACATATAAGAAAACATGTCAGACTAATCATATTTGCACCTATACAGTAAGTTAATATACGGCAAGCTTTTCTAGTGCAACTTCAGATACGGGTGAACTACTGATAACTTCAGATACTGGTGAACTACTGAAGACTTCAGATACTGGTGAACTACTGGTTCTGGTCGTCGTCATGGCTAGTTCTTTATCTGAGCTTTGGGATTCGGGTGTCTGCAACTGCGTATAGTGAATTTCAATCTGTAAGCGGTGATGAAGGGGAGTTGATGCCATTAAACCTTTCTTAATATCTGCCTGTAATTCCCTAATAGGAATTGCAGCCAAAAAGCTTTTAATATACTCCTTGCAAGACTCCTTTCCCTGACAAACCACCACCTCTTCATCCTCACTTTTCACTAATACCTCAGCCTCAGCCACTGCCCTGTCTCCAGAATTCTCTTTGAGATTCACCTGTTGAGCTTGCTTTTTGTTGGAATCTGATTCTGCAACTATCTGCTTTTCACCAGTAGGCTTTTCTTCCAACAATTGTGTAGCATCAGCAGGCAGCATGGAGATAGTTGTGTCCCGATCAAATTTTAAAATGTAAGCCCTCTCGCATCCTTCATAGAGTCTTTCCCCTAATGTGTCGATGATGTAGTAAGCTTCCGGTTCAACCTTGAGGACGAAGAAATGGTCATTCCAACTAACGATATATATTTGCGATTCACCATGAACTGAACATTCTGAACCTGCACGGCTAATCTCATCCCACATGCTGTCGAAGGACATGGCACCATGTAGAAAATCAAATTTCCCTTCTTCCATTTCATCAGGATGGAAAAAGCCAATGAAGGACTTTCCTGGAACTACAACGAGAGACATTTTATTGGCTTGGAGGACAGTTTCCAGGTCAAAGTGTTTATCAGGAAACCTCTCCCTGTACGACTCATTCTCACAGAGGTTCCTCCACTCTAGCGAACCTTCTCTGATCAGAGTGTCAAACTGTGACTTGATGAGCATCAGATTGTGGTTATTTTGGAACCAATTAGCTATTACAGCAACAAGAGTTGTACATGCACTTTCACCTGCTGCCCGCTCACTTCTCTGATCAATGGAAGCAAAAAATACCTGTGCTTGAAGCTTCATGTGTCCATCACGGCTAGTTATTTCCTTCTGTTCCCAACTACCAATAGCAAAATTGTCTTCCCCAAACTCCGATACCGATGATCGATGAGCACTTGAGTCCTCATCAGTCTTGCCCTGGCATAAATGATAACTCCAATAATTAGACTCAACGAGTTAAAAGTAGAAAAGAAGGAACATGTCACATCTCACTATAGAACACACAAATGAAATCCATTCACATCGAAAAATCGTATCTAAACTATTTCACATTAAATAATTATAAACTGCAGTGGTAGCTTCTGGACCCGTACGATTTATATTCTTCATACGAGATGAAACTCCAAAATTAGCTTTTGGACCCGTATGATTTATATTCTTTAGATGAGATGAAACTTCAAAATTTCCAGGCCATGACCAAACCCTAAAAAAATTGGCTACAATGTAAATTCATTTATACTGAGGTGATTAAGGACCAAACTAACTCAAGCCTCACCGAGTGCTTAAATTCAGACAATTATGTGAGTGTGTGCAGCACATTAATATTATAACGTTATACAGTTAAGGAAGACAGGCCTGGTAAACAAAATATGATTCCTCAATGCCGCCATGCTAATTTGAAGGAAAACCCTGCTAAAGCATTTCAATTCCTTGAGGTTATTAACAAAACCCTCACCCAAAGCGAGAAAGATTCATCAGAACTGAGTTGCCTTCGATCAAAATCAATGTCATCTCCACCTTCTTCACCATAATCCTTCTTCAGCAGTGGTTCACCTTTGACTTTGGGAGACCTAAAACTGAGCTTTCTCTTCCTCCAAGGAAGTATGCTACGCTTGGAATTGTGCACAACAGTCTCAGAGGCAGATGCAACATAATTCCTAATGTTTGAGCAAGCTAAATCCGATCGGCGGTTGCTGTAATAAACCCAGCACTCATCCTCAAAGTTGCTCCTGGTGCTTGAGTTAATTGTTTGTCCTGCACAATTTGCATAAGCCAATGTGCCATAATTAAACGAATTCCTAACAGTAGAATCCTCCATCATCTCATCTGATTCTCCTTCCTCGAATTCTTCAAGTGAATCTGAATCAAAGGGGTACGTATAATCGCCCTCCTCACTCCTGGAAGAGCACTTGCCTTCACTTCCATCTTCCTCATGGCAGGCTTTCTTAGCTTTTCTTGTTGATACATACTCAGTAAAGATCCTTACCTTTCTGAGACCAGCTTTAAGTGCAGAAACCTCAACTTTTTCTGATAAAGTCTCTCGCGATTGCTGTGGAGAAGGACTTCGTACTATAGGCTCCCGCACAGATTCTTCTGGTTCTTGCGCAGCTCTTAGTTCCAATATGCCAAGTGAAATCTGCAGAATAAATTTTCTGTCAAGATTCAGAATTACTCCTAGCTAAAAGAACATTAAATAGAACAATTCTAATGATAGTGTAAATCAACTTCAGTAAGAGCAAAAAATATTAAAACAATGATGCGAGAAGAAGTGTGAAGAGATGCTCACAGAGAGTGAAGGACGGGGTTCAGCTGCATTTCCTGAGACTGTTAAAGGGACACTTATATCTAATTCTTTCCCTTCAGCTTTTAATACAAATTCAGCAAGGTTTAATGATGCTGTTCTGACAGCAGGATTGTTCTTTAGTCGTAGGTTCCGACCCTAGATTAAAGTTTTAAAAAAAAAATTAGTTCGAATTTATTTATTATTATAAGAAGCAATATTTACATATGCAATTTGGGGGTTTGGGGAGGGGAAGGGGGTGGTTATCCACTGACTATCTAGGTGATAAATTCACACTTTTAGCAATGCCCCTGTAAAAATCAGTACGCCCTATAAGGATGATTAAGCCAAAAGTCAGATATGATAGTACATAACAACTATGTCCTAACTTCTCATAAATAAAAATGGCATAATAAAAGGTAAGGACAGGCAAGCTACCACAAAACTATTTTAATTTGAAGATGACTGCTGGAAGAAGGTACAAAGGATACAAGTTGATGATCGGTGATCATAAAATCATTTGTAGACACTTACAAGTTACAAAGACTCAATTACAAGTTACAAAGACTCAAATACAATGACCAGGTATCTCGGGTCAAATCAAGTATTTGACAAACATGATTAATCTAAACCCAACAGAACCGCATACACGAGTTTCGATATGCAGCCCGGCAGAAACTCATAACACCATTCATCAAGATGATAAAATTATCATGTAATCAAATAGGGAAAAACAAACCGATGTCCGTTATAATAGGAAGCCAATCAACAATCCAGAATAAGAAAACAAAATCCATCATTATAGAAAGATAATCAACAAACCAGGGTAGTAAAAATGTAAGATAATCCGATATCTGTCAATAGGAACACGACAATCATAAGGTAAATCATACTACTCTAAAAATCCATTCAATTAATGAGGACATGATTATAAAATCTGCCCAGCTTCACAAAGGAAATCAATAACATCATAAACATTCTTCAATTAATAATGAAACACATTACTCAAAAATCAACAACACAAAACACAGGCAATCCTACACAAGTCATGTCAACTGTAATTCTAGAAAACAAACAAACCTGAAAGTAAATAAACAAACCATTAAACATTCTCCTCTGGTTTCTTTTCTCAGCAACAAATGTGTTAATTGTAAAAATAATCCAAAGTCATCCGAAACAAAAAAAAAAGGTCAAACATAAAAACACACAACATATAAAAGAAAAAACTCACATTAAGAACAGTTAAAGTGATCTCCCAAGGATGAAACACGTTGTCTTTATAACCAGACAAAGTACACGTACTGCAAAACTCCTCATCCCATTCAACGACACCGTTTCGAAGCAAACCCTCTTGAGTAACATTCTTCTTGACCGTCCGGCGAAAAGAAGTCAACCCAATTTTGGGTCCTTTCCATCTGATTTCCACAACCATCTTCTCATTTTCTTTATCTTCATCGCCGGAGCACCACCCATCTAACCTCTTCACCACCAGTTTTACCTCCATTTTCTTCGACAGAAGCGGTGGCCATGGTCGCCACTTGATCATCTTCACCACCATTTTTAATTTGTTGGGTCTGGTTTGAAAAATAGTGTGTGTGAGAAATGAGCTCAGGGTAATTTATTTTGTATGTTCATATACATAGTGTGTGTGTGTGTGTTTTGTAGAGACAGACTGACAGGAAAGAGAGAGATAGGGACTAGTTGACTCGGGACGAATGTTTGTTTGTTGTGGAACTCAAATGTGAACGATATCAAGGTCCTTGTTTAAGACAACAGATTGACTTCTGTTTCAGTTAATGGTGTTGCTTTGTCAATAAATCAATTCTTGGATGGTTTTTTTTGGGATATTCCATTTCATACCATTATACAATTGATTTGTTCGGTTAATGGTATTGCTTTGTCAATAAATCAGGATTCTTGGATAGGTTTTTGGAATATTTCATTTAGTACTATTATATAATTGGCTTTTTTATTCGATATCATCCAAAATTTATGACTTCCAAATATTATTATTATACTTTTTGGTTTCGTCCACATAATATCACTCGTTAACTAAATATTAGTTAACCGTTATAAAGTTATGAAATTTTTTATATGATACTACTTTGAAATTTTTGACTTCTAAATAATATCATTCTAGTTTTGGCTTGAGTTTCAAAATACCATTTTTTTAATGAATTTGATGAATTTATTAGAATTTCTTGGTTTTATGCCCCTCAAAATATTGTTGGGCATCCCTTTTCCCACCAAAAGAGAATGATCAGAATCATCATATTCATTAATATAGTGGTATTATGAAGCTAAAACCCAAAGTAGAATATGGTCTTAGAAGTCAAAAACTTCGAGTGGTACCTGTTATGCCCAAATCTGGCATAATTATCATGATTTAATTAGCTGAATTAATGGTTCATTATCTACAATGGGCCTCGAAGATGGCAATTGGGTCACTAAAGCCCACTATTGGAATCAACCCAGCACACCTACAGGGTCACCTCGCTTTTTATCAAATACAAGGGACCGCTTCGTATGACTCTCGTCAAGGGATCGCTTTTGCTATCATCATATCTACAAACCAACACAGGATCGCTATCTCACTCTCTGTTAGAAGGCTCATAGCTCAAACCCCTCGAGGTCATGAGTATCTGTACATATTTGGGTCCGCCTCGCATGACTCGATCCCTCAAGGTCGCATGCTTAGCCCGTGCTGCTTCTCTATTAGCTTCGCTTGGAAGGTCACATCCTTGTCCATGCGAGACCATCGGTTTCCTTCTATAAACCATGGATCATGGATAGGATCAATGATTCATTGCCATGTTAGCCCTAATCTAGTGGGCTTGGGCCATGGCTTATCTTCTAAAACCCTAGCCCGACTAGGTAACTTGCTACCCAAGAACTACGTACGGCTTGATCCCTATAAATAGGGTACGTAGGCACCTTGATAGGGATGAGAAACAGTTCACCCTTGAAAATCACCTATCAGGTTCAGCCACATCTATACACACAAACCCTAATCCCTATTTTTCTTATAGCAAAATATCCGTATTTTGCTCCGTAAATCCAGCAACCTCCACAAATATTGTTATACAAAATTCTCTTTGTAACATTTGGCGCTAGAAGGAGGGCTAGTCATTGATTGGGAGAACGATGACTAAATCACACAAGAAGAAAAATGGGGAAGGAGAGACTCCGGGATTGCATAGGAGAAATAAGGACGACCCCCAGAGGAAGAATATACCAGAGAGCGAGGCGCGTGATGAGGGGATCGAGGACGAGTTTGAGAAGGAGAAAACACCCCCAGTTGTCCAACAAGTGGCCTTGCCTGGAGAAGTCATGTCATTTTTGAAAGGCCTCGGTGATCAAATGATCGAGGTAAAGGAAAAGGTGGCTAAGATGGAGAAGCGACATAGCTCTAGGGGCTTCAAAAGGAATACAAGGATATGGGATCGAACAAATCAAGCAGAAAGTAGCAAAGGTCCCGCCAAGAAGCTAATTGGGGACTTTGATGATGTGATGACAGACCAAACGAACCCCGACTGGAATGAGGAGGAAGCTACTATGGATAAGGAGGGGTCGAAGGCGAAGCCTGCCTCATCTGAAGGACTATCCGTTAGTGTCTTTGACCGAGTTGGAAAGAAACTCAGCGAGCACGATCTCCGTCTCAAGTTGGTGAAGCTCAAAATTAACAAGGATGGAGGATCTAAAAATAAAAGCAAAGGCTCTTCTCGACCTTTGTCTCCTCGTCGAGATCGCGAGAGGTCACATCGCCGCGATGACAGACCCCCCTCTCCTCGGCGAGAGCGTGAGCGGTCCCATCATCGCGATGACAGACCCCCGTCTCATCGAGATCGCGAACGGTCCCAACACCGAGAGGAGGAACGTAAAAAGAATGTTAGGAATAATTCATGAGTTGTGATGTTAAGAATAGAATTTTACTTATACTTCTTGTATATCCTGATCTTATAAAGGATTTATCACTTTGTATAGGAAATATGTGTTAGACAGTTATCTGTAAAGTTTAGTCAGGAATGAACAGTGCATCAAGTACTACATGTCAGGAACTGAGATCGAATCCTGATATGTCAAGTCAAATACTGATCAAGTACTGATAGGTTGATTAGATCCTGATGCAAGATGGAATCCTGATATCAGTCGTGTTACTGATGATGTCATTATGGATGCTACAGAAACTGGCAAGTGCTATAAAACAGGATCGTTGTTTGAAGAACAAGCAAGAAGATATTATGAAGGGAAGAATTTTCTATTGATGGAAACTATCAACTGGACGGCAGAACATTATCATGTATAGATTATCTTTCTGTTATTAGTTGATAGGAAGCATTATAAATACTCTCTCTATATCATTGTAAAAAGAGTCGAACAAGTGTGAGTTGTAAGTTCGTGTGCGTAGCTCTGTATAAGGTTTGTATTCGAAAGTTCGAAACAAACAGAGAGATTTATATTGTCAGCAGCTGCTAAAGGTATTTGTACACCTTTGGTAGAGTTTGTATTTGATCTTATTAATACAAACAGAGTTTGATTCATTCATTTATTCTTGTTCATATAACCAAGCAAAAATCAGACACGATTATATAACTTGTATTCAACCCCCCTTCTACAAGTTATTCGAGTTAACAATTGGTATCAGAGCAGGTTGATTTCGAATAATCATAAAGATCTGCAATCATGTCTGGTTACAAGGATGGGAATACTAAGATTCCTATGCTCAAGAGAAACGAATATACTCTATGGGAAGTAAAGATGTTGCATCATCTGGAAGCAACAGATCCTGATTATCTTGACAGAATCAGAGATGGACCTTTTGTTCCAACAAAGATCGTTGGACAAGCAACTATTGATGGTGTGGTTGTTCCAGAACATACAGCAGAGAAGCCAAAATATGAGTGGTCAGATAAGGACAAGGAGAATGTTCTAAAAGATGCTAAAGTGAGAAACATATTTTTCAACAGTCTTGATTCTGTTCTCACTAACTATGTTCTCTCTTGTAAAACTGCTAAGGATATATGGGACAATCTTAAGGTTCACTGTGAAGGAACTAAGTCTATCAGGAAGAATATGAGGACACTACTTATCCAACAGTATGAGTACTTTGAATCCAAGTCTGGTGAGTCACTTACTGATACCTTTGATAGGTTTACAAAACTCATCAATGAGATGGCCATGCATGGTAAATATTATGACTTGGAGGATATGAATACAAAGTTCATGAAAGCTTTGCCTGATTTCTACAATGAGAAGATATCTGCAATTGAGGAAGCTAATGATCTGGATGAAATATCATTAGAGGCAGTATATGGAAAACTGAGAGCTTATGAACTTGACAAGCAGCAGAAGAAGAGAAGGAGTGAAGGAAAGATGAAAACTGTAGCACTTACTGCTCAATCTGAATTAAAGAAGCTTCCGGAAGAACAGCATGAAGAGATTGCTGTAAAGAACTCAAGGAAGAAGAAAAGCAAAGAAAGTTCTGAGTCAGAGACTACTGATATGGACTCTGACAACAATGATTCTGAATCTGAGATGCAGGAACTCTTTGCTATGTTTGCTAAAGCCTTCAAGAAAGGAAGATTCAACAGGAGAAGATTTAGCAAAGGACCTTTTCAAAAGAAGGAGGAGAAGAAGAGTGACAAAGGCAAAAGTACAATTGTCAAGCTTGATAAGGCCAAGATCAAGTGCTTTAACTGCAATGAGCTTGGACACTTTGCAAGTGAGTGTAAGAAGCCTAGGAATTCAGGAAAGGGTAATGCACTTATGGTCACATAGAAGGATTGGGCTGATTCCACTGATTCTGAAGATGAATTGGATTATGACAACATTGCATTGATGGCAAATGTTTCAGACAAACCTAGATCTCCAAAGAAAACTTCTCCATCTTCTGTTAAGGTATCACTTTACTCTCTTGATTCATTTGATAGCTTAAATTCTGATGAAATTAGATCTGTCCATGCTGAGTTTAAGAATCTTATGACTAATTTTAGAATTCTTACTAGTGAAAGAGATGAACTTAAGGTTAAGAATGATAAGTTAGTTGATAGAAATAATTTTCTTGAATCTGAGCTAGTTCAAATGGAAGAATACAAGTTAAGTTCTGATAAAGCTAAGCATGATTACAGTGTTATTCTTGAGGCTTATGACTATGTCAGAAAAGAACTAGAGGAAGAGAGAGATATGATTAAGACCATTAACATTTCTGGTAAAAAGACACAAGAAATCATTGAAAATGGAATTCGTGGTAAGGTTAATGGTTTAGGTTTTGATAAGGCTAGACAAGAAGAAAAAGTAGCTATTGTTAATGATGATAGTAAAATAGAAGCTAGCACATCTAAATCTGAAGGTAAGAAAATTGTTTCTGAACCTAATCATGTTAAATTTGTTGATTCAAAAGGTACCCCTGTTGTACACAAAAGGATTAACAATAGTAATTCAGATGAGAAAGTGTTAGAGAAACCTAAGAATGTAAACATAGGGTTTCTGTCTAAGTCTCAGTTGAAACAGAGATTAGATGGTCTTTCAGAGTCTAGCAAGATCAAGAGAAATAGGAATGGAAAGGAAGGTATTAACAAAGAGAATAATTACAAGAATGTACCTGATGCACTTAGGAAAAAATGCTATAAGTGTGGAAATCATAATCATTTGGCCCTAGACTGCAATCAAAAACCTTCTTGAAAAACTGAGTCCAGATTCCCCAAGACTCAGAAAATTCAATACCAACCACAAAAAGCTTGTTATCATTGTGGTAGTTTACTTCATTCCATTTACATGTGTAGAGAATATCATGAACTGTATTATGACTATTATTTTTTGAAATCTGAAACTCCTAGTCACAAACAGTTTGTGAAATCAGAGTCTAAAGTTGACTCTACAACAGGTAAAGTAAAGGCAAAATTCTCAAAGCCTGTTGTTCCTAAATCTAGTAAGAAAGGATCCAATCAAAGTTGGGTCCTAAAAAATTCTAACTAATTACTTTTTGTTTGCAGGGTACAGGAAAGAAGCATTCAATTATCTTGGACAGTGGATGCTCTGGACATATGACTGGAAAGAAGTCCCTGCTTACAAAGTTTGAGAGGAAAGCTGGCCCAGTAATATCTTTTGGAGATGGCAACAAAGGAGAAGCTCTGAGATATGTCTCAATTATTTTGGGGAATGTCATCATAGAAAATGTAGCACTGGTTGAAGGCTTGAAACATACTCTTTTAAGCATAAGTCAACTGGGTGATAAAGGTTACAAATCAATCTTTGACAGAGAAGGATGTAAAATCTTGAATATGCAGAATGGAGACATTGTTCTAACTGGTCAAAGACATGGTAACATATATGAAGCCAGCTTAAGTGATACATCTAAAGGAATTGTTAGATGTCTCTATAGCAAAACAACAAGTGATGAAAGCTGGAATTGGCACAAGAAGCTCTCACATCTCAATTTCAAGAAGCTTAATCAACTTGTTAAGCACAATCTGGTGAGAGGCCTACCTCAGGCAAATTATGTGCAAGATGGACTTTGTGATGCATGTCAGCTTGGAAAGCAAAGAAGAACCACTTTCAAGAGCAAGACTGAGAATTCAATTACTGAACCATTTCACATGCTACATCTTGATCTGTTTGGTCCAGTAAACATTATGTCTATCAGCAAGAAAAGATATGCTCTAGTGATAGTGGATGATTTCACAAGGTTCACATGGGTGTTCTTTCTACACAAGAAGGATGAAGCTCCTCAGCAAATCATTGAACTTGTCAAGAATATTCAGAATAACTCTGAGTACAAAGTCAAAGTACTTAGGAGTGACAATGGTACAGAATTCAAGAATTCTATAATGGAGGAGTATTGTGCAGACAATGGAATCACTCAACAGTTTTCTACACCTGGTACACCTCAGCAGAATGGTGTAGTGGAAAGAAAGAACAGGACTCTCATAGAGGCAGCAAGAACCATGCTTGCAGATGAAAAACTTCCAACCTATTTTTGGGCAGAAGCTATTAACACTGCATGTTTCACTCAAAACTGTACCTTGGTAAATAGTCATGGAAAAACTCCCTATGAGATGATCAAAGGAAAGAAACCAAGTGTGAAATACTTTCACATCTTTGGATGCAAATGCTATGTCCTAAAAGTTCATCCAGAACAACTTGGAAAATTTGAAGTCAAATCGGATGAAGCAATCGTTCTAGGATATTCAGCATCTAAGGCCTTCAAAGTTTATAATCTCAGAACTCACATTGTTATGGAATCAATTCATGTTGCATTTGATGATAAGAAATTTGGAATTCTGCAAACTGATGAAAGCCATGACAAATTGGAATTTGAAAATTTAAAGAATTCTGAGATACCCTCCAGTGATGATGAAGGTTCTCCAGAAGAAATTTTTATTGCTTCTCAAAGGAATGCTACTGTTGAGGGGGAGCAATAAATCAAAGAGAACACAGTGATCATCAGGAGCAGACTAGCTATTCAGAGTCTACTCCATCAGGAACTGATCTTTCAGAGTCTACTGAGGAAAGATCAGTAACTAGCAGCAATATGGAATCTACTGATTCTATTGATCAAAGGGGAGTTATTGAAGGCAGAGAGAATTCTTCTACAAGAGATACCACTAACATAGGGGGAGAGACTAGCAGAGTCAATCTACCACCTGTTAGAAAATGGACAAAGGATCATACTGAAGATTTGATTTTTGGTGATCCAAATAGTGGTGTTCGAACTAGAAGATCAATTCAAAATGAATGCTTGTATAGTTGTTTTCTCTCAAAGAATGAACCTAAGAAGGTTGAAGAAGCCTTACAGGATCCTGATTGGGTAATTGCAATGCAGGAAGAGTTAAATGAGTTTGAGAGAAACAAAGTCTGGAAACTTGTACCAAGACCTAAAGATAGATCTATTGTTGGTGCAAGATGGGTTTTCAGAAACAAGCTAGATGAATCTGGTATGATTGTAAGAAACAAAGCAAGACTGGTGGCCAAAGGTTATTCTCAGGAAGAAGGCATTGATTATGATGAGACCTTTGCACCTGTAGCAAGATTGGAAGCAATCAGAATGTTTCTTGCATTTACAGCTCATTCAAAATTCAAGGTATACCAGATGGATGTAAAGAGTTCTTTTCTAAATGGCAAACTTGATGAGAAAGTGTATGTGGAACAACCACCTGGATTTGTTGATCCAAAGTTTCCAAATCATGCCTACAAACTTGACAAGACACTCTATGGACTAAAGCAGGCACCAAGAGCATGGTATGAGACTTTGTCTAAATTTCTTCTTGAAAATGGCTTCACAAGAGGTACAATTGACAAAACTCTATTCTTTAGAAAGATAAAAGGTGAATTGCTTTTAGTTCAAGTTTATGTTGATGATATTATTTTTGGCTCTACTAATGAAAAGTTGTGTGCTAAGTTTAGCAAGCTTATGCAGTCTAAATATCAAATGAGCATGATGGGTGAATTAAATTATTTCTTAGGCTTGCAGGTCAAACAAACTGAGACTGGTATTTTCATTAATCAGTCAAAGTATATCAAAGATCTTTTAAGAAGGATTGACTTTCAAGACTGTGCAGTTGCAAAAACACCCATGGCAACAGCCACTAAACTAGACTCTGATCTTAAGGGAAAGAGTGTGGATAATACTAGTTATAGAGGCATGATAGGCTCATTGTTATATCTAACTGCAAGTAGACCAGATATAATGTTTTCTACCTGTTTATGTGCTAGATTTCAAAGTGATCCTAAGGAATCTCATTTAATTGTTGTGAAGAGAATTTTTAGATATCTCAAAGGAACTCCAAATCTTGGTTTGTGGTATCCTAGAGAATCTGATTTCTTCCTAATTGGCTATTCAGACTCTGATTATGCATGGTGTAAGATAGACAGGAAAAGCACTACAGGTACATGTCAATTCTTGGGAAATAGATTGATTTCTTGGGCAAGCAAGAAACAACAATCTGTTTCAACCTCAACTGCAGAAGCTGAGTACATAGCAGCAGGCAGTTGTTGTGCACAGCTCCTTTGGATAAGAAATCAGTTGATTGATTATGGTATGACACTTAGTAATATTCCTATGTTTTGTGATAATACTAGTACTATTAAAATTGCAGAAAATCCAGTTCAACATTCAAGGACTAAGCACATTGATGTCAGGTATCATTTTATTAGAGAACATATTGAGAATGGTACTGTGGAACTTCATTTTGTTCCTACTGACAAACAGCTTGCAGATATTCTAACTAAACCGCTTGATGAGACTACATTCAGTAGATTAGTAAGTGAGTTAGGAATGTTAAATTTCTAGATCTTTAACATCTGCAAAAGTAGCAAGGTATGTTGTTTTTAGCTTATAGACTTGATATTCTTGTCAGGATCTATATTTGATTGTTAAATGCTTTAGCTATAACACTTTGCCTTGATAAATTTCAGTATGATAGACTTGTTAATAATCATCAGGATTAGAATTGTTATCAGGATGCTGACGTCATCAGTATTGTGTCAGTATCAGGATTGTGAAAATTGTTTCAGATCCTGACGTTTACTTTGTGTAGTAATCTAATTCTGTGATGTGTTAAGTCTATGCTAGCAAGTTTTAATATTTGCATACTGATAATTTATACATCATTCAATAATCAAAAGACAAGTAGATAACAAGAAATTGTATTTTCATTAATTGAAATCATTACATACATGGAAATGAAATACAACATCTTTTTGTCTAACTTCTACTGATAATTCTGAACTTGTCTAATGATATGGATTTTGAGATACAGGACAAGGAGCATCTCAAGAAATCCATCAGGGGATTTGAACAGCCTCGTCTGCTTTTGGATTCCTTGTCTGGGCGACTTGAATGAGAGTAGATAACTTAAATGTATAGCATCTCCATCAAGATCAACCTCAGACTCTCGGCCAAATTCTTCATCCTCAAGTTTTGAGGAGGTTAGGGGAAGATTGTATCCAACAGATGGATCTTCTAGGAGAAACCTCTGGATATTATCTGAAACTACTCCATCCATTTTTAGTTCAATGAGAAAAATTGTCTCTTCAAAGAGATGATCAAGAACAGGATGTTCATCGACTGTGAAAAACCTAAAGAATGGATTTGAATGGAATTTTGGTTTGATAATGATTGTTGAGAAGAAAAGAATTTGAAAGGGTTATGGAGAATGGCATAAGGCGTCTGTTTCTTTTATAGAAAGACGTGAGAAGCTGAACAGTCACTTGGAATTTTTAATGAAGTCAGATGCTAATTATTGCGTGTGACTTTATTTCTTGTATTTTCAAGAAATGTCGAATATATCTAACCAATTGATTTTGTTCAGATTAATTATTTATTTCTTTTTCAGATAAAAGGAAAATGCCACGTAGAAACTCCATTTAAGTCTCTGGAATCAGGATGATATTGATCAGGATTTCAAGTGTGATCATCAGGATTTGAAAATTATTATTTTTAAATCACATTGCTTTTTGTGATTATTTTTATGAGAGGTCACAACAGGAAAATGAAGCTGATCAGTATTGATTTTTTTTACCCTGATTTATTTCATGAAAATCAATTTTGGATTTTATTTTCCAAAAATTGTGAGTAACCGCACTTTTCAGGGACTGACACCTGTCAATCTACGTGTCGACGTGGGATAGTGGTCTGAAAGATTTGTGAAATATATTTGTTTTGAAACTCTAATAGTGTAATTGCTTTCTCTAATTTCATATTCTCTAAAGCAAAAACACTCTCGAGTTTTCAAAATCACTAATCCATTTCAAGAATTTTTCAAGTTCTTTTCAGATCAAAAATGGCAACTCAAAGAAGATTACCTAAATCAATAGCCTTCAAGTTTGGTGACTTTGATTTTATGACAAACAATCATGTAGCAGCTATCACCAACAAGGAAGGAGTGTCAACTGATTTTCATCCAATCATGGACTTTCTGGCGTATGGACCATTAAGTTATGCATTGACAGCATCTCCACAACTTAAACAAGCAGCTGTTACACAAGCTTGGGGGAATGCTGAGGTAATTAATTCTACTCAGAGTCAATCAGGTAAGATTGTTCTACACTTAGGACAAGATTCTTTTGATATTACTGAATCTGTTGTTAATTCAGTACTTCACTTACCTGTTAGTTTGAATTATGAGAATGTACCATCTGATGATGATGTTAGAACTATGTTATCTGCATTAGGTTATAATGGACCTTTAGATAACATGAGCCAGTTAAGAAGATCTTATCTTAGGAAAGAGTTGTCTTTCTTCTTTGATCAATTAGCTAAATGCTTTACTGGTAAATGTAGTTCTTTTGATCAAATTACTTCTGTAACTTCACATATTGCTTATAGTTTGCTTTATGACAGAGTAATTAACATTGGTCACATTATCTTAAGTCAGATGTGTATTAAACTTGGGTTAAGAGATCAAAACAGGAAAATGGTTTATTATCATATATTTATACAAATGTTTATTAACCATTTTATTCCTGATATTGAAACTAGATTTGGTAGAGAACATTGTGTTTCTTCTTATGTACAGCAAAAGAGAATTTTCTCTGACATTACAAAGAAGGACAATGAAAAGAATCTAGATGAAATATCTGCAATTCATTATCCACATCATGTTCAGGTAATTCTTAAAACTCATATTCCTACTCTCTACAATTCTTCTTTCTTTTGTGGTGAAATGGCTTAGGAATCTCATTTGGAGGAGAACCCGCCTGTGTCTACCCAAGTAGCCCAAAACATTATAGTCTCTGAAACAATTCAAGAACAAAGTTTTAATCCACAGCCTATTGTTTCAAAGAAACCAACCTCTGGTGTTTCTCAAAAGACATCAGTTGTAAGGAAGAGAAGATTTGTTGTGTCAAGTAGTAGTAGTTCTAGTGAAGATGATGATAATATATCTCTTGCAGAGAGAGAAGAGTTGAAGGCTGCAATTCGACTTTCTAAGCTAGGACAAATAGATGAAGCACATAGTCACATCCAGGCTGTAGTTTCTCAAAAGACTGTAGTACTTAAAAAGAGAGAACAGTTACTGGATACTGTCTCTCAAAAGACTGTGTCTATTGAAAAAGGATCTCATCCCAAGATCACTTTTGTGTCTACACCTCTTGAGTCTTCTCAGGATAAATCTTTTGCTCACTATACCGGGAGAACAAGGAGAAAGATTCAATTGTCACCTACACACACAGAGTCTAGTCCAACTAATATCATGCAGGTCTCTACAGATGAAGCTACAATCAAGTCAGCAAATGACTATAGAGATCTGGATATTGATTCTTCATGGGAAACTACATTATCATACAGACTGGCTATGGGACTAATTTCTCTCAAAGTGAAGTTGTCAAGGCCTGTTCTAGATTTTCTGGTTGAAAGAGTACCAAAACTTTTATTTCCAGATGAATATGGACTTCTACATCAAAGACTTGACTTAATGAAGATGTATTTCTATGTATCTGTCAGAAGGCAATTAGTCAAGAAATTTGGACTCTCGAAGCATATTGCACTTCAATCACTTCATGCATATTTATTTGACAAGGATGTCATTATTGAAGATGCATCAGCTCAAGGTGAACAACTGGAGGAAGTAGATAGAGGAATGCAGTCAATAGAAGATACTATTGCACCAGTGGTGGATAGTAGGACAGATCAGATCACAGTCACTGCAACACAAGAACCATCTAGTCAGAGGTTGGATGACTCAGGAGCTGTGATAGCTGATGTTGAAAGGTCTTCTCTGATGACTGAAATTGCAAGTGAGAAACCCTATGATATGGGAGGAATAACTTTGACTGATTTTCTTGAAGATCAAACAAATATTATTCAGTCAGAGTCTATCCACCTTGAGGGTGAGTCTCAGCAAACAACACTTAAAGACGGTGATATACTAACTATGGTGTCTAATGAAGTATTACTGAAGACATCAGAGTCTAGTAAAGAACCTGAAAGTGGTATACTGGAGCCTGTAGTCTCTGGAAAGAAAGAAGATGATTGTAAGGGTTCAGAGATTATAGCAGCTCACTCATTGGAGAAAACCTCAAGCCCCTTGCCAAATGAGGAACCCTCTCTCCATGTGAGTTCATGTATAAAAACTTCTTCTAAACTCTATTTTTCTGTAGGTCATGAAAGCACTTATCCAAATTTGAGTGATACACTTGAAAAGATGGATATTGATCCACAATCAGAGCGGCTGGCTCCTGACCAGGCAAAAGGAGAGGTAGAAAGAGTGTTGACTTTAGATAGTCAAAGTGAGAATGAGGGTATGGATGATCAACTCCATAGTGAGGGAGAGAAAATTAAGAAACCATCGTTTGATTTCTGGGATCAGGTTTTTCCTGAATCTTGGTCTAATAATCTTGGTATGGATGCTGGTACTTATTCTTTTATCAAAATGTATGAGAAGAATGACTTAGCAAAGCATAATTCAAAGCCAGAAGTTAAAGCTCAGAAGCAAAAAGAAAGGCTTGCAGGAATTATCAACAGAAGAGGTGAAAGGCTAAGACAAACTTCTACATCATCAGTACCAGAAGATATTTCTAATGATCCGAGTATTCCTTTGTTTGTACTACCAATATCAGCCAGAATTGAGACATCAACAGTATCTGATCAATCTAAGGAGGCGTCAGGATTTGAAGATGTTAGTACACAGAATACTGATGAAGGACAAGATGATCATATTGCAGCTTCAGATCAGAAAGATGAAGAGGTTTGTAACTCTAATCGAGTTTTGTTACTTGAATATAATTCTACACAGGCAACTTCTTCTTCAAGACTTGAATCTGAAGATATTTCAAACACTTCCTACATTGAAGTCAATTATGAAGTTCTACAAGATATTCAGAAATCTCAAGTTGAAATTCAATCAAGACTTCAAACACTTGAAGATAACCAAGTCACTATTATGGAAAATCAAGCAGTTCTGATGAATCTTATTTGTTCTGTTACTGAATCTCTTGGAATTCATGTTGCTGATGTCAAAAAGGGGGAGATATAAACAGTTCAAAGGTAACAAACTGGGGGAGATAAACAGACTAAGGGAGATAAAAGAAGAACTGGTAGGGGATATAAAGATAGTGACAGAGGTACTTAACTTCATGATTTTTGAATTCATAAATTCTATTCTGATTGTATTGTTATATGTTTTGACATCAACAACTCAGATTTATGCATCAGATTTTAAAGCATAAATAGGGGGAGATTGTTAGGAATAATTCATGAGTTGTGATGTTAAAAATAGAATTTTACTTATACTTCTTGTATATCCTGATCTTATAAAGGATTTAGCACTTTGTATAGGAAATATGTGTTAGACAGTTATCTGTAAAGTTTAGTCAGGAATGAACAGTGCTTCAAGTACTACATGTCAGGAACTGAGATCGAATCCTTATATGTCAAGTCAAATACTGATCAAGTACTGATAGGATGATTAGATCCTGATGTAGATGGAATCCTGATATCAGTCGTGTTACTGATGATGTCATTATGGATGCTACAGAAACTGGCAAGTGCTATAAAACAGGATCGTTGTTTGAAGAACAAGCAAGAAGATATTATGAAGGGAAGAATTTTCTATTGATGGAAACTATCAACTGGATGGCAGAACATTGTCATGTATAGATTATCTTTCTGTTATTAGTTGATAGGAAGCATTATAAATACTCTCTCTATATCATTGTAAAAAGAGTCGAACAAGTGTGAGTTGTAAGTTCGTGTGCGTAGCTCTGTATAAGGTTTGTATTCGAAAGTTCGAAACAAACAGAGAGATTTATATTGTCAGCAACTGCTAAAGGTATTTGTACACCTTTGGTAGAGTTTGTATTTGATCTTATTAATACAAACAGAGTTTGATTCATTCGTTTATTCTTGTTCATATAACCAAGCAAAAATCAGACACGATTATATAACTTGTATTCAACCCCCCCTTCTACAAGTTATTCGAGTTAACAAAGAAGGATCATAGAAATGATCAAAAAGAATCTAGCATCCCAAAGAAGACTCAATCTCATCATGCGAGCACTGGAGAAAAGAAGGATGGAGACAAAGAGGTCAGGATCGGGGATTATAAGCTGGAGGAGTTGAAAAAGGCACTGGACGCGATGAATAATGAGAAAGGGATTTTCAGCAATATGGGCTCCTCTTCACCCTTCTCTCATGAAATTCGCACTGCTCCACTACCTGCAGTGTTTCGAGGTCATCACTCTGACATGACCTATAATGGAGAGACTGATCCAGCCGAGTTCGTTATTCGATTCAATAATGAGATGGACGTGTATCAAGTATCACAGTTGGCGAGGTGTAGGTTGTTTGCAGCTTTGCTGAGGGGAAGTGCCCAACAATGGTTTTCAAAGCTGGGATCCCTAGTGGTCATAGATTATTTGGAACAGTTCGTGGACATCTTCATCAAACAGTTCCAATCTTCAATGCTCTATGCACCTCCCGTGTCCACATTGGCAAACATAAAGCAGAAGGAAGGAGAAACTCTGCATGATTACTTCAAGAGGTTCAATGCTAAAGTGTCTCGCATGCGAGGTGCAAATGACGAGGTTGTGAAGAATTTCCTTATTGCTGGGGTGAGGGAAAGAACTAAATTCTGGGAGAAGCTACAGGAGCAAACCCATGGTACACTTTCGGAGTTGCACAGGGTCGCTGAGCCCTTCAAGCGCGTAGAGAAATCACTAGCATATCTCAAAAGAAATAGTGAAAGGAGAAGCAGTGGAAATGGGAGCAGGGGACACTACAAGAAAAAGTTCAATAGACATCACACTTTAGACATCAGTCGTAAATGCCGCTGATGTTAAAAGATGTAATAACATCATCCCGAATTAAACTGATGTCTTTGTTATTTGTAGACATCACTATTTTTAAAACTGATGTCTAAAGTCACTCTTTAAAAAATTAAAAAACGCGTGGCCCAATTATGTTTTCCCCCTTAGTGAAATTTTCACCCCCAAAATCAAAATTCCCCCCCCTTAACCAAATATTATCCCCGCCCAAGCCCATACAGTACAATTATTGAGCTCTCAGACATATTAACATAACAAAATCTAATTTAATTAAAATTTTCAGACAAAACTCTCTCTCTCTCTCGACTCTCTCTCTCGACTCTCTCGACTCTCTCTCACTCTCTCGACTCACTCTCTCGACTGAAACTCACCTCGGTACCACTCACCACCATAAACTCACCTCCGGTACCACTCACTACTCTACTCACCACTGCTGTCTACTCTAATCACAGGCCACTCACCTTCGGTGTACTGCTCGTGTTGAAATTGGTAAGAATCGGTAATACTCTACACGAATAAGGTCTCCTCTGGTATTTCTAGGGTCTTCTCGATCTATTGAGAGCTTCAATTTGAGGGTTTTTTCAAGTCAAAACCCTAATTTCTTAATTTGGGGCTTTTTAATTCAAAACCCTAATTTCTTAATTGTGTGTTTTTATTTACTTGGATGTACTACCCTAATTGTTTTGAATGCATTCTTTTTACAGGACCTCATTCACTTGGTTGTGGCTGTTCGTTAGGTAATTTTAATTTTTGAATTTCTTATTTGAATTTCTGATATGTGTTATATCATATGATTATTTGTATGTTATTTAATTGGATGCATGTTATTATTTGTTTATTATATTGTTGGATTTTTGGCATGTCATCTAACAGTGCTATTGTTTGAGTACTACTGTCATCAATTTCAAATTATATGAGTTGGATGTATTTTAGTTTCATACCTTGTTAATTATTTTATTGCTGGCTGGAGGTTTATGTTTTAGTTTTCGAATTTTACGAAAACCTTAAATATTGTCGTTTGAGTTTTTATTGTTTGGCTGATATTCAGGGATATTTTTTGGTTTGCGAAGAAGAAAGGATAGTTCCTAGCTGTTGTTCACGGTGTTGACCTAGTGCTTCTACTAATTAAGAGGTACTCCCGCTCCCTTTCTTGTTTATATAGCGACTTTTTCTGCTTTGTGTGTTTGATTGTCATGATTGCTTATTCCAGTGCTCCGTTCTTTATTAGAACTCAAATAGTATATGGTAGCTGTACTTTCTCTATTGCCATGTACAAATTTGAATTATAGAAATTGCATGCCTTTAGTTAAACGTTAATTACATGTTGCCTGTTATTATTAATTTAGATTAAAGATTTGTGTTCCTTTTCTTTTTCTTATGTCTATCATGTCCTATTTGTGATTATTGCTAGATATTATATGTCATACGTCCATTTTGATGAATATAAACTATTGGATTTTTATTATATGGATAAGGCTACAATAAAACTATTATAGATCAGAATACATAATAAGTAATCACTAGCTATAATTATACTAAAAACTTGACTGACATACCAGGTCGTTGGAAATTAAATGGATAAGTCTTGGATAAAAGCGGATAGGGATTCATTGCAATATGAAATTGGAGTCGAAAACTTTTTGATATTTGCTGAGGATAATGCTAAAAACCCAAAGAATATCCCTTGCCCATGTGCACGCTGCGTTAACTTCAAGAAATATTCTATCAAAATAATCAGAGGTCATCTATATGAAGCGGGTTTTAGTTTAGGGTATTATGAATGGATTTGGCATGGAGAAGAGGTTGTTAAAAGTACTAAGTCATCAGTTGGTAGTACTTGTCCTCCCTCGAAGCCCACACTAAATTCAGAAACATTTAACGTATGTGAAGCAGCCTATAATAAGGAAGATTTCGATAATGAATCAGATGAGTTTAAGAGATTTGTTGCCGATGCGGAACAACCTCTGTTCGAGGGAAGTGAGTGCACTAAACTTGAGTCAGTGTTAACACTACATAATTGGAAGGCTAGGTTTGGAGTTAGTGATAAGGCCTTCACTGATCTGCTTGGATCTATTGGCTCTTTTCTTCCAAAAGATAATGTGCTTCCTGCTAATATGTATGAAGCAAAGAAAACCTTAACTGATTTAGGACTCGAGTATGTTAAATTCCACGCTTGTCCAAATGATTGCGTATTATACAGGGGTCCAATTCTTGAGTCTTCTTCTGAGTGTCCCAAATGTGGTCTCTCTCGCTGGAAAGTTGGGAAAGATGGAAAAATTAGGGTTAATGTGCCAGCCAAGGTTATGTGGTATTTTCCGATAATCCCCAGATTTAAACGATTGTTTAAATCTGCTTCTACTGCTAAATTAATGAGCTGGCATGCAGATAATCGATCTGAAGATGGGAAGATGCGTCATCCATCTGATTCTCCTTCTTGGAGAAATGTAGATTACAGGTGGCCTGAGTTTGGTAGGGAGGCTAGAAATATACGCTTAGGATTAGCGGCTGATGGTATAAATCCACACAGTAATGGATTAAAAAACCGGTACAGTTGTTGGCCAGTTATGTTAGTAATATATAATCTTCCTCCATGGTTATGCATGAAGAGGAAGTTTATCATGTTATCAACATTAATTTCTGGCCCGCATGAGCCTGGTAATAATATTGACATATATCTACAGCCACTGATTGATGATTTAAAAAAATTATGGGAGGAAGGGGAACCGAACGTGTACGATGCGCATACAAAATCTTTTTTCACCTTAAGGGCAGTTCTGATGTGGACAGTAAATGACTTCCCAGGATACGCAAATCTGTCGGGCTGCATCAATAAGGGTTATAAGGCTTGTCCAATATGCGGCGATAAAACTGTGGCTAAATATTTAAGTCATAGTAAGAAAATGTGCTACCAAGGTCATCGTCGGTATTTAGATAATGATCATCCTTTTAGGAGGCAGAGGGCATCTTTTGATGGAGAACAAGAATTTGGTCATGCACCTGAACCGCTTAGTGGAGAAGAAGTGTTGGCGCAACAACAACAACTCAAATTCAGTTTTGGGAAGGGGGGGAAGTCAAAAAAGGTGGAATCTGCATGGAAAAAGAAATCGATTTTTTTTGAGTTAGAATATTGGAAGTTTCACCACGTTCGTCATTGTTTAGATGTTATGCACATCGAGAAGAACGTGTGTGATAATTTAATTGGGACACTTCTTAATATGAAATACAAGACTAAAGACAGCACTGCCTCTCGTCTTGATATGGTTGAGATGGGATTAAGGGCTGATTTAGCTCCTCAAGTAGGTGAGAAAAGAACATACTTGCCTCCTGCCCCTTTTAATTTATCCAAGAAAGAAAAAAAAATTATGTTGTCATCATTGTCCAATATAAAACTCCCATATGGACATGCATCAAATATTAGAAATTGTGTATCAATGACTGATCTAAATTTGAATGGGCTGAAGTCCCATGATTGTCATATCCTCCTCCAACAGTTACTACCAGTTTCTATTCGTTCTGTGCTTCCAAAAAATGTTAGGGTTAGTATCATAAGATTGTGTTTTTTTTTCAACTCTTTGTGCAACAAAGTTGTGGATGTGTCGAAATTGAGTAAACTACAAGCAGATCTGATTTTGACCCTGTGTGAGTTGGAAAAAATATTCCCTTCATCATTTTTCGATGTTATGGTACATCTCACTGTCTATTTAGTAAGGGAATTGCGTTTATGTGGACCGGTTTTTTATAGATGGATGTTTCCATTTGAACGATTCAATAAAATATTGAAGAGTTATGTAAGAAACCGATTTTATCCGGAAGGTTGTATAGCTGAAGGTTATCTCAAAGAAGAATCAATAGAATTTTGCACTGAGTTCTATAGTGAGAGTAGTAGAACTGCTGGTCTTCGGAAAGATGAAGACAACAATTCTGGTCCTATAGGTGGTGTGACAATGAAGTCGGTACCAGAAAAAGAACGAGATGAAGCGCATCTTACAGTCCTCCTCAACAACACTGAAGTGGAACCATATGTTATGTATGTAACATTTTTAAAAGTATATTTTTAAGTTTCAAAGTTCTTTTTCATGCGGTCTAATCTTATCTGATTAAATTGTCAGGTTGCATAAGAAATATTTGGAAGGTATTTACCAAGGGAAAAAAAAGAGTGCACAGTGGCTATTGGGAGAGCACAATCGACAATTTGCTGATTGGTTTGAACAAAAAGTTAGTTTACATTCTTTCCTTTTTTATTAATTTTTTCTGTAAGCAGTCATGTTTTTAATTGAAGTCAACTTATATGCATTGTGACTTTTACGTGCAGGTAAGTACAGAAATGAGGGAGAATTCCGAAGCCGTTTCTGAAACAATAAGATGGTTGGCAGGAAAACCTTCATTTTCAGTGTTGACTTACGAAGGTTATGTTGTTGACGGGGTCCGATACCACACAAAACAGCGAGATAATGCAAGGGTAGTTCAAAACAGTGGTGTGTCACTAGTTGCTAGGACAGTCCAAGTCTCTAGTGCTAAGGATATAAATCCTATAGAGACTGATTTAACATTTTATGGGGTTATCGAAGAAATATGGGAGTTAGATTACCACGCATTCAAGGCCCCTTTGTTTTTGTGTACATGGGCAGCAAGTGATAGAGGTATCAAGTCCGATGATCTTGGTTTCACGCTTGTGAACTTCAATCGACCAGGTCACAAAAAGGACAAATATGTCTCTGTTGACCAAGTCAACCAAGTCTTTTATGTTGAGGATCCAGCTGATGCTAATTGGTCTATTGTGCTATCGTCGACAAATCGAGACTATCGTGATGCGTATGATGAAGATGCCCCGGAAGAGACCTCCTGGAACCCTCCTCCGTTCTGTTCTAATATCCCTATATGCGACCCAACTGATTATGATGATGCAAGTGTCAGCAATAAAAGACAAAATGTTGAAGGGATTTGGGTGAAAAAATCATAGGTCATAGGTGCCTAGTCATATGTTTAGTGCCTAGCAATTTAGTTTTAATTTGCTTTCACTTTGTAGTTGTTCATTATATTTTTAATGACAATTGTCTATCATTTTGCTTATCTCTGATTTTTGCATATTTTCAGTGATAATTAACTGATAATTTTGCATATTTTCCATGATATTAACTGATTGCATATTAAAATTGTTTCATTTTGCTTCTCTGATTTTTGCATATTTTCAGTGATAATTAACTGATAAGTTTTTACAGATTGAAGGAAAGCAAGAGAAATGGCACCGAATAAAAAGCAAAAGAAAACAAAAAAGGCAGGCTCAGATAAGGTTACCACTAAACAGCTGGAGATCGAGGTCAAAGAAGCGAAAACTCATGACTCACAGACAGCTGAAGCATCAGAACATCAACAGGCCAACTCAGAACAACCCACGGTTACTACAACCGACACTGTTGGATCAAAGTCTAAAGGTAAGCGTGGTGTATGCGCAATGTACAAAGTGGTTGTGAAGAAAGCTCGCGGGAAAAAGACTAAAGTCACATTCAATGATTGGGGAATTGCTGATGGTGAAACTAGGGCGCGATTGCAGTCATATATTGGAATGTTGGCCAGGACTACGATTCCAATCGATATTACTAGTTGGCCAAATGTGGATCCTGAATTAAAATCAAAGCTTTGGCTAGATCTTCAGGTGCTCTAGCATTTGTAAATTTTACATTTTACTTGTGTTCTCTATTTTTACATGTGTTGATAATTTCTCGTATTTAAATTTCTCATTTTACTTGTGTTTTATCCAGTCTACATTCAAAGTGAAACCACATTGTGAGCACTTTGTCCTAAAGTCTGCTGGTTGTAAATGGCGACAATTTAAGACTGATTTGACGAGGAAGTTTGTGCGGCCATATGTTGGACAGAAGGCGATATTGAGTAGGCCCCCACATGAATATGCTTTTGTTAGTAAGTCAACCTGGAAAAGATTTGTGAGACAGAGGACTGATCCAAAATGGGAGGTATGAATTTATTTTATAGTTTTATTTTGTATTCGATAATTCTATTCATTTTATATTCTGCACCTGTATATATGATATGTAATTCTATAATTTTGTTTTTAGGAAATACATGAAGACCATAGTGAAAGAGTTTCTCATCGAAAGTATCATCACCGCTTGTCAAGAAAGGGTTATATTGGTTTAAAAGAAGATGAAGTAAGAACTAAGTCAATATTGTCTTGTTGAATAAAAATTTAGAATGAATTTTTATATTTTGCTTCATTTTCAACAGATAAAAAGTGGAAAGTTGGAGCCGGGAGTTGAACCTGATAGAGCAATTTTTTGGAAAAAGGCTCGTAAGCGAAAAAATGGCCAAGAGGTTGAAGATGTAGATGAAGAGTTACAAGGTGTATGCGATACAATTGTAAGTCTCCTATTATATTGGCATACTAGTAGGGCATCATTTATAATTAATATGCTTTTAGGCTCTTTGTAATTTGGGCTAATTATTTTCATATTAATAGGATACTTTGTTGGAAAAGAAAGAGAAGGGTGAAATACAATTTTCTGGAGCTGAAGATGTTTTGACTACGGCTTTGGGGAGTCTTGAGCATTCTGGTAGGGTCCGTGCTGTTGGAGGGTACATCACTCCAAAACAATTTTTTAATTTGCCACGAGAGAAGAAAGTTCGAATAACGAAGGAAGAGTTGATGGCCCGTGATCGTCAAAGGGATGAAAAGACGAAAGCTCTTGAGGCAGAGATTGCTGAGCTGAAGTCATTGATTACTTCCGGCCAGAATCATCACTCCCCAATGCAGTCTGAAAAGGCAAGTTTCCAGCCGAAAAACAATCAGCCTGCTGCAGTTGTGCTAGAGTTGGATAAGGACTGTGTTCCTACAGATGCTCCCCATAGGCCTTCACCTCCTGGAAATTTGGTAAATTAATCCTATAATTCTATAATTTAGTATTTTATTTTATTGCTTAAGCTCTATGAATTGATGATTTCTTAGTATTCCTTAGTATTTTTATTTGTTCATTTAAATATTGTAGGGAAACAGAATGTGTGACCTATCTGTCGAGAGGATAGAGAACAAGGTTGCATTTGGCATGGTGTATCCTCGCGAGGCTGGAGGAAAAGTCCATGGAATTGATATACCACTTGGACATCAGTGTGTCTCTGTCGATGGCATCATCAAACCAGATGCCTTGCTTCCAGTGCCGATCCGTGGTGAATTGGAGACAGTCCGCGATGCACTTGGCTCTTTTTTAGCATGGCCTGAGGATTTAATAAGCTACACAACTACCGAGGTATAATTTACTATATGTGGTCTGAAATTGAAATAAAAATGGTGCTTGTGAGGATATTACAAATGAAATTGTTTTAAAAATTTTTATGGTTTGATGATCTACAGATTAAGAAAAAAGAAAGGGTGCGACCAAGTGGAGAAAACAAAAACAAGAATGATGAGTTGCAGAAATTGAGGGCACAGTTCTTACATGCAAAACCAGGTGCCAAAGTGCCGAAGGGCTTTAACTTACTGTATAAACATGTAACCAGCTGGATGGAAACTGCTGGGCTTTCGATACAGGTTGACTGCAAGTCAGAAGTGTTTGGGCAAGAAAAGACAATTTATTTGTTACATGAGAATGTTTTGGCGTTGTTGGAGTTTGATATGCTAGGGCAAGCTGTAATTTCAGCGTACATGGCGTAAGTTACAATTTTTTTTTTCCTGATATGCATTCTAATGTTAGTATTTTTCCAATTGCATGTCTCTACTTCTAATGTTGGTATCTTTTTTTGGTAGGCATTTGCATGATGAGATAAGTGGAAGACCAGAACTGGCAGAAACATTTGCTTTTATTCACCCTGGATCCTTATATAATTTGAATGCTGATTTTGAAGCTGGAATTGTTGAGCGCTTGAAAGAGGGCAACCCGGATCGGCTGTTCTTTTTGCCGTATAATCAGGAGTAAGTTCTAGCTTATATTAAGTTACGATACTAAAAAACTGGATAGAGTACTAAAAATCTGTCTTTGGTATGTTTTTTTAATGAAAACAGTATGCATTGGATTTTGGCTATTATATGGGAAGGTGAAATTTATTTTCTCAATCCACTCCCTCACCCAACACAGTTTACATTACTAGAACTAGCATTATCAAGGTAAGGGCAGTGAAATTTTGGACACAGTTTTCATGATTTTCTGTGTACATTGGATCAGTTTTTATAAAACTTACATGAAAGAAATTGTACTGAATGTGAAACTGTACATTCAGGGCAGTGAAAAGTTACAATTGTGAAACTGGTAGGGGCAATCGGAAGCCGGCCAAGGCAAAGTTTCTGAGTGTAAGTACTTTTACACTTCAACACTTCAACTGATCAGTTCTAGTAAATTTATTTTTCTGATGCATTTTATTTTTTGGAATTAATAGGGATCCCCCAAGCAACCCGGTGGTACTGAATGTGCTTATGTAGTAATGCGCTACATGAAAGAAATTATCAGTGATACAAAATTGACTTTTGCTACAAAGGTGTGCGTCTTTGTGTTTAATTGTGTTTCTGATGCATTTTAATTGTGTTTGTTTCTGATGCATTTTAATTGTGTTTGTTTGTTGCCTTTAGTGGCTGCCGAAGACTTGAAAGACGTACACCGAGGCCGAGCTTGATGAAGTACGTATCCAGGCTCTCAAGTTCATCCAAGACAAGATCTGATAGTTTCTAGTAGGTCTCTTTAAATTGACGTAAACATTTGGTTAACCGCTTGAATTGCTAGTTCTGCGCTTTTGGTAATCTGTCTTGGAGATGTAGTTTGTGATGTAGTAATTCAAGCTGTTATGCTTTTTATGTTTACTTTTGGTTGCGCACTTAGTTAATTCTAGTGCCCAGTGATGTTTGGTATCTTGTTAATGGAACAGATACATTGTTGGTGTATTTTGTGACTGGTTTAATCTAAATGCATGGTTGGATATATTGTGAATGGTCCAGTTTTTTATTTTTTGGTATGCATTGAAAGACAACGGTTTTTTTAGTTGCACTCAGAAACTAATGTCTAATTGTAACAAAGACATCAAAAGTTTTACAAAATAATGATTTCTAAAACAATTATATACATCACTTGTTTCTACGGTTTCTGATGTCTAAAAAACAATTAGAAATCACTTTTATAAGTAAAATCTGATGTCTAAGGGATACATATAAATGAGTTTTTTCAGACAGACCAGATGTTTATACCTACATTAGACATCGGTCTAGGATGATGTCTAAGGTCACTATACACTTCAGTTTTTTAAATAAGAAACTGATGTCTATAACAGAATTAGACATCAGTCTAGAGTGATGTCTAAGCTCACTATAGACATCTTTTTCAAAGAAAAAAGGTGATGTGTATGTGAAAAATAACTTAGTTTATTATATGTTTTCTAGAATATATGGCATGCAAGTTCTTTATAAAATTAATTATATCTAACCTATTTTGTAGAACAACTGATGTGTATTGACTGAAAAACCGATGTCTATGTTAGCATAGACATCGGTTTCTGACTGATGTCTAGAATAGACATCTCCAACCTAGACATCACATCCAAAATAACATAGACATCGGCCAGAAACTGATGTCTATTGACCCTTTTCTTGTAGTGGGAGTGAAAAGGAAGAATTCTCTGAGCCAAAGGCGAAGACGGGATCGCAGCCCTAGCCCGAAGAGAAGGGATCGTGACTTCATAAGGCGATCCCCTCCTCGAGATCGCTTCACCAAAAGAAAAGACAAGTTTGTCCCTCTGGTCGCCTCGGTTGATCACATCTATGCAGTCAATGCAAACAAAGGGGTGTTCAAGCGACCCACACTAATGGGTTCAAGAGGAACTTCAGACACAAGTAAATATTGTGCCTTCCATGAACAAGCAGGGCATGATACTAATAGTTGTTGGCAGCTTAAGCAGCAAATCGATCAGTTGGTTCGAGATGGAAAATTAACTGAATGGGCGGTTCGTGAAGTAAAGAAACATCAAAATGATTCGGTTAAACCAGGTTTGGGATATCATGTTGTGCCACATGAGAGGCAAGATGAACCTCGCATGGACAGGGAAGAGCGAGCTGGAAGTATTCATGTAATCATTGGAGGCCCCCACATTGGGGGGGGAAGTAACAAAGCTAGGGAGAGATACGCACGCGAGGCCAATGAGCGACCTCTCACCAATGTACACCATTTACAAGAGTGACCCCCAAAGTTGTTCAAAGGCGAAGATACAAATATCATGTTTACTGAGGAAGATGCTAAGTGGGTTCATCATCCCCACTCTGATGCACTTGTGGTTCGAGTTCGAATTGGATCCCAGAACGTTTACAGGGTCCTTGTTGATAATGGGAGTGCTGTGAACATTCTTACTTATGAAGTCTACAAAAAAATGAGATATGTTGATAAGGATCTCATACCCACGGCGGGGCACCTTTATGGGTTCACTGGAGCATCTGTTAGTGTGAAGGGCCTCGTTCGGCTTCCTATTACTTTAGGGGACGAGCCCTGCATCACCACGCAGATCGCTAACTTCATGGTAGTAGATCAACCATCTGCTTACAATGCCATCGTGGGAAGGCCCATCCTAAAAGAAATTAGGGTGGTGACGTCTATCTACCATCTCTCTATGAAGTTTCCCACCCCACATGGAGTTGGTTGTGTAAAAGGAATTCAACATGAATCTCATGAATGTTACAACAATGCTTTAAAGGCAGCAGAAAAGGGGGGTGGCTCTGTTTCAGGAAAAATGGAATGCAATATAATATCAATTGAAGAGCTCCTAGATGATTACTTTGAAGGCTTGGGTATTTAGGTGGAACCGATCCCAAGGGCCCTCATGTTGGAGGCCTCGCAGCCTGTGTTGGTTCTTCAAGAGGGGATCGTTGAAGAAGCTAGTGATGAGGAGGAGAGCCCAGAACAAGATACAGTGCGAGCCCAAAAGGGGAAGTGGGTTCGCAAGGAAACTTCAACCTTGGTGGACCTGCCTAATGGAATAACTCGGGAGACTACAATAATAGATGAATATGGGCATGTGGGAGTGATCCCAGCTACAGAAACAATGTCGGCTTCACCACAAAATGGGGTCGCGAGGAGGAATGAAGTAGAGTCTAGCACGGCTCGCGGATTCGAGCTCGATTTGGATCCTCGCATCCCAGAACATGTTGAACGAGCCGGGGCCGCAGAAGATACCATCTCTATCCTGGTTGATGCCAAAGATCCATCCAAGGTACTGAAGGTCGGGTCACAACTCAATCCTGAGCTTCGCGAGAGGCTTGTTAATTTTCTGAAAGCCAATTTAGATGTGTTTGCCTGGTCCCATGAAGATATGGTTGGAATTGATCCTAACGTTATGTGCCACAAGCTTAACTTGGATCCAAACAAAAAAGGAATAAGGCAAAAGAGGCGACCCATAAGTGGTGAGCGAGCCGAGGCACTTAAAGAAGAGGTTGACAGACTCCTCGAGGTCGGCCTCGTTAGGGAATCTTTCTATCCTGATTGGCTCACGAACCCTGTTCTTGTGAAGAAACCCAATGGAAAGTGGAGAACATGTGTGGACTTTACCGATCTCAATAAACACTGTCCCAAGGATAGTTTCCCACTTCCAAGGATCGATCAGTTGGTGGATTCAACAGCTGGGCATGCACTTCTTAGCTTCATGGATGCCTATTCGGGGTACAATCAGATACCAATGTATGGCCCTGATCAGGAACACACCTCGTTCATCACTGATAGGGGTCTCTATTGTTATATAGGGATGCCCTTCGGTCTTCTCAATGCTGGGGCCACCTATCAACGGCTCGTTAATATGATGTTTGAAAAACAAATTGGGAAAACAATGGAAGTATACGTAGATGACATGCTGGTAAAATCTAAAGAAGCTGGAGATCACATCACCCACCTCGCAGAGATGTTTGATATACTAAGGAAGTACAGAATGAAGCTCAACCCCCAGAAGTGTGTGTTTGGGGTCGAATTTGGGAAGTTTCTAGGGTTCATTGTCAACCATAGAGGCATCGAGGCCAACCCAGCAAAAATAAAGGCCTTAATGGAAATGAGATCGCCCAGAAATGTGAAGGAGGTACAAAGCCTCACAGGAAGAATAGCCGCGCTTAACAGATTTGTTTCAAAATCATCAGACAAGTGCCAAGAGTTCTTCAAGGCAATTAAGAAGGTTGGAAAGGATTTTGAATGGACCCCGCAGTGCGAGGAGGCATTTCAAAAAATCAAGGAGCATTTGGGGTCGCCACCTCTGCTCTCCAAGCCTCGCGAGGAAGAGACACTCATTGTATACCTCACGGTGTCAGAACATGCGATCAGTGCTGTTTTGGTTCGTGAGGAGGAAAAAGTTCAGTATCCTGTCTACTATGTTAGTCGAAGAATGTTAGATGCTGAGACTCGTTACACAAACATGGAGAAACTTGCCTATGCCCTGGTATTGGCCTCGCGAAAACTAAGGCCATATTTTCAGGCTCACAAAATTGAGGTTCGCACATCTTATCCTCTAAGGCAAGTGATGCACAAGCCAGAAATGTCAGGAAGGCTCTTGAAGTGGACTGTGGAACTGAGTCAATTTGACATTAAATATAAGCCGCAAGGGCCTCTAAAAGGTCAGGCCCTAGCAGATTTTATACTCGAGTTTCCTCCCTACATTGAACAAGACTCCTGGGCTCTCATACCGATCCCTAAAAAGGTCAGTAGCGAGGTCAAAACTGAAAATTCGGCCTCGTGGTGAGAACTTTACGTGGATGGTGCCTCTAATAAAGAAGGAGCTGGAGCAGGGATCGAACTTGTTACTCCCGAGGGTCGCAAGATACGTAGTGCAGTTGATTTCACGTTTGGAGCATCTAACAATGCTGCTGAATACGAGGCCCTGATCATTGGCCTAAAAATTGCAATTGAAATGAAAGTTGAAAATCTTAATGCATACAGTGACTCTATGCTGGTCACAGGCCACATTGGATGCGGTTGGCAAGCCAGAGGGCCTCAAATCGAACTCTATCTGCGATGTGTGCAGAGATTGATGAAATCGTTCAAACAAGTCAAGGTGGAATTCATCAGGAGGGCAAAAAATCAAGGTGCTGATGCCCTAGCAAAATTGGGCTCGCGTCGCGAAGCCACTTTACTTGGGGTTATACCATTAGAAATTCAAACGAAGCCTAGTGTCCCTGAAGAGTTTATTATGGAAGTTACGAGCTCAGAACCAACGTGGATGACCCCTATATGGGAGTATGTGAGGAATGGGATACTACATCAGGATAAAAAGGAAGCAATGAAGGTTAAATATCAAGCTGCTCGCTATGTTATTTATGACGAGGTCTTGTATCGAAGAGGGTTCAACATTCCACTCTTAAGATGTGTAAACGGTGATGAATGTAACTATATCTTGAGAGAGGTCCATGAAGGTATATGTGGAAATCACTCGGGGGGTAGTTCGCTGGCTCAGAAGATACTTCGTCAAGGGTATTTTTGGCCCACACTGAAAAGGGATGCATTTGAGTTTTCCAGGAAATGCGATGCCTGTCAGAGGATCGCTAACTTCAGCAACGCACCGGTCTCTCAACTCACTTCGCTCACGAGCCCATGGCCCTTCGCTATGGGAGGGATTGATCTAATTGGGGAATTACCCAAAGCTAAAGGGGGAGTTAAGTACGCAGTGGTGGCAGTAGATTATTTCACCAAGTGGGCCGAGGCTGAGCCACTTGCAACAATCACTGCCAAGAAGCTAAAGGCCTTCGTATACAGAGCACTCGTGTGTCGCTATAGAATCCCTTATCAACTCATATCAGATAATGGGAAACAATTTGACAGCAAGGAGATGAAGGAATTCTGTGAGAATTTGGGGATCAAGAAAAGTTTTTCAGCTGTTAGCCACCCTCAGACAAATGGTCAAACTGAGGCTATCAATAAAATAATCAAGCATACTTTGAAGGCGCAGCTAGAAGAAAGCAAGGGTAATTGGCCTGAAGAGTTACCAAGGGTCTTGTGATCATACAACACGACCCCAAGGTCTACTACTAGAGAGACCCCATTTTCTCTGACTTATGGATGCGAGGCCATGGTCCCAGTGGAGGTTGGCTCGAGATCGTTTACAAGGGAACACTATGACCCTAGGGATGGGCATCGGGGCACTTCGGGGCCGGGGAGTGCTATCCCCGCCCCCATCCCCGAATTCAAACCCGATCCCCATCCCCGGCCCGATCCCCGTCGGGGATTATTTTTTATTCCCCGTCCCCGGCCCAAACGGGTAACGGGGATCCCCGCGGTGAATCGGGGAATTTCATTTTAAACAAAAAAATATATTTTAAATAATTTTAAACACTAACTAGTAAGTTTGAAATAATTTTTTCTTGTGATATATAGTAAAATTAGCAACTATAGCTAGATTAGATGTTAAGTTAAAAAATAAACAATTATAAATAATATGGAAGTGAAGTTATTTAAATACTAGAAAGATAAATATATTAGATTAAAATATTATTTTGTTTGCAATATAAATTATTTGAAATTTTTATATATTAATATATATAATTATATATATTATAATGTGGTGAAATCGAGTCGGAGATTGAGAATCGGGTTGGGTGGAGAAAATCGGGGCGGGGTCGGGGATCGGGCCGGGGAGACATAGAATCCCGGCCCCGGCCCGCTCCCCGTTTTGTTTTTAAAATTATCCCCGCTCCCCGGCCCGTACCCGAAAAAATCCCCGATTCCCCGCCCCGTTCGGTGCGGGGATCGAACCGGGATCGGGCGGGCCGGGGTGAATGCCCATCCCTATATGACCCTGAGTCTAATGAAGTCAATCATAGACTCTATTTGGACATGATTGAAGAGACAAGAAACGAGGCTCAGCTACGCCTCGCAGCTTATCAACAAAGGACCGCAAGGTACTACAATGGAAAGGTTAGAGTGCGACCCCTACGTATAGGCGATCTAGTACTCAGAAGGGTCATGCCTAATACCAGGGTCGCGGGACATGGGGTCTTTGGTGCTAACTGGGAAGGACCCTACAAGATCTATGCAGCTCTGTCAGAAGGAACTTATTATCTCACTGACATGGATGACAACTTTATTCCGCGAGCCTGGAACGCGGAACACTTGAGAAAATACTATCAGTAAAGGCTTTGCTTCTGGTAGCCTCTATCCATTACTACTACTTAGCATGAATAAATTCATACAAAGTATTGGGGGGTAGTGCTCATATAGACACCTCCCCTTTATGATGTAATGACTCTAGGGCCTCGCCCCTACTTATCAGCTTTAGGGCCTCGCCCCTATCTTGTATTATATGGAGATATCTTTTAGGGCCTCATCCCTACTATGGCAATAAATGAGTTCGTTTACATTCATTATTGTTTATTTAAAATTTTGCATTCAAACTTCACTTGGTTGTTTGTTAGAATTTCACATCTTAAAGGACTAGCTCAGCACAACGATGCGAGGCTACTCCCCTTCAGACAACAATCTACTGAAAAGCAACTTTACTTACAACAGCGCGACCCCAACGGTCGCACCTAGCGATCTCACGAGAACAGATCGCATTTACAACAATCAAAGGAATCTAAACTAACGAAGACAACCTACATAAAGATTTATGCAAATGGAAAGCACAATATTACTATGAAGACAATTAACATGGAAACAAGGGCAATTATATTGGAAACATAGATGAAATCAAAGTAAATATGGGTCGCTATGCGATCCCAAAAGGCTTGCAGTTATCAGAGTTAATCAAAAATACGATTACATCTTGCGAGGCATTAAAAGGGAGCCCGCATCCCAAATTCGAAGATTCTTATAAATGCATAAAATCACGAAGCATTCTTGTCTTGATTGGCTTTGGTAGCCTCCTCCGCCGGCCTTGTTTCTTCAGCGATCCTAGCTGCCTCTGCGAGGCGTTCCTCCTCATCATCTTCATCAGCAATTTGTTTCTTGAGGGTCTCCGCAAAATCAGCATTCCCAGGCCCAAGCTGATCCCAATCAAAGTCAGGGATCGTTCGAATAAATTCTTTCATAAAGGTAACTTGACCTTTGGCAAGGAATATGCCTTCAGCGTTGTCCAATGAAGTCTGAGCGGTAGCTAGATCGTTCTTCAATTTCTCGATCTCCTCATTTTTATTTTTCAAGGCCTCCTCGCTGGATTTCTGTAAATCTTTAAAAGATTTCTCAAACTCATTTCTCTCACGACGGGTAGTCTTCAAGTCTGTGCGAAGATTAGCAGTATCATAAGAGAGTTGCTTCTTGTAGGTTTCTTCCAAGGATCGCTTGTCCTCTACTTTTTGAAATTCAAGGACCTTGACCTTGTTGTCTAGCCTTTCAAAATCTCTTGTGTGCGCAGCTTGGCGGATGAAGGCTTCTGCGAGGCACCTTGTTATAGCGGTGGAATTTTTGTCTGGCATCGCTTTCCACCAGTTAGAGGTTTCAGCCTCCTCAGAATACTTGGTCCCCAAAGAGGCAAAAAGGTGTTACGATGCGGTGCCAGGAACGATTCCTGAAGGTGGTCGAGAAGACCCATCCTTCTATCCATCCATCCTGGGCCTCTTTAGCAGGGTCTAATCAGGAGAGCTTTGAGTTTGATCACCAGCAACATTGGACTGGGCTGGAGGGTCGCTGACAATCTTCATCGGGGTTGTGGATTTAGTAGGAGGAGCTTTCAGGGCAGAATCTCTTTTGGCAGCTGTACCTTTTTTGCCTTTTGGCTGAAGAAAGGGAGGAACGGGGCCGCTCTGGGATGACATACCTGTACAGTAAAAAGAAAGATGGGTTAACAATGGGTCCAATAAAAATGAAATGACATATGAAGACAAATGACATGATGTTATGCATGTAAAAAGTAGAAGCACAAAGTAATAATGGTGGATTGCATTATTATTAATACCCTCGTTTATTATCTCAACATGAGAGGACGAGGCCTCCTCTCTCAACTTTCTCTTTCGCGAGGATCGCTTCGTAGTGGAAGGCCCCTCTTCAGGAGTGAAACCTACCCCCTCCTTAAGAAACTCACACTCAATAAGGTTTTTTAAAGACATCAAGGTTCTTATATTCCTCTCCTCTTTGGTGGACTTTGTTAGCACTTCATCAGCTCGTCATTTCTCTTCGCCTTTAAGAACAGTGCGAACCGGACCAACTGCGAGGCCGGCAAAGTTGTTAATTTCAGAAGATTAAAGTAACATGAAGGAGAGCGATCTGGGTAAGTAACTTACCGGGAAGATTGTTGAATCTAGTCTTGATCCTAGGAACCTCGTGAATGTACAGAAACGGTTCCTTCCATGAGCCATCATTACTTATTCCTCCAGGAAGAAGGTTTTTCTTGTTAAACTCAGGCCATATGGAAAAATATACATAGCCAAAATCTTTGGCCCCGCATCGTTTCAACTGGAGAAAATATCCCATTGTCCTCGCATCCATGGGTGGATATCCAAGCTTGTGATAAAGAATGTAAAGTGCGATCATGGATCTATACCCATTTGTGCTTATCTGGATGGGAGCCAAGAAGTAGGTCTCGCAAACATCTTTGATGAAGGGATGGAGAGGCGAAGAGACACCTATCTTCATAAGGGGGATCGTTAATACCATGCGTGGGACCCTGCCACCATTCTCTTCATTGTTGAAGCGATAGCATCGCATTCTTTTCTTTGGGAGGATGATTTTACCATCAGGTCGAAACCTCTCGACCTCTTCTCTAATTGTCTTCTCTGTTAAGGTTGAAGACATATCACGACAAGCAAGGATACGAGGTTTGCCTGGCTTCACCTTTGAACTAGGTTCAATGTCTTCGGGGCGAGGCCCATTAACATATATGACCCCCTCTAGTTCTGGTTGTGGGGTCAGTATGTATGGTTTGGCGATGCCTCGGGAATGTAATCATAATCTTGAAATTTATAACTCTTGACACTTCGTCAAGACCACCGTCATCAGATGAAGGTTCTTCATAGTCGTCATTATCAGAGTTGGCTTCGTTGTCTGTTCCTCCCTCCATATCATAGTAGGCGTCGCCTAGGGAGTCTATTGGAAAATCACTTAAGACGATGGGTGAATTGACTTTTTTAGGAGGCATTTTAGCAAGAATCTGCGCTACTTGCGAGCTGAACTCCTCTCCTTTTTTCTTTAATTTTTCCAATTCCCGTTCAGCATCGGTCATTTCGATCTCAGGTTCGTGTTGGGCTGGGAGAACATCTAAGGAACGGTCCCGCAAGCCCGAAGCTTGTTTGTTCTCCATGAGATTAGAGGCACCTCTCTGGTATATTCTTCATTTGACCACAAGGGATCGAAGTATAATTTAAATGAGCTCTCACTCGTGCTTGTAGCCCTTGCAATATTAGCAGCAGCCACCTCGCTAATATGCACACTGGGAATTGGAGATGGCGTCCTTGAGCTATCGTTGTTCGACATCTGAAAAGAACGTGAAGAATTAAGTGTGTGCCCTTACAAAAATCAAAAGGGAATAAAGGGGGAAAAGAATAAAAAGATAGAAGGATTCTACGTGTTCTCACATCGCTCACGAGCCCTAAATGGTGTTGCTATTCTAAGAAAGGAGCTTACTATGTTTTACTAACAAAGGACCAGTATTTTATCTAAGCGAAGACGGGATCGCAAGGGTAGATTAGCTATGAGGGATCGCGGTCAAAATGGGATCGCATCGCATACAATTTTAGTCATTTAATTATGCATATGCAATGAAGAACAACAATTTTAATGTAAAGAAGAAATGAAGACTTACTTGTTCTTGAAAAGATCGGAAAAATTTGAAGAACTTGGAGATCGCTTGAAATTGAACTCAAAAAATACTTGCGTTTAATCTTGGAGCAAACTAACAGCACTTCGACAATGTGTTTGTAAGAATGAAAAAGGAAATGATTGTGACATGCGTATATATAGCCATCAGGAGAGAGAGGGTCATGGGACACGTGTCAAGATCTCAGCCGTTCAACACACATCTCGAGACATGACAACTATCACACCCCTTCAAATTCTTTAGGGGGTCGCAACCTTTTCAACAGTCGTGTCTATAATAAAGTCGTCACCTCGCTTCGCGGTTTCATACATTGGGCTTTTGAGTCCACATCGCATTTTCAATGACAACATGGACTCGGGGGTAGTTGTTATGCCCAAATCTGGCATAATAATTATCGTGATTTAATTAGCTGAATTAATGGTTCATTATCTACGATGGGCCTCGAAGATGGCAATTGGGTCACTAAAGCCAACTATTGGAATCAGCCCAGCACACCTACAGGGTCACCTCGCTTCTTATCAAATACAAGGGACCGCTTCGTATGACTCCCGTCAAGGGATCGCTTCTTGCTATCATCATATCTACAAACCAACACAGGATCGCTATCTCACTCTCTGTTAGAAGGCTCACAGCTCAAACCCCTCGAGGTCATGAGTATCTGTACATATTTGGGTCCGCCTCGCATGACTCGATCCCTCGAGGTCGCATGCTTAACCCGTGCTGCTTCTCTATTAGCTTCGCTTGGAAGGTCACATCCTTGTCCATGCGAGACCATCGGTTTCCTTCTATAAACCATGGATCATGGATAGGATCAATGATTCATTGCCATGTCAACCCTAATCTAGTGGGCTTGGGCCATGGCTTATCTTCTAAAACCCTAGCCCGGCTAGGTAACTTGCTACCCAAGAACTACGTACGGCTTGATCCCTATAAATAGGGTATGTAGGCACCTTGATAGGGATGAGAAACAGTTCACCCCTGAAAATCACCTATCAGGTTCAGCCACATCTATACACACAAACCCTAATCCCTATTTTTCTTATAGCAAAATATCCGTATTTTGCTCCGTAAATCCAGCAACCTCCACAAATATTGTTGTACAAAATTCTCCCTGTAACAGTACCAAATGGAAAATTCCATAATTTTATAACGGTCGATCAACGTTTAGTTAACGGAGTGATATTATGTGAATGAATCCAAAAGTATAATGGTATCGCTTGGAAGTCAAAAACTTTGAATAGTACCAAATGAAAAAATCAATTGTACAATGATACAAATGGAATATCCCTACTTTTTTTCTAGATAAACGGAAGTTTTTATACAATTAAGTAATCCCCGTCCCATTTTACATGCTTTTTTTTTATTTTTTAATAATTAAATTCATCAATTTTTTAATGATCAAATTGATCAATTTTTAACTGTACATTACAAACTATTCAAATATAAATGAAAAGTTACATTTAAAATAGATTAGATGTACTTTTTAATGATATAATTTTTTTAATTATATATTATATAAAAAATTTAGTCAAACTTTGGTAAATTTATCTAGTTAAAAATCAAAAGAAACATGTATAATGGAACGGGAACGGAGGAAGTATCATAATTTTTTTTCTAAAATATAATTAATTCATTAATAAAAGATCATATAATATTTATAAAAATAATTAAAAATTAAAAAAGCACATAAAATAATTCAAATTAAAATTTATTTCATCTAAACTACAATAATCGTTGAGTATATTTCACTCACTCATATTTAGCATATTGTTGAATATGCAGCATTTATAGATATATAATCTAGTAAACGGTTGTAACTCTGAGAAACACATAAAATAGAATTCAATATTTGTTTTTTTCCAAAAGTATCATTTTAATTTTTTACATATAGTTTAAATCATAAAAAAGTGATTTATTCATTAAAAAATAATATATACAACTAAGATTTTTTTACACCTTAAATTACGAGGAAGTATATGGGTAAAAAAAATCCATAAAGAAAGTACTAAAACTTTCAATGACAAGGAAAATTTATTAAAAAACAAAGCAAAATCGATAGAAAACAATAAATATAGGGAAATTCTATATGGTACCAATGTAGTTTTGGCTTTTCTACATGTTACCATCACTTTATTTGCTTCTCTACATGGTACCCCTAAACTCCTATTTCCTTCTAAGTAATAACCCTCCGTCAAAGCAAACGTTGTAGAAACGTTTAAAAGCACAAAACATACTAGATTCAAATTGATTTTTGGTGCCAAAAACCTAATATCATTCAAAATAGATGTTAGGTCCTGTATGAGGGCTATTTTAAGCTAGAAGGGGGGCTGAATAGCTTAATATCCAATTTAAAAATTATTATGACGTTTTAAAAATATTTATCCCTTTTTAAATATTTTATCGAGTCGTTAGCAGTTTATAAGTGCGGAAAATAAACGACAAGTAAAGAAAATACCACGCAGGAGTTTTTATCCTGGTTCGCGATGGTGCAACCCCTAATGGATTCGCTCACCCCTACTCCAGTCCCCAAGCTCCTCTCCGGACTCGAGATTTTCCCTTAAAAATAACTCGCTCCTTTAGTAGGCGGAGAAGCCTTTACAACCCTACAAATATTTATCTTGGTGCGTAACTACCCGTTACGACCTCAAAATAAATGGAAACAAATACAAGACTCGTCTTGGTGCGTAACTACCCGTCACCACCTCAAAGTCGTTGTAAAACCTACACAACTTATCTTAGACAGCAACTCCCCGCTACTTCTTCAAAGTTGATGTAGAACCTTGGTGTAGACTATTGATTCTTGGCTTTTGTCGGTCTTGGGTCTTAGATGATAGGTCTTGGGTCTTTCCTCTTCTTCACGGTGCAAAGGCCACTAACTCCCAGCTAGTGCCTAGGACTTGGGTCTTAGAACGAGAATCACCTCACTTCAACTTCACCTCACTACAAAAGTTAGACAACAATATCTACGAAACAAATATGATGGAGAATATATAAGTTGGACTAGTATGTTACGGTACTAGGTCCAAGGATGGAACTTTAATATTCGTATAGGAATATTAAGTTATATTGTAAGTATACTTCATTTGATATTAAATTACGATCAAAGTATACTTTTAATTACTCCCTATAGATATAAATATTGGTGAAGTAATATTGGAAGACCTTGTTTAAAAGCTATAGTGCTTTAAGGCTTCGAATTGTATACCTTTATTTGACTAATACAATGTCAAGGTATAATTATAACTTCTAGCACGAATCAACTTTTTAGCCACACGAAACAATAAAAGTAAGTGCGATAAAATAAGTGGCTAACTTGTGCTCTTTAGAAGTAGTATTCTTTCTTTTGATAGATCGTTTAAATCTAAGAATACTTTAATCACAATACTCCGTTAAGACGAGATAAAATAAATATAAATCGGAGTTTGTTGATGTATAAAGTCCGTTAAGCTAATAGGCTTAAGGCTTTTACGATGTATACTTCCGTTTGACTAAATACAATGTCAAAGTATAATCTTCTTTTAACTTCTTGCACTAAATAAGTTTATGGCCACGACAAGTAAAGTAAGTGCGATAAATAAGTGGCTAAACTTGTGCTCTTGTAAGAAGTTTAAGTTGTATGAAGTACTTCGTATTAGAATATCCCACGGAACACTAAAGAATGTTAGTTGGGAATTCGACGAAATAAATATTTTTACAACTTTGAATAATCTCACAACTTTTGAGATTAAGTACTTTGATATGATCTTTCTTGTAATATAACGTTTCTTTTCAAAGATCAAGTACTTGGTTCAACTCTTTGCTTAAATATATTGCAATAGAGATATATGAGTTGAACTTGTGTTTATATTGTTGTTCTCTTTTATAAAGAGACTTTTGGAATCTTATATAGATCCAATAATAGAGATTAAGATGAATTATAGAAGTTAAGCACAAATCTCAAATATAAACACAAAGACGAAGCTAAGAATTACCACTTTTAAAAGTCGCCGGAGGTTCGGTCGGATTTTGGACGGTGGACGAACTTGGGCAGCCCTTCGGGAGGCCGGAAAGTGGTTGTAGATGAGATTGTTTGGGTGGACTAAGCTTGGTTGGGTGGAACTAAGCTTGGTGTATCAAAAACCTTCTATATATGGATATATATTTGGGAGAGAGAAGGTTTTTGAGATGAAGTAGATGAAGAGAGATATTATAAATGTGAAAGTGTGTGTTGCATTTGAAATGGGTGGATGAGGGGTTTAATTTATAGAGAGAGTTAGGTGGAAGGAATGGTGGAGATTGAATGAAAAAGAGTGGTTGAGATTGATTGCACTTGGATTGATGACATGGCAAGTGGTTTGTGTTAGTTGGGGGTGGTTTTGTGTTTCTTTGAAGTGGATTTGGTATTAGAAATCTGCAGTGTTTTAATAATGTATCGTACTCGTATCAATTAACGATTAAATACGTAACATGTATCGTTAATTAAATACCCGAAAAATATCCTTTTCGTCAAAAAAAAATACCCGAAAAATACGAAACTACCCAATAAATAATTCTAAAAACATAGAGCACTTTGGAATATTATAAAATAATATTCTGGAAAGTTTGGTCAATTTTGGTCAATGTTGACTTGGTCAAATGTGGTTAACTGTTGACTAATTACCTCGGTTTACGTGCCCGGACCAAAATTCCTGAAAAATTACGAAACTTTAACCATGCATACAAAATAGTATTTAAATGATCAATCTCAAGTTTCAAGTCATTCTAGCAAGTGGAAGTATTTTATTTGGATTTAAAACGATTAAATCAACTTTTGGTTCCGAATAAAATACGATTGGTCTTTTCTTGAAATAGATAAATCTTTTGACCAATGTTTTGACTAGAATAAATACTTAGAATGTATTTCCTAATATATAAAATATATTAAGAGAGTAGGAAATTTTTTTGAGCGAATAAAATTATTTTCTCCGAAATATGATATAATTAAGAAACTGGAGAAAAATTACTTTAAATATTTCTGGCACGAGATAGGAATAAGTATTAATATTCTTCCACTGAATATTAATATACTTGAGTATAAGAAGTTTTTTCTAGGATGTGAAAACATTTTAAGTGCAAAGACAAAATTCTTTTTCGAATAAAAAGTATCGTTTTTAAATGTAGCACGAGTTCTCTAAAGAATATTAATTCTCTAATATTCCTTATTTGAGCTTGTCTCCTTATCAATATTCGCAACGAAGATCTATAAAATATCAGATCACGATATTCCTTTTTCGAAAAATATAGTTTGATTTTTCGCGAAATGGAATATCTCTTATATTTAAAATATAGACAAGATGAAAGATTTTGCTAGAATTATCATTTGACTTTTGACCGAATCAATTAAATATATATGACCTAGTGGAGAGGATTCTACGTGTATTAAATTTTATGTTAAATCGTACAAATTTCAAAATAAATATTATATCGAAGATATCCTTTCAATCTTCCCCTTTTTGGTATTTGCCAAACAAACATAAAATTTAAATTTTGAGTGTGTGCTTCCCCTTCGTGTATGCATGATATTTAAAAAATAATTTGCACATAAGGATATTAATCTAAGGATAGTATTTATCAATCCCTTCCAAGAAACTTAATTGATTCCTGCAAAAAGTAAATTGCTTATCAGTAATAAGGAATTAGCAAAAATTTTAAATTAGAATAGGTATTCCTTCTTCCCCTTTTGTTTGGTAAAGTGCCAAAAATTCCTTCTTCCCTTTTATATAACAAAAATGCCAAACATCTATTAATCTCGTTTTCTTCCCCTTAATAAGTTATATCTCATGATTTATACAATTAACGTATGCAAGTATCTGATCAACTCATGAAAAATAGAGTAAACATGCATAGTTGTTCTTTGTCTTCCCCTTTTTAGATGTTCTATTTAAAGATTAAATAACATGTATGGTCATATAATATACCGGGTATCAATAAAGTCATGTTTTTAGCAACTCAAGTCTTACAAACTAATAATGTTTTAAGAGTGAACGTTTTCAGTATAGAACACAAGTTTGTTGCGAGTCATCTTAGGCACTTCGAGCAATTTTACAAGTAGACATGTTCGAAACAGAATTTAGAAATAAAACGTAACTTAATGAAACAACATGCTTTATTACACAACAATTTTAATGTAACACCAAGTGAATTAAATTACTAACTCGAATATATTCTAGAACCCAGTATGACGTTAATACCTTTTACTCGAGTTTGCTGTTGTTAAATTCGAGTCTGCAATTTGTTGTTTCTGCTGAATTTGTTCGTTGAGTCTACGAGATGACTCGGTTCTTGATTTGGTTTACTGAATTCTTGTTCCAGTTTGAGTTTAATATTCTGTGTGTTTGTCGAGTGTCTAATCTATTTGTTAATTTTTATCTGAGTTACTGAGTTGCTGTTGCTACGTGTTTGCAGGTCTGAGTTGTAGTTTCGCGATTTTGTTTTAGTCTACAGTTGCTACTTATTTGTTTTTTTTTGTCGAGTCAATTCACTTACTCAATGTTGCTTTGGTTTACTGAGTTGTTTACTGAGTTCTGGTTTTCTGGTTTTCTGTGTTGATGTATGACTGAGTCTCATGTCGTTGTGTTGCTATCGAAGCTAATGTTTATATTGCGGTGTTGAGTCGCTGTTTATTCTGTTTAGTTGCTGCTAGTTTCTGAGTCTACTAGTGGACATTGAAATTGCGAGTTTTCGTTGAGTTTTCGATCTAAGGCTAGTCAATTTACGAATAAAACATGTCAATTTTTCGTTAAAATTTTCTGTAAATAAATTTAAATTCGAAAAAAAATGTTTTAGATTAAAAATCTAGTTTTTTTTAAATTCGAATTTAGAAATTTTACATTAATTAAGCTTTTTTTTACTAAACACTAATTTAGCTTTTGTTCTTTTTATTAATTAGTTTAGATATAGAATAAATTTAATTTTCCTTTAAAAATAGATTAATTTTCCTTTCAGCAATTAAATTGGAAACCTGAATTTTCTAAACTTAATCTAGTTCGCCTAAATTAAAAATTAAGGAAACGCGAGAAATATATAGTCTCTGTGGATCGATATCTCAAGTATTAAAATGATGAAATTGTGTGCTTGCAATTTAAATCCTTATTTTTTAGCACATCAGGTACCATGTAGAGAAGCAAATAAAGTGATGGTACCATGTAGAAAAGCCAAAACTACAATGGTACCATATAGAAGTTCCCATCATATTACAAGTTTTGGATTTTTAACGGTTCTACAACGTTTCAGTCGACGGAGGGTTATAATTGTAACAAAAACATTAGTTTAGGGGTACCATGTACAGAAGCAAATAAAGTGATGGTACCATGTGGAAAAGCCAAAACTACATTGGTACCATATAGAATTTCCCATAAATATATCTTACTCAGAATCAATTCTTTTAGTTTTCTTGTAACCGAACCAATACAGTGAAAATCGGGTGGGACGTTCATCCCGAGATTTATTGAGAACAAATACTTTAGAAATTATTTTCGTCTGTAATATTTTAAAAAAGCATAGAAATTTACTTATAAAATAAAAAAGGTATGCTATAAGTACCGTCGCATCCAATTCTTAACATTTTTTTGTCACTTTCTGGCACGCATTTTAAGGTACATTTTAAGGATTTTTCATAACTTATTTTTAAAATTTTCTTTTTTTGTACAGAAATAGGATTGTTCTATTTTTATACAAAAAAAAAAAATTTCAAAAATAAGTTATGCAAAAATATCCTTAAAATTCATCTTAAAATACGTGTCAAATATTCTATTTTGAAATCTTAACAAATGGGCGGGATAGAGGGAATAATTTTTTGCTCATAGTACAGCGGTTGATGAAACCATTGCGCCTTCGAAACGTACACTAATAACATTGTGTATATTTGGGGTATCTTAAAATAAGTAGTTTATGGCTTATAAGCACTTATGTCATATAAGTGATAAGTAGAGTAGAGATTATAAGTCAGTAAGCAGAGATTATAAGTCAGTAAATTATTTGGTGAATCAGAACTTATAATCAGTAGACCATTTGGGTAAATCAGAACTTATAAGTTAACTTTTTTTATAATTTTCAAAATATTTGTTTTTAATATATAACAATGGATATCAATGGACAGATCTCGATAGAAAATTTGATATATACATATCAATTTTCTAATGAATGAATCGAGAGATATATGATTTTGAAGATTTGAAGGATATTATATATTGCGTATATCGAGAATATGTTATAAGTTGAAAGTAAACTTATTTTAGCAAACACTCCCAATAAGTGCTTATGGCCATATAAGCCATAAGTCAATAATAAAATGAAAGCCCAAACAGGCTCTTGTTTTGAATCTTGTGCCGACGGAATCTGATCATAGTGAGTAGTAGTAGGGCCCTGTTTGGGGTTCCATTTCCCCTCCAACTTAGAGCAAGTCCAACAATGTCCTAAATTGATGTCCTTAGCTAAAATTTAGGGCATTTAGGAAAAAATGTGCTCCAACAATGTCTTAGTGGTGCCTTAAAACACTAGGACATTCATCTTATGCCCTATTTTTAGGACACCACTAGTCATGTCTTATTTCATTTTTTATCAATAAAAAAATTCATTTTCCACTTTTTCTACCCTTCTTTTATCAAATATATTATTATTTTAATAATAAGACACAAGGATAAGGCATATTGTTGGAGTTGATACATAAAAATAATGTCCTAAATCACTAGGACACTTGTTTTTTATGATATTTATAAGGCATAATGTAGGACATTGTTGGACTTGCTCTTATGGCTTATAAGGCCATAAGTCCTTATAGGGGCTATTTTCCAAAATAAGTTTTAGCTAAACTTATAAGTTCATAAGTTGAATGTTAAGAATTCTTAACTTTCAACTTATAACTTATAACTTATTCTCGATATACGCAATATATAATATCCTTCAAATCTTCAAAATCATATATCTCTCAATCCATTCATTAGAAAATTGATATGTATATATCAAATTTCCCTATTCATCGAGATCTATCCATTGATATCCATTTTAAGATATAAAAAAATAATATTTTGAAAATTATAAAAAAAAGTTAACTTATAAGTTCTGATTTACCCAAACAGTCTACTGATTATAAGTTCTAATTTACCAAACACTCTATTGACTGCTCTACTCATCACTTATATGACAAAAGTGCTTATAAGTCATAAGCTACTTATTTTAAGATATCCCAAACATACACTAGCTATCGTCCCATTTTACATGTCAAATTCAATTTTTTAGAGGTCATCAATCTTTGATTAAATATTGCTTTTTCCGGGTCTTTAAGAAAGAAGGTTTAACACTCATTTTAAAATTTATATTAATTATAGTTTTATAAATTATTTCCCTTTTCCCTTCTGAAAAAATTTTAATTTTATTATTTTTATTCAAAAAAAAAATTTAAAAATAAGTTATGAAACTATAATTTATATACAACTTAAAATGCGTGACAACCAATCAAAAAATTATTAAAAATTGAGAGGAAGGGAGAGAATAATAATATGTTGGTTCCCTTCTTTGAAAATTGAAGGGAAAATGAAATTTTGTCACTGAACTATTTTTCTTTAGAAACATACCACTCAACTATGAATTTTTCTGTTTTACTCACTAACGTTAGGTCCGATTTTCTTTTCGTCACTAAACTTAAGTTCAGATTTTGTTTTACTCATTAAACTTAGGTTCGAATTTGGTTATTAGCATTATGTTAATTGTTTTACTCACTAACCTTAGATTCAGAGTGAACAAGTTAATTGAAGATTTAATAATTAAAAATGATGCATTATAGAGGACAATTTGTTAAACTTTAATACTTTATCTTATTAAAATTTATCGATTTATTTTCAAGGCAAAGTTTAATGTAAACTTTATTTTATTAAATTTAATCAATTCATTTTCCCAAAATTGAAAGTTGCGCTGTAACAAAGATTAGATGTACATTTTAATGATATAACTTTTTTTTTTTACTTTTTTTACTTTTTTTATTAGGGAAATTAGATTTTTTTTGTCACCAAACTATTGTCTCTTTTAGAAACTTACCACCGAATAATAATCTTACTCAATATTATCACTAACTTTAGAGACGTTTGTGATTTTTTCCATTCCATTAAATTTTTAATCAGGTGCCTAAAAAAATAACTAATGTGAACTATTTTGCTGAACTGTACATGACATGGTGTGTCTATATATAAATCGACAAACAAATAACTCGTAGAATACCTTTTTTGTCGATCAATTCACAAACTAAATACAATGACTTTATACGTTGTTATTGTGGAGTTGAAGTACAAATTTGCACCGATTATAATGATAGTGAATAGATAATAATGCATATAAGAGGATGAAAGCATAACATCGATCGATTTAGTTTGAGAATCGAATGAAGAGGATGAAAAACTAAAGTCAATGATTTAAGATGATCACTGATAGAAGCTTGAACCCTAATTTTATTTCCCCCTCCCCCAATTCTAACTTCATACCCGTTAATGTTATGTAAAACTCGGAAAATATATATAATTATATAGATATACACGCTGTAAGACACGTCATCAAAACATGACACGCAGGATTTTCCACATCTATATATAAATAAATTTTTTATATAATGGTTATATTAAAATGCTAAGTTAACGTTAGTGATTAAAAGAAGTAAATTTATAATTCGGTGATTGGTTTCTAAAAATATAAAAAGTTAAGTGATAAAAAATGCATTTTTCCTTCTAAAAGCTAACTGTAAGTTAATGGAAATGCTAATAATCAAATATATATGTAACATTAGTGATTAGAAAAATAAACTTTATAATTTAGAGGTAGATTTCTAAAAGTACAAATAGTTGAGTGCCAAAAAAACTATTTTCCCTATAAAATATACTCTCTCTGACCTTCGTCCCCATCAGTTGTTTACATTGGAGGGGGACACGGAGACCAAGACAATGCATAAAAAACGAGTAAAGTTAAATGAAAATTGGGTAAAGTGGTGGGACCTATCAATATTAATAATAGATTTGAGATAGTGGAGGAAAGTAGTGGGTGTAATAGTATTTTTTATTATTAAATATGAGATAGTGGGGGAAGGTGGTGGGTGTAATGTGGGGAAACTTACTATTTATGATAACGTAAAGAAATGAGAGTGACATCCCAAAATAGTATCTATAAAGAAATGAGAGGGACAAAGGGAGAATATTTTAAGATATATCCTAAACGCCCACATTATAGCTAGGGGTGGCAATTTCGGGTTCTGGGTCGGGTTCATGTCGGTTCAGATTGTACCTGGTTGTTTCGGGTTGATTTTTTTAATCCTAACCCGTACCTACCGGCTTCGTGTCGGGTTTCGCGTCATTTCGGGTTTCACCACCTCAACTCTTTTTAGAGTGATTGAAAATATACTCTTATATTATATACTCTCTGTCCTGATTTATAGGGATAATTGCTTTTGCAAAAATTTTAAGAAAAAACAATTAAGTTCTCTTTTATTTCACATGAAAATTACAATTCAAATATATAATATGTATTGTACCCACTTTGTGAGGTGCAAAAAAGGGCATGACATATAAAAAATATTTTTATTACTATTAAATAAATTATAAATTAACTAGCGAGGCTCTATCATTACACGTGAAAGTTACTCTATTGTACTTAAGTTTAGTTATTTTTAACATCCCAACAAATACACTAAATTTTAAAATCCACTAAAATCGAATAAAACGATACAACTTCTCAAAATCCAATATCTTACAATTCATAAATTAAAAATACATCTAAATCTCCAAATATCGCGACTCGCACTCTTCCCAAAGGTAGCCCACCTAAATAAGATCACCTGCCGGTAGGAATAAGAAAAACAAAGAACCGGCAGTGAGCGAAAGGCTCATATACGGATACAAAACAAAGCACAAGCTGAACAAAATTAAATATGATGTAAATATACTGAACAAAGATTAAGACATGAGAATAAGAACAAAGTTGAATATCTGAATAAAGAACAATGAGACATAACGAATAGGACAATATAAAATGGATACTCAACTCAAAAATAAAAACAAATGCTCACAAATCAAAATATATAACTCTTATAAATAATAATCACAATTAATAACGAAATCACAACCGATAATATATAATCATACTCTTACACATACTCATACGCTTACAAATTATATCCAAAGTAATTTACTTACTAACATGGGAGACGTTCTTACACAAACAGGGGCGTAGCACAAAGCAAATACCACCCGAATTCAGACAGGGATCGCAAGGCAATAAGCACGTGCTACCCAGAATGGCCAAAAACACACAAAAACTGACTATTCATGACTATACGTGTCTCAATGCTCCGGCGACACGCCTACGCTATTTATACACCGCATAGGAAGTGCCAAACACGAGATTACCCGCTCGCGACGGATGTATTGCGAACTCCCAAATCATATTAAAATCACAAATAACTTACATACAACTTACACATAACTTACTCCAGAAAGATGTCTCAAATCATACTTATATCATAAATAAATAAAAACACATTGATCTAATATCACAAAACATAATATCAAACAAAATAGAGTAGAGAAACTAAAATCAGAACTGACCAGTCCCAAACAAAAACAATTTACTCTATAAATATGAACTCAAATGAAAAAGTATAAAACACAGAACTTGTAGAGAATTCTGAGACCTTTCCAGAATGGTAAGGCTCGTTAAAAACGGAGAAGTAACGAATTCAGAAACAATGAAAATGTGGAGTGCAATAACAGAATCAGGCACTGATCACATTAGTAATTCGATATTTAACACATCAAAATCACAGAATTTGTTAATTGAACGTAAACACAAAATGTAGATATCGAAACGAGATTTCCAGAATGGTATCGCTCATGGTGTTTGAACAAATTTCCGATTTACTATGAATTTTCGAAGTTCGGACATCAGAACTGAAATTAACGCACCAGATTATACAAATAGCAGATTTTGACATGCTTACAAGCAGAATTTCACAAAACATAGAGAATGAAAGTTGTAGATAATTCAAATATCTTTCCAGGATCTCAAGAATCAACCCAATCCGATGAATAATGAATTTTATACGAATTTAACAAGAATTCAGGACAAGGCAAAATAACGAAAATTGAACAACAATGCGAATAGAAAAGAGGAATAAAAAAAATATCCGTACCTCAAAACTCAAAGATTGTGAATGCTACTCAAGATATTCAGGCCCTCTAATCCAAAAACCCTAATTCATGTATACACAATCCATGAAAATTAGAAATCTTAATTAGTACCTAAACGCAAGATAATCGAAATATAATCAATATACATCAATGAGGATATGCATCTATTACCTTGAACTCCAAATCCTTTCTCCAATTAGGTTTATCCTTCTCATCTTTCTCTTTCTCATCTTTCTCTTTCTTCTCCCCCCTCCATTCTTTCTCTCTTCTGCTCCTCTCTTCTAAAATAACGTAAGTCTCGATCCCTTTCTTTTTAACGTTTTTTTTTTCTTTTACAAACCCTCACTATGTTTTCTCCCTTTTTTATCTATTCTTTTTTTTTTACTACTAATATCCTAATTACAAAAAAAACATATATTTGCACATAAACTAATATAAATATTATCTAACTAAAATTTTCTAATCCTTAATATAAAATAATATATACAAAAATATTCATAAAAAATACGGGATGTTACATTTTAAACATGAAGTATTTCAAAAGCAGGTTATAAAAAGAGGGTTCATTAATTTTTGGGTCATTTTCGAGTTTCGGGTTCTTGTCTGATTGTACCGTAGTAGTTTCGGGTTGAATATTTGTTATTGCAAATTCATATTTTCTCAAATTAGATTCGTATCGTATTTCGAATTGGGTCCGAAATTATCATCCTAGTTATAACGTGTTAGAACTTATACCTGACAGCGATTATAATAGTAGTGAATTTGGTGAGGGTACGACCCAATACTAACTGTGAGTTATTAAATGGGTCGAATCAATTTTCACTGTTTGAGCCTTCCTCTAGAATAGAATATTGAGTAATGTTTTATATCCCAAATTCCTGAAAATTTTCCGGAAAATAAGTGATTGGGTCTATCTCATTTATTAGTAAATAATAAATAATTAAAAATGCTAGGTACCTCAAATTGGTTCTCAAATTGTTTTCCCAAATGTTGATGTGGCACTTATATAACTAGCATGAGAACCCGTGCGAGGCACGGGACATGTTCTAAGAATTTTTTGTTAGGTTCGAATCGTTGAAGTGTGAGCTGGGCTGAGGTTGTTATAGCTCATATTTGTGGTTGATATATCTCATATCTTACGTAAAAGGTTGTGAAGATCGATCTATTTTGCATCCTTTCGAATGCACTTACATTTGGTGCAATAATATGTAAACGATGCCAGGGTATGTAATAACAGAGAATGGTTTGCGATTAAGTATGAAGTTGTACAGCGATGAATGTGGTACGCAGTATCATATGATCTTTGAATAGAAAATGCAGGCAATGTAGTGATCCGAAAGTGGTCTAAAAGAAACATATTCTCAAATATCTTTGTAAGAATGTATGTTAGCGCAAGGGTAGAGCAGTGCATCATAAGTAGGTTATTTAGGGAGCATCATAAGTAGGTTATTTAGGGAAATAGTAGGAAATCCAATGTTTTGGAATACATGTACAATTGTGCAAATTTAGGGGACAGACCATCCGGGGGCACGAAGGACCCGAGGCTATGATATATGCGCCCACTCACGCGAAAAACAAATGGGCCCTTGCCATTATTCACCGAGTGATCAACATTACCCCCAAAAGAACAAAATGCAAAAATATTGTTGTAAACACGACTCTTGTTGAGTACCCGATTGACCTTACCCCGCTAGAACTTATCAATGCACTTAATTCCTGAGGAGGCTCGCGTAATAGAGGCAGTTGTACCTTCCCCTTGCCACAACATATTGAATATCCCTTTAGACCCATACCTACATGCCTCCCCGTGAATTCAGCAACCCAGACCTTGGCCTTACAGAAACCACATGTTTCTTCTTGTTTTCCAAGATGTAGAATGGTATTGTTTTCAACTGCGGTGTTGAACCAGCGTTAAGTGCCGGAACAATAACCAGTTATGCATATAGGATAAACATGTTTTACTCAAAGAATGCAATAAAGCTAGAACAAAGTCTTACCGAATTCTTTTTTTTTTCCGATCTATGGAATTACGCAATCGTCGAGATTCTGCAAAACCCAAAAAGGTAGGTGGCCCATTTAAATGTTCCTCATAAATACTAAGCAACTATATAACGGCAAAAAGGGAAAAACAAAAAAATGAGTTTGTAAATGTGGGTAAACACATTTATGAGATTGTTGGACGGTGCATTAGGTGAGGGGGTGCGTAGAAAATAATACCTCCTTTTGTTTATCCCATGCCAGTAGAGGTAGGAGATAGGGCTGCGCTCCCTTCAACAGTGTGTGTGGTCGCATTATTTGGTTGCAACAACAAAATAAGCATCACAATACATAAAAGGCGCACAGACTTTCATTACCATCCAATGGGACCATCCATGGACACTATTGTTAGTGAATTTTAAATGACCAAATGCGGATCATTACAGGTAACAATCAATTAAATTGCATCTAACAAATAAATAAGTTAATAGAATTATGAATCAAGGGAATGGGGATAAACATTTCTACCCGCGGCTAAATATATTTCTTCATGACTAAACCAACCTACCAGGTAAGATATAGGCAGGCCTTAGGCCTGTTGCTACTGATTACATGGTTTGTTAAAATAGAACAGTTGGTACCTTGGCCAGCACTTGTCGATAGATTGCTGTCTGAAGAATGATTTACATTGACCATTCCATTTGACCCAGGTTCTGCATAAAGTAATAAAGATGCTAAATACAGATATCCACCAAACTTGCAGGAAAGCCTAGATTTCTGAAGCACAGATAGACCAAAATTTCCAAACAGGAAGAAAGTAATATGTTATAGTGCCCGAAGTTAAAGTGAAGGTAAGTCAAATTATGCGAATGCATAATTTTGGAAAATTATGAGGAAACCTTAATGTTGTTTTATATTTAATATGGAAGACTTTCCCTTTCTGTTTAAAAAAAGTTTATTAAAAGAACAATTAATATTGATCTATTTTTAATGTTATTAATCCCATTACCCTTACATAAAATACCAAGCGCTAACAGTCTACATTTATAAGAAATTGTTTATAGTTTCATATTATAGTAAGACAACACATTTCACATGGTTTTGATATTAGGCCCAATTATGCCTAATTTCTACACTACTATTCTAAAGTCCCACGAAAATAATTATATCACAACTCCATTTCTGAAGCACAGGGGGATGATGATTTTTAAAAATAAAGAAAGTAACATTTCATAGTACCTCAACCTATAATGAAGCTAGGTCAGATTCTACAAATGGATCACCTTGGAAAAGCATGAGCAAAGGCTATTTTTGTCTGATATGTAATATTCAAGATTTTCCCGTTTAGTTTATAAAAGGATTCATTAAAAGAACAGCATTTGCTGTTATTTTTTTAGTATCATTAATCCCATTACCATTACATAAAATACCAAACTTTAACAACTTACATTTATAAAGATTTGTCCATAGTTTTATATTTTAGAAAAAGAAGCCCACCAGTGATGCCTCCCTTTTACCTTGCACCCTCATTTTGAGGAAAGGGCACAGGGAAAACCCGTATAATCTAAATATGCAGATCCGTGAAATGTAGTTGATAACAAAGCTAATTGCCCAATTCGCTAAAGAGAAGAAGTGTAAAAGAAGTTGTTGTTGTGAATGCAACATGTGCTTCGGTTTTTACAACCTCTCACTGTAAAAATTAAATACTCGCTAGGTGGGCTTACCTTGGGGCTGCAAGCCATGGATCTCTGCCCTTGAGGAACCCCGTGGCTCAAGGACACTTTCAGCTCGGACATGCCTAGGCCTGCCTTGCTTTCGAGAAGGGCCCTCCCCTGGTTTCAATTAGAAAAGCACATAAGCTACCCATATTGAATAGATGTATTGGTCAACAATTCTAATTTCAGGTTAGAAAGTCATGGTTGCGGGCCATTGAGCAGTACAACCACCCTTCATAATGATCATGTGGACCAGGACAATATTCAAAATAGTGTTGCTTATATATGGATGATAAATGTACACACGTATATAACAAATATGAAGATCAAAGGGAACAATGGGCGAGAAGCGATCCCCAAAATGGGTGGTCAAGTAAATGGTAATAAATCAAAAAGGATTCATGTGATGACTCACTTTCTGTCCGGGAGGCATTAGCCCTCTGTTTGGACATTCTTCTCCGCTCCAAAACCTCTTCAGTCAAGGGAATTGGAGGACGTCCCCTCTTCCTTGCTAGAACATCACCATCTTCAACTGTCATGCACACACACAAACATCATCATAACATTCTGTGAACCCAATCTTGAGTGAAATAAAAATAAATGATGTTGGCACATATAAAGACAAAATTTTGCTAATATAAAGTACAGGAAAAGTATAAAAGTTGAATAATAGGATGCATATGACAACATATATGGGTGTACATATTTAAATGGTAATATACTACACGAAGTTATGAACCCGTATGACTCTTCCCCACTGTGGGAGGATGTTTATATGTAATTATTTGGTGGTCCTCTCGTTGGACGCTATTTTCCAATTTTTAAACATTCTGTGAGATCATGTAACAAAAAAAATAGCCTTTATTTTAGGGCTGCATCCGGGACACAAGACCCAAAGGTCTTGCTGCCAGCTGCGGCCGGCAATCCACATGGAAAATGGGTGGGCAAGTCAAGGATAACACTGAATAAAAGATTTATGCCATGACTGACCTCTTGGCCGGGAGGCATTAACCCTCAGCCTCGACAATCTCCTCCGCTCCAAAACGTCCTAAGTTAATGTAATTGGAGGACGTCCCCTCTTCCTTGTTGGAACATCCCCATCCTTAACTGCCATTTGCACACACTGACAACACAAACATCAGAACGTTCTCTGTATACAGCCTTGAGCGATACAATGGGAAATATAATGATTTTGGCATACAACAAGACAAGAAATCAAAACCAAATATTTTTTGTACAGTTTGCCTAGACCGTCACCTCACCTGTTTCACTTATTTATAGTGAGGAATTTATAATTGGAGGAATTCCATTAAAGCTGAATAAGAGAATGTATATGACAATACCTACAGCTGTACATATTTATACGATAACTTTCAATGCATTTTAATGGCTTGACCCCTAATATAAAACACTAATTTGCACACCCAACACATTTCTCCTTATTGCTGAAGCATGTTAGTATTTAATAATTTCATCCCACTATGTTGCATTCTATTCTTAAATTTTCAAGTACTTCGAAGGACCATGTAACAAAATTGTTGGTATTTTCAGCCTATAAATTGTGCATCCACAAGATCCAACTTAAGACTGGCGGTTCAATGCATTTTTGGTTGTTTTATGCAGCCCGCTAAAAAAGCTATTTTAATTATCCCTTAATATCACAGATAGAAAGTCACTTTACGTGTGGCCCTCCTTGGGTTATTTAACTTGAATATAAAATAGCTACACAGGAATGAGCAAGCAACTGTGATTCTATAACTCTAAAAGTGATTATTTACAGTTTAATTCAAGAGCAACAAACTTGTTTTCCTGGAGTCGCTAATTCTATGGGTCTGTCAGTTCATCCTTTTTCAAAACAGAGTATACCAATAAGGTATATAGAAAAGACTCACGACCAACTAATCCCACATTAAACCATTCAAAGACCTTACTACCCAATAGAGCAAAAGTTTTCTGGAAAACGACATGTGTTGATTAACTGCAAGAAGCTAATACACTTTTTCCTAATGAAGCCCAACTGAAAGCATTGGCTTGGAGCCTAATTACAATTTCCATGACATTTGCATAAATACCAAATTAACAATTACTGTACAAAAGATGAATCGTAATTCCGAAACACGTGCATCTCAAGATGGGTGGTTAATAGTTTAGAATTCACTCGCAAGACAGAAAACTCATGCCATTAAGCTTCCATGTGCATGGGTAATGACGTGTGCGTGAGGATTAAAATAGAGATTTTTTTTGAAAATTAGTAATTTTTAAGGTTTTTTATGATTTTACTATTTCCTCAAAATACTCGGAAAAATACCTTTCTGAAGAAAAAACATTTTGTAAAAATATCAATTTATTTACAAAGATACGATGTACAAATAAGGGTGAAGTGTGCCATTACTTTTTTTTCCCTTGGTTGATTTTTTCCTAAATTTTCAACAGGAGCTGAGCTTGTGAAAACTCCTTTGTAAGCCCCCACTCTAAATTCATTCCTAGTACCATGCATGGCGTCCTAATATTTTCGTAAAATTAAATTTGTACTCATACCAGATTTACCTACTCTCCCCAGTTCCAACTATAATTCTGCGCCCACCCAGGAACCAGTTTGGGGGATCAGACATGCATATTGTGGGATGTAACTACAGGTCTGAGTACTTTGGGGTTTGGGGGTGAGTTTCAATCAGCCCACACAGGTGATGTGCTAAGGTCAGTTGGGTGATTTTCGGCCATTCAATACGTCACTCTCTCTATATATGTATATTAATAGTTATATATGTATATATATTGACAACTGCTACCTTAATATTCTTTACTTTATTGTCTAAAGTCATTATAGACTCGTAAACTGACAACTTTAAAAGATTGTACTCAAATAACCTAATGACTTTCTAGATATGTTTCAGCTTAACAAATTCTGTCATGTGCATTTACTTTTAAAGGAGATAATGTGAGAAGAATTAGGTTTTTGACATTTGAGCATGCAGTTAGCACGGAAAGGAATACAACTTCATCTGGCTTCAATCCTGTAGAACATAAAATTGTTATAAATCCTTTTATAAACAAACATAAACAACATCAATTTGTCAGGAAAACAAATAATCTCACACCTGAAAACTTCATCTCTTCAAAATACTGAAGAGCTTGCTCAACGCACCTGTGTATTGCCCAACCCCATATCATGGCAGTCCAAGTCCTGAGGTCCCTAGTCTTAGTCATAAAAAAAACTTACGGTCTCAAGTAGGTCACTAAAGTGAGCTACTGGTACACTCTATTAATCTCTTTTTAAACACATACTACTCTACACTTTCTGTCTTATTACTTTACTTAGATGATTCATGATTCTAAAAGTATCTATTACACTATTTTACCTTATAAAAGCCCAAACGATAGTTTGATTAATCACAGGCAGTAAAGGCTTTGTTACTTGTTAATCACAATTAAATAAAGTTTCTTTTCTTAATTTGAGCAATCCTAGTCCTTAACAGATTGACCGCACCAGAACCAACCAAAGCCTAAGAATAGGAACTGCATTTACCGTATATGAAAATTATATGTATTTATGCACACAAACTTTGATAGACATCAACCCTAGTACTGTAGCTAATAAAATTTACAGTAAATTTATTTATTAAAGTGACATTCTTTTGAAGGATTGTAGCTTTTAGCCTGAGTTGAATTGTGGTTGTCACATAAAAGTGTTTGCTTCTTCCATAGGGATATAAGTTGACAAAGCAAGGAAAGAGTATAGTCAGAATGGGTTGTAAGTTGGTTAACCTAAAAGTCATAGGGGCTCACCTAACATTCTTTGTAAATTACTATACAAAAATGATTATTTCATACAAGTCATGGGGAAAGTACTTCCATTGTTTCCATGTTACTTATTGTCCCTGATTATACACATAACATGAGTAGCAAGAAAGAGATGATAATGTGCGAAAGAGATTCTATTTATACGATTTTTTTTATAACCATTTTAAATTTGACTCATCTATGGAATTGTAACTACAAAAAATATAACTATAACTGAAATAAAAAACCCCAGCTGATGTTACTTATGGGATTGGGCTCGGGCAATGACTTTTTAAATACATTTTTCCTAATCTTGTTTTCTTTTTTTACATATATTTTCCCTAACACTGCACTCCTTGCTGTTTTCTCAGATTGTAGGATACCATGTGGGAGAAATAGATACAGACTACTCCTCTCTTCAAGAAGGATATGTATGTAATTTAATTTTGTTGGTTAAGTAGCTATAAGAGAACAAAGAATATAAGGACTAACATGGCCAACATTTTCGACTTCAGATACCTGTTTCTCCTCTTAGTGCATTAAGTCACGTAGAGACAGATTGTGAAGCAAACTTGAAAATGGGGCTTCCAGGTGTCACAACGCACAAATGGTAAAAACTAATTAAAATTAAAAATCAAAGGCAAAGCGGAGGACACAAATGAAATCAGTGAGAAGCCAAACACACCAAAAGCACAATTTTAAATCCTACAAAGAATTTCAGCCACAAAAATACCTGAAGAATGATCGGAGGTCAGGGCATCGCGAGGGAGATGAATCTCTTGATGTTGATTGCTTGAGGCCATCGATACGTTCAACGTTTGAGACCCAAATAAGGGAGATTAGTTGTTTAATTGACCCAGGGTATTTTGTGCGTCGCGACAGTGTAACCAATTGGACTTGGCCTTAGATCGACACGGACAGCGCACAGAGGAAACGGGCAATTGCTCGGACAAAGTGAGGAATGGGCAAGTCGGACGGCTGTTTGGAGAAAAACAATAAAGGATAAAAAGGACATTTCAACTGCATTAAAAATGCTCAGAATTTTTATCTTCAGTTGGCGTATTATATATATAATAGATAGATATAATAGATAGATTGGTAACTTTCCGAGAATAATATGGGACCTCGCATATAATCATATGCGTCCACAAATTAAAATGAACCATATGTTATGCCATGTCATTCGGAAATATTTTTGGGAACATATTCGGGGTACGTAGCATTGCTCTAATACTATTATAACACCTCTTGAGAATTTTTTTGAAATAATTTTAGGATTTATTTAGAATATTTAGGTTCGTTGTTTAATGCTATTGAAATATATACTCTTTATTAAAAGCAGAAATCCTCTCTTAACGGTATGCCATGTATATCGCGGTATGCCACTAAATATTAATTAATTAAAATCATTATATTATATTATATATTAATTTAATTTAATAATGAAGTTATATACTAAGAGTCTATTAACTAAAAATTGAAATAAAAATCAAGAATATAGTATTATAAAGAACTTAGGGCTCCATTAATTAATATTTAAAAAGTATATATAATATATTAATAATAAATACAATTAATAATATAGTTACTCTTATATTACCTTATTTATTAAAAGCAGAAACCCCCTCTTACTGGTATGGTATACTTGTATATTGCGGTATGCCATGTATACAATGGCATGGCATACCGCGGTATGCCAATAAAATATTAATTAATTTAATTAATTAAAATAATAATATTATATATTAATTTAATTTAACAATGAACTTATATACTAGGAGTCTATTAACTAACAACCGATAAAAGTCAAGAATATAGTATTATACGTCAAGATTTTATTTTAGATATATCGGGGGCAAAGTTGTCCAAAAACATAAAATATATAATTTAGAAACAATTCGTATTTGATTGACAATCATAATCATACACCAACATCAATCACAAAATCTTCCATTAACATCATAAAATTTTTTCAATATTTTCATCAACTTATGTGAAAATACTCAAGTTATGGTATAAATACAATGTATGAGATTAAATGTTAAACAACAGAATATTCAAATACAAGTAAGTTCACTTGCACAACTTTATAATTCATGTGCTTGGCTCAAAATTCGAATTCATAACTTTTAAATTTGGTTGTAGAACATTAAAATTATGGTATAAATATAATATGATATAATAATGTTTAGCAGCAAAAAATTGTTAAAAATGTAAGTTCAATTGTAGAATTTTGTAAAAAAAAACAAGTTCAGTTGTAAAACTTTTAAACTCGTGTGCACAACTATGAAATTCAGTAGCAAAATATTTTATTTTTATTACAAAAACAAAATAGATTTTGCAGTAGAACCCTATTATTTTAGGGATTATTTTCTTGTAAAACAAGTTTAATAAAATAAATTAAAATTTGAAGAAAGAAGATTGAAAAATTGAAAAAATCAACCAAAAGTTATTTGAGATAAAAAATATTAATTAAAATAAAAGATTTTAGTAAATGATTTATTAATTAAATTTCCTTGTTTCAATTAATTCAATTAATAGTGTAGTTTTTATTTCCAGCAATATCTTTACAAATTTTTTTAAAAAACGAAATGAATCTAGACAGTTGATTTAGAAGTAATCCAACGACTAATAATGGTTCTTCAGTTCGATTTTAGTGTTTGGTTTTCTCTTTATCTAGACCCTCTAAATATTATTGATAATTAAATTATGATCAACTTAAACATGAGTTTTTTTAAAATATTAGTATCAAAGCAAAAGCAAGTAAATTTTATTAAATTATTTAATCAAAATAATATGATACATAGTTTTATTAAAAAAATAATAAAAATTAGAAATTTAATATAATTGATCACGATCCGTGGATAATTAATTATGGTGGTGTTTAGGGGAACTTATTTTCAGAATAAGTCAACTTATTTTAAAACAAAGTTAGAGATTCCTAACTTTTTTCTGTAAAAAATTAATTTTTTTTTGCAATTTATAGAATCTCAAACATACATTAACTATTTGTATAAAAAAATTTATTAAAATATAAATTTTTTACTCGAAAATAAGTTAACAAGGACTTAAAATAAGACTAGGCAAACAAGGCCTATAATAACAGCTTATACTACTCCTTGCAGGGTTTGAACTTATCCAATTTTAGCTTTTAATTAATGCAAATTTATAAGTCTTACATATTAGCCATCTTTAAATTGGGTTAAGTATCAAGTGAGTCATTCGAGTGGGCCAAATGTATCAAGTTGGTCACTGATTTCAAACCGGTATCAAGCAGGTCACTTTAATCACATAAGAGTACACTCAGATCACTTTAATCACATAAGAGTACACTCCGTTAGTTTTTCAATTACTTAAAAGACCGAAAATGCTGACGTGTTAAGAAATATCTGATGTGGCATATACACAAACGAAAGGTTAATAATTCTAGTATTTCTGATAATATATTTAGATTTTTAAAAATTCATTTACTATTTATTTTTAATTTTATTGCCATTTTCCTTGTTTTAATTAAAAATAAATAATAAATAAACTTTTTAAATTCTAAATATATTATCAAACATACTAAAGTTCATAACCTTTCATTTGATTACAGTAGCATTTAAGAAAAATGTGTAGACCTCGATGAAAAATTAGTTTTCCATCTTTAAGTAATTGAAAAACTAACGAAATGTACTCTTATGTGATTAAAGTGACCTGCTTGATACCGGTTTGAAATCAGTGACCAACTTGATACATTTGGCCCACTCGAGTGACTCACTTGATTATTAACCCTCTTTAAATTGTGATATTTGGGGCCAAGTTTTTGAATTATGATATTTAAGACCATTTGCTTTCAAATTATGATATTGGGGCCATTTATTTTCAAATTGTCATAATGCGGTTATCTTCGGGTTCAAAAGAAAAAACAAATGATGTTATCTTGTTTTTTGGCATCTTTTAAAGGGCTCCAATCCCTGGTAAACGTATGTTAGGGACCTCTTATTCAACATACAGCTTCTGGACCGTTGGATGGTTGATCCAACGGTCTTGGTTTAAAAAAAAATGTATCGTACCGCATAAACTTTATGCGGTACGGAGAAATTACCAAAATACCCCCTGTTTTCACATAAAAAATCTACTGTTCACCGTACCGCAGAAAGTTTCTGTGATACGGTGAACAGTAGATTTTTATGTGAAAACATGGGGCATTTTAGTAATTTCTCCGTACCGCATAAAGTTTATGATAGGATACTCTGTGCAGGCAACCTGAAATACCGCCCGGGCCCACGACAGTTACCGAGTCCGGGACAACGCCACCGTTAGTCAGTCCGGACCCCTGAAGTAACCCCGGTACGGGGTAATGGAGCACGTGGCATCTCATGGCTCCCATCACCATCAAAGGGTCCCAACCAAAAATGACAGCTAATGATTACCAATAATTGGCATAATCCAAGAATGAGGATGTCACACTCAAAAAGGTGCCTGACACACTTTCCCACAATTATTCTCCTGGACAGGTGTCGAGCATCCCAGCGCCCCAAGTGTCCTATCTGCCTAGGATTGGACGCTCATGATTAAAGGTACCAACCCCTAAACCCTAATTCTGGGCCTATAAATAGACCGAGAAAAGAAGGTTTGGGGGTTACATTCTCTTTTTTACACACTCATATACACACACCCTCCATAATTAGATACTCTTGTTCTTATCTTTCTCCCTCCAACACCGTTGCTTATTCTCACGCCGGAGGTGCCGCGGGTTCAAACCCACCTCTCGGCATTGTTTTGCAGAGTCTCAACCACCAGCTACACCGCATTCCGGGCATGGGACGGCGGAGGCACCGGATCGGAATATAGAGTTATCACTGGCGCTAGAAGGAGGGGCTCTGTCCTTTGGTCTCGGTGCCACAGGACTCGACGACATCAAAAAGCTCTTTAAAAAAGAGTCCGAGATCAAGCTGTAAGATCTACAAAACCACTGTGAAACCTTTTGTAAAAATGTCTGCTATATGTGCGCATATTCAAAGTTATTTAGCTCTCCGAACCCAGATCTGTGATAAAGTTACAATTTTTAGCTTTTAAACATAGCTGAAATTTGGATCTGAATCGCCGGTTAAATACTCGTATCTACCACCTTGTGATTTTATTTGAATATCGAGCCCGTACTCAAGCTATCTTATACAAAGCCCAGTTTAGATTTGTTATAATTGTTGCTTTGTGAATCATCTTGCTTTGAAATTTTGAATCATGGTAAGGGGAAGTAAATCTACGCAAAGACCCAACACTCGGGCACGGGATCATGATACAACCCCAGACCCGACCTTAGTTCCGGCTGAGGTACCTCCAGTCGTACAGAGAGCAGAGATCGGACCGAGCGATGCCCGAATTGACATTGAGGTCAATCAATACAAATACACGGATGTGCCTCTAGCTGGAATGCACCTCCAAAATCTAACCCGGGACGAGTTGGCGGAAGCAATCCGGGCATTTCGAACAACCCGGGCACCGCCACCTCCCGAACTAGAGCAGGCAGAAAACTCTCAGGGCTCCCAACACTCTCATCGGTCCAGGATGTCTATCTTTGACCGGATTGGGAACAAAGGCAAAGAGAAACAAGCAGCCAATAAAGCTCAGAGCAAAAACCAGGAAGTTGAGAAACTCAAAAAGCTGGCCGAACTAAAGGAACAAATCAGACAGGAGGAAGAAGCAAAACTTGAACTCAAAATCCAGAAAATGATACAGGAAGAAGAGGACCGGGTCTTCAGGAGGTCCGGATCTAAAAGAATTCTGAGAGACGTTAGTCCGGAGGTAATCTCAGACGAAGACGAGCCCGAAGACAATTTGATGAAAATGATTCATGAATTACAAAAGAAAGTGGGGCAGGACTCCGGACTTGAAATAGAGGGGAATCTGACTCCATTTAGCCGATCTCTAGAAGCTATCCCCAAACAAAAGAACCTGAATCATTACAACTTCGACTCCTTCGACGGGCTGGGGGACCCAGAAGAGCATGTTAATTACTTTGAGCAGATTGCTCTCATCTACTACTACAATGACATAACCAAATGCAAGTTCTTCGCGTCAACCTTAAAAGGAGGGGCTCAGAGGTGGTTCAGTCGAATCCCTTCCCGAAGCATTCACTCATGGAAAGAATTCCGTGAGTCCTTTCTAAAGAGGTTCAGAGCAAACCGGACTCATGAATTACACATGTGCCATCTGGAGACTATCCGTCAAAATGATAATGAATCACTCGAAGATTATATGAAACGATTCCAGGAAGTGATAAACAAAGTCTCGCGCTTGGATGAGCGTGAAGCTCTTAGCATCTTCCGGAGGAATCTGGACCCGGACCAAAATGAAAGATACGTCTATGAGCTGATTAACAAGGAACCTGAAAGTCTGGCTACAGCATACTCCATGGCTGCATGATTTATCAAAGAAAGTGATGTTCTACAGGCAATGAGAATGACCCGCCAAGGGAACTCTTCACACCGAACTACCAGCGATGACCGCTCTCGGGGTGGTTATCAACCTGACAAGAGATTCAAGCTTAACAGACAAACCAATTATATCCAAAATTCGCAACCATCGGTCTTCGAAAGAATCTCAGAACCCGCTACAGTAATTATTAGTCCGGACTCCAAGCCCACTAAGCCACCCAAAGCTGAACCAAATCCAGAGCCTGAGTGGACTCCACTCAGCCGAACACGGGCTGATATTCTGAAGGAAGTCCGAGACAAACCATACTTTTATCCGCCCAAGCCGATGGTCACGACCCCGGAGAAACGTCCGGCACACAAGCAATGTGACTATCACGGGACTCATGGTCATACAACAGAAAACTGCTTGTCTCTTAAGTACTTCATCGAAGATCAAATCAAAAGAGGAAACATGGGGCAGTACATAGCTCGGAAAAACACGGAAAAGGAAACGGGAAAGAAACATGTGGTCAACGTGGTAATGGGGCGGTCCAACTCTCCTCCCCCAAGTCCGAACTCAGGCGGAGAGGTAATGATGGTCCAGTCCTTTCCCGAACAAGTGATCACTTTCAGCAATGCCGACTTTGAAGGAATTTATCCCAACCATAATGAAGCCTTGGTGGTTAGCCTAGATGTGGCTGAAAACGAAGTCAAAAGAATCATGATTGATAATGGATCCTCGGCCAACATTATCTTCAAGCATACATTTGATAGGCAGCGTAAGAATGAATGAATGCAGAGAAGACCCTCTCTTCGGATTCGGAAACAACCTAGTGCCGATTCAAGGGACACTATACCTACCTGTTCAGTTTGGAACCTTCCCAAAGCAAGTCACTCATATGGTAAAGTTTTACGTCATCAATACCCCATCTTCTTACAACATGATCCTTGGTCGTCCAGCGTTAACAAAACTCCGGGCAATAACCTCTACCCCTCATCAAAAGTTTAAATTTTCCACTCCCTCAGGAGTTGGGGAGGTCAAAGGGGACTCCGAAACCGCTAGTCGTTGTTACGGCCAGGCACTGGTCATGGCTGAAACTGACCCGGAGAACAAACGAAAATCGTCCTTGTACCACAAGAACTTAAGCATAAAGAAGCACAGAGCTTACTTCAAAAAGGAGTCCGGACATGAAGTCCAAAACATTGAAAGTATAGAAGCCCAGACAAAAGAAGAGCTGATTGCCAAAGCCAGAGATTATCTAGAAACAAACACCCATGCCCGGGTTCAGCAATTTATGGCGAAGAAAGAGTTGGGTAAAGTCGAGTCGGCAGTCGAAATCGAGATGGTCGAATTGGAAGAAGGTAACCCGGATCGAAAGATAAAGATAGGATCCGGACTGGACCCTACATTCAAGAAAAACCTGGTGCAACTCCTCAGGGATTATGCGGATGTCTTTGCCTGGAGTCCGGAGGAAATGCCCGGACTCGATGAATCGGTGGCCATGCACAGCCTGGATGTCAATCCTAACAGGAAGCCAGTAAAACAGAAAAGAAGGAACTTTGCTTCGGATCGGCAAAAGGCGATTGATGAAGAGGTTGAAAAGCTCCTTAAGGCAGGAATAATTTGTGAAATAAAGTATCCGGACTGGCTGGCAAACGTAGTCTTGGTTAAGAAACCCAACGGCAAATGGAGAATGTGTGTCGACTATACAGATTTGAACGCCGCGTGCCCCAAAGATCCATATCCTCTTCCCAGCATAGATCAACTCATCGACGCTACTGCGGGGCATGTGATGTTTAGCTTCATGGACGCATTCTCCGGATACAACCAAATCAAGATGAATCCGGCCGACATAGCCAAAACCGCCTTCATAACTCACAGAGCTGTTTACGCATACAAGTATATGCCATTCAGATTAATGAACGCCGGGTCATCCTACCAAGGGCAATGGTGGAGATTTTCAAAGATCAGCTGGGCCGGAACTTAGAGTCTTATGTGGATGATATGATAGCTAAGTCGAAAACGGTGGAGGAACATGTTCCGGACTTACAAGAGTGTTTTGAAAATCTGAGGAAGCATGAGATGAAATTGAATATGGAGAAGTGCACCTTCGGAGTAGTAGCTGGGAAATTTTTGGGATTCATGATCAGTCAAAGGGGAATCGAGGCCAATCCGGAAAAGATTAAGGCAATAATGGAGATGGAGCCGCCCCGGACTCAGAAAGAAATCCAGAAGCTGGCGGGCTCTTTAGCGGCTCTGAGGCGATTCATCCCAAAGTTGGCCGAACGATGCTTGCCCTTCTTCGAGCTGCTTAAAGGGGCGAAAAACAAAAGAGAAATTAACTGGAGTCTGGACTGCCAGAAAGCCTTCGACTCTATAAAGCAATTCCTGTCATCACCACCAATTCTATCAAAAGCTGAATCAGGGGAAGCATTGTTTCTTTACTTAGCTGCAGGACCACAGGCTGTGGGGGCAGCCCTGATCAGGGAACATGAAGGGCAATAGAAACCAGTATATTATGTCAGTCAAGTACTGAAAGATGCAGAGACTAGCACTACACCATATATGGTCTACGCCAACACTAAAAACCGATGTTGCCACATTAAATGTTGCCTTAGATGCTAAAAATTGAATAAATTTGATATAAACCAACATCATAACCAGATGTTGCCATTCATGTTGCCTTATATAAATTTTAGTACTCAATGCCAACACATGAACTGGTGTTGCCTTAGATACCTGAAAAAATGTTAAAAATTTTGCCGCTATTACTGAAATAAGAAGGCCGCTGAAATTTTCACTCCAACTCAAAAAGCCCGCTATTTTACACTTTAGAGTAAAACAAAATAAAAACAAAATAAGAAAGCGATCTAAATTATTCTCATCTCATCTCTTTCACTCTCAGCTCTCGGTCTCATCTCTCTCACTCTCATCTCTCCCTATCATCTCTCCGATGTCCATCTCCGCTGTCCATGTCCATCTCCGGTGCTCAACTCTGATGCGTGCGTGGTATGTTTCTAAATGAAAGCCCTAATTTTTTGGGATTTTATTTTGGTAAGGTTGCAAGCCCTAACTTTGTTCGTAGTATTACCTCACAAGACAGGCAACACTTTGTTCTTTAATTGTTGTGTTTGATGTGATTCATGTATTGAGTTATTAGTTAGTTTAACTGCAAATTTTTTGTGAATTTTTGCAGGAAGCGGAGATGAGAGTTAGAGATATGGGGGAAGAGATTCATAGATTGCATAAGAATTTAGATGAGAGAAATGGGCAATATCAGGAGACAGCCTCTACTGCTGAGAAGGTATAATTTGCAGATTTGTTGGCGATACATTTTCTTTGCAATTCTTCATTTCTTGCCCTGAAAATGAAGTCTAGTTCTTGAATAATTGTTTTCTGGATCTGATTTTGGTTGTTTGGCTAAATTTTTGTGTTTACAAAAATACACTTGATCCTGAATAATTGTTTTCTGGATCTGATTTTGTAAATAATATGAATAATATTATTTTGGATAATATTAGAGTTGAGCAAATCGTACACGTGCTTGCTGATCTCACTTCTCTATCGACATTTCTTTGCTTGTTAATATTTTCATATATCAATTTGTGGTATTGCAGTGTTGCTGACTTGCTATAAGCATATACGCTAGGATGTAAGAAGCAATGTCAAATACTATATCTTTGACCTGATGTTCTTTCTGGAAAACACAGGACAGGTCTTCTTGTTTCCGTAGTTTAAACTTTCAGTATTAGTGTTGCAAATTGAATTTCTCGACTCCTATAACCTGGTGGCACTCCATGGTTTCTTAATAGTAATTTGTGTGTCAATTGTTCTAGTTATTGTTGAAATTTAGGTCTTTATTCAGACAACAGCTTAATTAGAAGCTGAATGAGTAGTCCTTGCTTTAAATATCATCAATTCTTAAGTGGATCTAAAGTTTCTTACTGTCTGGTTTAGGTCTACAGTTTGTCTCAAATCCAAGTGCTCCCTCCAAATTTATTTATGCTAGCCAAAGATGTGTTTGTGCCTGATTAAATTGCAGCATCTGATTGTAAGCTTGGTGAGTAGTACAATCATTTCTTTTACTTGTACCACAAAATAAATGCAGACTCACTAGCTATCTGACAGGAAAGACTAGAAATAGTGCGATTATTAAGCTATGACATTTGTGCATAGAGATTTGTTCAATGAGGAGCCATTTCAAAGAAATTTGCCCAGGTACTAGTGTTATTTTGTTACCATATGCACGTTTCCTTAAAACCTTTGGTTGAAGATATCAGTTTATCCTTCTCAAAGTTCATAGGAAACAAATCTTATTGCTAATTTTACATTCTGTATTACCTAGGAGGGGTTGAGATATTAAGGAGAGATATGCTAAGTGCTAACTGGACAATGGAGACCTAACCTTGAAGGTGCAATAACTTTAAAACCTTGCTATGAGGGAGGTTGTAATGATAGTGAGTCACTTTACATCTTCTTGGTGATTAGTAACAAGATTATTGTTATGGCTGTTTCTTGGTTAAGATTTTACTTGCTAGAATGACGTCAATTAGTACCAGGAATCTTCATTAATTTTGTTATCAATACATGAAAATAAATTGTAGTTTAATTTGTGCTCTTTGAATAAGTGTAAACAGATATAGTATTGGATCAGATGGATGTGCTAGGAACAGGAGAAGAAGAAATCACTAGCAATTAAAACACTTTAAATTATGGATGACACCAGTGATTAATACATTTTTATATCTTTTGCCTGCAATCTAGGAAGTAGGAAGATATTGACATTCGAAAAATTATATTCATTGACAATTTAACATACATGTTTCACATATTCTAGACTCTATACTGCATTTCTCGTAATAATATGAGGCAACTTAAGGAAGAGTAGGTGTGCAAATTACTGAATCCGGTTAGGTTATCATCGATCATAGCTAGAACATATTTATTTGTACAAATTTGTGAAATAGTTTAGACTCTAAAAGAGCTTTTGTAATTACAGTTAAAACTCTCAACTGTACAAGCCCATTTAATTGAAAGGGAAGCATAATATATGATACTTCTTGTAAAGCTAGCCCAAGCAAAGCCTGAAAAAAAGGCCAAAATCAGATCCAGAAAACAATTATTCAATCAGCCCATTTAATCAGAATCAAGTCAATAAATAAATAAAATGATTTGACTTTATCAAATAAATAAAAGAGTTTATGATTTGACTTTATCAAGTCAATAAAATGTTTTGGTGTTATGTTCAGAGGGAAATGTTTATCAAGATATGCATAATACTAGGTGCTAACTGAACTGCTACCAGCTCCAATGTTCTGACTCCTTCCCCGTTTCTTCTCTGCATATGTTACTATTTTATAAAAAAGATCTTTTAGGATATATGATTGGTTGTTCTGAAATTAGTTTGGATTACGCGTAAACTGAAACCATGTTTCCCTATGCACAGATATTTTCATCTGATATCTTTCTCGAGCTGACTGAGTATACACGGGAGAAAATTTTAGGAAGAAACTGCCGGTATGAACTTTTATTACTGCTATAGATGTTTTTGTATAACACATGACCTGGTTTCTTTATCTGCAAGGTGATGTCTTCTGATCAGTTCTGTCTCTGAGATCGACTTCCCAAGCATCAACTACAAAACTTGTGATGTTCTAATTATTTAATAGCCAGGGAATTGTGGTAAACTTTTGCGTATCTGGTTTATATCTGCAGAAAAAGTTCAAGGATATGCAGAAAACTCAGGTAAATTGATTACTGATAAGTTTATCTACATTTTTGTTTTTATCAAAGTTTAGAGTAACAATAAACAACTTAGAGTAATCGACTTCAGACTTCAGATATTGCCAGTTGTCAGCAGGCATATATTTGATTGTAGTCTAATAAGGATGAAATGGTTATCCATTCTCTGAGTGAAAAATCTTGTTTCGTAAATATGTACTATTGCCAGTGTTTACAGGTCTTTCAAGTCGACTTAGGTTTTTCGCTAAGTGCAAGAGTATAACAGGTCTTGCAAGTCGACTTTTATCTTACGTTCGTGGACATGAAATGTTTCTTATTTTTTAGATGTCTGTGCTGGAGATACTAACATTGAATGGTTTTTATTAGTTGCTTGTCCGTCTAGTAGTTTTCTTAATTTGGTCAATTTCTTTTATCTACAGGTGCTGGAGAAGATGAAATACCCATGGGGAAGTAAAAGGCTAGGCTTGAGAAGGACACTGAAATGGAGTGTAAATTTAATTGTATAATGATTTGACTTGTGTAATTAGTAAATTTTTGTAACGGAATTAGTGATATTTTAGTTTTATAAAAGTTGGTAAATGTGATTTATTAAATTATATTTTAATTTACCTTGAATTGTGTTAATTTTTTATTGAATTTTTGAAAATTTTAAGAATATCACAAATAAAGCAAAATCCAAAAAATAATTAAAATATAAATTTTCAGAAAATTTATATCAATTGGTGTTGCTGTAGAGAGACAATGATGTTGGAATATGCTATATGGCAACATTGCAAGGGTGTTGGTGTTGAGTAGACAGTGTTGCCATAGACTTTATGCCAACACCAGAAAAAGTGTTGCTATTTTGCATGAAATGTTGGCATAAGTGACTAAGGCAACATCATGTTGATGTTGCCATAGTTTTGACAAAATGTGTTGCCTTAACCTCTAAGCCCACATGCAAATTCCCAACACCTGCAAAATTGACAAAAGTGTTGCCTTAAATCCTATGGTAACATTTTTCAGCATTTTTAACACTTTTTTTGGGTGTTGCCATAGACCATTTGTGGTGTAGTGCAGGTACCCGAACTTGGAAAAATTTGCTTTTGCTCTGGTAATAGCTTCAAGAAAGCTTAGGCATTATTTCCAAGGAAGAGAAATCAAAGTCGTAACTGACCAGCCTCTGAGAAGGATAATTCATAAGCCAGATGTGTCCGACAGACTTGTAAATTGGGCTATCGAGTTAAGCCAGTTCCAACTCACGTTCGTACCGCGAACGGCAATCAAAGCTCAGGTGTTAGCTGATTTCATTGTGGAATGTTCTTTCCCTGAACTCCGAACTAGTCCCATGATTGTGGATCCAGGAAAAGAGGAAAATGATTCAGACCCAGAGGCTTGGTCTTTGTATGTTGACGGATCCTCAACAAGCGAGAGATCCGGGGCAGGGTTAGTTCTGAAAAGTCCTCATGGATTTCAGATACAGCAAGCCATAGCCTTCAAATTTTTAGCAACAAATAACCAGTCAGAATACGAGGCACTCTTGGCCGGACTCCGTTTGGCCAGATCCTTGAAGGTACAGAGCCTGACCGTTTATAGTGACTCCCAGATTGTGGTGAAGCAGACCAAGGGAGAATATATTGCCAAGGATCCAAGGCTAGCTCAGTACCAGGCCCTGGTCAAAAGTTACCTGACTGTGATCCCAAAGTTTGAAATGATTCAGATAAATAGAGAAGAAAATACAGAGGCCGATACTTTGTCAAAGCTAGTGCAGAATGATGCCGAATTGGATAGCTCGGTTTACTTTGAGGAGATTGAGAAACCCACCATTGAAAATGTCGAAGTGATGGAAATAGATGATCAACCTAATTGGATGACCCCTCAGATTTCGTATTTGGATAAAGGAGAATTGACCGATGACAAGAATAAGGCTCAGAGACTCAAGGCCAAAGCTGCTAAGTTTTTCCTAGAAGAAGGACAACTCTATCGCAGAACGTTCTCCAGTCCGGTCCTGAAATGTATTGGTCCAGCCAAAGCAGAATACTGTCTACAAGAGGTTCATGAAGGGATTTGTGGAGATCATTTATCTACAAAGGCCCTGGCTTACAAAATAATAAGGCAAGGCTATTACTGGCCCACGATTCATAATGATGCGGTGGAGTTTGTCAAAAAATGCAAGAATTGTCAGTTGTTCAGCAATGTGCAAAGACAGAGTCCGGTTATGCCTTCATTAGTCTAGTCTCCTGTGCCTTTTGCTATCTGGGGTATCGACATTGTTGGTCCATTTCCTCGGGCTAAGGGAGATTTCAGGTATTTATTGGTAGCCATCGATTACATGACTAAGTGGGCAGAAGCCAAAGCCATGAGAACTATAAATCAGCAAGACTGCATCCGGTTTATGGATAACATACTGATGAGGTTCGGGCTTCCTCAAGTTTTGGTCCCAGATAATGGACCTCAATTTGTCGGTTCAGATTTTGCGAACTACCTAAAGGAAAGGGGCATCAAACATAAGAAGTCATCGGTGGCATATCCCCAAGATAATGGACAAGTGGAAGTAACAAACCGAATTTTGCTAAGGGGGATAGAAAAGAGACTTCAAGAGTGCAAAAACAAGTGGCCCGAAGAACTTCCTAATGTGCTCTGGGCATACAGGACTAGTCCCCGAACAAGTGCTGGCGAAACACCCTTCAAGCTAGCTTATGGGACCGAAGCGATGCTCCCGATAGAAGTGGGTTCCCCCCTCTCACAGGGCTATTAACTTTGAAGAAATCGCAAATGAGGAAGGGCTCCGAATCAATCTAGATCTGGTTGACGAGGTTAGGGACGAAGCAGTTGCGAGGATGGAAAAATATAAGGAGAAAACAAGAGAGTACTTTGGAAAAAAGCAAGAGTCAAAAATTTTCAAGTAGGAGATCTAGTTTTGCGAGATACCGAGGCTTCGGACCCAACCAACACCGGAAAGCTCAAGCCAAAATGGGAGGGTCCGTATAAAGTCAAAGAAGTGCTTCGCCCTGGAACATACAAGCTGGTCAATATGGATGAGTCCGAGGTCCCCAACACTTGGCATGGTCTCTGGCTAAGGAAATTCTACCAGTAAAAAGAAGGTCAAGGCCAGAGTAATCAATCAAGGAGCTACCTCTAAGCCCAGAAAAGTCTTCAACAGATAGATTAGCCTCTGTAATGAAGCAAGAATAAGTTATTTGTAGTAGGAATTTTATGATTAATGAAAATAGGCCTTGCCTTGTGCTACTTATATTTTGTTGTAAGTTTATTGTATCACTCACAAATACAAGTCCCTGGTCCGGAGCCATAGGCAAAATTGGAACCAGGGCAAAAGCAGTATGAAACAACCCGGACTGGGGGCGAAAACGAAAATTTCTCTAAGTAACCCAAAGCTATAAAGCTTTGGACTTAGCTAAAAAACAACCACTCTAGTCCGGATTTGTTCCTATAAAACAACCCGGACTGGGGGCGAAAACGAAAATTTCTCTAAGTAACCCAAAGCTATAAAGCTTTGGACTTAGCTAAAAAACAACCACTCTAGTCCAGATTTGTTCCTATGAAACAACCCAGACTGGGGGCGAAAACGAAAATTTCTCTAAGTAACCCAAAGCTATAAAGCTTTGGACTTAGCTAAAAAACAACCACTCTAGTCCGGATTTGTTCCTATGAAACAACCCGGACTGGGGGCGAAAACGAAAATTTCTCTAAGTAACCCAAAGCTATAAAGCTTTGGACTTAGCTAAAAAACAACCACTCTAGTCCGGATTTGTTCCTATGAAACAACCCGGACTGGGGGCGAAAACGAAAAATTTCTCTAAGTAACCCAAAGCTATAAAGCTTTGGACTTAGCTAAAAAACAACCTATCTAGTCCGGATTTGTTCCTATAAAACAACCCGGACTGAGGGCGAAAACAGAAATTTCTCTAAGTAACCAAAAGCTAAAAAGCATTGGACTTAGCTAAAAAACAACCACTCTAGTCCGGATCTGTTCCTACAAAACAATCCGGACCGGAGGCGACAACGAAAAATTCCTTAAGTAACTCAAAGCTATAAAGCTTTGGACTTAGCTAAAAATAAACACTCTAGTCTGGATAATTTTCTACAAAACACACCCACACTATAGGGCCATATCCAGCCCAGAGTCCGCATACTTTGGACTTAGCTGAAAAACAACTACCCTAGTCCGGATGCCATGCGACAAAGCATTTCCGAACTAGGAGTAAACACAATTTTTCCTAAGTAATTCAAAGCTATTAAGCTTTGGACTTAGCTATTACTCTAGTTAAGACAAGCCACTACTACGGATCCAGAGCTAGAGGCAAAAGGGATACAGATTCAGAAAAGACTACGAAAAAATTATTGTCTTGGTCCTATCGAAACAATGAAATCAAGCACAAAGATGCAACAAATTCAAAACGGACGCCAAAGAAAGAAAAGCAAATGATTATGGCTGTTTTTCAAGCCATTTTTATTGAGCAGGGGGAAGGGGAGGTAGGGGTGTAATTCGAGTCGAGTCGGGCAAGTTCGAGCCGAGTTTTAAATCGAGTCGAGTTTTTTCGGACGAGTCGAGCCGAGCTCGTTTATTAAACGAGCCGGAAATCCCCGTCGAACTCGGCTCGTTTATAATACGAGTCGAGTCGAGCTTTTCGCGAGCTCGACACGAGCCGAGTCGGGTAATGTTAAACGAGTCGAGTCGAGTTTTTCGCGAGCCTAATGTTAAATTTACATTTTTTTTAAATTCTGAAAATTACTTATTTTGTTTTAAAAAAAATTAAAAATTACTTATTAATTATATTAACATCATTACACATAATAAAAAAAAGTAAAAAAACAAGATGTTAGAAATTATTTGATTTACAAATTATCAAAAAAATTATCTAATTTTCATTTATTTAACCAAATATAACAAGAATAGTAGTGATCTACTAAGATCTCCAAACAAATTAATTTTTTATTTTTTAAAAATTTGGGAATATCATTCAATTAGATATATCTTGATATCCGTACGGTTGGATCGTCGAGAAATATTTTTTAAAAAATAGAAACAATAATCTGGGATAAAGCACTAGTTACGAGTACAAGACAATATAGTAGTGTTCTATTAAGATCTCCAACCAAATTAATTTTTTATCTTTTGAAAATTTGGGAATATCATTTAATTAGATATATCTTGACATCCGTACGGTTGGATCGTCGAGAAATATTTTTAAAAAAATAGAAACAATAATGTGCAACGAAGCACTAGTTACGAGTACAAGACAATATAGTAGTGTTCTATTAAGATCTCCAACCAAATTAATTTTTTATTTTTTGAAAATTTGGGAATATCATTTAATTAGATATATATTGACATCCGTACGGTTGGATCGTCGAGAAATATTTTTTAAAAAATAGAAACAATAATGTGCAACTAAGCACTAGTTACGAGTACAAGACAATATAGTAGTGTTTTATTAAGATCTCCAACCAAATTAATTTTATATTTTTTTGAAAATTTGGGAATATCATTTAATTAGATATATCTTGACATCCGTACGGTTGGATCGTCGAGAAATATTTTTTAAAAAATAGAAACAATAATGTGCAACGAAACACTAGTTACGAGTACAATACAATATAGTAGTGTTTTATTAAGATCTCCAACCAAATTAATATTTTATTTTTTGAAAATTTGGGAATATCATTAAATTAGATATATATTGACATCCGTACGGTTGGATCGTCGAGAAATATTTTTAAAAAAATATTTTGATTTTTTTTGAAAAGTAGTGTTTTTTTAACGAGCTCGAGCTCGAGCCGAGCCGAGTTTTCGTTATCGAGTCGGGTTGTATTCGAGCTCGGCACATACTCGGCCCGACTCGTTAAGCTAAACGAGTACGAAGTGTTGTTCGAGCTCCACTCGTATTCGAGTACGAGCCGAGTCGAGTCTGTATAAACGAGCTCGAGCTCGAGCTGCTCGCGAGCAGCTCGACTCGGATTACAGCCTTAAGGGGAGGTACAACGGTTTTCAAAATACAAAATATAAAAAGATTATATTTAAACGGCGGCAGCACCAGCACCACCAGCACCCTTCCCGCCATTGCCAGGCCCGCGACGTCCCCTCCCAGCCTGACCTGCCACCATCCTGCGCAGAGCTAGAGCATCATCAATCCTTTTCAGGACTACATCGATCTCGGCCATGGTGGTGGGGCCATCAAACACCATCCCATCTACTATAATTTTGTTGTTCTCATAGTCGTAAACGAGAGTTTTGGGATCCATGGCAGAAAAAGGGGAGAAGAGAAGAAAAGAAAACTGAGAAAGTTTTTGGCAAGAATGAAAAAGGAGAGGGGGTATCACGGATATTTATAGGAAGGAAGTGAGGAAGAGCTCCAGGCGTTTCCAGTTATCAATGCATGGGAAACTGACAAGACATTAATGCTGGTCGACTAACGTAAGGACCAAGGTGTTTGACCCTGGAAACCACAATTTTCACCGAGTCCCTGGCCGAATTCAACAAAAAACGAGGTAAACCCAAAAAACTAAGAAAGCAAAATAAATCCTCAACACCATCCGGACTCCATCTTTCGGGATTAAATCTAGACTGAAAGGCAAACCTTACGAAATCTCTATAAGTTACTCAGCGTTCTCAAATGTTGAACTTAAGAGAATATACGTGAAGCTCTTACCACCAATCCGGACTTAATTTTTTATCTCGAATCCGGTCTGGGGGCAAATTGTAGGAGATTCCTCTAAATCACACGAGGTTCTTAAACTTCGAATTTAAGAGAAGCAAAAATATTGAAAGCAAAAAATGCAGAGCAACAGGAGTAAAAGAAATTGCAGAATATGCATCACAATAGAGATAACGTTCAACGAGGGACCGAACCAGCCATATGGTTCGAAACATCCCAGAGAAAATTCGACCACTAAAGTTGTAGTTCGAGATTACAACAAAGACATTAAAATGAAAAGGGGCTGAATAACTAGACGGCAGGAGGGTCTTCGGTAAGAGGTTCTTTGGCTTGAGGGTCCTGAGGGACGACGTCTTTGTTCGGAAACGGATCCCGGACGTCCTCTTCCCTCTCTTCACCATCTTCATCATCCGAACCAGATTCCTCCCCGGAGTAGTAAGGTTCTGGATCTTCTCCGGTGGCAATGAAGTGTTGTTCCGCGGCAATGAAGAGAGGTTGGAACTCGTCCCAGCCAGCTGATGGGTTCTCCTTCAACAACTTGTGAGAAACGACCCAAGCACGACAAATTTTGGAGGCGGCCTTCTTGCCCAACTCCATATAGTACTTCTGGGAGTGGTGGAACTCATCCAGGATGGCAGCAGGTTCTTTGTAGCTGGCAAGCTTCGCCCGGAGATCCTCGAGTTCCTTCTCGGCGGACTTAGCACGAGCTTTCGCATCATCAGCCTTTTTCTGGAGGGTTACGAGCATCCCCTCGGACTCATTGGCCTTCAGCTGCAATTCTTCAACACTTTTCTTCAACTTGGAGTTGGCATGATCCAAGTCGAAAATTTGAATGTCCTTCTGCTCCGAAGCGGAAATAGCAGCCCGAGCAGCTTCAACGGTCTCCAACTCCCTATTGCCCACCGCAAATAGCCCGGCCATCTCAGAACCCATCTAGAAAGATAAGGTAAGTGCGTTAGAAAAGAATACGTTAAGCAAGGATGAAACTTAAAAAGGCAAGAAAATCTACCTTCAGCCAAGTATTCATCATCTCTTTGAACAAGGGGTTAAACCCCAAAGCCTGATAGCGCGCCCATTCCTCCTTATTGGGCAGATCTGCGATAAATTGGCTGCATTTCTCAGCCTCAATTAGCGGCTCTTTCCCCGGACGGCTTGTCTGACTGGGACCGGAGACAGTTCCAAAAGTCTTAGCAACCTCGGGCACAAAAGGAGTAGAGCCCGGGGCAGGAGTTCCAGATGGCTTCCCCCCGGTGAGATCCACAACGACCGTGTTTTGGTCTCCTTTCGAGCCCGCGTGACAATTCGTCTTCAACCTCGGGGGGGATAGATTTACCTTCCAGATTGGCCCCGGACTCCGAATCCTGCTCAACACTCGTGTCCGTCTTGGAACCCTCCCCTTCGCCAGCGGTCCTCTTCTTTTTCCCTTTCTTCGAACGCTGATTCACTTTGTGTATGCCCCAAACTTAAACCGATGCTTGTCCTCAAGCATAAACAATTACAACTAACTAACTAACTAGTACCACTTCCGTAGGTGATCACGGTTGCATTTGGCATATGCAACAAGCCCTTTAAACCTCTAGGCAGCCCTAGTGGACGAGTAAGGTCTCGTGAGGGCCTATAGTGAATGTACCCACAAAATCCATTTAACGTAATGCAATGCAATGCATGAATGCAACTAATATGAATATGCAAGATCCCCTTCAAACTCACCAAAACCAACTAACAAGCAAATATCTCGAAGAATGCAACAAATCCAAGCAGAGCTCGACTAAGCCCCCGTATACTAACAATACATTAACAGAAACGTGCGTGTGTGCGATGCTCATCAGAAATACTCCCAAAACTAGGTAAAAAATCATACTTGCTTTCCGTCAAGACAATCACAGGTTTATAAACAGAATAGACTGTAGACACTTCATAACCTAGGAACACCTCCACCCTTATCCAAGGTAGACAGCAATTCATGCTTTATTACTATGACACATAATACTATATACAATACACATGCTTATTTAACCGTGCAATGAATGAGACCCCAAAAGGCTTATACAATAATACCCATGTAGCGAGTGTTAGGTCAGCAATCCCAAACCACAAGGCTTTAGGTTACTAGGACTAAGTCCCCTCAGACTTAATTACTCGAGTATTAAAGAGCTCACTCTGGTTAATTTTGCATATAAACAAATAACTTATTGACTTTTTTTTTTCAAAATTTTTTTTTCCTTCTTTTCTAGTTTTTTTTTTCTTTTTTTTTCATGCAATCTGGAATGAGCCTTTCTCATTTCCAACCCTAGACTACTCATATAAATATGAGCCGGCTACTAGCCATTTGACGCCTAGCCATTATTGACAATTATTAACAACTAGCATGAAATTCCTGTTTTCCCCCAAACTTAGACTTTAATGTTCCTACGCTATAAAGGGAATAACGAAAATTCTAAATATAAACAAGTGATTAAATCTCAAAACATCCAACAGGCATGACCCTAACCTAGCCCAAAAGCACCCCAATGAGACTGTGTAATTAATTTTGTTCCCGTAACATGCAAGTCAATTCCATAGAAACTATAAATCAGCCCTCTACTCATCATCATCACACCCAAATCAACATCCACCTATCAATTAGAATCAGCTTGTCATAAGGAATCATGAAAAATGCATGCCATGAAAATGCAACTAAAATGAACTCACATGGTAAAACAAACAAAAATAACAGAATGTCCTATATGAAACAAACATAAATAATACGAACAAATATATGCATAAATTACTACTAATATGCAAAGCATGATATCCTACATGAACACAATGAGACACTAATACTACATATACAATACTCATCCCTAAACCATCACCCCCAAACTTAAAATATTCAATGTCCCCATTGAATGGAAGGTAATACAAGGGATAGTAGAAAACATACCTAATTGTCGAAACACATGGGTTGCCTCCCACGAAGCGCTGTCGTTAACGTCATTTAGCCGGACATATATGATGCAAATCATGGTGGCTCGAAGATTGCATTCGACTTATCCTTAGTAGAAGGACCATTCACCCATTGTCTGGCAACCTTCTTGCTATCTTCCCTCATCTTTTCTAAATCAAACTTCACTTTGCCTCTTCCTCCAATCGACTTTTTCTTTTTCTTCTTCACACCTCTAAGGTGCTTTTGCTTCACAGTTGATTGATAAGAACACTCCTCTACCTCATCATCCATGATCCACCTTCTTAACACATTATCGTGACCCTCTTCAAAAATCAATAACTCATCATTCAAAAGGACATACCTCAAATGAGATGGAAGTTTTCCGAGCTTGACATTCGAGAGATCTCGAACTGAAGAACTGTCAATGGACTCACTGAAGTGCTGCTTTAGCATGTGCGTGTCTGATTTTTCGCTTACCAACTGATCAAACTCCTTTCTCTGACCCGTATCAACTATTTCCACACTGCAACACTCTTCATCCTCTGTTGGAAATTTCATGGCCTTGAACACATTAAAGGTGACATTCTGATCTTGCACCCTCATTGTAAGCTCTCCTTTTTGCACATCAATCAAAGTACGACCCGTAGCTAGGAAAGGCCTTCCCAAGATTATGGGAATCTTCTTGTCTTCTTCAAAATCCAAGATCACAAAATCATCTGGAAATAAGAGCTTATCAACCTTAACCAAAACGTCCTCCACTATACCCCTTGGATACGTGATAGATCGATCAGCCAACTGCAAAGAGATATTGGTTGGCTTTGGCTTCGGTAAACCAAGTTGCTTGAAAACAGACAAGGGCATGAGATTAATACTAGCTCCCAAATCACATAAGCATTTGCTGAATGAAAGATTGCCAATAGTACATGGAATGGTGAAACTCCCCGGATCTTTAAGCTTAGGTGGCAACTTCTGTTGCAGAACGGCACTACACTCCTCCGTCAATGCCACTGTTTCAAAATCTTCCAACCTTCTCTTCCTTGACAAAATATCCTTCATGAACCTTGCATATCTCGGCATCTGCTCCAATGCCTCAACAAAAGAAATGTTAATGGACAATTTCTTGAAGACATCCATAAACTTCTGAAACTGTTTCTCTTGACTTTTCAGCAAACGTCCAGGAAATGGAGGAGGCGGATAGATCTGATTATTCTTTGAAGATTGCTCCGGAGTAGACTTTTCAAAAGGTTTCTTACTCTTCTCACCATCAAGCTGATCAGCCACTAAATCAGATTTCTCAATTACTGGCACTGCAGATTTTTCAACCTGCCGATTCTGAACATCTTCATCTTTTTCAGTTGCTGATTTAGGATCACTCGTGACTTTTCCAGATCTCAAAGTAACTGCATTGATCTGTTCTTTGCTTTCCCTTCTGCCTGGATTAGCCTCCGTATCGCTAGGAAGAGTTCCTTGTGGCCTACTAAATAAAGCACTTGCAATCTGTCCTATCTGGGTTTCCAAGACTTTTTGGCCAGCTTGTAGGTTCTTTACAGCTATCCACACATCATCTGATTTATCATTAGATGATTGCCCCATATGAGCCTGGGGCTGTTGCTGCTGAAATCCAGGAGGTTGATATGGTGCCCTTGGAGCATAAGGCTGTTGATAGCCTTGATTGAATGGCTTCGCTTGCTGATAAGATTGTTGAGTATTTTGATTGTTGCTCCAGCTGAAATTAGGATGATTCCGATTGTTAGGATGATAAGTGGCTGGAACTGGTGCAGCAGGTCTCTGAAAATTACTCACGAACTGTGCTGATTCAGAAGAGATAGCACACTGATTCGTCTCATGTGCGCCCGCACATAACTCACAAACACTAGCCACCTGCTGAACTCCATAATTAGCAAGAGAATCCACCTTCATAGCAAGAGCTTTCAACTGAGCCGTAATCATTGAAGCTGTATCTACTTCCAATATTCCTGCTGCCTTGCCTTGAGATAGCCTTTGGGTTGGATTTTGATATTCATTAGCAGCCATCATCTCTATAAGTTCATAAGTTTCATCATAGCTCTTTGCCCACAGAGCTCCTCCTGATGATGCATGTAGCAAGGGCCTAGATTGTGCTCCCAACCCATTGTAGAACCCATTAATAACCATCCAATCAGGCATGCCATGATGAGGACACTTCCGTAGCATCTCCTTGTAGCGTTCCCAAGCCTCACACAAGGTCTTACCAGATTGCTGTTGGAATTGAGCCAACTGGTTCCTTAATGCTGCAGTTTTCGCCATAGGGAAGAATTTAGTAAGGAACTTTTGAGCGAGATCTTCCCATGTAGTAATGGAACCAGGTGGCAAAGAGTGTAGCCAGCTCTTAGCCTTATCCCTCAGAGAGAATGGGAAAAGCCTCAACCTGATAGCATCATCCGTCACACCATTACATTTGAAAGTGTCGCAGATTTCGATAAAGTCCCGAACATGCATGTTAGGATCCTCCGTAGAAGCTCCCCCAAACTGGACTGAATTCTGCACCATCTGAATTGTGCCCGGCTTGATCTCAAAATTGTTCGCTGCAATAGCTGGTCTAACAATGCTAGACTGGATGTCATTGAGTTTCGGCTGAGAATACTCCTTCAAAGCCTTGACTGCTGCTGCTGCGTCACCCATCTCTACAGTAGTTTCAAGTTCCTCTTCTTTATTATCCACTATAAGGTCGTCTTCCGCCAGTTCTTCCAAACGAGCTTGTAAGCGTGTTCGCATACAAACTTAAGTACCTGAAACACCACGAATCAAACAAACTAAGTAAGAAATCCGAGTCAGTGAACGCTAACGACCACTGATGACAAGCACATAAACTAAAATAAAAACACCGATGATCCCCGGCAACGGCGCCAAAAACTTGTTAACACAATATCACGCAAGTATATGTGGTCACAAGTAATACAGTTAAAGTTCGTTCCACTGAGATCTGGTTAAGTTTTAATCAGTAAATATGCCTATGCAACAATGTATTGTCTTAATTCACTGCTAAGAAAAATAACAAATTGGGGTTGATTATCTAAATTATGCTAAGACGTAAAATATTAAACTAACAATTAATTACTAATGAGAATTGAAATCGAATTACTTATGAGAATAAAAACATGGGACTCTAACTTCATTATCTACTTCACTTAGAGTTGAAGCCTTTAATCAATACACATGTGGGATTTGATATCTGATCGGATAACACAAAACAAGTAAAAGTTACCTCTCGGTATACTAGTACCAAACTACGCATGCATCCACAAAAGAGATAGAAGATGGGTAGACACCTATTATGTTTAGACCCTATATCTCTATAGAATTTGAAAACATAGAGGTTTAAGCACAAGTCATCCACATAGATCACATAGGGCAGCATAATATCTCTATTCATGCCACAAATCATGATGCTAAACATCAACCTATCATATGCTATCATGGCAAGTTCTAAATCTCAAGATCCACTCTCGCTTCACAAGAGATTAACAATTCAATTTAGATGTTAGCTACGCATCTAAAAGCATTAAGATTAACCATACGAGGATATCAAGAATTCACCACACGTAATCTTCAAAGCAATCAAACTACTAAGCTACATAAATAACTCCGTTAGAATCCCATGACAACGATTAGCCCATAATTGAACCGTTCATCGTCATGGGATTTGATGAAAACATGATAATAAACAAGATATGAATAAAAGAAGCAATAATATTAATAAAACAAAGAGTTAAGAAAACAAATCTATAATCCAAAGTAACACAAAAGATGAAGTAGATCTAGATCCGTTGCTTGTCACGAGCGTTGAATCCTTCTCTCCTTTTCTCCCTTGCAGATCTAAGCTGGTTACAATAATAAAACTATGATGATAATAATACAATTTACAAGGGTTGGATGTGTTTATATAGGCTCTAGAAGTCTTGCCCAGCAAGAAAATACCAAAACAGAATTATAATAGAATTTCTGCAAAATACGTTTCCTAAACTGATTCTGTTTTCAAAGAAAATTCGTAGCTGACTTTTCTTCAGTATTTCTGGACCGTTCCATTTGTAATTGGACCTCTGGACCACTTTAGAATGATAGAGAATCTCGTTATCTTCGCTTGGACAGTAAGATCGTCCAAAACTGACTTCTAGAACTCAAGATATTGCCAAAATCGTAAAAAGGGCAAAACTGGAAATTTTCAGCGCGACTTGGGGCAGTCTGCTCAAGATTGGCGCAGTGTGCTCAAGCCCAATCTGCATTCCAGGATGAATTCTGGTGCATACTGCTCAAATCTGGCGCAGTCTGCCCAGCCACCAACTGATGGAATTTTTTTTCCTCGTTTTTCAGCTTTTTCTTCTCGTTCCTTTTGCAATAGCTTCTGTCTTCATTTCCCCTTGACTTGTATACTACTCGGTAGCTGACTTAAGCCTCCATTCTTCAATCCATATCATCAATCAACTTCCAATATGACGGAATCTACATCCTTAATCGATATCACTCCAACCCTGCACAATTAAACAAAACACATCAAAACTACCACAAACTTGAGGTCAAAGCAATCAATTTAAGCCGATTTAGAATGTTCCAAGTAGATATAAAATCCACTTATCATATGCCACCTATCCCCTGCATAGCTGTGGCCATACATGCCGTTTCAGCATCCAGTGCCTTCATCCTCTCTTTATGGTAAGGGCTGTATTGAGGCAAACCTGAAAAGAAGACAGAGTAAAAAACAATCGACAAAGGGAAAGAAAAATTCAAGATATAAATGATTACACACTACTTACATCCAAAGGAATGTAATATTTCATGGTCCATGAATGAATGCCGAGTTGTTGAAACCCCTAAAGCCCTACAGAAGTCATGAACCTTTATCAGGGCATTGCCTTTTAATTCATATTCTTGGAAGTTACGACAGGCCTCAACCCGGAACAGAGGCATATAGTCAATATCTTCGAACTGCAGAAAGGCCCACTCTTCATGCCAACCCTTGAGGGAGGACATCATGGTGACAGGCATCACCCCTCCCTTCTTAAAACCACACCGTTGGTAATTGAACCGAAGCTCATACAAAGGCACTAAAGTTGACTTGACCAAAGTAAAAATGTAATGGAAAAGCCTGAAAGTAGGAAGGAATCCTTTGACGTTACAACAACCAAGGAACCACATGATCCACTTGACGGCGTTCGGGGTGAGTTGAAACAAGGGGATTTCATATTGAAATTTGCAGAGGCACTTAATGAATTGGTGACAGTGAGGGTTGTATCCCGATCTAAGGTGCTCCAGAGAAACTCCTACCAACCCGTCCCCGGGCCTATGGTATATTCTTTCGTGGGGTTCGGGCCACCTCCAAACAACTTTGTCGTCTAGATGAAAGCACGACCTAAAACACTCATCTAACTTGTCGGTATTGGCAATATCCAGCAAAGGGGCCATGGGGGTGCTAGTTCCGGGGAGGTATGATAATTCAGCGTCCATAGAGCACTTGTCATAAAAGACAGGACCCCCGGAAGACATTTTATACACCTCGGATTAGTTCCTGTAATAATATTCGTCTGGGACGGAAATATCTTTCTCAACAAAGAAGAATTGGACATTTTTCCAACGACCCTCGGACGTATTAAGGGTCTCCCCCGGGGAGAGTCGCAGGGTAGGGAGCTCGTCTAAAGTGGTCTTCGGGGGTTTCCTAGTTCTTTGGGTCATGGTAGATGAAGAGGAGGAACAATATCTAGGCTCGGTAGAGAGGTCTGAGTCCGAGGAAGAGCTGGAAGGTATAAACGAAGATCGGGGTCGTTTAGCCAATTGTTTTCTATACACCGTAAAACACTATACTACCCCGGATCACCCATCTACAGCGCAACCCCGAGCCAAAAGACAGAAACAAAAAGAAAAACACAAATATCAGAGACACCCACACAAAACCGGAAATCAGAATCAAAGATCTACGCAAATACACACACAGATATATACACATATACAAAACAAAACATGAAACCTAGAAGTTTCAAAGCCCGAAAGTTTCGGATAACTTAAACAACCACCACAGTCCCAAAAACCGAAGATTCAAAAACCAAAAGCCTCAAACAACCCAAAAGCGAAACAATCACTACAACCCTAAATCCCAGCAAATACAGCAACATGAACAATAAGCAGTTACACAAACAATGGCATATGAACAGTTGGAACAAAAATAGTATCGAGTTATTCTACACAAAGTTCAAGTACAGGCAAGAAAAACAAAGAAATAAGGAGAACAAAACACTTACAACGCGGAAGAAGAAGCAGAAAAGCTCTCACCACCGATCAGCAACCAGGATTTCGAAGGAAAGGGGAGAACGGAAGAGGTATACAGTAAAAGTAAAAAATGGGGAGAAACACAATTGAAATATACTTATAGAGGAGTGAAAATGAACGAAGGGAGGAGATTTGGCCACGTGGACGGCCTAGATAAACCTCGATTAAAACAAAAGAAGATGCCAGAAAAAGCAATCATGGCTGCACAGCGCTCGAGAAGAATGGACAAGCTTTGGATATTCGAAATATCAAAAAACAAGCTGAGAAACGTTACAAATCCATTAGCCTACAGCCCCGGATCACGTGCTCTACACACAATCCGGGCCTGGGAGCCAAGAGATATGGAATTTTTCTTCCAAGCCAATCATATAGGAACTACAGCCCCGGATCACGTGTTCTACACACAATCCGGGCCTGGGAGCCAAGAGACATGTAATTTTTCTTCCAAGCCAGTCATACGGGAACTACAGCCCCGGATCACGTGTTCTACACACAATCCGGGCCTGGGAAGCAAGAAATATGGAATTTTTCTTCCAAGCCAATCATACGGAACTACAACCCCGGATCACGTGCTCTACACACAATCCGGGCCTGGGAGGCAAGAGACATGGAATTTTTCTTCCAACCCAATCATACGGGAACTACAGCCCTGGATCACGTGTTCTACACACAATCCGGGCCTGGGAAGCAAGAAATATGGAATTTTTCTTCTCAGCTATTCAAAACAACGAGCATGGAAGTTAAGGCTACTACTCCCCCATCCAGACAAATCTGCATAGGGGAGTGGGAGGCAAATGATAGGATACTCTGTGCAGGCAACCTAAAATACCGTCCGGGCCCACGACAGTTACCGAGTCCGGGACAACGCCACCGTTAGTCAGTCCGGACCCCTGAAGTAACCCCAGTACGGGGTAATGGAGCACGTGGCATCTCATGGCTCCCATCACCATCAAAGGGTCCCAACCAAAAATGACAGCTAATGATTACCAATAATTGGCATAATCCAAGAATGAGGATGTCACACTAAAAAAGGTTTCTGACACACTTTCCCACAATTATTCTCCTGGACAGGTGTCGAGCATCCCAGCGCCCCAAGTGTCCTATCTGCCTAGGATTGGACGTTCATGATTAAAGGTACCAACCCCTAAACCCTAATTCTGGGCCTATAAATAGACCGAGAAAAGAATGTTTGGGGTTACATTCTCTTTTTTACACACTCATATACACACACCCTCCATAATTAGATACTCTTGTTCTTATCTTTCTCCCTCCAACACCGTTGTTTATTCTCACGCCGGAGGTACCGCGGGTTCAAACCCACCTCTGGGCATTATTTTGCAGAGTCCCAACCACCGGCTACACCGCATTCCGGGCATGGGACGGCGGAGGAGGCACACCGGATCGGAATATAGAGTTATCAGTTTATGCGGTATGGTACAATTTTTTTTTAAATCACCGCCGTTGGATCAACCATTCAACTGCTGAAAAGCTATATGTTGAATAAGAGTTCTCTCGCATACGTTTGCGCTTTTAAATTATGCAGAACTTGTGATCTAATTGGTGGTGGCGGGACACTACTTGAAGAAGAAGAAGAAGAAGAATAGGCATTTTAGAGGTTTGTTCACTCAAATGTTATACTTGTCTTACATTTAGCAATACAACTCATTTATCTCAGTTTTATCAATCTGATTCTAACTACTCAGCAGCTATACAATATGTTTTACTTTCTTGTTTGTGTAAACTGATTACCTGCAGCCCAAATTTACACAATTTCGATATATAATGTCGTATAGTTTACCTCTTTTCTAATTCATGAACACAAAATTATTTGATTCTGTGCATACATGACATTGTTACTATCTTGTTTGTGTTTGAAAAAGATGACCTAACAACACCACAGTACAGGTGTGACAATCCAGTTTCTTTCCATTCCCTTGGCCAATCGTCGTTTTAGAATAGCATTGATGAGCTTTGAATTACCTTACGCACACTTTCAATGGAGAAATTAGAGTTTCACTTCAGACTTAGGATAACGTTGCAAGGAGTTTAAGTGGAGATTCCACAACACAAGCTTAGATACATTGTACTGTTATAGCAAGAATCAAAGTTTAAATCCTAGTTTCACTATCATCTCACTTTTACCTAGATATAAGATTACTCCCAAATAGCCTTTGGTATATGTAAAATGTCTTAATATTCTTTATACAGACTAGTATTTCTTATTGTAGGGCTGAATGCAGTGTTTAAAAAAAAAACTGGTACGGATTGATATGTATAATCAGTCTCCTGGATTTTAAGACATTTGAAGTTCCTCTCTTGAAAACATTTGGTTGCGGCCAGTGCTTGCTTTAAGTAGGATCTGTTTTTAGGAGAGACAAATCAAATTTGTCCCATCCATATTTTTTATCCTCCATCGCCAATTCGCCTTGAAACAGCAACCAAACATCCAGCCATCGCACTGCCATTATACGAACTTGAACCACATAAACTAGAACAATCCATGTAATTTACCCATCTGGTAACATTAATTTTCAGCAAACAATGATGTGTTTGTTCATTTATCTATAATTTTCAGTGCAAGCTAATTTGCTAAATTTTATGATTATAACTTTATAGGTTGTCCCATCTTTATTTTTCAAAGTGGTTTTGACTGTAGTGGTGTTTTCAGCGGATTTATTTTTAGATCAGGTTGTAACCTTAGCTAGCATAGATAGAGAGATTACGAAGTTTAGGTTAACTCTACATGACTATGTGTAAGACACGTGGAATGGTATTTATCGAACGACTAAAAAATATCAAGTTAAAAAGTCCATTAATCCACACTTTGAGATCTCCATTGTAGATATATGGTTATTGCATTTTTGTATTAATGTTGTGTGTTTTATATTTGCACAAACAGATCTTGTTGACCATACTTATGATCTAAAAGAAGAAGGCTTTACTTCTTAATAGGTTTTAATTTTTGGATATGATATTTTAGTATGGCAAATGATGGAGAAATGAAGGGAGATAAACTTGTATTGAGGGGCCTCAAGTTCCATGGCTATCACGGGGTGAAGGAAGAAGAAAAGAAACTTGGTCAGAAATTCGTAATAGATGTAGATGCTTGGATGGATCTTCGACCAGCTGGTATATCCGACTGCTTGTCAGATACAGTCAGTTATACTGATATTTATAGGTGAGGTTGCAAGTCTTCCCGCCTATTTTGAATTGAAGTATTATAACCGCAGAACTCTATTTTGTGTATCCCTGTTTTACCTTGCGTATAGCTGAGCTTCCAATAAGTTAAGGCATTGGAATATATTGTTTTTGTCGGGCATTACCAATTATTCAAAATATCTTGCTTGTAGAGAAGTCTTGTTAATTTAAAAAAGATTTCTTGTTCAAGTTGTCACAATTATTTCAGATAAGCGATCTTGAATGTATACAGATACTCTTGGGAACTACTACTCTGCATAGAATGCATGCAAAACAATAAAGTTAATACAAACATCTTTTAGATACTGTTATACTTCGTATATAATATATGTTCCCCCTTCTGGTTGACTTGATCAACTGGGTAATAGGCTTCAATAGATTATGTTGCCAGTCTGACCTGCTTCATTAGTAGCCAATGACAGTAAAGCTTTTTGTAGCGAATAGGCTCTTAATCTATATATGATTTTGGAAGGGTTAGTGGGTTAATTGTTTCCTTACTTCAATTGAATTTAGGTAATACGATATGCTTTCTTGCTTTCCATACATAGTTATTCTGCTTGGTTTGCATTTTGCAGTAATTTGGCCTTTTATTTCTGTTCAAATTGGTTGATAAAAATTCAAAAGATAGATTTAACTTTGGTTTCTTGCACATCATTGTTTGCTTATAGATATGTGTAAATTTGATGTTAAAAGCTAATGATACACAGAATCGTTAAAGAAGTAGTGGAGGGAACGCCTCAAGATCTCTTAGAAACAGTAGCTCAACTCATTGCATCTGCAACTCTGACCAAGCACCCACGGATATCTGCCGTCCGTGTGCAGGTCCAGAAGCCCCACGTCTCAGTTCCTGGTCATATTGACTTCTTGGGTGTGGAGATTACCAGATACAAAAGCATTGACGGTCCAAAATAAGGTTTTCTTATTGCAACTTAATGTATTCTGTTAAGACTGTTCTTTCCATTTACTTCACAAACTATGTATTCTTAGTGAAATCTATTGCTTGTCTTATATTGCAGCAATCCATTCACACACTTTATATCTTTGTAAAATTGGTAGTTGTTTAACGTATTCTTCATGTTTCATCCCGTTAAACACAATATTAGCATCTTCAGCTTCTGTTTAGAAAGTTTCTAAGAGCTGCCTACACGCTGGTCTCAGTTTGAGCTCAAAATTCCCTTGGCCAGAATAGTTTACCCCTATAATCTTTTTCACATGCTAGTCTCAGATTTGGAAAATGATGTTTTTCTGTTTTTTCCTAATACATCTGGGAGTGGAAGGGGTAATTGCTTAATAAGTGTCCAAGAAATTCTTACTCAACGAGTTATTTTTTAAGTTGAGATGGATATAATAGCACCAGTGTGATAAATTAAGCGAAGTTTATAAAATCGAAAAAGATGTCACTCTAGGTAAGTTCATTTTTCTCCAAAACTATATAGCTCCAGCTCCACTCCAAGATAATGTGCAAATGTACATCATTGTAGTGTGGTAGATATTGGTGTAGACTTCCAGCCTACAACATAGATGATGGATGCCCCGGAAAGAGATTTGTGGGCCAAACAAGATTAATTAAACACAACAGTCATTCATTTATTCGTAGAGCTCTATAATCAGATGACTTCTTTGAGGACAGTTCATATTATGAGACTACCAGAATCGGACTACACAGCTGTTCTCTGCCACAATAGTTTAGCCACCAATCCTTTTGAAATGTAAGGAGGAGGATCTAAGATTTCAACCTGGGTTCGATTCTCGTTCCTCCCGAAATTTATTGAGAACATATACTTATTATAAGGCATATAAGCATACTTATTCAAAAAGAATCAGATTTTATATATTTGTATTGGAATTTCGTTGTCATCCCCATTTTTCAGATTAAAATTTCATGATAAACGACCCCATAGTCTTAATCCGAAAAATCATTCTACTTCGTACACAATTTTATCACTGTAAATACAACTCCGCTGATATCGGAATCACAACCTTTTGTCAAAGGGTAGGGAATATAGACTTGCAATTATATGAAGTTCTCACATGCACATCATTGTAATTTGTAATTAGTGTGGTAGATATTGGTGTCGACTTTCAGCCTGTTTCATATATGATCACTGCCCTGGAAAGATATTTGTAGGCCAAACAACATACAGCAGGTAGCTAATCTATGTTTTCTGCCACACAAATGTACACAGACCTTCCTAATCGCACTTAATAACCTTTCATTTCAACTTAATCTTTCATTCACCTTGTCATCTTAACATGACCTTTGGCCTAATCTTTGATTAGGATTACTAGATTAGTTTGTGTTATGCAAACTTTGAAACCAATCAAAACAACAATAGTGCGGAATGTTGTAGGTGCCATTATACCTCCTTTACCTTGATCCTGAATGGAAATTGTGTAGCTCTCAACTCTGAATATTCAAATTTTATTATGATAACAGACCTATATAGTTATACACAAGCTTTTGTTAATTTGTGAAAATATCAACTAATTAATAAAAATTACGAATAAAATATTTAACCCGTTTGACAAATTTAAGTTTGAACTTATAAGTTACTTATTTCGGAAAAAATTTCGTATTTACATACTTTTTTTAGAGCAAAATGTGTATGGGAAGTTTAATACTCCCTCCGTCCCGGCCAATTGTTTACATTTGGTTTGGGCACGGAGACCAAGAATAGTGGGTGTAATATTGTTAAAATAAATGAAGTAGTGGGTGTAATAGTGATTTTATTATTAAAATAAGTGAAGTAGTGAGTGTAATAGTGATTTTATTGTTAAAATAAGTGAAGTAGTGGGTGTAATAGTGTAAAGTATTGTTAAAATAAGTGAAGTAGTAGGTGTAATAGTGTTAAAACTTACTATTTTAGGAAACGTAAAGAATTGGTTGGGGCGTCCCAAAAAGGAAAGTGTAAACAATTGGTTGGGACAGAGGGAGTATTCGTTATCTTACAAAAATAAGTTACTTATTTCAAAAAAAAATACATATTTTCTAACTTTTTTCCAAAATAAGTAACTTATTTATGAAAAATAAGATTTTCCAAACGGGCCGACATAAATTATATTTTACTATGTGATACTTCTTCAAAATTAAAATTTTATCCAGTTTATCGATGCATCTCATGACTCTCAACAGTGTTTCCTCTTATAGTATTTTATAGTATTTCATAAAATTTTATCAGAACACATAAATTAAAGGGTTATTAACCTTTTGGCCCTTCAAGTTTACATACTTATACCCATAAAGCCCTAACGTTTAAACTCGTTTCTTTTTGCCACGCCAACTTCACAAATATATCTCTTGGCCCCTTTACCGCATCAGAATACATATCGGGTAAAAAACGGTACAAAATATCAGGGGTAAAACTGATATTTCACCTAATTAAAAAGTAATGTAAAATTTTATCTTTACTAAATAGAGTTTATTTAGAGGCTTAAAATGATAATTTCATATTTGGTCGTCGTTTTTCTCGCATTCTCTCCCTCTCGGTCTCAGTTGTCTCTCTCTCTCCTCTCACTCTCTCCTCTGTACGCCACCGCCTCCGTTCACCACTGTCATGTCCACTCAACACTATCCCGTTGAACAAATCGCTCTCGTTCCATCCCGTTGAACAACAAATCGCTGGTAACCTTTAATTCATTTGAATTGAGGTTTTGTTTGATTCAATTTCGTTGAATATGGTTTCAAATTGAGGTTTTGTTTTGATTCGATTTCGTTGAATTTCGTTGGCCGTATAAGGCTTTGAGAAGGCGGCTGTGATAAAACGACGATAAGGGGTGGTCGTGTGGCGTACGTTTTGTTGGGGGATGAGGTGCGAGGGATGGGTTGAACAGCGGTGGTGATTGTAGAAGGAGATGGGGAGAAGGTGGAATGGTGAGTGCGAGGTGAAAATGGGTGTTGTGGGGAGGTTGTGGAATTAGTGTGGAGAAAGGGTGAACTGAGTTGTGAGATGGCTGCACTGGTGAGGTGAGTAGGGCGGCGTTAGTTGAAGGCCGGAGTAAAAGGGGTGGAGGCTGTTGAAAAAAATAGAGGAAATGGGGGCTGTGACTTGTGAGGTTTGAATTGAAGGAGATGGGATAACAGGTGGGGGAGAGGGAAGAGGGAGAGAAGGGGAAGAAGTGGCGGTGTGGTGGTGATGAACGAGAAAGGCGAATTGAAGGAGAGGAGAACGGTGGTGTTGCAGGCGCTGTGAACGGCTGTAGGAAGGAGAAGAACAGAGAAGAGAAAGGTAGGAAGGGTGATAGTTGGTGGAGTTAAACCAAAATTGTGGGAATAAATGGAATGGTGAATGGTGGTGTTGAGTTGTTATTGGCGAAGGTGTAGGGTGGGTGACATTGAACGACGCCCATGTTCGAGGCGGGGTGATGAAGGTCAGTGGCGGTGGTTTAAAAGAGAGAGATGAGAAAAACGAGAGGTGAAAGAGAGAGCCGAGAGAGAGACAAGGGAGGGATAGTTAGAACACAGGGGAGGTGGGTGGGTGAGGGAAGAAAATTAAAATTAATGAAAATTTTAAATTTGGTGAAATGACTGTTATACCCCTACCGATATAACCCGATATGTCATCTGACGCGGTATCGTGGCCAAGAGGTACATTTGTGAAGTTGGCGTGGCAAAAAGGAACGAGTTTAAACATTAGGGCTTTATGGGTATAAGTGTGTAAACTTGAAGGGCCAAAAGGTTAATAACCCTAAATTAAATGATTTAATTTGAGTTTGTGTTTGAAACTTTGCAACCATGCAAGAGGTGCGGTGCATGTAAAATCGAGTGGATATTGTTGAGAAATATGACATGACATGTACACACAGTTGCATTAATTTAATCGAAATATATTTTATATTTACGATTTTATTGGGCCCTCTCGATTAAATTTTTTTACTTGATCAAAGAGGTCTTATCGAATTCATAAGATGCAAAGATATTACTAATACTATATATATATATATATCTATACTATTATATTAAAGCCGAAACATTGAAAGTTTTGGTTTTCTCCTAAATTTTGGTTTTCACTCTAATTATTTAATTTTAAATTATTTATAATATAAAACAAATCAAATGAATTCCGTTAAACCAATACAAAGTAGTATTTTATATTTACACCTTTACTAATACAGCTAAAATTAAAACCTGCCTTACAGAACTCTATTCTTCTAAATTATTTAATTTTAAATTATTTATAATATAAAACAAATCAAATGAATTCCGTTAAACCAATACAGAATAGTATTTTATATTTACACCTTTACTAATACAGCTAAACTTAAAACCCGCCTTACAGAACTCTATTCTTCTAAACCTCATCTGCGCAATCTTCATCAATTCAATACACAATCTTCTTCGGCTTTTCTCTTCTTTTTCAACACCATATATCAAACATAAATACTTTTCACATAGCCGTTAAATCTAATAATAAGGAATATTCTTTATTTAAATCCCTCTTCCAAAGATCAAGGTTCAAATCCCATCAACAACAATTAACATTAAGATTTTATATTATTAATTCTAATCAATACATATCATTTATTAAACTATTATTATTACTAATAAATTCGTAATAAATTATTCTCTATTTTTTTTAATTATATAATTTTAAAAGTATTTAAAAGTAACACGTGCTTCGCACGGGCTATAAGCTAGTATATATATAATTTGTAGTTGGTTACCCCTTTTTGGTTATCCTCATTTTTGGTTATCCCCCATTTATCACCGTTAGATCAGCAACTCAAATAGATCATGACTATAGATATAACAATACTAAAATTTGGTATATGCAGAGGTTCAAGGTTCGATTCCCGCCAATAACATATTAATTTATATTTAATACTAAAAATTATTATATATAAAGATGTAAGGTTCGAATCAATAACATAATTAAACTAATATTTATAATATTATATTATATTATATTATAAATAAATTATAAAAAATTAAAAATAACCCTACTATATTATATTATATCTATATATTATAAATTGCTGGATAACCCTTTCCTCAGGTTCGGGATCCATATTCAGGTTTGATAGATATCCATGATCCATTATAGTATTAAATTATATGCTTAGGATTAGGTTCGGGATCCGTTTAAATTACCCATCCAATTATATGATATGATCCATATTTTAAAATATATTGACCCGATATTTTATAAAATACACATCATGACAAACGACTCTTGCCAAAAATTATTTCCTTGATAATACCAAAAATTTGGCAGTTGATATTATTAATGCCAAATAATTGGTTATAATTATAATGGGCCCGCCAGGGCCATCCAATTAAAACAATCTTGCCAAAAAAATTTCCTTGACAAAAACAATCTTGCCAAAAAAAATTTCCTTGACAAAACACGAATTATTTTGTTCCCAAAAATTATTTCCTTTCTAACAATTGTCAATTATAATTATAATGGGCCCGCCAGGGCCATCCAATTAAAACATTCTTGCCAAATCCGTTTATATTACCCATCCATTTATATGATATGATCCATATTTTAAAATACATTGACTCGATATTATATAAAATACACATCATGACAAACCACTCTTGCCAAAAATTATTTCCTTGATAATACCAAAAAAATATTAACAAATGATTTTGATTGGTTATAATTATAATGTGCCGCGCCAGGACCATCCAATTAAAATATGTCAAAATGCCAAAATATTATTTCCTTCACAAAACACAAATTATTTTCTTAACATTCTTGCCAAAAATTATTTCCTTCCACAAATTTTAAATTATTTTAATTTTTTTAATCCATATTCAGGTTTGATAGATATCTGTGACCTATTATAGTAGTAAATTATATGCTTAGGATTAGATTATAGTGCGGTATAACTTTAATTTTTTTGATATTATGATTTAATTATTTTAATTTATTCTTTATATCTACTACTATTACATTCATGATATAGTTGACATCACTAAAATAATGTTATAGTGTTCAATTTTTTGATGTTTTAAAATAAATTAATATATTAATAATTTCTTATATTAGTTTTAATTTAAATTATCAAAACAAACTCATGTTCTTAAAGAATTTAACATTTTAATTTATTAAAGTAGGCAACTTTTTAATACTACTACCAATTTTTATTTCTATATTGTAAAATTATATACTATAATTTATTAAAATTTAAAATAAATTTTATTTAAAATATGAACTCCCATGTGCGAAGCACGGGCATTAAACTAGTTATTATTATATTATAATAGCAAAAGGAGTATAATTTGTAGTTGGTTACCCCTTTTTTGGTTATCCCCATTTTTGGTTATCCCTCATTTATCACCGTTAGATCAGCAACTCAAATAGATCATGATCGTTAGATATAACAATACTAAAAGTTGTTATATGCAGAGGTTCAAGGTTCGATTCCTGCCAATAACATATTAATTTATATTTAATACTAAAAATTATTATATATAAAGATGTAAGGTTCGAATCAATAACATATTTAAACTAATATTTATAATATTATATTATATTATAAATAAATTATAAAAAATTAAAAGTAACACGTGCTTTGCACGGGCTATAAGCTAGTATATATCTATATCTATACTATATTATTATAAGCAAACTAGAGATCTTTTGTAGTTTGTAGTTTGGTTAACCAAGTTATCATAACAGTTAGATCTTCAACTCAAATAGATCATGACCGTTAGATATAATAATACTAAAAGTTGTTATATTGAGAAGTCTAAGATTTTATTTCCTTTTAGTTTAAAATATTACCATTTTTAAACAACAAAAAACATAAATCATACCATATCTTTCGATCATTAATATTTTATATAATTAAAACATGTTAAAGTTATTCATAACCGTTAGATCTTCAACTCAAATAGATCATGACCGTTAGATATAATAATACTAAAAGTTGTTATATTGAGAAGTCTAAGATTTTATTTCCTTTTAGTTTAAAATATTACCATTTTTAAACAACAAAAAACATAAATCATACCATATCTTTCGATCATTAACATTTCTATATAATTAAAACATGTTACCTTCTATTTAATTAAAACATGTTACCTTTTATTTTAAAACTAATAATGCAATCATTAATATACATATCCAAAAATATTGCATCATATCTTTCAACCATTAATAAACACCTAAAAACATGAATCATACCATATCTTTCAAACAAGCAAACGAGAGTTTTTCTGTAGTTTGTAGTTTGGTTAACCAAGTTATTCATAACCGTTAGATCTTCAACTCAAATAGATCATGACCGTTAGATATAATAATACTAAAAGTTGTTATATTGAGAAGTCTAAGATTCTATTTCCTTTTAGTTTAAAATATTACCATTTTTAAACAACAAAAAACAAAAAACATAAATCATACCATATCTTTCGATCATTAATATTTCTATATAATTAAAACATGTTACCTTCTATTTAATTAAAACATGTTACCTTTTATTTTAAAACTAATAATGCAATCATTAATATACATATCCAAAAATATTGCACCATATCTTTCAACCATTAATAAACACCTAAAAACATGAATCATACCATATCTTTCAATCATTAATATTTCTTTTCTAATTAAAACACGTTACCTTTTAATTTAAATATATACTATATTATTATAAGCAAACTAGAGATCTTTTGTAGTTTGTAGTTTGATTAACCAAGTTATTCATAACTGTTAGATCTTCAACTCTAATAGAGCATGACCGTTAGATATAACAATATTAAAAGTTGTTATATTGAAAAGTCTAAGATTCGATTCCCTTTTAGTTGAAATTATTACCCTTTATAAATAACTAAAAACATAAATCATACCATATCTTTCGATCATTAATATTTCTATCTAATTAAAACATGTTAACTTCTATTTAATTAAAATACGTTACCTTTTATTTTAAAACTAATATTGCAATCATTAATATATTTATCCAAAAATATCAAACCATATCTTTCAATTAAAAATAAAATATATATTGTTTATAATAAAAAAACATAAGTACAATCATTAAACATGAATATATCAAATTATATTAAATTATATTAAATTAAAATTTAAAAAATTGTTAAAAATAATGTTTATACAAAAATATAATTCAAATTTCAATCCATATCTTTCAATTAAAAATAAAATATATATTGTTTATAATAAAAAAAACATAAGTACAATCATTAAACATGAATATATCAAATTATATTAAATTATATTAAATTAAAATTTTAAAAAAATTGTTAAAAATAATGTTTATATAAAAATATAATACAAATTTCAATAAAATTTATGACATATTAAAAGAAACCCGTGCATCACACGGGTTACAAGCTTATATTTTATATAAAAATATAATACAAATTTCAAAGTGATCACTGAAGTGAAGGATTAGTATCAAATTGCTCACTCTAGTTATCGGCATCTCATTTGAATCATTAAAGTCATAATAAATATCAAATGGATACCTTTGAAATATACTCGAAAAATAAAAATAATTTTTCATTGATTTCTACACATTTTTCTTGAATGTTTCCATAACCAAACGAAAGGTTAATAATTCTAGTATGTTTGATAATATATTTTGAATTTAAAAAGTTTATTTACTATTTATTTTTAATTAAAACAAGGAAAATGACAATAAAATTAAAAATAAATAGTAAATGAATTTTTAAAAATCTAAATATATTATCAGAAATACTAGAATTATTAACCTTTCATTTGGTTATGGAAACATTCAAGAAAAATGTGTAGAAATCAATGAAAAATTATTTTTATTTTTCGAGTATATTTCAAAGGTATCCATTTAGTATTTATTATGACTTTAATGATTCAAATGAGATGCCGATAACTAGAGTGAGCAATTTGATACTAGCCCTCGACTTTAGTGAGCACTTTGAGATTTAACCCTTTTAGTGATTCAAATGACACCCTATTGAAATCGGTGAGTAAAATGATACATGGAATTCACTCCAGTGACCATTTTAATATTTAACCCTATGTCTCGATGTGTGTGAAATATGTACAGTATATATGTGTTCATATGTAATTTCACACAATCACATAAGTTGTCAGGTAATTGTACAATAAAATCTCGTTAAACTAATTAATACTCGATAAATTAATAATCTCTTTAAGTTAATAATTTCATGCGGTCCCAACTTGGGCCAGTTCAAAAAATGATCAATTTCGATAAGATAATAAGATAATAATTTTTTTGAAAAACCCTCTATAAATATATGGTCCCGATAACATTATAAATTAATAAATCCTCTATTATCTTAAAAATATATGTATTACACTATTATCCCTATTATAAAATATGATTCTAAGGGTTCTTAATATTTGACTCTAACGAAACTCATCCTTAACCCTCTTTGTTGCATCCAAAAGTTCGAATGTATTATTTTCGTAAAGCATGAAAAAGTCTTTAATCAATGTTTTTGGTATCTTGAATGCTTTTTCACGTACGAAAGATTCCAAAAAATGTTGTTTTTAGTTTTGATATCATCTAAATACACATGAATTTTTACTTTGAATCTCACTAATACTCATTGAATTTGTAAAACAATGTTTATTGAATTAAGTATAAAACATAAATTGTAAATTCATTCTATTTAAATGTATATAATTAAAAATTAATTTTCTTTGATGTCAAAAATTCTCTATAAATTAATAATTATTAATTTATCGATTAATTAATATCTCTTTAAATTAATAGAATTATCTGGTCCCGACTATATTAATTTATTGAGGTTTTACTGTAGTTACATTTCTCATTTTTTTGAAACAATTTTTTTTAGCAAAGATTTTTAAATGCCAATCAAGATTAAACGGAAAGATGCAAATTGAAATTTTGAAAATTAGTATGAAAAATATTTTTTCTTTTAAAACAACGATCTAGATAAAGAATAATATATAATTGAGTAACGAATGAGTTAATCATCCTTTTCAAAGAAATACCTTCTGTAAATCCTACACAATTTTTTGTTATAAAAACTAGTCAACTTATCCGCGCGAAGCGCGGTTCACAAATTTTTTATTTTAAAATATTAAAAATAAATGAATTAATTTTTATTATTTTTAAAAATTGATTGGTCTCATAAAATTTTTTTAAAAAATGATTCAAAATAATTTACATAAATTATAAGTTTGAAGATATTCTCTTTATATATCTAAAAATTTTATAATCTCAAAAATATCATAAACATAAAAGTAGTAATTATAATACAAACGTAATCTTTACGATCAAAAGTGATAAATATTATATATAATAACACTTTTTAAAGCCGACGGCCCTCTCCTACATGTTCAATTATAGTGTAGAATTTATTTAATTAGAATATTAATTTATTTCGACATAATATAATGAACAACGGGTATGTAATTTTTTTATTGATTTAGTCTACCATAAAAATGTATTTTTTCAATTTAATCAGTTTGGTCATAACAAATGTTATTTTTATTACATGTGTTAAGCGAACATTTACATACTTTTATAATTTATTACGATTTCCATAATCATTAATGATAAAGATTGCTTGGAGTAGTATTCGATAAGGAATAAAAAATTACGCAATGTAAACAATTTTTAGTCATCATTTTACCTAAAAATAAACTTAATTATATATGTAATTAATATTTAATACTGAAATAATAATTATAATGCTCAAAATAATGTTTTAGAATTTCTTAAATAAATTAAATAAATTTAATACATATTTATTAGGTATAATTAATGACTAATTAGTATGCCATTAAGAGCTTTTTAATGCAAAAAAAAAAAATAATAAAAAAAAATCAAAAAACCGAAAATTCAAAAAAAAATACCTTAAACATTTCTGGTAACTTTACTATCTCTATAAATAGATGACTAAGGCCTTACCTCAATTTATTGTTTATTACTTAATTTTTTTGATATTTTTAATAATTTAAATTTTTATATACGTGTTTTTAAATATCTATTTAATTTAAAATGAATGTATTGAGATCACTGTATTGAATATTATTCTTTTAATTTAATTTAACAAATATTTCAATAACTTATAAGTAAATTATTTTAATTTAATTTAATTTTTATGTACGTGTTTCTACTGTATGTGTTTTAATTTAATTTAATATTTATATACATGTTTCTGCGTTATGTTTTTTCTTCCAACAAACTGTGACAAACTTTTGTCCCTATCACGTTCCATTACATATTTGAATGCATGTATGTATAATTGGTGCCAAATTTATGTCTAAGGATGTACATATACATATACATATAGTCACATCATGAATCAATCAAACCTAAGTTGTATATTTTAAATATGTTTTAGGTGAATTGGGAAAAATTTATTAAATATGAAAATATTTGATTGTAAAATGTAACTAGAATTGGAATATATGTTAACTTTTAAAACAAAAAGTAATTTTTTTAATGCCATACTACTCCCTCCATTCCATAGTACAAGTCTTTTTTTAAAAAAATTATGTATTTTAAGAAAATATTAATAAAATGATACATGATGATACATTTTCTTTTATACTCATTATTATGCATTGACCCTGCTATGATCACTCCTCATAAAAAAAAGATTCCTATTGTGGGAGTGTGGGACTGTAAGAGGTAGGAGTATATTAATGGTCAATAATTATAGCTATTTTGCATGACTTATACACTTATTAATTATTTTCTTTGTTCCATTCAATTATTAACATTTGAAATAAAGGGTTCAATACGCATTTTAAAGTTTTATTAAAATATAATTTTATTAATTGTTTTATTTTTTCTTTCAAACAAAAATTTTATGTATAAACTTTTGTTTAGAGAAAAAGTTCTAAAAATAAATTATTAATTTATACTTTGTATACAACTTAAAATAAATACCAACTCCCTCCGTCCCATCCATTTCGTTACATAAAAAACTGCGTATCTGATACGTATTTTAAGGTGCATTTTAAAGATAGTTCTATAAATTATTTTTTATATTTCTTTTTTTGTATAAAAATAGGATTATTCTATTTTTATACAAAAAAAGAAAATATCAGAAATAAATTATAGAACTATCCTTAAAATGCAGCTTCCAGAAATTGGTCCAAAGTATTACATGGGACAGAGGGAGTAATATTCTTATATGTTAATATTTTTATATGTTAACAACGGGATGGGAAGGAGGCAGGTAGTATAAGATAAAAATAATATAACAGTAATGCTAGGTGCACACAATTGGTTACCGATTTTTTTCACAGAATGAGCTGGATTCCATTAATGTACTCCCTCCTTCTCAATTTACATGTCCCTTTTGAAAAAAATACGCATATTAAGAAAAAAGTTGGTTGGATAAGATTTTTCAATAAATAACCTTAATAAATGCATTGAAAAATGAGAATAGAGTTAAGTTTTAAAGAAGTCAATCATTGAAAATACAAATATAGGGGTAATTTTGGAAAATTAGACTTAAATTTGTATAAAAAGAAGAGATATTTGTATGGAAAGAAGAGGGGGACATGTAATTTGGGACAAATTTTTTTTTCAAAAGGGACATGTATTTTGGGACCGAGGGAGTAGATTTTTATTGGTTGATATTGATGTGAATGCAGTAGGCTCATTAAGTTATATCCAATTGAGTTATTAGCCAAAAAATCCAACAAACTTTCTCATTTTTTGCTATTTAACCAAAGAACTTATTTTTTTCTCATAAAAACCCAACGAAACTTTGTTAAACTATGAAAATAATTAACTATGGTTAATGATTATTTATATATACTTATTATCAACTAACTTATATTAATTATGACATCATAATTAACATTAATAATAATTTAATAAACTGAAAATAAAATATTTTAAATTTTTATATAATTCATAGCATTATATTTATAATTAAATTAATATTTTATTTAATTATAAATTTGATTGATAATTTAATAAAATTCATATTTTTCTAACAATCAATTTTTTAAGAGCTATTAACTAAAAAATTCAACATTTTTTTGTGATTTAACCAATAAGTTTATTTTTTTTAATAAAAACCAATTTTTTTTATAATAATGAGAAAACTTGACAATTATTTTTTTAACTAGAGTTAAATGACTTGGATTAACTATTTCACATAAACAAATTAGTAATAAAAAAATTATTTAAACTTTTAAACATAAATTTATTTCTAAATAGAATATTTAATTATTTATATATTAAAATCTTTATAATAATACAAAAAAATAAAATACATGTTTATCAAGTTTTGTAAATTTATTTAAAAATTAAATTCCTATTAATTGTAATTGTCCCATCTTTAATTTAAATATAGAGTAAATAATTTTATATATTAATTAATTCTAAATACATATTTTTTGTATTCTATAAAATGACAAGTACAATAAAAAAATTAATGATTAGAAAAATATGCATTTCATTAAATTATCAATCAAATTTATAATTAAATATATTAATTTAATTATAAATATAATGCTATGAATTATATAAAAATTTAAAATATTTAATTTTCTGTTTATTAAATTATTATTAATGTTAATTATGATGTCATAATTGACATAAGTTAGGAGATAATAAGTACATATAAATAATCATTAACTATAGTTAATTTATTTTCATAGTTTAACAAAGTTCGTTGGCTACTTTTTTTTCTCTCCATTTCTATGTGAGAGTTTTGAGTTTCTCTCCATATTCATAGATTTTCTTGAATAGTGTGGGAGCTTTCATTAGAAAGAAACATGACAACAAAGGAAGACATTGGAGAGAGAATGGCGAGTTTAGCCATTGAGGATGAGGAAAATGAGGTCTTTGCGCTGGAAGGAGACATTAATGAGAGTGTTAACAAGTATGAACTATGCCTTGTAGGAAGATTGCTGACGGAGAAGAATGTGAATACACGAGCCATGAAGACAAAAATTGCGGATGTTTGGAGGCCAGCAATGGGTTTAAATGTCAAAGAACTGGAAAATGGTCTCTTCCTATTTCAGTTTTACAGGAAAGAAGACTTGCAGTGGGTATTAAAAGGGGGGCCATGGTCCTTCGATAGTGCAATGTTGGCTCTGGAGAAGATAGCAGTAGGAGAGAATCCAGCAAAGGTAATACCGTGGTTCATAAACATATGGATCCAGCTGCACAATCTTCCAGTGGGGTATATGGTAGAGATGGTGGGAAAGCAGCTTGGTAATTTCTTTGGTGAATTTTGGAATATGATGAAAAGAATAACACGTCGATATGGAGGGAGTGCATGAGGGTGAGAATAAAAATCGATGCAAGGAAGCCATTGAAGCGGAAGAAGAAGATAGTAAAGAAGGATGGTACAGAGATTGTTGTAAAATGTAAGTATGAACGGTTGGGAGAATTTTGCTTTACGTGTGGTTTGATTAGCCATACTGATAGGTTCTGCAGGATAGCCATGGATAGAGGGAATGAGGATGTACCAAAGGATTGGGGAAGCTGGCTCAGAGCACCACCGCGTAGGGTGGCGGGGCAAACTCAGAGCAAATGGCTTAGGGATGAGAACGATGACACGTGGGAGGCTAAGATTGGAGGAGACAGAAGTCAACAGCGTTTTTCGGGGGGGGGAATTTTCAAAATCAAAGGCGAGCTGATAATATGGAAAGGGATAGAAGTTTGGTGGTGATAACAGACTCCCGTGATAAAAGCAAAAAATCAATGACAGTAAATGCAGCAACTTTCAAGGGATTTACATCCACGTCAAATCTGTTATATGATTCAAATGAGGATGGGATGGATAATATCCATCTAGAAACCCACAAACGTAGGAGAGGTACAGAAGATGGGTTGGGCCACATGGATATTGATCTGGGCCAGAAGTCACATGCTTTTCAGACAGAACAACTCCAAAAAGAAACTGATATTTCTAGTGCGGATTTGTCAGTATCTAAACACACCAGTCCGGCTGAGCTTGCAATGCAAGCCAGCCATCCATTATGAATGCTATAGGATGGAACTGTCGAGGTGTAGGCTCATCTCGCACAGTTCGAGCTCTCAAAGAGATAGTTAAATCTCACAAGCCTGATTTGTTATTTTTGTCTGAAACATTAGCGGATAATAAGAAGATTGAAACTCTGGCTTCTAAGCTAGGATTTGTTAATTTCTTTTCAGTAGATAAGCAAGGTAGAGGAGGAGGTTTAGCAGTTTTCTGGAAGCATAATATAATGTGTAATGTTTTTGATCATTCGAATAATCACATTGATATTATCATTAACGAAAGAAGTGCTGGGGACTGGAGATTAACTTGTTTCTATGGTTTTCCTGAAAGAGAACGAAGGCAAGCCTCGTGGGATTTTCTACGTTTCTTATCTTCTACTTCTCAGCTGCCATGGTGTGTGTTCGGTGACTTTAATGATTTGCTCTATAGCAGTGATAAGAAAGGGAAGCATAAACATCCTCAAAATTTATTGAATGGTTTTAGGAGTGCAGTGGAGGACAGCTTATTAATTGAAGTAGAGCTTAAAGATGGAGATTTTACGTGGGAGAAGAGCAAGGGAACGACAAACTGGGTTCGTGAAAAACTTGACAGATGCTTTGCCAACACTGATTGGTGGAACAGATTTCCTTTATGCACGCTAACGGTGTTTCATGCTACAGTTTCTGATCATGATCCTATAAAGCTTGAGATGGTTAACACTTCTATTCCAAAGAAGCAGTTCAGGTTCAGATTTGAGAATACATGGTTAAAGGAGGGTAGTTTTCACTCGGAGGTTTCGAATTATTGGCAAACTCTCCCAACGATGCATTTACTTCCTAAGTTGGTAGAGCTCTCTTCTTATATGGCAAAATGGGGAAGGGATTTTTTCAATAAGTTTAGGGAGAAAGTAATAAAGCAGAAGCAGATTATTGAAGCCCTCAGAACTAGAGAGGATGATGATGGAATACAAGAATATTTCGATGAAAAAGACAGATTGAATGATTTACTAGCTCACGAGGAAGCTTACTGGCAAAAGAGAGCCAAGAATTTTTGGCTTAAAGATGGGGACACGAACTCAAAGTTCTTTCATGCAGCGGCATCTAGCAGGAAAAAGCTGAATCACATATCTGGCCTTAAAACAGATGATGGAAATCTGGTTACTAGTCATGAAGAAATGTGTAGCTTGTTGAAGAATTATTTCAGTAGAGTCTTTCTGGAATCGGGGAGTGATACTGTTCAAGTAGAGGATGGGGTACTTCCTTTGATCAGTAGTAGTCAAAACGAGATGTTAATAGCAGAGCTGTCTTTCTCTGAATTTACCAAGGCAGTAAAGAGCATGCATCCAGATAAAGCAAGTGGCCCAGATGGTCTAAACCCAGCTTTTTTTCAACATTTTTGGGATTTACTTGGAAAGTAAGTGTTTAAGTGTTGTTAGCAGTGGCTTATAGAAGGTACGTTCCCTAATAAAGTGAATGATACTACATTAGTCCTAATCCCTAAGAAAGACCATGTTGATGATCCTAAAGACCTAAGGCCTATAGCTCTATGCAACGTGTTATACAAGATCTTAGCAAAGGTTTTAGCAAACAGACTGCAGAAAATTCTTCCAGGGGTTATTTCTGAAGAGCAATCAGCATTTGTTCCCGGTCGTAACATCACTGATAATGTACTTGTGGCATTTGAACTACTTCATTATATGAAGCGTAAGAATAGTGGCCGGGATGGGATGGTGGCTCTGAAGCTTGACATTAGCAAAACGTATGATCGGGTAAGGTGGAGTTATCTGCAAGAAAGAATGCGTAGTATGGGTTTTTCAGAAAAATGGATCAAGTGGGTAATGCTATGTGTCTCAACTGTTTCTTATAATATCTCTTTCCAGGGTTCCATGATAGGTCCTATTAACCCAACTCGAGGTCTCAGACAAGGGGATCCCCTCTCGCCCTATTTATGTAACGCCCCCAAATCCCCTACAGGAATCTAGGTCGTCACATCTCTTGCGGAATATTCGATCACCTGCTCACAATATAATCTACCATAATATTCATAATACACACTATCTTTTACTCCACGGGTTATAGTCTTAGAACAAGCACTCAATAGCTCCAAAATATAATACATCTCAAATTCACTTCCCAGAATCTCTAAAATACTATTACAACTCCAAAGTGCTTTATAATAAACATTATACAAATACCTTCCCAGACTGCACCCTCCTCAGAAGCTATAAAATTAACACGCTGAATCAATTGACTTTTCTTTTCCTTAATCACGGTTCGCCATACTAGAGCCGGCACTGTTCGCCTCTGTTTTATAATATTTAAATAGCAAGTATGAGCCAAAGAATGCCCAGCAAGTATATATAGATATCATATAATACGACAAAAACTTGACAAAAATATGTTTTGTATCACTCTATAATATATCTACTTTTGAAAAGAGAGCAACTCAGAAATTTTTTATGAATCTCAAAATACTACTCATATGAAAGTATAAATATATCTCAATAACTCCTCAAAATACTGCTCATATTAATATATCTCAATAACTTCTCAAAATTACTTCTCATATGAAATAATAAATATATCTCAATAAATTCTCAAAATACTACTCTTATGAAAGAATAAATACATCTCAATAACTTCTCAAAATACTCCTCATATAACTCAAAAATACTCCTCAGAACTGTTCAATTGATTTGAATAAATAAAATTTACCAACTGCTCAGATCAACCCTCTAGTTAACAGAACCACAAAGGCATCGGTTAACCGTTAGGATGTCAAAGATTGGATTTCTGCTCATAACGCCTACTCAAGTAATGGATGATCAATCCATTGTCACTACTCAATTCTATCGATAGAAAGGATGGTCGACGTCTCGAACCACCCTAAATACTTCTCAGAAGGGTGAGCCCGTCTTTCTCGTGCCCATCACCCTTAATGATATCAGAAGAGTGAGCCCGTCTTTCTCGTGCCCATCACTCTTCAATAACCGATTGGGCCGGTGCGTTACTCCGGTCACTTTTGCTTTCAAAAGCAATAATTCACAAAGCAATTTATATATATATAACCCCACTCTAAAATATAAATATTCTATAGTATGAAAATATTATTAAATATATCTTTATCATCTCTTCTACAAATACGACTGAAGTATCTCAATAAATGTACCAACTCATGAAATAGATTTCAACACCTCGTATAATAATTTCAACACATTAATAATAATATCAACATCTCAAATAATAATATCAACACCTCGGATAATAATAGATTTTGATATAAACCACAAGAGAGAATATTTGATTTTGTATATCGAAAATTTAATCAGCATATTTTAAAATAAATACTCCGAACGATGGAGTACGAATTAGTAAACTTGCAATTATGGATTTAAATCTATTTAACACATTTCATATATTTAAAATACAGATACTCTGAACGATAGAGTATACATAAATAAACATGCCTGGTTCTGCGGTACGATATTCCAACTTGCTCCGCGTCTCTGATTCTCCAGCATTTCACCTTCTCGGGCCTAGTTCAGCTATTATTTAACTCAACTTCTGATCACCTTTCCATCAACTTCTATTCACCGCTATATTGTACCTTTGCATATCTACAACTTTCGTTCTTTAAGCTTTTCCAAACGAGCCTCCTAACTTATCCGAAATCCTACCCCAAAATGGTTCCTCAAATCATTTCTTTAGAAAAATCCTAATTAACTTCCTATGTTCCGCCATTTTTAATAATTTCGGTTTTAATCTCTAAAATAATCTGATTCGATCCGGTTAATCAAAATAATCCGAAAATTTAAATATCAAGCCTCTAAAATAATCCCATTGACATCTTATATAAAAACTCAATCAATAAATAATCCTCAAACAATTATCTTACTCCACGATAAAGAAACATAATTAACCAATTAATCCTCGAGACAACAATTAATCCTTAATTTAAATAAATAAATCCTCGGGACAATAATTAATCCTCAAATTAAATAAATAAATCCTCGAGACAATAATTAATCCTCAAATTAAATAAATAACTCCTAAAGACAACAATTAATCCTCGAATTAAATAAATAAATAAATCCTAAAGACACAATTAATCCTATTCACTCAATTTAAAACCATAATAATTATTCCACTTTAATACCCTCATCATTTTAAATACCTCTTTTATCAATGAATCATTATATTACCAAATTATATCCAAAATAATCACTAATTATTTTTAAATGATTGTTAACAATTAATTAAACAAATTGTAATTCTAATTTAAATTAACTCTTATAAATTCTCTAAAATTCCCTAATTTAATTAATATTAATCTCACAACAAAATTATTCAAGGATCCATTTTTATTCACATTAAATCCATAATTATTATTAAATAACTAAATAAATCAATTATACCATTTTTAGTAATTTATTTGTTACTAACCATTTTAATAAAATTCCAATTTTAACGAACCAATTGAACCCCTTATTTATTGATATATATAACTCCCGATTAACCGTTCGAAATTGTACGATTATTATATTATTATTAACGACAACATCCGTACGTGGGACCCACCTTCCACCACCACCGCCGCGCCTCTCCTTCCCTGCGTTGTCTCTCCCCCGCACATCTCTCTCTCTCTCTCGCCATTCTTTCTCCCTCTCCCTCCGTTCTCTTTCCCCTTTCTCTCTCTCACCTCTGTCTCTCTACTCCGTCTCTCAACTCCCTCTCCCGTTCTCTCTTCCTCCCCCCATCTCTCCGCTCTCACCTCTCCGTTTCATCCCTCTCCTCTCTCCCTCTCATCTCTCTCGCGTTTATCTCTTCTCTTCATCCCACTGCCTCTTTCAATCTCTCTCGCCATCTCCTCTTATCTCTCTACCTCTCCTCTCTCGTCCCCCTCTCCGACAATCAACAACCACCAACACCACACCCTCATCTCCGATAACACTACCCCCTCTCTCTCCGATTCAACATGCCAAACAACAATAACCACACTTCCGACCCTCCCCTTATAACACCGATTCAAACCTCCGAACTCCGAACACCACAAACCCACAATTGACAACAATAACAAACACCACCACCATTAACAACCACCTCCGCCGCCCCCTCTCTACACCACAACTCCAAACCCAAACTTCTCACCTCTCTATCTCTTCGAACCCTCTCTCTCGAACTCCCCTCAATCTCTCCTTCCGCCTCTCTATACTTCTCTCCCTTTCCGATTAACACCACGGCAACACCACAACAGACTCGACAAACCCCCATCCCCCTGATTATCGTCAATTCCATCACTAATCAAACCTACCCACATCGACACCACACACAACTCCATCTGATGTCGAACTCTGTTTTTGTATATATCGGTTCTGTGATTTTTGTACTCTGTTTGTATAGAAAAAAAAAATTGGTCTGAGTAATAGTTTTGGTTTCTCTGTATTGTAAATAAATGGCCAGGCTTTTCTGTTTTAAACGACTTAAAAGGAAAAATGTGGGAATAAAAAAAATAAAATGGGGGACAAAAATGAAGTGGCTATTTAATAATTAAAAAGAATTAATTGTGGGAGACAATGGAATTTTAGTGCTCCATTAATATTTTTAGTGGACAAATTTAATAATTAAAATGGGAGACAAAAATTAATGCAGAAAATAAAAAATAAAATAATAATTATGTTTATATTAAATAAAATATTTGGTGAAAAGATATCGTTTTCCCCCCGATTAATTAATTAAAACGAAATTCTAATTTCGTTTCTTAAAAATAAATACGACTCAAAATTTAAAAATACTATTTTTCTCAAATTTTTAATAAACACTATTAATTAAATATAATACGAATATATAATTTTAAAAATTTATAAAACGTAAAAAAAAATATACATACTAGTGTATCTTTTCTAAAATATTTTTAAATAAATATATCAAGTAGGTTCGAAAAATTTATTCGAAAAAATTTACGGATATTACAGTCTTCCCTCCTTAAAAGGATTCCGTCCTCGGAATCAACGTATGCAAAAACTAAGGCTGCTTATTCGCTCTCTACTTTCCAATATCCCTTCTTCACTTTTTACCAGTTTTATGCTCTCATATTTCGATTATAAACTCTTATGCTATACCGTCTATTTCCATACCATCTCATCATTTATACCCACTTTCTTCATTTATTCTTATCCTGACTATACCCTCAAAATAAACCTTACCCTCCATAGTAAATCTGAATTATGAATTAAAATTCCTCATATTCTTTTCTCTTACTAATCATCAAATATACCTATTTCTTCTCATCCAAATCCTCCTGAATCAATTCAATCTAAGCCTTTACCATAACTGCTTCGTATACTCAAGTCACATATTCCCTTGTCTAAAACATCACGTCATTATATTCAATCTATTGTTTCAATCCTCGGTGAAATCTTCTAACTCCTCCCTCCTCCAAATCCATACATAATATCATCATACTCTTCTTGTTTTGTTTCCATCTATAAAATCAACTCTATTTATCTCTTCTATACTTCTCCAAAAGTCACCGCCTCACTCAATTCAACTTATCCTAATATGATTTAATCTAATAAAACTGCATACCCATGAAATATTTATTTATGGAAACAAAACAGTACATATCTGTACATATTCATATATAAACACATATATATCTGCAGTTATATATATATATGCATATTTATGGATACATAAATGTATATACTCAAATTTAACCCAATAAACAAATCATGGATACACGTTTCCCTCGTCCTAATTGATTCTACTGTTGCTAATGGCCATCATGCCTCCACCTCACAACTCCTTGAAATCCTACTATAAATATACCTATCGGTTCCTTGGCTTCTAAACTCTCTCTTATATAGTCATAACTCCTCCTACACTCGTTCTAAGATTTATAACCTACTGCTCTGATACCATTTCTGTAACGCCCCCAAATCCCCTACAGGAATCTAGGTCGTCACATCTCTTGCGGAATATTCGATCACCTGCTCACAATATAATCTACCATAATATTCATAATACACACTATCTTTTACTCCACGGGTTATAGTCTTAGAACAAGCACTCAATAGCTCCAAAATATAATACATCTCAAATTCACTTCCCAGAATCTCTAAAATACTATTACAACTCCAAAGTGCTTTATAATAAACATTATACAAATACCTTCCCAGACTGCACCCTCCTCAGAAGCTATAAAATTAACACGCTGAATCAATTGACTTTTCTTTTCCTTAATCACGGTTCGCCATACTAGAGCCGGCACTGTTCGCCTCTGTTTTATAATATTTAAATAGCAAGTATGAGCCAAAGAATGCCCAGCAAGTATATATAGATATCATATAATACGACAAAAACTCGACAAAAATATGTTTTGTATCACTCTATAATATATCTACTTTTGAAAAGAGAGCAACTCAGAAATTTTTTATGAATCTCAAAATACTACTCATATGAAAGTATAAATATATCTCAATAACTCCTCAAAATACTGCTCATATTAATATATCTCAATAACTTCTCAAAATTACTTCTCATATGAAATAATAAATATATCTCAATAAATTCTCAAAATACTACTCTTATGAAAGAATAAATACATCTCAATAACTTCTCAAAATACTCCTCATATAACTCAAAAATACTCCTCAGAACTGTTCAATTGATTTGAATAAATAAAATTTACCAACTGCTCAGATCAACCCTCTAGTTAACAGAACCACAAAGGCATCGGTTAACCGTTAGGATGTCAAAGATTGGATTTCTGCTCATAACGCCTACTCAAGTAATGGATGATCAATCCATTGTCACTACTCAATTCTATCGATAGAAAGGATGGTCGACGTCTCGAACCACCCTAAATACTTCTCAGAAGGGTGAGCCCGTCTTTCTCGTGCCCATCACCCTTAATGATATCAGAAGAGTGAGCCCGTCTTTCTCGTGCCCATCACTCTTCAATAACCGATTGGGCCGGTGCGTTACTCCGGTCACTTTTGCTTTCAAAAGCAATAATTCACAAAGCAATTTATATATATATAACCCCACTCTAAAATATAAATATTCTATAGTATGAAAATATTATTAAATATATCTTTATCATCTCTTCTACAAATACGACTGAAGTATCTCAATAAATGTACCAACTCATGAAATAGATTTCAACACCTCGTATAATAATTTCAACACATTAATAATAATATCAACATCTCAAATAATAATATCAACACCTCGGATAATAATAGATTTTGATATAAACCACAAGAGAGAATATTTGATTTTGTATATCGAAAATTTAATCAGCATATTTTAAAATAAATACTCCGAACGATGGAGTACGAATTAGTAAACTTGCAATTATGGATTTAAATCTATTTAACACATTTCATATATTTAAAATACAGATACTCTGAACGATAGAGTATACATAAATAAACATGCCTGGTTCTGCGGTACGATATTCCAACTTGCTCCGCGTCTCTGATTCTCCAGCATTTCACCTTCTCGGGCCTAGTTCAGCTATTATTTAACTCAACTTCTGATCACCTTTCCATCAACTTCTATTCACCGCTATATTGTACCTTTGCATATCTACAACTTTCGTTCTTTAAGCTTTTCCAAACGAGCCTCCTAACTTATCCGAAATCCTACCCCAAAATGGTTCCTCAAATCATTTCTTTAGAAAAATCCTAATTAACTTCCTATGTTCCGCCATTTTTAATAATTTCGGTTTTAGTCTCTAAAATAATCTGATTCGATCCGGTTAATCAAAATAATCCGAAAATTTAAATATCAAGCCTCTAAAATAATCCCATTGACATCTTATATAAAAACTCAATCAATAAATAATCCTCAAACAATTATCTTACTCCACGATAAAGAAACATAATTAACCAATTAATCCTCGAGACAACAATTAATCCTTAATTTAAATAAATAAATCCTCGGGACAATAATTAATCCTCAAATTAAATAAATAAATCCTCGAGACAATAATTAATCCTCAAATTAAATAAATAACTCCTAAAGACAACAATTAATCCTCGAATTAAATAAATAAATAAATCCTAAAGACACAATTAATCCTATTCACTCAATTTAAAACCATAATAATTATTCCACTTTAATACCCTCATCATTTTAAATACCTCTTTTATCAATGAATCATTATATTACCAAATTATATCCAAAATAATCACTAATTATTTTTAAATGATTGTTAACAATTAATTAAACAAATTGTAATTCTAATTTAAATTAACTCTTATAAATTCTCTAAAATTCCCTAATTTATTTAATATTAATCTCACAACAAAATTATTCAAGGATCCATTTTTATTCACATTAAATCCATAATTATTATTAAATAACTAAATAAATCAATTATACCATTTTTAGTAATTTATTTGTTACTAACCATTTTAATAAAATTCCAATTTTAACGAACCAATTGAACCCCTTATTTATTGATATATATAACTCCCGATTAACCGTTCGAAATTGTACGATTATTATATTATTATTAACGACAACATCCGTACGTGGGACCCACCTCCCACCACCACCGCCGCGCCTCTCCTTCCCTGCGTTGTCTCTCCCCCGCACATCTCTCTCTCTCTCTCGCCATTCTTTCTCCCTCTCCCTCCGTTCTCTTTCCCCTCTCTCTCTCTCACCTCTGTCTCTCTACTCCGTCTCTCAACTCCCTCTCCCGTTCTCTCTTCCTCCCCCCATCTCTCCGCTCTCACCTCTCCGTTTCATCCCTCTCCTCTCTCCCTCTCATCTCTCTCGCGTTTATCTCTTCTCTTCATCCCACTGCCTCTCTCAATCTCTCTCGCCATCTCCTCTTATCTCTCTACCTCTCCTCTCTCGTCCCCCTCTCCGACAATCAACAACCACCAACACCACACCCTCATCTCCGATAACACTACCCCCTCTCTCTCCGATTCAACACGCCAAACAACAATAACCACACTTCCGACCCTCCCCTTATAACACCGATTCAAACCTCCGAACTCCGAACACCACAAACCCACAATTGACAACAATAACAAACACCACCACCATTAACAACCACCTCCGCCGCCCCCTCTCTACACCACAACTCCAAACCCAAACTTCTCACCTCTCTATCTCTTCGAACCCTCTCTCTCGAACTCCCCTCAATCTCTCCTTCCGCCTCTCTATACTTCTCTCCCTTTCCGATTAACACCACGGCAACACCACAACAGACTCGACAAACCCCCATCCCCCTGATTATCGTCAATTCCATCACTAATCAAACCTACCCACATCGACACCACACACAACTCCATCTGATGTCGAACTCTGTTTTTGTATATATCGGTTCTGTGATTTTTGTACTCTGTTTGTATAGAAAAAAAAAATTGGTCTGAGTAATAGTTTTGGTTTCTCTGTATTGTAAATAAATGGCCAGGCTTTTCTGTTTTAAACGACTTAAAAGGAAAAATGTGGGAATAAAAAAAATAAAATGGGGGACAAAAATGAAGTGGCTATTTAATAATTAAAAAGAATTAATTGTGGGAGACAATGGAATTTTAGTGCTCCATTAATATTTTTAGTGGACAAATTTAATAATTAAAATGGGAGACAAAAATTAATGCAGAAAATAAAAAATAAAATAATAATTATGTTTATATTAAATAAAATATTTGGTGAAAAGATATCGTTTTTCCCCCGATTAATTAATTAAAACGAAATTCTAATTTCGTTTCTTAAAAATAAATACGACTCAAAATTTAAAAATACTATTTTTCTCAAATTTTTAATAAACACTATTAATTAAATATAATACGAATATATAATTTTAAAAATTTATAAAACATAAAAAAAAATATACATACTAGTGTATCTTTTCTAAAATATTTTTAAATAAATATATCAAGTAGGTTCGAAAAATTTATTCGAAAAAATTTACGGATATTACAATTTATTCCTTTTATGTGTCGAAGGCCTGTCAAAGACTCTAAAAGAAGCTGCTGGGAATGGAACTATAAATGGTTGTCGAATATGTAGTTCAGCTCCTGCAATAACACATCTGTTATTTGCAGACGATAGCTTTTTGTTCTTTAAGGCTAACACAGGGGAAGCAACTGAGATTAAAAGAATGTTACATGATTATGAAGTCAAGTCAGGGCAAGCAGTGAATTATCAAAAATCGGCCATCTTCTTTAGTTTGAATGTACGGAGAGACAAACAGGAAGAAATCAAGAATGATCTTGGGGTACAGAAGGATATAGGTGAAAGCAAGTATCTAGGGTTGCCATCCTTGATCGGTCGTTCGAAGAAAGTTGTGTTCAGATATTTGAAAGAGAAAGTTATCCAGAAAATAAAAGGGTGGAGCTCGAGATTACTCTCACGTGCAGGAAAACTGGTGATGCTAAAGAATGTGATCCAGTCTATACCAACTTATGCGATGTCTTGCTTTTTAATTCCAAAATCTATCTGTCAGGAAATTCAAACTGTTATGAATGCTTACTGGTGGAAAACACAGGCTTCTAGTAAAGGCATTAAGTGGTTAGGTTGGAATAGGATGTGTATGTCAAAAAACAAAGGTGGTTTGGGTTTCAGAGACATTCATGGTTTTAATTTAGCATTATTGGGCAAGCAGTGTTGGAGATTAGTGCATGAACCAGATGCTTTATTATCGAGAGTTCTAAAAGCAAGGCACTACCCTCATAGTCATTTTATGCAAGCTGGTAGATCAGGGGGAGTGAGTTATACTTGGTCAGGCATATGGGAAGCTAAAGAACAAATGCAGAAGGGTATGAGGTGGGTGTTAGGTGATGGCAAGTCAATAAATATAGCTACTTATAGATGGCTGAGATCGAAGGATGATTTTTGTATAAACAGGGAGCAGGTTAGTAGTCAGGTTTTGCAGTTGAAAGCTTGTGATTTCTTTCAGGTAAATACAAAGGTATGGGATGAGGAAAAAGTAAGATTGTACTTTAACAGTGAAGATGCAGATGCTATATTAAGAACTCGTATTCCACAAGGGTATACTAGGGACAGGGTTGCCTGGATCCATTCTAGTAATGGAAAGTATACGGTGAAAACGGGGTATTACCAATGGTGTCAAGATCATCTTTTGAATGAAGAAGTGCAGCAATCGGAGGGGTGGAGCAGAATCTGGAAAATGGAGCTACCTCACAAGATTAGAGTGTTTTTGTGGAGATTTTGCCGTAATACTCTACCTGTTAGAATCCGTTTAAGGGGAAGGGGTGTTAGAGTTCCAATTGGTTGTTCAATGTGTGTAGGGGAGGTGGAACATCTGAGACATGTATTTTTTGAGTGTGAGTTTGCAAGGGCATGTTGGCAGCATCTAGGAATACGAAGTGATCTGTGGAGTATGGAAAACAGTCATGAGTGGTTACTAAATATGTTAGCTGGTTCTACTGCATATTTGGTTAAAATTTCCATAGGTCTCTGGGGAGTTTGGTTTGCTAGAAATAAAAACATATTTGAAAACAGGAAAATGACTCCATCAACAGCAATGTCTTGGAGTGCTAGACAGATTTCAGAATGGAAGGAAGCCAATAAAAAAGGTGTGATTACAGGAAGGGCTAATGATATCAGACAAACGAACGACTCGAGATGGCAACAGCCAGTACCAGGAAGTTTAAAACTGAATGTGGATGCTTCAGTAGTAGCAGGGCAAGAATCTTTTACTCTGAGGATGGTTATCAGAAATCATCATGGTGAGTACATTAATGGGAAGGTAATGAGATGTGTAGGTAGTGTCTCAGTTCTTGAAGCAGAGTTAACAGGTATTGCAGAAGCATTAGCATGGGCTCAGACGGTGACAGAGGGTGAAGTGGTGATCGAAAGCGACTCGCTACTTAGTGTCAATGCAGTGAAGAATGTCCAGGAAAATCTGCTCGAGCTTGGGGACCTAATTTACTACTGTCAGGAGTGCTTGAGAGCAAATGAGAGGTTTATGGTTAGATTTATTAGAAGACAAGCAAATAGAGTTGCACATGAAATAGCTAGAATTCCATGTGAGCTCAATAGCTTCGTTGTAATCTCGTCTCCTCCGAGTTATTTGTTGGAGACACTTGTGTCTGAGAATTTGAAGTTTTAATGAAGTTTTATTTCCTCAAAAAAAAAAAAAACAAAGTTCGTTGGCTTTTTATGAGAAAAAATAAGTTCATTGGTTAAATTGCAAAAAATGAGAAAGTTTGTTGGATTTTTTAGCTAATAGCCCTATCCAATTAAATTAAAACACCTACCATTCTCTAAATTTTTTTGTGAAAATTAATATAAGTCTAGCATTTTTCATAATATAATTCCGGGAACACCAACTAAGAGCATCTTCAATCATAGAGACCCCTTAGCTAAAAGTATATCTAACATGTCTTAAATAAAAATTATAGATTTTATGTAAAAAAAATTATCTCCAACGGGACATTACTATTATCTAAAATTTTAGATAATCCTCTAAAATCCTATTATATTGGCTATATTTGTCGAACCTCTAGAGACCTGTAGTAAAACTCCACATCATCAATATTACCATATTAAAATAATACATTCTATTTTAACAATTTGAAATAATAATAACTTGCTATTTTTTTATTTTTTTTTTTGAATAAAATAACTTGCTATTTTTAAAATATGACTAATCATTATAGCCAACTCCATTGGAGTAAAACACTTTACAGATTCAATAAATTTTACATAATCACTATTTTATATCATTTTAGCCAATCAATTTAGCCAATACAATTGAAGATGCTCTAAAATTGAAGTTTTATATTGAACAAAAATGTTTTTGCCACAAATCCCCCAAACCCCACAAACTGGAGTTGGTTAAAACTTATTATCATGGTTGCAAAATTTACTCCCATCATCATCATCATCATCATCAATCTATCCATTTCGATCAAACCTGTCCCTTTTACTTTTCTAAACTCTTTTGGGAACCACCCCCTCTCTTTTATTCTAAGCACCAGACACAAATCTTTACCTAAAATGACTTCTTTTTAGTACAGTGTTGCAATCACCCCTCCACTGATCACAAAGTTTGTAACTTTACTACACAGGTACTATCTTAATCTTGCATTTCATTTATTTTTATAATTCTAGTCATTCTTGGTACTATAGTTTGTGTATAAATACCCTTGTTTGGATCTTGAATATTTTGAACTGGGGTTTTAGTTTTTGGTAGTCTTGTCAACATGGTTTTATTATTCTAGTTCATTATTTAAATTGTTTGGCATGAAAATGTTAGGATAAAGAATAACATTGGTGACCCTATTTGATTAATGATGTTATCTTGATTCATATGTTTTCAATTCTTTTGTTTCTTGCTCCTTTATTGACTAGACCAAAAGCCATTATTTTAAATACTTTACAACATTTATTTGAGTGGAAATTGCCTTCAAGTTTAGTTTTTTTTATATATCCTCAAATGACTTAATGTGAACACTTGAGTGTTTGGCTTTTTCCGGAAACAAGAATTTTCGCGGTGAATGGAGTCTGAAGTTGGGATCCAGTTAGAAAATGGAAGTGTTGTTGTAGACAAGACTATTGTAGGTGATCAAGTTTTGGATGTTAAGAAAGAGGCAGGTGAAGAAGTTTTAGGTGGCGATGGAATTTCGGAAAATGCCACAAATGCTGGAAAAGGGATTGGCTCATCTGGAGGGAAGGTTGAATTATCTGGGACTTGTTTAGAGAGTAAACTGTCGAATCATGGGAAGGTTACTGGGGCTATATCCAAAAACAGCAAAACTTCCGTAAGGCCTACTACTATTAAGAAAGCAACAAAAATGGATGATAAGGAAAGGCCAAGCCTGACCCAGGGTCTATCTTTTCCTGCTAAAGGACTTCGTGCAAATGCCGTAAGCAAAAGTGTTGATGGGTCCTCGACACAATCCAGTGCCAAACATTCTGGAGCAAGTAGGTCGAAAGCTGAGGCCCTGGTATCAAATGGAACAGCTAAATCCGTTTATCAGCAAGCATCTGCTGGAGTGAGCACAAATGGAGAAAGCAAAGGTGCTGCTTCAGCATCCATCAGGCTAGCGTCTGTGTCAAGTGTGCATCAATCAAAGGTATATATTACATTCTGTAGCATTATTTTAGTTAATTCCTTTGAAAGGGAAACTCCTTTTTTGGTCGTTATGCCAGTTCCAACTGTTTAATTTCAGTCTGTGAAGCCCGTTGTCACAAATGGAACTGCAACATCCCCTCCACCTGATGGCTTCTCGTAAGTGGCATCATGTGATTACATATATCGGTCAAATATGACTTGGTAATATGATTGCAGTAGGTACATGCTGAGTGCTTCCTATCTTCTATACTAAGTTTCATTTGTTATTTTTGTTGTGCAGATCTGCTGATCAACCTATAAAATCTGATAAAATGACACTGACATCTACTGAGGAAGATGCCCATTCTCTGAACTCATCGTACACACACTCTCTCTCTCACTCTAATGGTTTTATTATATTATGATAAGACCCCACTTTTTGTTTTCGTACAAACGAAGTAAATTATCTGATTCAACTTGTAAGTCAATTCTGGCTTCTAATTGAGGTCTCAAAACGGCCCCATAATCTCACAAGGGTCGTGGACTGTTTGCCAATACTACTAGCTCTGCTTCAGCCCTATCTTTTATTCTATCTAGGTAGCTCCCTTGTTGGTGCCACTCGTGCAATTTCTTTTCGATCTCAAGATAGATAGGACATATATAGCTAACTTAAATTCAAGCAGGTGATGCAAAACTCAATGAACTCTTCACAGGATCAAAGATAATATAGACCCATGTAAACAATTTAGTTAACTAGGGTCTAGGTTAGTCTGGACAACAATGTCAAAACCTGACGCACAAAATCTTAGCAGGTATATTAGATTGTGACAAAGAGTAGAATGTAAAGAGTTTCAAATTTTCGTATCAAGAGGATTTACAATTCAATTTTTATAGATTGGAAAAACTAAGGCACACGGTTCGCCAACCTTTGTATTTGACTCGTCAATTTTTTAACAATTTGACTTGAATTCTTTACTGCAAAGGTTTCCATTATTTGATTCTATCCCCTTCCTGGTGCAAGTCAGATTCTGACTAAATAAGTTCTCTTTGGTGGAGTTGAATTTTAATTTGACTAAATGTAATAACTTTATTCCCGTGATGGCACTCTAGTTTTAATTGAAAGTTACACAAGGAAGTCCAATGAATGGTCATGTAAAGTTTAAGTTGCGTTGTGTATTTACTTTGCAATTTGAATCTATAACCAAGGTCAGTATCAAGGTTGAGCCATTAAATCATGTTAAGGTTTACCACTCTTGGACAACACTAAACATTTAGACACAAAAATTTAAATTGAACTGAGTAATCAAACACATCATATTGTATTTGCATGGCTTCGGTCAAAAAAATTAGTTCATGTTAGATGAAGATGAAGATCAAATTTATAAGATATGTATTCACTTCATCAATAAGGATAAAATCAATAGTAAGTACTAAGTATCTAAATTGAACTGTATATTATATGCCACTTTTACTACACTGATACAAGATTTCTTGAATTGCTCTTAGAAACGTCGCTGGAGGTCATTGTAAAAGCAGTGCACCTGTATTTTCCTCTAGGCTAGAAGAACGTGCTGAAAAGCGAAGAGAGGTATATTATGCCCTTTAAAATTATTGAAATTATCTTTTCCTACCGACTACAAAAACAGATCAGTGATTTGTCTTCTTGTTCAGTTTTTTTCAAAGCTAGAAGAGAAGATACATGCAAAAGAAGCGGAAAAAATTAATATGCAAGCAAAATCAAAGGTGCTTGGAATGACATTTCACTGGATAAAGTTCAGGAATTACACAAACTAATAGCTTCTGTTCGCTTATTGTACTTGTTTTCAAGCTATTCATAGCGATTCGGGGTTATTTCAGGAAAGCCAAGAGGCAGAAATAAAGACTTTGCGAAAGAGCTTAAAATTTAAAGCTGCACCGCTGCCAAGTTTCTATAAAGAACCTCCTCCTAAAGTTGAGCTAAAGAAGGTGACTATTTCACTCTTCTGCTACTTGTCTCTGCCATTGGACCATAGGAATTGTATTGTTCCTACCTCTTTGCTTTTTTAGTCCTTTACTCCTTTATGCCCTTTCTTTTTTCATCTATTTATCTTTTATTGGTTAATACAGTTTATACAACTCCAGCTCAGCTTTCATTTCTGAGCTGGCTGACAAGTAACTTAACCACCATGCCATGTAGGATAACCAACTCCTCCATTCTGTTATTAGCTAACATCATTGCTAGTGTTTTAGAGATATACTTGTATATATAGTCAGTGAGATTAGAGAGATCAATATGACAATGACAATGTATTAGAGATACATACATGTTTTGTAAATACACTTTTCCTTTCAATCAATGAATGAATATGCAGAGCTTTAAATTAGATTAATTTAAAGCTCTTTCCCACTACAAGCTCAGGTGGAAAGATAATGTTTTGTAATCACGAAGACGACTAGTCAACGATTAGTCGACGACTAGTCGACACGAATGTACTCGGGCGCTGAGAACCTCGAAGCCCGACTTTTTACAACTTTTTACTCAAAACTACGAGCACTGTTGTACTCGGGCGCTGAGAACCTCGAAGCCCGACTTCTTAACATATTCAAAACTTATGCTCTTGTATAGTTACACTGTTATTACTTTTGATTTAAATTGGAATTGATGTGTTTAGTAATATTATATATTAATCTAGTAAATACATGTATAATTAGCACTCTGTCGACTTTTTACGACTAGTCAGGCAACTTGTCGACTAGTCTTCTCGAAGGTACTCGAGCGTCGAGGCTCGACTTGGCGCCGTGATAACTTGCAAAATTTTCTTGTTCATCAATGGCAGATTAGTGTAGATAGTGTTACAGATTAATAAAAATATTATCTTTCCACCTGAGCTTGTAGTGGGAGTTACCAGAGTGAGAATTGCTATAATGTTTTCAAAGGCCAGCTACTCCTTCCATCTGTGTACAAAGTGGTAGTAAATTGAAATATTCTTGATGACACTAAATACGGAGGCTTTTTGCAGTTGTTTTCGTTTTTGTAAAATATTAATTGCCTTGATGCCATTACCGTTGTTTTCACATTGGTCACCAGTAATACACTGACATAGTTACTTTTCCTGCAACGATACTAGTCCAAGAGCACAGAAAGCAATTGCGCATGCAGACATAGTATATGGACTGCAGTAGTGATGATTTCTGTTTCACGAAAATTCCCTCATTGCCACTAAGATTTAGTTCCTTACTTTTATGTTGGATGAGACACAACAAACTTTAGATTAATATGTTTTTCTCCTAAGCCTCCTTTTCTTTTAACTCACTCTTCCTCATACACAGCATTTCTTTTGGTGTGTCATTTATCATAATAGATGCCAACCACCCGTGCAAAATCTCCAAAGCTTGGAAGAAGAAAAAGTTGTAGTGGTGAAAGAAACTCCTTGGAAGAGGGATCTGGTCTTAGCCCTCGTGTAAGCAAAGAACATGACACTTCATCCAAGATTATGCAGGTGAACTATGAGAATGGTAATGTTTCTGCAAAGAAACCAATTCGAAAATCCTTGCCTAATCTTTACTCACGAGAGTCCATCTCTGCTAAAGCCGAAGGAAAGTCTGGCAAGTTGAAACAGAGAGAAACAGTAGCAGATGGTGAAGATATGAAAGCCCCCACAAATGAAGAGCAAGGAATCAAAACCCAGTCTGTAAACCCTCTTGAAGTTGTGGATGCAAAACCCGAGAAGAATCCTACTTGGGACAATGAGTTACTTCCTTCTGTGCAGGAAAATGAAGTAATTGTAAATTCGGGTGATCCAGATATTCCACTTGCCAACCTTGCTTTTGGAGGTTAATACCTAATTTTGATCATTTAAAAACTTGTACTTAATAGGTCCCCGTCTTTTATGGTCTATATATTTGTGCATATATAATTTTTGTTTCTTTGAAAAGTTGTGTATAAATTTGAAGTGTGGCAGCTACGTTGTATAATTACTTGATGTCTAAACCAAGTTTGATTGAACATATCATAGGTATTAGTGTGCTCCACCCTGTGGTATCATGCTCCCTGTTATGGTGTCTATCCGTTCCCATTCTTTGAGTCCTCTAATTGTGTGACTTGTGTCTATTTATTTATTTATTTATTTATTATTTTTTATATCACTTTCTCTTTCTCTTTCCATTTCATTTTTCTTTAGACTTTTTAGTTCAGTTAAGATATCTGTCAAGTGCTTCTGTGTATTAGCTTGTTTACAAGTAAATTTATTCCTTGTTCATTTTACGTGCGGGAGTAACTTTTTATTTATAATGTACAAGTAACATATAAGTGATAAGTAAGTTTGGATAATTTTTTGGGTATTTACCAAAAATACTAGATTTAAAGTTTCTATTTGCAAAAATAGAAAATCCTTTAATTAATTACAATTTTACCAATCTAAATTTTAAAATTGCAAAAATACCAACCCTCCCCCTTTCTCCTTTCTGCCGCCCATCATTCCATACGGCTGTGTTCGTTTTTTTTTTTTTAAGGTGGGTGCTATTTTGGTTGCAACTGATGCAACCACATTCAACCACATCGACTTCAACACTTTTATTTTTATTTTTTTATTTTTAAGGTGGGGTGATATTTTGGTTGCAACCACATTCAACCTTTTTTTTTAACACTACACCATATAGGCTCTTTAGCAACACCTGAAAAAAGTGTAAAAAAAAGCCTGAAAAGTGTTGCCATAAGCCCAGAATTGGTCTAAGGCTACACTTTTTCCAATTTCAGTGGTGTTGGATCTGCTCGTGTGGCCTTAGGTGGGTAAGCCAATACTTTTGCCACCCTACGGCCACATCGCTATATGTTGCATTAGTCATCTATGCCAACACTTTCGAGTGTATAACAACACTGAAGGGGATGTTGTAATAGACCTATTGCAACATCGATTTTTCCTATTGCAACATTGGTTCATCAAACACTTTGTTCAGTATTTAGCAATATCATTATTTCTTTGGCAACATATATTTATTAAACGCTTTTCATATTTTAGCAACACCATTTTTTTTGTTAGATGAATACAATACAATAAAATTGACAATGCCAATCCAAATTCTAATAAAAACTAGAAACTAAAATTACTTCGTTAAAATTGAAATAAATTCCAAATATCAATAACTTACAAAAAACATGAAATAGCAAGATCTCTACTTATAAGTCAAATCTTCCTCGTTTATTCATACAATACAATATAAATCTAAAGTATACCTAGCAACTAGAACATTAGCAACTGCACAACGGATACAAAGACTGTCCCATTTTACTTGTAAAATAAATAACCATTGATAGAAGTTTAGCACTTTAGCCAGATATTCTGAACCCATTTTACTGGCCAAGTGTCCGTAGTCAGGACTTGTAGCAAAGTAATCTCGTTATCTCCTTGTAGATGTCATGTCAGTATTCTTATTTATATCAGCTTGTGAGCGGTTCACTATACCAACCCATGGTTGTTGCAATCGTAAAGCTCTTCCCTCAAGAACCTTACAAAAAAAAAGAGCAACAGTTCAGACATATATTGCCGAAACAAACAATTTGTATCTCTTCTATAGAAGATATGAAAGACATCATTTCATTGTAGTAAAAAAAGAGATTTTAACATATGAACAAGGGAGGCTATGAGGCTGGGAGTATGGCTATGAGGCTGTAGCATCTTAAGCATGTGCAATGATCAAATCAAGAGACCTGCAATGTTAGTACTCAAAAAACAAAGTGTCAGTCAAGTCTTCAAGCTGTGAGGGATTAGAATCATTATAAGTTTCTATTTACCAGCACACATCACTGCTTGAAGAAATGTTTTACCTTTGACTTGTTTACCGTATGACCATAGCCTTTATATATTGACATGGGATATTAATATCCATCGCAGTCTTGGATACTGGAATATTGAGAAAGAGGGCTTGTAGTTATTTGTCAAGCAAGCACATTATTTGACAAAATTTAGGACCTGCACACCTACTAATTCAAATTCCTCCTAAAGTCCTAGCACTGTATGAGCTCTAACAAAATGGTGTTGCTAAAATATGAGCAACAAGTGAATACAATAAAATTTTGTTACATGAATACAATACAATAAAATTGACAATGCCAATCCAATCCTTAGTGAGATGCTAATTCAATTTCAGTACAAGCTCTAGCCTGTTTTAAGATTTGTCCGTTACAATTTTATTTAAATACTTATGTTCACAGCTAGGTTTAAGACAAATAAAGTACCTGCCTATTTCAAACCTAATTCTCAATTTCCTTAACAAACACAATATAATAGCCTGCTATGACAAAAACTGAAAAAACATAAATGTTTTGACAATGACAAATTTCCGGATATCTCAAAGTAATACCAGGAGAACCTATTTTGAAGAAGCTAAAACAACTTTATATTAACCTTGCAATGAGAACAGGGGGCTAGACTGCAACTCCCAAACAAAAATCTTCCCCTATCTATTTCCTGGCAAACAGGTTATAGTTACAAACTCAATAATTCTGATATTGATGAGTTATAAAGATGTATTAGAAAAACATTAGAGTTTAGAAACTTGTTTTAGTATTGACCTATAGCAGCAGCATTGTAATGGAAATCACATGAAAACTTGATAAACCATATGTCACATTCTGGAACAAGGTATTTTTGGAGGATGTCAACAGAACCCTACACATAATGAAATAAAAGCATTTAGAACAACAAAGATTTTATTTATCCTGTATAAATGTCAAATGGATTCACTTCTGCTATAATTAAAAGAAAAAACAACGATTACAAGAGTCTAACCTCCCCTGGTGACTGATCTTTCATTATTGGCTCCCATAACACAATTTCATTATCAACACTGTGTAATGACATGTAAGAAAATTGAATTAATCACAAAAATAACAGTCCAAGCATAATACTAAAAATACTAAGCCAATCATCTCAAAGTGACCATTAATCACATTCTACTCAAATCCAATTCATAGCATTCAAAGACTTAAACATAGCAAATTCCATAAAACCAATCACATAGAGCAATAAACAATTAGAACAAGCTTACGATATGAAGAATTTCTGGCCGAGTCACTGGACTCAATGAGTCAGGAGCGAGTCATCATCGAGTCAAGCACAAAACCACCAGAAATGATCTCCTTGAGTCACCATATACCTGAATTCATAACTAATTTCATCAGTTTGTTCATTAAAACTCGTGAATTAAAAGGAAATTGAGAATTAGGGTTTCGAAAATTTGTAACCAATCCAAGGGGCTTTTCATATATGATGTATAAAACATCATTACGAGAACAAATCGAACAGGTATTGAGTTGAAATGTGTCGAATTGAGTTTAATTGACAAAAGGTACCAATTTAATTAGAGATATAGATACTTGTAAACAAGATGAGAGAGAAGGAGAACGAGATTAGAGATGTTAACGAGGGAGAGTGAGAGAGAACGAGAGAGAGAGAGAGAGAGAGAGAGAGTTTTACCTGTTTGAGAGAGAGAGAGAGCGAGAGTGTATGAGAGAGATAAGAGATTGTATGAGAGAACGAGAGTGTATGAAAGAGATTAGAGAGTTTTTCCCCAAATTATTTACCCGGCCAATTTCCCCCAAAATTTTTGTTTCCCCCAAAAATATTTCATTTTTTCCCCGGTTTATTTTTAACACTTTTGTTAATGTTTATGGTAACACCTTTACAAGTGTTGGCTTTGTTAATCAAAAACATTTAAGGCAACATACATTGACATGTATTGCAACATCAAAATACAATGTTGGCTTAAATCAAAATTAAGTCATCTAAGGCTACATTTTACATGCCAACACTGGTTTTAGGTGTTGGTAAAGACCATATATGGTGTAGTGTAAGGTGGGGTGATTTTGGTGGATTTGGGTTGCAAGACCCCGCCAGGGGCAATATACAACCAAATGCAACCACATACAACCAAATGCAACATTCAACTTTTTTTTTAAGGTGGGGTGATTTTGGTGGATTTGGGTTGCAAGGCCCCGCCAGGGGCAATATTCAATCAAATGCAACCACATTCAACTTTTTTTTTAAAAAAAATGGTAGGGCGATTTTGGTGGATTTGGGTTGCAAGGCCCCGCAGGGGCATATTCAACTGAATGCAACTGAAAAATGAAAATTACATTCAGTTGGATGTAGTTGCAAATTTAGTTGCATGTGGTTGCATTCAGTTGCTGATTTCAAGTTCCATTTTTCAATTGTCATTTTCGACCTCATTTTTTAACTCTAATAATATATATATATATATATATGTATATATATATATATATATATATATATATATATATATAAATATATACATATATATATATATAAAGTTTTATGGAGTACTATTTTAATTGGAGTACTGAAGTACATATACGTTCTGCATTCAAAATATTTTAAAATTTATTATTTTGCAAACCTTGTTTTATGAATATCATAATTTCATTGATAATCTTGAAAATTATGTATGTTTTGCAATATGTTCATCTTAAAAATTCTTTATATTTTGCAATCGGAACATATATGTTTTGCAACACAAATGTGTTTCGCAGAACAATTCGTTTTGCAATATTTTGTTAGCAAAACATACAAAATTTTCAATATTTTCAATGAAATAGTGATATTCACGTAATAAGCTTTGCAAAATAATAAAGTTTGCAAAATTTTGAATGCAGAACGTATATGTACTCCAAGTATTCCAATATATATATATATATATATATATATATATATATATATGCTTGTGCTCAAATGAGACCCCCCCTTATTATGAGAACTGAGAATTAATCCCAGCCCTTCCTTTTTTACTGTTAACTTCTAATCTGGTCCGTTAATGCTAATTCCTATAACAGACAAAAATACACAGTAATTAATAACGTATATTTCGAATTAATTAACACCTCTCTCTCAGACTCTCACTAATCTCTCTTCTCTGTATTTTCTCGTCTCTACCGATCAGTTTTAACTTCGATTTACATCAATTCTAGCTTTCGAATTTGTCTTCTCTCTGTTCTCTTTGTTTTAGCATCGATCTATATCAATTTTAGCTTTGATTCATATCAATTTTGGACGAATTTCACATCTCCGGTGCTATATCTTCTTTTACAGTTGTTTTCATCATGATTACCGACGATTTGTTGCGAATTAGCAGTAATCAAGGTATTTTCCCAATTTTTGTTAGTATATTGATTTTTATGATTAATCGATTTGTTGTTCGTTTAATTTGTTAACAGATTTAGCTTCAGATTTTGTTTTTATTCTTATCAGCTGATTAGCTACAAACTAAGTTGTTTTTAATTACTTGTTAGTATATTGGTGATCTGTTTTAGTAATTTGCATTTTTAACAAGTTTACAGCAGCTTACATGAATTTATTATGTAAATATATAATCACATATTTTTAAGTGATATGTTGTTCTTATTTGGGTGATTTGTCTTTGTTTAGTGATGTGCAATTGTCTTCCTCATAACTCATTATATGTGTGTTTTTATGTTTTCCGTTTAGGTGTTAGCAGTGGTGATTCTTCAAATTTTATCCACCTTATTGATAATGCTAATCAGTCTAGTTCCGCTAATCAATCTGGTTCAAATGAAAGCGATGATGCAATATCAAAATGTACTATCACACCAGGTGGTAGGAGATACTATGTTCCTGTGTGTATTGATGAGGCTTGCATACCAGTTGTTAATAAGGTGTTTGATTGCTTGGAGAAAGGTATGGTATTTTATCAGGAATATGGTCGATTATCTTGCTTTGATGCACGTCGTAGCACAGAGAAGGCGGCTGTTGATGATCCTTAAACAATCATTTGTAAATACGTGGTTTGTAACAGGGCTGGGTATAATGAAAAGAAACTGATTGTGGCTGATAGTAATAGTAAAGTGCGTCGGTGAAGAACAGTTTCTAATAGGTGTGGCTGCCCTGCAAAGATAGTTTTGAGGCTTGTGTCGGGTACGCTGTATAGAATAACTACATTTGTTGAGAAACATAATCACGATCTTGTTCCGAAAAATGCTTGGCAGTTTTTGAAAGTAAGTCGTCAAATGTCTAGTATTTCACGAAAGTTTGCTTTTGATGCTGCCAATGTTAATATCGGAGTAAGCAAGTCTCATAGCCTTATGAAAGAGTTGGTTGGTGGCTATGCTAATGTGGGTGCTACAGTTAGAGAGTTTAGGAATTTTAGTAGAGACTTGAAGGCTTATGTTGGGGAACGTGATGCGCAAATGATAATTGACAAATTTAAATCGAAACATGACAGTTGTGAGTCCTTTTATTATGCATATGATGTTGATTCAGAAGGCCATTTGACCAAATTATTTTGGGCGGACACAGTTGCTAGAAAGAATTATGAGTTCTATGGTGATGCTGTTTCTTTTGATGCGACATTCAATACAAATATGTAAGTTTTAGTGATTTCTGTTTTTTTTTTAATTTACAGTGGTATTCAAATTTAAGTGTTTTGTCTCTATTTTGTAAAAGTTCCTGCACTGATTTGTGTATGTTTGCCCTAATTATAGGTATAACATGGTGTTTTGTCCATTTACCGGTGTTGATAAACATGATAAATGTGTTACTTTTGCATTTGCCCTTCTCTCTGATAAGTGGATTTTATATCCACTTGGAATGCCTCCGTTCGGCTTAAATTGATTGTTTTGGACTCAAGTTGTTTTAGTTTTGATGTGTTTTGCTTAGTTGTGCAGATTTACGAGAATGTTGATTAAAGTTGATGCTTCTATCGTTTTTGGAGATTTAATTGATTAAAATTGGGATTTTCCGGGAAGGCTGCGCAGCTTATACTGTTTTGGCCATATCTGGAGTTCTAGAAGTCCGTTTTCAGCGATCTTACTGCCCACGCGAAGCTTGAGAGATTTTCTACAATATGGGATAGGTATTACACGACCAGGCCGCGTGTGGTGGGCCCAGGAAGCGCGACCAGCAGATAGATGGGAGCAGAGAAATTACTGTTTTGCCCTTTTCTAGTTCTAATTGTATTTTAGGCAATTTTTAATACCTTAATTGAATTCTAATTGTAATAGAAGGTAATATCTTGCTGGACAAGATTTGTAGAGCCTATTTAAACACATCCTACCATTGTAAATCATAACAATTCATTGCTTTTAATCGTATCAAGGTACTTTCGATCTTCAATTCTTTCTTTAATATTATGTTTTCATTCATTATCATTATTACTATGTTTTCTTTATTAAATATGCGTAACTAATTCTCTAATCTGAGGATTGGGTAGTATTCCTTGGTATTCATGCATGCTTGATTATGTGATTTTCTGCTTTGCTGATCTGTTAATGAGATCTTAACACAATTAGGGGAGTCATGAACCTTTGATTGTATTCTAGGGATTGTAATAAGCTTGGGAGAGAAGTTGCAATCTTAGTACATGATTTAACAGACATAATTTGAATATTAGATCAGGAGATTAATAGGAGAATTGTGAGACATATAATTCTTGGCACTTAACAATTTATAGATATACTTTGATTTTATCACGGGAGTGACAATTAGGGTGTAGCTGTAGCACTATATTGTAACCTGGGAGGGTACAGTATAACTTTAGAAGAATTGTTTTCAGCAAGGTAGGAACACAGATATCACATTAATATTGAGCATGTATTGAGACCAAGTGAAGAACCCCAGTTCTTAGATTGTTTTCCCATATATTTGAATCTCAGTTTAAAATCAATTCTTAGTGCTTATAATTAGTTCTTGGTTAATTTAGTTAATACACAAACCCAAAATTCTTCTCACACACTTCTAGACGTAAAGAGATAAGAAACCTGAACTTTGATATTACATTCAGTCCTTCCCTGCGAACGAACAACAAAAATACTACTAACAACCAAACTTATCAAATTGCCCAATTAAACATTCAATAAGTCTACTAGCTTCAACCTACTAGTGTATGTGTGTGCACAAGAACAAAGCATATCACTTCTCAATCAAAAGCGTCAAGGAAACTAGCTTCAACCTACTAGTGTATGTGTGTGCACAAGAACAAAGCATATCACTTCTCAATCAAACATGCATGAATATCAAGGAATACGACCCAATCCTCAGATTAGAGAATTAGTTACGCATATTTAATAAAGAAAACATAATAATAATGATAATGAATGAAAACATAATATTGAAGAAAGAATTGAAGATCGAAAGTACCTTGATACGATTAAAAGCTATGAATTGTTATGATTTACAATGGTAGGATGTGTTTAAATAGGCTCTACAAATCTTGCCCAGCAAGATATTACCTTCTATTACAATTAGAATTCAATTAAGGTATTAAAAATTGCCTAAAATACAATTAGAACTAGAAAAGGGCAAAACAGTAATTTCTCTGCTCCCATCTATCTGCTGGTCGCGCTTCCTGGGCCCACCACACGCGGCCTGGTCGTGTAAGACCTATCCCATATTGTAGAAAATCTCTCAAGCTTCGCGTGGGCAGTAAGATCGCTGAAAACGGACTTCTAGAACTCCAGATATGGCCAAAACAATATAAGCTGCGCAGCCTTCCCGGAAAATCCGAATTTTAATCAATTAAATCTCCAAAAACGATAGAAGCATCAACTTTAATCAACATTCTCGTAAATCTGCACAACTAAGCAAAACACATCAAAACTACAACAACTTGAGTCCAAAACAATCAATTTAAGCCGAACGGAGGCATTCCAAGTGGATATAAAATCCACTTATCAAACCCCCAAACTTAAACTGATGCTTGTCCTCAAGCATAAACAATTACAACTACCTAATTAGTACCACTTCCGTAGGTGATCACGGTTGCATTTGGCATATGCAACAAGCCCTTTAAACCCCTAGGCAGCCCTAGTGGACGAGTAAGGTCTCGTGAGGGCCTATAGCGAATGTACCCACAAAATCCATTTAACCTAATGCAATGCAATGCATGAATGCAATTAATATGAAAAATGCAATTAATCTAGCCTACCATACCTTCAAATCCTCTCATGCCATATCAACTTAAGAATCAAAGTAAATACGCAATGTCTTGGTGTCGAAAGTGCAAGTATTCACATAGTCTACTCAATGAACATGCATAAGTTCTCACAAGTCCATGTCAAGTGTAAGAATAAGTTAGTAAACATGCTAAGCCTACAAGAGCACATCTTTGAGACAAAACTCGGGATCTCATACGCAAAAACAAGCAAACACTCACAATCCACTCACAAAAGAATATTCACTCAAGAACAAGGGTAAGTGTATCACTCAATTCCAACAAAATCATAAACATGCTTGACATTTGGTATCAATCTAACTCTTAACACAACATACATCAATGACGATAATCAAAAGGTCTTTAATTGGGTTGTAACGGGGCTAGGGACAAGGTATGTCAAATAAGCCAAAAACAGGTGAAGTGTCAAAAGCTAGTAAGTACCATAATGAACCATTCACAACACCCTATTTCCCCCCCACATAATTTTACTAAGAACACTCGACTAGTCGACTAAAGTAGGATCACAACAAACACAAACATGCTCTCATAATATATTTTTTTCTCCTCTTTTTCTTTTTTTTTCCTTTTTTCCTTTTTTTTTCTTTTTTTTTCTTTTTTCTTTTTTTTTTCTTTTTTTTTCGAGAGCTAAATAAAACAATAATATAAATAATAACAATGATCCCCCAATTTATTACATATGCCGACTATCAAGTAAACAACCAAACCCAATCTCAATATTTTCCCCAAAATTATGACCAACTATACCCCTCCTTGCACACCTTATTACTCCCTTAAGCACTTTACTAGCCTTTGACAATGTGGGTTCAAATTAATGTAAGGCCAATACAAGAAAAAGGTCTAGGCAAGTAATGTGGTATGTCACCGAAAAATAGAATTAAGCTCAACGGGTTAACTAATTGATCATGTAAACATGGTGTGGTAATATGGGAAAATATGTGGTTATTCCTAATTGCCTTTATCATTTTAATCGTCAAATAATGTCATGCGTTTCAAGAAAGACCTCAAACAACTGCTAGCAATGCAAACAATCCGTGGACACTCAAGCAAACGAATAAATTGCAAAAAATATGCAATATGGCTCAAAAACTCACTTGGTGGAAAAACATACTCAATCCCAAGCAAACATCTCTCTAATGCACCAACTTGTATTCAAAGCATGCAAACTAAATCATCTTGCACATATTCATGTCCTTCTAATTACTCACAAAATTCAATAAGTCTACTAGCTTCAACCTACTAGTGTATGTGTGTGCACAAGAACAAAGCATATCACTTCTCAATCAAAAGCGTCAACAACACAAAATTCCTATCAAGCATGGGTGCAAATGCGAACTACTATGAACTCACATGAATACAAAAAAATAAAAATAAAAACAGAATGTCCTATATGAAACAAACGTAGATAACACAAACATAAATGCATAATTTACTACTACTAATATGCAAAGCATGAAATCCTACATGAACAAATAATACAACAACAACTTACTAATCCCTCAAACCACCCCCAAACTTAAAATATTCAATGTCCTCGTTGAATGGAAGTAAATACAAGGGATAGCAGAAAACATACCTACTCGTCCTCCTCCTCGGAGGAATCAGAATCTGGTGGAGGATACTGCGTACGAGCTCCATAGTCTGGCCACCTTGCCTGAACACTACAAAATCCCAATTGACAAGAACACAAATTCGTAATAAAAATAAGATTAGAGAAAAAGATTTATCCAATACGAATCAAAGAGGTGAACTTGCAATTAATTCCTCTTTAGAATTGAATTTTTAGAGATTTAAAAAAAATAGAAGAGGAATTGGATTTGTATGTATAGGTGGGTATATAAAATAATAATAATAATAATAATAATAAGAATAATAAATATAATAATACTAATAATACTAATAATAATAATAATAATAATAATAACAATAATAATAAATATAATAATAATAATAATAAAAATAATAATAATAAAAAATAATAATAATAATAATAATAATAATTAGAATAGAAATAGGTTTAGAATTTTTGGAGAAAAAATGGGGGGTTTTGGAATTGAAATAGGAAAAGAATTAGGGAGAAAAGGAGAGTATAAATAAGGTTTGTGGTATTTTTTTTTTTTTTTATATGTGTAACAGCAACACACGGACAAAACAATGAAGAACACACTGAAAAACCTGATCTCCTGGTCCACTCGCAACTGGCACGCGTGAGGGGCAATCTGCCTCAATTGCAGATGCGCCAGCGCAAGTTGCGCAACAGGGGGCAATCCGGTTACAACCCAATTAAAGACCTTTTGATTATCGTCATTGATGTATGTTGTGTTAAGAGTTAGATTGATACCAAATGTCAAGCATGTTTATGATTTTGTTGGAATTGAGTGATACACTTACCCTTGTTCTTGAGTGAATATTCTTTTGTGAGTGGATTGTGAGTGTTTGCTTGTTTTTGCGTATGAGATCCCGAGTTTTGTCTCAAAGATGTGCTCTTGTAGGCTTAGCATGTTTACTAACTTATTCTTACACTTGACATGGACTTGTGAGAACTTATGCATGTTCATTGAGTAGACTATGTGAATACTTGCACTTTCGACACCAAGACATTGCGTATTTACTTTGATTCTTAAATTGATATGGCATGAGAGGATTTGAAGGTATGGTAGGCTAGATTAATTGCATTTTTCATATTAGTTGCATTCATGCATTGCATTGCATTAGGTTAAATGGATTTTGTGGGTACATTCGCTATAGGCCCTCACGAGACCTTACTCGTCCACTAGGGCTGCCTAGGGGTTTAAAGGGCTTGTTGCATATGCCAAATGCAACCGTGATCACCTACGGAAGTGGTACTAATTAGGTAGTTGTAATTGTTTATGCTTGAGGACAAGCATCAGTTTAAGTTTGGGGGTTTGATAAGTGGATTTTATATCCACTTGGAATGCCTCCGTTCGGCTTAAATTGATTGTTTTGGACTCAAGTTGTTGTAATTTTGATGTGTTTTGCTTAGTTGTGCAGATTTACGAGAATGTTGATTAAAGTTGATGCTTCTATCATTTTTGGAGATTTAATTGATTAAAATTCGGATTTTCCGGGAAGGCTGCGCATCTTATACTGTTTTGGCCATATCTGAAGTTCTAGAAGTCCGTTTTCAGCGATCTTACTGCCCACGCGAAGCTTGAGAGATTTTCTACAATATGGGATAGGTCTTACACGACCAGGCCGCGTGTGATGGGCCCAGGAAGCGCGACCAGCAGATAGATGGGAGCAGTGAAATTACTGTTTTGCCCTTTTCTAGTTCTAATTGTATTTTAGGCAATTTTTAATACCTTAATTGAATTCTAATTGTAATAGAAGGTAATATCTTGCTGGGCAAGATTTGTAGAGCCTATTTAAACACATCCTACCATTGTAAATCATAACAATTCATAGCTTTTAATCGTATCAAGGTACTTTCGATCTTCAATTCTTTCTTCAATATTATGTTTTCATTCATTATCATTATTACTATGTTTTCTTTATTAAATATGCGTAACTAATTCTCTAATCTGAGGATTGGGTAGTATTCCTTGGTATTCATGCATGCTTGATTATGTGATTTTCTGCTTTGCTGATCTGTTAATGAGATCTTAACACAATTAGGGGAGTCATGAACCTTTGATTGTATTCTAGGGATTGTAATAAGCTTGGGAGAGAAGTTGCAATCTTAGTACATGATTTAACAGACATAATTTGAATATTAGATCGGGAGATTAATAGGAGAATTGTGAGACATATAATTCTTGGCACTTAACAGTTTATAGATATACTTTGATTGTATCACGGGAGTGACAATTAGGGTGTAGCTGTAGCACTATATTGTAACCTGGGAGGGTACAGTATAACTTTAGAAGAATTGTTTTCAGCAAGGTAGGAACACAGATATCACATTAATATTGAGCGTGTATTGAGACCAAGTGAAGAACCCCAGTTCTTAGATTGTTTTCCCATATATTTGAATCTCAGTTTAAAATCAATTCTTAGTGTTTATAATTAGTTCTTGGTTAATTTAGTTAATACACAAACCCAAAATTCTTCTCACACACTTCTAGACGTAAAGAGATAAGAAACCTGAACTTTGATATTACATTCTGTCCTTCCCTGCGAACGAACAACAAAAATACTACTAACACTCTCTAAGGAAGATATTCCACATTTCCAATGGGTTTTGATCATTTTGTAAAGGCAATGGGTCGTAATCCCGTGGTTATTGTGACTGACCAGTGCCCTGCTATGAAGCAAGCTATCCCGATTTCATTTGCTACCACTGATGAATTCCCTGCTACGAGGCATCGTTTATGTATGTGGCATATTATGGAAAAGTTCCCTATGAAGGTGTGTATAAATTTTCAGCTTGTAGCGCTTTTCATTTCTATTTACATGTCCTTTTTTTACTTGTTCTTTCTTTGTTTACAGCTTGGAAATTACTTGTGTAAGGAAACTGATTTTATGGAAAAAATGAAAAAATATATTTGTTCTTCCACTTTGGAACCCGATGAGTTTGAAAAAGGGTGGAAATCAGTATTGAAAGACTTCAAATTGGAAGGTAACAAATGGCTTTGGGAGATGTATGCTATTAGAACTTCATGGATCCCATCTTTTTTTTATGGATAAACCTATGTTTGGCCTAATGAGGACAACATCAAGGTCTGAAAGTGAAAACAGTTTTTTTAGTCAGTTTCATAAGCAAAGTGATACGTTATGCGAGTTTTACCTTCGTTTTAGAAGTGCAATGGACAGACAACGATATGAGTATACCCGGCTGAATCAGGAGGATTTATCTGCAATACCTTTGACAATTTCAAAGTTGTTTATTGAGGCTGACGCGGCACAATTATACACTCGTCCAATTTTCTATAAAATTCAAGAAGAGATTTTGGCATCCTGTTATAACATGAGAATTCAGGAAATTGGTCCGTTGTTAGATGGGGTTAAATGCTATATAATGAAAGATGTGTTGATAAAAGACCAATTGTTTAAGGTAATATATTCTGTTTTTTTAATGCAGACTATATTTTTAGTGATTTGTAAGTTTGTTTTTAGTGATTTGTTCACCCTGTACTTACCATTTCAGGTTCAAGTTAGTCAAAACCATGCTGAATGTTCTTGTAAAAAATTTGTCATGTGTGGAATACTTTGTAGACATGCTTTCTGTGCATTTAACCATTTCGAAGTGACCAAAATACCAAGGAATCTTGTGCTAAATAGATGGAGCAGGACTGCAGAAAATAGACCATCTTCGTCGAAGTATACAGGGGTTTCTGATGATTTAAGAAAGATGGAAACTATATCTAATACAGTGACTAACATATGGTTTAATTTTCAGAAATCTATGAACAAGGCAGGTGTAGATGTTGAAAAGCTCTCTCACGTGGAAAAAGTAGTGAAGCAATTGAATTCAGATCTTGGTGATGGAAGTGGTATGACAAAGCAAGCTCATATGGAAGTGATGATGGGGCCAAAACCGACTGAAAAAATTACCATTCACGCACCAAATCAATGTAAAAACAAGGGTTCTGGTTTGAAGAGGTTGGTAAGTCAAAGGGAGAAGGCAATTAGAGAAGGAAGAAAAAAACCTAGGCAGTGCAAGTTATGTACTTCAACTGTGCATGATTCTAGAACCTGTCCACAAAGAATAAAACCAACTACATTGGGTGCCAAGGTTGATTCAACAAATAAAGACCAAGTAACAGTTGATGGAGTAAATGAAGATCGAGTAACAATTGATGGAGCAAATGAAGATCGAGTAATAGTTGATGCACCAAATGAAGATCAAGCAACATTAAATACTTAGTACAAAACTATCTCCTATTATATTCAATGTAGAGATCAATCTTTATACATATGGTGTGACAATGAGAACTTCATATTTCATTTTGCTATCCAGAGACAAGAACTTGGTGTAAATTGGTATCCAATTGTCAATGTCATTTTTAGTGACTTTGGTTAATTTGAATGAGTTTTTTTTTTGGTAACTTGTATTTGTAAAAGGTGATTTGCTTTTAAATTTTAAAGTAATTTCTGTTTAAAGAGTAAACAATAATTCAGTGTTTAAAGTGATTTATGTTTAAATGGACAATTTTAAGATGATCTATTTGTAAATCTTTTGGTGAGTTGGTGTCATTTGGATGTAAGTTTTTTGGTGACTTTTCTAGAAAAAAGGTGATTTATATTTAAATTGGTGATTTAAAAAATAATATGTTTGTATTTTTTTTGTTAACTATTTTTCAAAAAAGTGAATTCTATTTAAAATATGAATTAAAGGTGACTTGCTATAATAATCTTATGTTTTAAAATATAAAACGAAGTCAATATGTATTTGTAATTTTTTCCGCAAGAAAATGACCCAAATATCACAATAATTAAAATTGTGATTTTTTTTAATTTTAATATGTATTCCCTTGGGGTTCAACAGTTAACATTTGGGATTTAATAATTCCATTTTGGATTTTAGAAGTATTCGGAACGACGAATAAACCATATATCGAACTTATTCCCTTGGGGTTCAACAATTAACATTTGGGGTTTAATAATTCCATTTTGGTTTTTAGAAGTATTCGGAACGACGAATAAACCACATACCGAACTTAGGGTTTAGGGTTGTAAACAACCCTAAACCCTAGACTCTAAACCCTAACTTATCCTGGTTTTTAAAAAATCGGGGCTGGTCCCCGATTTTTTAAAAACCAGGCCGCCGGATTCAATAAAAAAATACAATTTCAATTAACCCTTTGATTAAAAGTTGTTTTAATAGTGTTTGCAAATACATTTTTAGCAAAAAAAAATGGTTACACCACTTATAGTAGCATTTTGGGTAATTAGGTTTTTTGGTGACTTTTCTGGAAAAAAGGTGATTTACATATAAATTGGTGATTTCAAAATGATCTCTTTTCATTTTTTTGTTAACTTCTTTTCAAAAAGAGTGATTTCTATTTAAAATATGAATTAAAGGTGACTTGGTATAACAATATTATGCTTTCCATGGAAACTAAGACAAATTGTCCAAAAATATAAAACGAATCCATGACGAAAGCAACTTCCAACTGTCAAATTACATCAATTTACCTTTAACCAACACATACTTAAGACAAGCTTGTTTCATATTACTATAATGTCAAATAAAAACACTGTCAACGATAACAACTAAATCAAATTTGAACATATGCAAGATGCAGAATGAAAATTCTTTGTTTTTCTGTCCAGTAAATCACTCATTTCAGTCCTTTGGTTTGGCGACATCATAATCTGCATCTGCATTAACATCATCTGCAACATCTTCTGGAAACAGTATAGTTCCCTTCTTAATATGTCTTGGTCTTGTCTTTTTCTTACTTGATTCGATGATCGCTTTGAGTAGTCCTTGTCCTGCTAATTTGTTATACAGGAATTTTGATTCTTTGATAACAAAGTTTCTTTTCTCATTCACATGCGAGGTCAAAATTGCATCTGCATATTTTATTCTCAATCGAACCAGCTGTTCTTGGTGCCCTGCTTGTTCTTCATTTTTGAATTGAGTCTCCCAGTTGTTTTTATCTCCTTTATATGTCTCCATGTGCCTCATCAGAAACACACCACAATCTTTGCTATTTTTTAATGTTTGCCAATGCATTGTGACGCAATATGTCTTCATTCGAGTGATAGAGCTTGCGAACCATGCCTGGTCTTTCTCTCTCAGGTACTTTGCAAAGTGTTTTTTCTGAATTTTGCATTTGAAAGTGTCACATTCATTATCAAAAAAAAAGTGTTTCGAAAATATATGGTGATTTGTGCATGCTTACCAGTCGACGGAGTTTCGCAGAATATGCATTATTAGCTGACTTGCCGTGTCTTATGTTATCAATCACATCCCATTGTTTTGCCTTCAAGTTCAAGCAAATGAGGTAGAAATGCTCATATGCCAGGATAGGAAAAAATATCTGCAAATATTACTTATTATTAGTGGTGGGACATAATATTAATTTATAAATAATATAAGTTGTATATTTAGGAAAGGGAAATGAAATCTAAGAGATGCATATATACCAGGTCATAATTGTTGAACTTTGCATTTGGGTATTTTTGAAGGAAGTGATTCATCTCCGTGACAAATATTTTGTATTGTTCATCTTCTGATTTTCTCTCATCCAAAGGTGCAATCTGGACATTCATAAGAATAATAAAGTTAGTATGGAGTTATACAAAATAAATGACTATAATAAATATTTACCGATAGGCCAATGTTGAAGAACAAACGCATTGGTGATTCTGGTGCTTTGTATGTTTCTTTCTCATTCATTTGAGCAGACAAGACATCTACCACTGAGTAATATAACCGCTTTCTTGGTCTCAGTGTTGCCATGTGCTTACGAATGCAGAACAAATCACCAGCCACAAATACATGTTCTCTGTAAGTATATAATTACAAAAAATATTATTAGATCACAAACTAAAAAATGATGCTTCTATGGTGACTTTTGGTGTGGCAATTCGTGCAAATTTTAACAGCATACTTACAGTAAATCTTGTCCCTCCTGTATTATCCATCTCCATATAGCATAATGTTGAGTTGTGTATTTTTCCTTCAAGTCTATTATCCTGCGAACATATGGTGACCGATAAGGAGCAACAAGTTTCTTTTCTCTCTTATCCTTTTTCTCATGTTCTGCGGGTGCTAGTGTCACCAAATCATTATCATCACCTTGTGCCTTAGGCTGCGACTCTCCATGATCGTTGTTGATATCCTTGCATACATTCATTATGTAATCATTTATTCCAAGTGAAAAAGAAGGAGCCGACAAGTCATCCATGTAGTCATTCATATCTCTTATCCCCTGTGAAGAGTATAAATACTCAATCAACTCTACACGTTCGAGTACATCTGGATCTATTTTAGCTGGTTCCATCTCAAATTCTGCTTCTATCTCATCATCTTTTTCAATCTCAACATTTTGTTCTATCTCAACATCTTTCTCATTATGTTGATTTTCCATTTCATGTTCACTTTCAGATTCAGATATATTACCATCTCTCTGTTTTGTTGAGTTTTGCACCATTTTCTGAATACGTTCAGTCACTTTCCACTCGATATCTGAAACAGTGATTTCAATTGGATGCTTAACTTTTGCCTCTTCCATTTCAGTTCTATATGCCTCAAGTGCATCCAATAACGTGACAACCTTGACACTTAATCTTTCAAACCAGCCCTGATTAAAATAATAAGAAGTTGTAATAAAACGGTATCTTTGTGCAATTTTCTTTAAAAACAAATCAAACAATATATACCTCTTCTATCGGTTTAGTGTTTGGAGGTTGCTCTTCTTGTCCTGGTGCATCTCTGTCCATGTTCTATTAAACAAGGTAAACTTGGAGAAATGAGATTTTTTGAAATTACATAGTGCATGCCTTATATTCCCAAAACAAATATATTTTTCGTATTATACCTCTTGCGTTGGTTCAGATTGTGGTCTAGGTTGTGAGCACTGTATTGTTGAATCCGTTTGTTCAGCATAGACAAAATCATCATTCTCTACATCATCCTGTTTATAAGATTCATAATTAATGTCATGTTAACGTGTTTAATCAACTCACCAAATTACTAATTCACTTTTGTAGTGGATAAAAAATTAATTTGTCTAAGCAAATCACTAAAAAATTATAGTGATTTGAAATTTTTTGAACTCATACCTGTTGTACATGCTCGTTATCAGCTGCATTTTCTCCCTTTTCATTTTCTTCAACTGCATTGTCATCCTTTATATATATATGTTTTTAGTGTTTTGTGTAAATATTATAGTGCTTTGTGCAAAATATTTTTGTGAAAATACTATTAGAGTTTTATGTTCCTTACTTGAGCTCTTTGTTGTTTTGATCTAGCTTCAATTATTTTCCCAATCCCAAAACAATCAGATTTCAATTCTTCTGACTGCCTTGCTTTTAAACGCTGCGTTGTCCATCCTTTAAAAGCCGGAAACTGTCGTTCTATCTCTGCCTCGCCTTTGAGGACACGATCAACATAGAATATCTGAAAAGTTATCAGAAACACAATTTAAAATAATGGACAAGCTATTTTCAAAAAAAAAAATTTATGTGGTAAAAGGTGCTTACAGTGAGAAACACTATTGGTCCAGGATAAAACAGTGATTTTAGCGAAATCCAATTGTTCTTCGTTTTCACCAGGCATGAAATCAAGTACTCCCCCCAATTATATGCAGCACAATTGTCTAGATCAATGTCATAGTCCAGGATATCTCTAATCACGTATGATGTTGTGTTTCGTTCGATCAATCCATTGGAGACTATCATCAAAAAATTTAGCTTGAACAACTCACTGTCTTCAGTCATGTCTTTCATTACATCAATCACCATTGATGGTGGGATATTATACTGTGGTTTTCCAGGGAACTGTGATGTCCATAAATTCTTTCTTTATGATGTTGTTGAGTAGTTAAAGCTTTGCTGTCCAACAGGTAGTCCCAACACATCATGCACATCTTGATCTGTTATTGTGATTGATCCAGCAGGAAGATTTAAGGTTCGGAAGGAAGCATCAAATGACTAGAACACGTGATAAGCCTGTCTATGTGGTATCTTTCCCATTGAGAAATCCAACAGATGGCCAAAACCGGTTCTTCTTACCTATACCTTTTGTTGGTCAGAAAGTGCAGATATCATTTCTGTCAAGTTAGAAGGCGAGTTTCTTAACTTGAAGATATTGCATATATTTTGCTTTTTCTTTCTATTGGGATTCTTATCTACTTCCTGATAATAGGTAGATAAATTAAATAAGACATGGTAACTATTGATCAGTAAGGTGATTTTTTAAAAAGTGACTTCTGTGTAATATTTACCTTTTCAAGCACCTTTTCTTTCTGCTTCCATTTTTCATTTTCATTTGCTTCTGGTGGTTCATCTTCATCAGTTGTCTGTCATACAAAAAACACCAAAAATCATGCAATATTATGGTAAAAAAAAAGTTGTAGATGAAATCATTTATAAGCAAAAATAATATCTACCTCATCGACAAGTCTGAGGTTTGCCTTTTTAGTTTTATCAGTTACTTTCTTTCTCGGCCCCTGTTCTTCAACTTCTTGCTGCACATTTTTCGCCAATCACTATATTGTTCTAATATAATCTGTAATGCTACAAAGTTGGTCGATTGGAATGTACCTCAAAATTAAGTTTTCGTTTCAGTGCATTTCTTTTCCTGGCAGCTTGTTCTTGTATTTTTTTTCCTTAGTTGCTCTGACTTTGAACTTCTTTTTTTTGCTTTGTGAGGGCTGCAATACTTTGTGGGCTTAGTGCTGGAACATCTGCTACATGCTTCGACCTACGTTCTCTTCGTAAACCACTTTATGATAAAAGCTCTGTATCATATCTGTCTTTACTTTTGGTTTTTGATGGTGGTTCAAAATCATCATCACTATCACTCCCATTTCTACTATCTCTTGCTTTAATCTCATCAAATTTTATTTGTTTTAATCGCTTGCTTTGTCTTGTACTAGAACCTACAAATCAATACTACTTTAAGATAACTACATACCAAACCATGTTTCTTTTAAGATTGACAATTCACTAAATAATGACAAAGCAACTAAGTACCTCCCAGATCAATGATCGTAGGTCCACTATCATCGATATTTTGTGGATGACTATAAGATGTTTTTGGAAACTTCATTTGGTGCAATCTCTTGCTTTGTCTTGCACTAGAACCTGTATATATTAACACACAATATTAAATCACTGATTTATATCACTTTAAAATAGAACAAATTCCAAGTCACTATATAAGCATAAATCACTTATTATAATCACAAATCACTGTTCTGTATCACTTATTAACTGTTTTTGTCACAAATCACCTTTTATTATAAGAAATCACTGTTTTTACATGAGCATAAATCATTTATTATCATCACAAATCACTGTTCTGTATCACTTATTAACTGTTTTTGTCACAAATTGAAAACAACACCTAGAGGGGGGTGAATAGGTGTATATGGCTAATTATGCTTATTTATGACCTATTTTGAATTTTACCAGAAACAGCTTGCTGTTAGTTATAAACAGTTTAACAGATGGCAAGCTGTTTATGCAGTGCAGTAAGTAATGTGCAGGAAAAATAAAGAACATGTTAGGTCGAATTCACAATAGTTAATCAAATACTGTATGAGTAACTTAACAAGAACACACTGTTTAACACCTTAAAAACTGTTTGGAATTAACAATTCCTCTCTCAGTGATGTAAATATCACAGAGAGCTGCTTAGGTTACAATCAATGAATTTCTAAATGTTCGATACCCTTCTAGGGTTAACCTAACTGTATTTATAGAACATACAGCTTCGTACAATCAGTAACTGATTATCCTATAATCAAGCTATACAATTGATATCAATCACGATTGCTCCAGTCTTCCAAGTCAACTCAATCTCTTTGACAGCTTTCCAATCTTCAAAGATATTGCTTCCATATTTATCTTGCATCAATCTTCAAACACTGTTGACTCTTCAGACAATACCGCTACAGAGTTTAACAACCTCTGTTGCGCTTCCAGTCAGTGTTTAACTAAACTCTGACTGCTTCCAGCTAAACTCTGTTTTGTCACTATAGCTTCCAAACACTGTTCTCATCAATCATTTCTAACAATCTCCCCCAACTTGTCCATTAGCAAAAATGTACAAGTTTACAGTAAATGATGATGTCAAAACAAATACAAAGTTTACAGTGTTTAATCATACAAACAGAGTTTAAGCTATTACTTAACAAATTCTACAGAAAATAAGAAAATTCTTACAGACTTTAATTTCTAATCTCTTGCAGATCAGGCATTGTTCTGAGATAGTCTATAAGCAACCTTCTTTCAACATTTTCAAGCTCTATCTGCATAGCTTCCTTGATTTCTCTCAACTGAGGATCATTCTCATTAGTTTGATAGATAGCAGCTCTAAGATCGTAGATTTTGTTTCTTCTCATTTCATTTCCCAGCCTTATGTATTTCACTTCCTCAGACTTCACATTAAAATCTAGAACAGTAACTCCAAGATCAGTCTTCAGCTTTGTAGTCCCCTTCTCCATTTCTATCAGATTGCCATCCCAATCTCTGTATTTAGGAACATACTTACTGTTGATTTTCATTTGTCTTCTTGCAAGGTTCTGAATCATTCTTTGTCTGAGCACATTTGCAACTGACTGAGCTCTTTGATTTCTCACTCTGAAAATATACAGGACATATTCAAGTTCTTCCCCGTATTTTAATTCAATATCCTTTTCAGAAACTTTAAATACTGTTCCATCAGCCATGAAATATAGCAAGAAATCCTTCTCTAGACTCTTCTGATAAACAAGCTGTACTGACTCCAGTTTGTCTAAACTCTCTTGAGTGACACCACGACCTGGAACAGACAGTGAAGAAGGATCTCTGGGACCAACATATTGCCTTTTATCTCTGTGTGAGCCTATGCCTTCTTTGTTGTATCCAACTTTACCAGATAAAGCTCTACCATCAGTAAAATCCATTGGAATTGTAGCTTCTAGTCTTGAATCATGAAGAGCACCTTTCTTAAATGTTGATTTCAACTGAGAAGACAATAATGGTGTGGTCACAACTTGTGCAGCAACAGAGGTTGTGTCTTCATTTTTCTGTACAACATGTGTATCAACAGAGGTTGTAACAATACTTTTCAGCTTTTGCTTAGCTTCTGCATCTGTTGGTTTTCTGAATGCTTGCATTCTTTGATTTGTACCAACTGGTTTTTTGATTTGAATGCCTTTAAGAACAGGCTTTGCAGCTTTAGCAACTTTCACATTCTTCTTGACTTTTTCAGACTTTAGAGCTTTCAAATGCTTTTCTTGTAAACTCTTCTCTTCAGCTTTAGCATCTTCTATAGTAACTCCTTCTGCATTCTCTTCCATGAAAAGCTTAACAGCTAACTCCTCATCAGTCTTTGGATTTGAAATTAATTCCAAACTCTTGGTTTTTGAAGTACCTTGAGTTTCAGTGTTTATTCCAACAGACTGTGACTTAAGAGATTTGCCAGATCTCAGAGTTAGTGTTTCAGAATTTAAAACCTTACTCTTTTCACTTGCCCCTCCATCTCCAGCATCATCCTTTTGAGACAGAGTTTGAGAAACTTTGCATTTAGACTTAGTAACTCTCTCCCCCTTTTTGACATCATCAGGAATGAGTATTGATGTAATGAGCTCCAAAGAGTTAGCAATGGAATCCACTTTAGAAAACAAAGCAATTTGATTTTCTTCAACCTTTCCTAACCTGGCAAAGAGAGTATCTTGAACTTTGGATAGCTGTGCAGCTTTTATTTTGGACTCTCTTTCCATCTTCATTTCTCTTGACTGAATCTCAGTCTTCAAGGAAGCAATTTCTTGTTTTGTATCAGCAAAATTTCCCTCCAGAGTTTTGACTTGTACCACAGTTGCCTTTAAACAGGATAAAATCTCTGGATTTGAAATTTGCTTTGCAGTCTGCTTAACAAAATCAGCTGCTCTCCCTTTTGGAAAAATACAGTCTTGTTTATACCAATCAGCAGCATATTTAGCAAGATGCTCTACTTCAATTGCATGAGATGGACAAGGCTGATCAAAAGGTGTATGTTTATTATCTGTCTGTGCTGGTGCACTCACAAAAGAATCAGAGTTTGCACTACTGTCAGATTCATCCTCAGCACTTGCATCTTTAGCTTGATCATCTTTTAAAGAACCACTGTGCTGAGCTGTGTCAGCCACAGTTTCTTTAACAACTTCTGCAACCTTTTCAATAGTCACCTCATGTTGCACAGGCTCTGCAACAGAGTTTGCCTTTGTAGCTTCAACAGGCATAGATTCAGAATTTTCCTTTGTTGCCTGATCAACTTCATCACCTTTGTCTGGAATTGGAGAATCAGTAGATACCAGCTCTGTGTGTGATGCTGCAGCTTCAGGAACATTTACTGCAGGCTCATCAGCTACACCAGGAGCTTCAGTGTTAGCAATAGGTGAGATAGGATCAGGAATTGACTCAAGAACATCATTCACTGGTGAAAAACCATCTCTGTGACCCTCTTCTACATGCATGTTATCCTCTGTAGGTATTTCAACATTAACAGTATCCTCTGCAGGCATTTCAACCTCTGCAGGTATTTCAACATTCACTGTAACCTCAACAGTAGGTGTTTGCTGTGAAACCACCTCTGGAGCTTCAACAACATTCTCATCATCAGAATCTGAAAGAATTAACCTCCTCTTCTTGACTTGAGGCACTACAATCTCCTCTTCATCTTCACTTGAGCTCTCTCTTGGTGGTGAAAGTGAAGGTCTGTTTGCCTTTTGTTTCTTCCTTCTTGTATAAACAGCTCCAGGTAGTGTCTGTTTAGCCTTTGAGTGTTTAGTGTTTTGGGCAGTGTGTTTCTTTCTTTTTGGCTTGGTTTTGGCTGTTTCAGTAGGTGCTGGCTCAGAGTTTAAGGTTTCAGTGTTTAAGGTTTCAGTGTTTAAGGTTTCAGTGTTTAATGGTGGAGAGTTTATTGGTGAAGAGTTTAAGGTTTCTGGTTGTGGTTGATGAGATGTAGTAGGTATAGTGGTTGTGGGTGTTGTAGGTGTTGGTTCAGAGTTTATGGTGTCTAATGGTTCAGGCATTTGTTGTGGTGATTGAGGGTCTTGAGGTTGGTTTACATAGTTCTGTAAGGCTAATGGCATAAACATATCAGGTATTTGCTGTTTAGTAACATCTTTGTTTGTCAAATCAGAAAACATTCTTTTAGCAACTTGAAAAGGCTGAATCACATCAGCTTCATCAATTGGAATGTTAGGCACACAAGCAGTAAATAGCAGTTGACAAAAACGAGCAAAATAGACAGTAGTAGGCTCAGACAAACGCTCTCCCAAGTTCATTAACACTAGTCTACCAAAATCAAAATTACCTCCATATAGTAGAGCATGACCAATTTGGAGAGTATCAAGAGGAAGTGCATCCCAGTTTGTTGTCTTCTTTCCAAAAGCTCTTGTAATGCAATCGAAAAAGAAACTCCATTCCTTTCTCAAAAGTGGCCGTCTCAAAGACCCTATCTTATTCAAGTTTCCTGCACATCCAATTTGCTCCAACATTGTCCTCAAGCGATCATGACCAACAACACTGTAAGAAGTGTGAGTCTCAAAATCCAGAGCATCCCTAACCGTAGTTGGAGTAATGATATACTCTGATTCATCATGAGTGAAAGTAATTGTTGGAGTGCCAGACTCTTCTCCATCATCATATACAGAGTTTGTCCAGAAGGCAGCAATTTGTGAAGCAGATAATGTTGGTGGTGCAGTTAAAGCCTTCCCTATTTCAGAATCTTTCAAGAAATTTTGGAACAAATGAAACGCCTCTGGAGCATTTGCATTCTCCAGTGGTGCCGCATAGTTGCTAGGAAGAAAAACTAACCCTGCTGCATCAAACGCTTTAGTTGCCATTAGTAAGATATGATACGAAGAGAGTTAGAGAAAAGATGTATGTGAAGTGTTTACCAAAATGTGAAGGAGAGTGTATGAGAATTTTGAAAGTGAATGAGTATGCAAGTAACTGTGAGTGGGTGAATGTGAATCGATATGGAGTGAGAGACTAAAGACGATTAGAGTAAAATTAAAACTCAATCGTTTATTTAGTAAAAGCGCGCAACTGTTGTAGAGTAATGTGTGAGTGGGACACTATCATGGGACACGTGTCAAACAACCAATGGATCACTTAATAATTACCGCAGTCATTCCTATAATCACGACATATTAACACTAATTAACAGTTGTCAACTACCCCAATTACTCCAAAATAGTCAAATTATCTCAATGAAACTGTTACCTTAGAGTACTTAACACAACTCAACAGTGTTTATCAATTATCCAACTTTATCACTAAAACCCTATCAAAAATTGCACAGTTGTGAATATCAGTGTGTGTGAAGCAAAGTTTACTAAAATCAATTTTTAGAGCATCTAGTATTTCATAAAATCCATAACAAAAATCAATAAACACTGAATGCACAAACTCTCATAGTAAACACTGATTGTTTGATGAATGCTAAACTCTGTAGTTACTGTAATACAGAAATCTGAAAACTTCTATTCCCTTTGATGTCCATGATTATCCAAGTAAGCACACAGTCTTTGAAGACAAAAAGATCAAGAGATAGAAATCAGAGCATCATTCAGTGAATAACAGTCATGAACTGAATAATCTCACAAACTCTCAAACACACAAGTGTTTAGGTGAAGTGTTTACACTCACATTCAATCAGAAATAGCAGAATCTACCATATGCTTGAATGTCCACCAAATCTACACTACTTTGAGTACATGTATGCACAAATCAAAAGGACTTTATTCAGGGTTGTAATGAGATAAGATCAAACAGATGAAAAGAGATGTTTTATTCATGAGTGACTTTAAGCTGAACATTTTAATAGAACAAAGTGTTCAGTCACATTGTTAGTACATATTTGTACAAGATCAGTATATATGCCTTTTTTTTTTTATTTAGCATATATACTGAGTAAACTTTTCTTTTCTTGAGAAACACTCATCTGCTTGAGAAAAAAATATAACTGCTCTTAACACTTCAGAGTATAAGAAAAATGAGCAGTTAATAAGGCTCAAAGAGGTTTACTAAGGATGGAAATTATGAACAGTGTTTATACCATTTATACAGTGTTTGAACAAAGTTCAAAAGAATTTTGAACAGTGTTTGAAGAAATGGTGAATCCTATTGCCTTTATCATTTTCATGCACACACATATCATGTAGTCTCAAAATGGTTTAATACAAGTTCTAGAGAAACATACTTCCTGATGAATATCACACAACAATAAATACTGATTGATAGAAAATGTATCAATCACTGATTTGGCTCAAACTCTCACAGGGTGTAGACATGAATCTGAACTCACCAAACTAATCAATGACACATCTCAAGTTTTATGGTTTTCACAAGTACAAACAAGGAATCATCAGGAACCATACCTTTGGAAACAGAATGTCACTTATCAGAGTTTAGAGTTCATCAATAACCAAAATTATTTATGAGAGGCAATGCACACAATATTCATAAACTCAGAGTTTAGGACTGAATAAACTAAGAGATGCTATAAATATGAAACAGTATCATGCTGTGTTGATTTACTGCACAAAGTCTGATTAGATTACAGTGACTCAGAAAGAATCATGATTTATTTACTGAGAATCATGCTTCATACATTTTTCTTCATTGGTGTTTTCATTCAGACAATAATCAATTCTGAATTCACTGAGTGTATCTAACATGTTAACAGTGTTTAACAGACAGACATGCTGACAGAGTTTAACAAGTTTTAAACATTAGCATGCAGAACAGAGTTTAATACTAAGGTTCACATAAGCACTTAACAATTTGTAACATATGAGCAATAGGTTTTTGAGTCTAACCAACATCTCTAGTCAAAACTAGAGACCATTCCTAGTTCATTGACCAGTCTTGTAAATGTAGCTTCACTCAATGGCTTGGTGAAGATATCTGCAAGTTGTTGTTCTGTAGACACAAAGTGAAGCTCAATGTTGCCTTCCTCTACATGCTCTCTGATGAAGTGATACCTTATGCTGATGTGCTTTGTCATTGAATGTTGTACTGGATTACCTGTCATTGCAATAGCACTTTGATTATCACAGTAAATAGGTATCCTGGTATACCTTAATCCATAATCCAGCAGTTGATTCTTCATCCATAAAATCTGTGCACAACATCTACCAGCAGCAATATACTCTGCTTCAGCTGTAGATGTAGATATTGACTTCTGTTTCTTGCTGTACAAGGAAACAAGTCTGTCACCCAGAAATTGACAACTACCACTAGTGCTTTTTCTGTCTATCTTACAGCCTGCAAAGTCTGCATCTGAATAACCAAGAAGTTTAAACTCTGATTCTCTTGGATACCACAGCCCCAAAGTCATAGTGCCCTTGAGATACTTAAATATCCTCTTTACTGCTGTTAAATGTGGTTCTCTTGGATCTGCCTGGAACCTTGCACACAAACAAGTTGCATACATGATATCAGGTCTGCTAGCTGTCAAATAGAGTAGAGAACCAATCATTCCTCTGTAACTTGTCATATCTACTGATGACCCTGCATCTTTGTCCAATTTTGTTGCAGTTGCCATGGGAGTTGTTGCAGATGAACAGTCAAGCATACCAAATTTCTTGAGAAGGTTTCTGGTATATTTTGCTTGATTTATAAAAATTCCATCATCTGTTTGCTTAACCTGTAGGCCTAGAAAATAACTAAGCTCTCCCATCATACTCATTTGATATCTTGACTGCATGAGTTTGGCAAACTTCTTACAGAGTTTATCATTAGTAGATCCAAAAATGATGTCATCTACATATATCTGAACTAAAAGCAAGTCACTACCAGTTTGGAAGTAAAACAGAGTTTTGTCAATAGTACCTCTGTGAAATCCACTTTCTAGTAGAAATTTGGCAAGGGTTTCATACCATGCCCTTGGTGCTTGCTTAAGTCCATAGAGTGCCTTGTCTAACCTGTAGACATAGTCTGAATATTTTGGATCTACAAAACCTGGTGGTTGTTCCACAAACACTTCTTCTTCAAGTTTTCCATTCAAAAATGCACTTTTTACATCCATCTGAAACACTTTGAATTTCTTATGAGAGGCATATGCTAGAAAAATTCTAATTGCCTCCAATCTAGCCACTGGAGCAAATGTTTCATCATAGTCTATTCCCTCTTGTTGTGAGTAGCCTTTTGCAACCAGTCTTGCCTTGTTCCTTGTGATAACACCCTCACTGTCAGTTTTATTCCTGAAAACCCATTTAGTACCAACAATGGATCTGTTCTTGGGCCTTGGTACAAGTGTCCACACTTCATTTCTTTCAAATTCATTTAGCTCTTCTTGCATTGCTGTTATCCAGTCAACATCTTTAAGAGCTTCTTCCACTTTCTTTGGTTCAGTTTGTGACAAGAATGCATGATACAGACATTCATTTGTTGTTTCACTTCTTGTCCTTACTTTTGCATCTGGATCACCAATAATCAAATCAGGTGTGTGAGATTTAGTCCATTTTCTTGCAGAAGGCAGATTGCTTCTGTCATCATGTGATCCTCCCCCTTGATCCATGCTCTCCTGATTTTCTTGGTGCCTTTCTTCATTTTCTGATGCTCCCCCTGAATGTGACTGCTCAGAATTATCAACAGAGTTTGATTCAGAATTATCAACTGAGTCACTTTCAGTGTTTGAATTATCACTTTGATGTGATTCTTCATGCTCCCCCTCAACTGGTTCTTCCCTTGTTCCTGATTGAATAGTTTCTTCAGTATTTACCAGTAGAGGTTCAGAGTTTAGATCAACAGAGTTTGTCAAATCAGTCTGATCAGAGTTTACTTTTTCAGAGAATAAATCTTCATTTTCAAAGTGCAGTTGATCATGTTCATTGACATCTTCAAGTCCAGTTATTTTCTTGTCATCAAATGACACATGAATTGATTCCATGATCACTCTGGTTCTCAGATTATAAACTCTGAATGCCTTAGTTGACAGTGGATAGCCAATAAAAATTCCTTCATCTGCCTTTAGGTCAAATTTGGTCAACTGTTCAGGATGAGTCTTCAACACAAAGCATTTGCATCCAAAAATATGAAAATATTTTAGATTTGGCTTCTTCTTCTTCACCATTTCATATGGTGTTTTACCATGCTTGTTGATCAATGTTGCATTTTGAGTAAAACAAGCAGTTTGAACTGCTTCTGCCCAGAAATAGGTTGGCAATTTTGCTTCATCTAGCATGGTTCTGGCAGCTTCTATCAAGGTTCTGTTCTTCCTCTCCACTACACCATTTTGTTGTGGAGTGCCAGGTGCAGAAAACTCTTGTTTTATTCCTTTACTCTTGCAAAACTCTTCCATTGATGAATTCCTGAACTCAGTTCCATTGTCACTTCTGATTATCTTCACTTGATTCTCTGACCCTTTTTCCAGTTGTAATATATGTTCTGTCAGTGTTAATGCAGTTTCATCCTTCTTTGCAAGAAAATATACCCATGTGTACCTGGTATATTCATCAACAATGACTAGAGCATATTTCTTCTTTCCAAGAGACATCACATTCACTGGACCAAAAAGATCAACATGTAGGAGATGATAAGGATCAACAATTGAAGACTCGGATTTGCTTTTGAAGGAGGCTTTTCTCTGTTTGGCCTTTTGACAAGAATCACACAGGCCTTCTACATTCAACAAAGACCTTGGTAGACCTCTTACAAGATCATTCTTGATTAGCTCATTGATGTTGTTCAGGTTCAAATGAGAGAGTTTCTTGTGCCACTTCCAACTCTCTTCACTGGACATTCTTGTAGACAGACACACTGCTTTGCCATCAGTGTTTGTTGACAATTTAATTTCATAGATGTTATTGTGTCTGTTTCCAACTAGAGCAACTTTCCCTGTAGATTTACTGATCACTTGACAATATTCAGGCTGAAAATCCACATGATATCCTCTGTCACAGATTTGACTCACAGATAGCAGATCATGCTTGAGTCCTGGAACCAGAGCTACATTTGTGATGATGACACTTCCAAGATTAATATTGCCATATCCCAGAGTATGTCCTATGTTGCCATCTCCATAGGAAACTTTTGGGCCAGCCTTCTCCTCAAACTCTGATAGCAGGGCTTTATTTCCTGTCATGTGTCCTGAACATCCACTGTCCACGACTAGGGTACTAACCCTGTTGCCCTGCAATCACAAACAATCACTGATTATTAGTTTTAAGGATCCAGACTTGCTTGGATCCTTTGGCTTTCTTAATTCTGTTAGCTTTTGCAGCGGAATTCACATTATCAGAGTTTAAGCTAACTTTTTCAGAGTTTACATTTGCAGAGTTTACTTTAACCCATTTCAAATTTGGCTTGGGTTCATAGTAATTATAGTAAATAGCATGATAATCTCTGCAAGTGTAAATAGAATGCCATGTACTTCCACAGTGTTTGCATAAAGTCTGTGGTCTAGTTCTCACATAATCACTCTTTACTGCAGTTTTAGAGGGCAAAGAATTGATGTTCTTATTCTTACTGCAGAAACTAGCAAGATGATTAGTGCTACCACAATTAAAGCATGTTTTTCTAGGAGCTAATGAAGCAAGCATTGGCTTAATTCCTGATGTAATGCCTACCTTTCCATTTTTGTTTTTCTTAGGCAATCTCTGTTTGTTGACAGATTTTATCTCCTTAAGCTTATGCTTGAGTTGTTTATCTGTCATTAAACCAATGTTAGCCTCTTTAACAAAAGTTTTAGCATATGACTCTTTAACAGCCTTTTTCTGTGCTTCAGTCTTAGGTCCACCTGTTCCCATGACATTACCTTCAGATGAACGATGTGGTCTAACTTTTACCTGATTTTCAAATCTAAGTTCATCTCCTTCAGAGTAACCTAGACCTACTGTATCTGACTGAAACACTTCTTGAGTATCTTTACCAGAGTGTGTCCAAGTTTTAATGATGTGTTTAGTATCTTCCAATTCAGATTCTAGTTGCTTATACTTACCTAGCAACTCCTGTTCAATAAACACTGCATCATCTCTCTCTTTCTGAATTTTATTCATGTTCTCTAGCTGTTCCTCAACAAGTTTATTTCTTTCTTTGAGTTGAGAGCACTCAGTCTTTATCCTGTGTTATTAAAACCGGACCGGACCGGCCGGTTCAACCGGTCCGACCGCTAACCGGTGGCTGGTCCGGTTCGGTTCACCCATAAAACCAGTCCTCCGGTTTTCCTGTTCAGAACCGGCCAAAACCGGCCAAAAACCGGACAAAACCGGTACCGAACCGGACCGGTGACCGGTTTTTTGAAAAAAAATGGTTTATGAGTTCTGAAAAAAACCGGTACAATCTGAAAAAAACCGGTTTATGAGAAAAAAACCGGTTTATGAGAAAAAAACCAGGTTTTTTACAAAATTTATTCATAATTTTCATATTGTATTATATATTTATATAATTATATATATATATCATATTAAATATATATAATTATATATATATATAATATTAAATATATATAATTTTATATATATATAATATTAAATATATATAATTATATATTACATAATTATGACGTCACACCGGTTGAACCACTGGTCGAGCCGGTTGAACCAATCGAACCAGTAACCAGTAGGGCTTCCGGTTCGATGCCCGGTCCGGTTATGAGAACACAGTCTTTATCCTCTCATTTTCTAAAGTCTGATCCCTATAACTGATATGCAATGCTTTAAGATAAATTCTCAATTCAGTTATATTATCAGTGTTATAAGCATAGGTAGTTGGGGGTACCTTGAGATCATCATTTTCAGTCTGAGTAGTAGCCATGAGAGCATAGTTGACTTCCTCATCTGAATCTGAAGTGTCTGCCCAATCTCTGCCTTTGGTGTAGAGTGCCTTTTCAGTTTTACCCTTCTTGCACTCAGGAGCATAGTGACCCATCTCCTTACACTTGTAGCATTGAATTTCAGACTTATCTTTCTTACCAGATTTGAAGTCCTTTCCCTCAGATTTCTTGAAATTCTTCTTGTCAGACTTTGAGTAGTCCCTGGAGAATCTCTTTCCCTTCTTGAAGTTCTTGAAGCCCATCTTCTTGAAGGTCTTTACCATCAATGCAGCCATTTGCATCATCTCTTCATCATCTTCAGAATCAGATGTTTCATCTGTATTTGAGTCATTATCAGTGTTTGATGACTCACTTTCTGAGTGTATGACTAAAGCTTTTCCTTTTGCCTTTTTCCTTGATGCTTCCTTCTTTGATGGTTTCTCCTCAACCTTAAGTGCCACAGACTTGGACTTTCTACTTGATCTTTTGTTTCTCTGCTCTAATTCCAATTCATGGGTTTTGAGCAGCCCATAAATTTCATAAATCTCTGTTTCACCAAGTTCCTAATTATCTCTAATAGTGGTTGTTTTCACATCCCACTTTTCAGGTAGAGAAAGAAGAAACTTGAGATTTGAGTCTTCTAAATCATACTCTTTGTTAACCAATGACAAATCATTGAGCAGTTTACAGAATCTGTCAAATGTTTCTGTCATGGTTTCTTCAGACTTTGCCTCAAAGTGCTCATACTCCTGAGTGAGTATGTTTCTTCTGTTTTTCTTGATTGCAGGAGTTCCTTGACACCTAACCTCAAGTGCATCCCATATTTCCTTTGCAGTTGTGCAATTAATCACTTTATTGGACATAACATTGTCTAATGCACTATGAAGTAAGTGTCTTACTTTTGCATCCTTTGCAATAGATGAAAGATCCTCAGCAGTTAGATCTTTCTTTTCTTTTGGAATGACCTTTGATTCCTCACCAGCAGCAGCAGCAGATAATTTTTTTGGTTTGTGAGGACCTTCATATATTCTATCAAGATATTCTGGATCTGTGGCTTCCAGAAACATGGTCATCTTTACCTTCCAGATTGCATACTCTGATGGCCTAAGTATAGGAACCCTTATTGTTTCATACCTACTAACAGTAGTAGGGGCTTTCTCAGATGGTGGAGGTATCTCTGCCATTGATTACTATTGTGTTTGGATCTTTAACTGTAATAAAATAACAGATTAGGCTCTGATACCACTTGTTAGGTCGAATTCACAATAGTTAATCAAATACTGTATGAGTAACTTAACAAGAACACACTGTTTAACACCTTAAAAACTGTTTGGAATTAACAATTCCTCTCTCAGTGATGTAAATATCACAGAGAGCTGCTTAGGTTACAATCAATGAATTTCTCAATGTTCGATACCCTTCTAGGGTTAACCTAACTGTATTTATAGAACATACAGCTTCGTACAATCAGTAACTGATTATCCTATAATCAAGCTATACAATTGATATCAATCACGATTGCTCCAGTCTTCCAAGTCAACCCAATCTCTTTGATAGCTTTCCAATCTTCAAAGATATTGCTTCCATATTTATCTTGCATCAATCTTCAAACACTGTTGACTCTTCAGACAATACCGCTACAGAGTTTAACAACCTCTGTTGCGCTTCCAGTCAGTGTTTAACTAAACTCTGACTGCTTCCAGCTAAACTCTATTTTGTCACTATAGCTTCCAAACACTGTTCTCATCAATCATTTCTAACAGAACACCACAATCTTTTAGCCAGGTTCGACCCCTAATCCCCTATGGTCTACGTCCTGGTCCCTTACCAACTTGGTAAGAGAATATATTATTGATCAAAGATAATCCAATTACAAGATACAACAATATATCTCCCTTTTTCTTAGCTATTGACAAATGGCTTGCTGAACACCTGTTTCTGAACCTGCTCTCTAAGCTATACTTCCCAAGTATACTTCTCTAGCAACGTTCACCAACCCTTGTTCCCTAACCAATCTGCCCAGCAACTAAAATACCCAGCTGCTTACAAATGGCTTGCTGTTTGCTGTGCTGAACTAACTCTCTAAGCAATACTTCCCAAGTACACTTCTCTAGTCTAGTTCAACCCACCCAAAACCTTAAGCCAACCTTGTACAGCAACTATTCAATACAATGAACAATACAATGATTTGAATCAATTACAACTCAACCTATGAACCCCTCCGAATATATATATGCGTGTATATATGGGTTTAAAAGGTTTAGAAGGATTTTGCAATGTAAGCTTTGTGGTTGTGTATATCTTTTTTTTTTCTACACTGTAAGGTTGATAAAAACTGAAGATATTCAGTCTTTTAAATAGGTAAACAAGAGTGTTTGAATGAAGGCTTGAAATGGCTCCAACGGGAGGAAAATCAAAAGGTTGAATATGAGATTAGATTTGTTTTGATTCTCAAGAACGTGGGAGAGCTAGAAATTCAACTGATGAAGAAAGAGATATGGAACGTGTATAGTGAATGGAGAATAATATTTGTTTATGATGAGGAAGAGACAAGAGCATGTGGTTGGAAAAGAAAAGTCAAGAATGTCATGCTACTTTTCTTAATTCAAAACAAGGAATATATTGTCCCCAATATACTTGAGTGATGCTCTGGCGTGATAGAATAATTCAGAGGATTCATTACAATATTTCTAAAGATGTCTCCACCAATTGCTCCTTGAAAACCGCAAGTATATATATTTCTGGCAGACAGAATCAGCTTGCTGTTTGTTCTGGTGAGTTCATATCAGCCTGCTGCTTTGGTTCTGATAGGCTGAATGTAAACTTTATTCTTCCATATCATCAACCAAGATACCTGAGAGTATGAATATGTCTAGTTGATCTTTATCTGCAGGAATTCTGAACAGTTGGAAATGGCTTGCTGTTTGCGACAAACTGATTATACAATCAGTAAGCTGTAGAGCCCTGCAAAACCAAGTTAGCACAAAAACAAGTAGCATGCTGTTTTATATATATTAATAAGCCAAATGTATGTGAACATATTATCATCAAAATGAATAGCATGTTAGTATAATAAATAACATTCCAAAATATATGTAATCATCGAATCATCAAAATCAATAGGCTAACAATCTCCCCCTTTTTGATGATTACTAACATATATTTTTAGGAGTACATACTCCCCCTCAACACATGCATCATTGATTTAACAACATGATATTCAATTAAGCACGTAAGGATTTATATGAACTAAAATCCCAAACACATAACCTCATTAAGAGTACCTCCTAAAATCTCTCCCCCTTAATCATTAAAAAGGGTAATCACGTAGCATATTCAATATAAGCATGGATAAAATCATGGTAATTGCATATAAAGAGATCAGATACAAATGGTAAGCCAACGTTACCCATTCTGTGCTTGTCAGCTTGCTGACTACACAGTTCACATGCCAAGCTCTCTTCGTATGACTGAAAACCTTTCTTCAGCTAGTGGCTTTGTGGAGATATCCGCTAGTTGAACTTCAGTTGAGACAAATACCAACTCTGAGGAATTATTCTTGACCGTCCTTGTTGACCTTGGTAAAGAATGTTGAGTTATTTCTTCATGAGTTGTCTTTCTCATCTTTTCTGGTGGTGAATGATCTTCTTCATCATAAAGAGGTAGTTTCTCAGTAGCTCTTGAACCTCTAGGACCTTCTAAAGTCATTTTAGCAATTGCATCTTCCACTTTAGCTTGCTGATTTGAACTTCCAGCTTGCTGATTGCTAGTAACTTGAGGTTGCATGCTTTCACTTTCACCTCGGTGTTAGCATACTTTAGTGTGGGTAGCCCTCTGATCAGTTTCTTGCTTGATAAGCAAGTCCATGTGTGCATGCCCAATTTTCTATGCCAAACATAAGGATCATTGTCTATTGCAGCCAAACAGCATGCTGTTTCCTGCATAATACAATATATATACATATATTTGTCCCATCTATATACTAGAGGAAACTCGTTAGTATCAAAAAAATAATATACTCATGTTCAAAGGAATATACGAGGACAAATAACATACTTACTACTTGAGTACCCAAATTTTGTTGGATCCACCAATGTTTGTTGATAGAATATAAAGATCATGTAGATCAGATTTCTTGATCCACTGTTGTATCACTTTTGGTGCTTGATTTCTGGTCCTTTGTGTTCTGCCAGACTGATAATGGTAAGCTGTTTGTCTTCTGTCATTTGCTTTCTGGTATGCTGATTGTCTTCTGACTGGTTTACTCTGGTAAGCTGTTTGTCTTCTGTCAGAAGCATTCTGGTATGCTGTTTGTCGTCTGTCTGGTCTATTCTGGTAAGCTATTTTCCCTTGATGATTGATTTGAACCACACAATGTCTTTCCAGATGACCTTTTCCACCACACTTGTTGCATGTCTTCCAAGGCATAGCATAGTCATAAGGTATGCCATTTCTTCCATCATATTTGAGTCCACCAAGCTTCTTGTTTAAGTTCATGCCAACTCCTTCTCTGACCAAGGGAACTTTTGTCTTCTTCATCATTGTTTTTAAACTGTCTTCTCCTTGAACAAAAGTTTCCATCCCTTTCTGGAGATCTTTGACTTCCTTTTCTAAGAGATCGATCAATTCAGCTTGCTGTTTGGTGAGTTCAGCTTGCTGAATTTGCTTTTCAACAGATTTTGAAGACTCGGCTTGACTAGATTCTTTAAGCTTGTATGTCTCCAATGCTTTATCTTTCGTTTTAACATCAGATCTCAGCTCTTTGATTTCTTTCATCCGCTCATTGAGTTCCGCCATCAAGGTCTTGTTTCTCTTTTCATGTAATTTATTAATAGTCTCTAATTGACTATTCTTGGCATTTAGCTCCTTGATTTCTGTAGCTTTGCCTAATGAAGTTGAATCCCATTCTTCCATTTTTGGCAACACGTCTTTTACCATTTTGGAAAGATAGGCATTCTTATCAGTCAGCTTGCTGATTTCGGCCTTTAGCGCCATATGTTCTTCAATAGTTACATTATTTTGTTCCTGCATGGTTAGTGACTCTAATATATCATCATCTGAAGATACATAATCTTTAAAAGAATTTACCTCACTTTGATCCTCTTCAGAATCAGTTTCATCACTATCCACAAAAACTTCTTTTATGGGTCCGTGTGAGCTATCTTCATCATTCAGACCTACAAGAGCCAAATTCATCATGTCTTCGCTTGAGTCATCACTGGAGTCTGAATCATCATCACTATAAGTCAGTGAAGCCTTTGATTTTCTCTTGTTTTTGAAAACAGCAGGCTGTTTTGACTTCAGCTTGTAACAATCTCTTTTAAAATGGCCTGGCTTGCCACATTCAAAACAATTTTGATCATTGTTGTTGGAGAAACTTCCTCTGTCCTTTTTCATTCTATCTTTCCTTTCAATCAGCCTCTTAATCTTCTTTGAAATGAGTGCAATTTCTTCATCAGATTCTTCCAGCTTGCTGGATGCAGTGGCTGGCTTGCTGTTTGCAGCATGAAGAGCCAAATTCTTCATTTTGGCTAGTGGAACCCGAACACCTTCAACCTGACTTTTGATTATCTTGCTTTCAAACTGTTCTAGCTCAGCAAATACAGCTAGGTGATCCATGGTGTCGATTGTTGAGGATGATTCCAAAGCCTTGACCTTAGCTTCATAGATAAATGGCACAGCACTTAACACTTTCATGTTAATTTCATCTTGTGGAATATCCTTTCCAAGTCTCTTTAAAGAGTTTATGGTGACCTGGAATCTAGCTTGACCTTCCTTGATAGTTTCATCATCCTCGAGCTTGAAGTTTCCAAAATCATTCATTAGCTTGCTAAGCTTTACCTTCCTCAAGGTTGTTGATCATTCATGATAGGTTTCCAAAGCATCCCACATTTCCTTTGCTGTTTTTAGAGAGGAAACTTTGTCATATTCAGCTTGACCCAAAGCATTCATTAGAGAGTTTCTAGCTTCTCCATTATAACCAAGTTTGATAATCTCCTCGGGGTTGAGATCATCAATATCTTTTGGCTTCTTCTCCGTATCTAAAAATTCAAAGTCTCCTTTCTGAACAACTCTCAAGACCAGTGGCTTCTTGGACAGGTATGTTTCCATTCTACCTTTCCACCAGTTGTAGTTTTCCGAGCCAATGAGGAGAGGAGCTCTATAATCGGATTTAGCTTCGAGATAATATTCACCCATGATCGATACCTTCCTGTTACAGAAATATTAGTATACCTCGCTCTGATACCAATTGAAAACAACACCTAGAGGGGGGGTGAATAGGTGTATATGGCTAATTATGCTTATTTATGACCTGTTTTGAATTTTACCAGAAACAGCTTGCTGTTAATTATAAACAGTTTAACAGATGGCAAGCTGTTTATGCAGTGCAGTAAGTAATGTGCAGGAAAAATAAAGAACACCACAATCTTTTAGCCAGGTTCGACCCCTAATCCCCTATGGTCTACGTCCTGGTCCCTTACCAACTTGGTAAGAGAATATATTATTGATCAAAGATAATCCAATTACAAGATACAACAATATATCTCCCTTTTTCTTAGCTACTGACAAATGGCTTGCTGAACACCTGTTTCTGAACCTGCTCTCTAAGCTATACTTCCCAAGTATACTTCTCTAGCAACGTTCACCAACCCTTGTTCCCTAACCAATCTGCCCAGCAACTAAAATATAACGCCCTAGAAATTCGCGTATTTATAAATATTTATTTAATATTAAATGTGGATTATATGATTTGAATATTTTTGAGGAGATCAATATATGTGATATTATGTTATATGTTTACATGATGATTTGTGTATGCTGGATAAGTCCGTGCATTTTTATTTTTATTTTTGATCATTTAAATGTATTTAAATCATGCACTATTGATCTTCTAAAATTTTTATAAAATCATCGGAGTTATGAAAAATCATGAAATCTTTTGTAATATTATCTTTGTATAATTATTTAGTTTTTAAAATTATGGGGTGACTTATTTTGGGTGTTTTTGTATTTTAAAATGATTTTAAGAGTTTTATTGCATTTTAGGAATGAAAACTTGTGAAATTCATATTTTATTCGTTCTTGGTCCTAAAAATATTTTAAAAATACGGGGAGTTAGATAATTTTATTTTCTACATTTTAAAAATATTATTGAGAATTTTCTCAAATACTACTTATTTATCTTTCATTTTACCATGAAATTTTATTGTTCTAAGTGGAAAATTTAATAGTAAATTGTAAATGGCCTCATTACCTTAAATCCCTAATCAGCTTTGCCCCAAATAAAACATCGATATCTTGCCCTGCTCTTTCTCATTTTATCTGGAAAGTTCTCAATCTCTCTCGATGCTCTCTCAATCTCTCTCGCTATTTTTCTCTAATCCCTCTTTCCCTCACTCCCCTCTCTTCATATCATTATAAATATATATATTTGTATGTATAGCGCCTGTGTGAAAATGCTCAGCTGGGTTCGTATACTGCTGGGTTGTGGTTCGAGATTGTGCAAGTGTGTGTAAGCAAAGTGTGCGTGTGTGCAACTGTGGCGTGTGTGTGTGTAAACGTGGTGTTCTTGTGTGTGGTAGCAGCTGGGCAGTCTGCGTGTATAGCGTATCTGTGATTGGAGTAAGCTGCGAGGTGTCTATGTGTGTGTGATTTTGGGTTGCTGTGTGTGCGTGTATGGAGCAGTCGAGCTTGAGGTGGTATGGTCTAAGTTTTGCTGCTGGTGTGTATATATATACGCGTGTGTGTGCTTCGCAGTGTATGCTTCACTGTGTGTGTGGCCGGACTAATTGGTTGAATTGGAATGTTATTGGGCTGGTTTATGCGAGTTGGAGTATAGTCGAGGGTGTGACTGTAAGCTACTGTGTAGCTGTGCGTGTGTCGAATTGGTGGGAGTACTGTTGTTGGTTTAATTGTTGCGGTGTAAGTATGTCGTGCGTGTATGCAAATGCTGGTTGCCTTCCCCTGTTCTTGCTGCGTTGCTGTGTGCAAGTGTGTGGCCTTGGTGTTGCCGTGCTTGGTTTGTTGAGCCTGGATTGCAGTGGTATGTACATACAGTGACTGTGTGTGGTTCGATGTCTCGGCTGTGAGTTAATGTAGGTTGGTGGTGTTGTACTGGAAGATTGAGGAAGAGAAGGGGGTGATAAGAGGAGGCAGATGTGTGCTGATTGTAGTGTTAAGGAACCGAAAGAGAAGAGGTGGGTGCAAGTCTGGAGCATTTCGTAGGTGCGTTTTGATATAAGTAGATGTGTCCGTGTATGTGGCTATGATGTATGTTTATGGTACAAGGATGAAGAAGTAAAGAGAGGTGAAGGACAAGAGTAAAGGAGAAGGAAAGAGCTGTGTGGTTTGTACAAAATTGTTGAGAGTGTTAACGTAGATAGAGAAGTAGGGTGTCCGAGAATGTGCATGTTTGGGGTCCTCGGCAGTGGTGAATTAGGTGAGCAGGAGAGTATGCTCGAGAGGCTGTGCAGGGATAAGTATTTCTGTATTCTGTGTCTGTTCGTGAGGGTGTATGTGTGAATGTGGTTATGGTTATGGGTGCTAAGCATTGACGTTGGTGGCTGGTTCGTGTCTTTGTGCATAGCAAATATTCGAAGTGGTGTGGTATATGATTGTTAGTGCAAAGTAAGTGGACTAGTGATCGTTATATGTTAATTAGTGTCATTGTGAAGACTTGACTATTGGATATCCGTTGCATGAATAAATTAGGATATTATAAGTATACAAGTTGATTTTATATGATAATGTGAAGTGTATGGTAAACTGTGAGTTGTAAAAATAAGGTGGAGTTAGTAATTGATTATGAGATGGTTTGAATGATAATGGTGGGTCGGTTGTATTCCGACGGGTTATACGATTTTATAAAGGAGGTGCTGTCCGATTCTTAAAAATATATTCTAATTCTTAGAGTAAGTAGACAAGGACTAATTGTGAACCAATGGGCTATATGTGTTAAGTTGTAAACATTATAGGTAGCGTTTGGGTAGAACAGAGTTAGACGGTTACGATTATAAGCGTATTAAATTAGTACTTTACCTTGATATAGGTACGATACGAGTAGGAGGTTCGGCCTGGAGCAGTGCACGGGTAAAAGGAATTTTGAGCAGAAAGATATTTGTCGAATCCGACGAGTGTATTGACATGAAGATTGACGAATTATGAAGGAAAGATGGAAGTAGAACCGAGTAAGAGGCCATTATGTAAAGAAGTAGAAGCTGTTGTAAAGTGAGTGACGGATCGAGATTTTGGAAGTGGAAGCTTCATATATTGAGGCAAGTGTTTGTTCTTCACTTATCTTTCAAGTGATGCAATTCATTCCTTTTTGTCGTATAAAATAGTTTGGTCAAATGTGTTTAGAAGAGGAGATGTGAAAATGTTTATGGTCCCCACCCATAGTTAAAATACCAAATTTTCAAAGGATCTTACCAATAACCCTTTTTCGCAAAATACTTTACTCTTGATATGTCATCGGATCCCTCAATGGAATGCCATTACTTTTATTTTCCTTGAAAAATGTTTGAGGGATTTTCTAAATGGAGAGAATCCAAGTTTTAAATCCCCATAAATACCTGTTAATGGAATTCTTGATTTTTAGCATATTTTCACCAGTGGATTCCCTTTTTAATAATGTTTTCCCTAAACTAAACCGCTATTGCTCACCCTGAAATTATTTTACAAATAATTGTTTTTAAACTGCCTTATTCACTTATGTTGACTCAAATAATTCAATGTGTCGTAAAAATTTTATTAAACGCGCTGAGCTTGATTATAGCCCTGCTCCAACTTAGAATTTTACTTGTTGATAATCTTGTTGCCCCTTTATATCTTTTATTGTTGCCCAAGTTCGAATCTTTCTTTAATCAAGTTAATGATGTTATCTCTCCAATTACTTATATCTATCTTGTCGATATGAATTCAAAGTATTGTTCTCTATATTCTCCACCCCATTTCATACCGAACTTGTCGGTATTTACTTAAGATCTTGATTATCTAGTTATTTTCCTGTATTGTATCGAACTCGTCGATACTTGTTGATGATCTTGATTATGCAGTTTTTACCATTTATTGTATCGAACTTGTCGATACCATTAGAGCTTATTATGCTTTAATTATCACCCAATTATCGTGTCGACACATGTTGATCCTGAATTCTTCATTAATTCTTCATTATCACCCAATTATCGTGTCAACTTGTCGACACATGTTGATCCTGAATTCTTCATTAATTCTTGGATTATTAGTTGTTCTGGAACGTGAGTTTCCCAATTGGTTGATGTGGTAAGGTTGTCGATTGTTCCGACACCTAGTGCGTTCGATATAGAATTGGAATATTTTTGACCGTAAGGTCGGACCCTATTGTGGTCGTGATAGAAATGTTTTGACCGAAAGGTCGGACCCTATTGTGGTCGTGATAAAAATATTTTTGGACCGTAAGGTCGGACCAGATTCGTGGTCGGAAGTTAATAAGGCCAATGTGTGCCATGGATCCAAATAAGGACATTGCTGTGTGCGTTTGTCCGGGGTTAGTGCGTGACTGATCAGCAGCCTAACCTTATTGTTTTTTAAAATATATAAAAATCCAATTCTAATCCATACATTGAGGTTGAGTTGCTTCAAAGCCTGATTCCCTTGAAGCCTATTATGATTATCTTTAATTATCAGAACTTTTATCGGTTCTCATTGTTGATGCATTTTATTTTAGCGGAGTCCTGTTGGCTCATCTGGGAGTTACAATATTTAATTTCTTCAGCTGATTTCTTTCGTACCGTATGATGATTATTCTTGTTGATCAGAACCTATATTGTTCTTGATATTGCTATCACTGTTTACACTTGCTGAGCATTGTTGGTTCACTCTTGCTTGTTTATTTTCCTTCAGTTAATAAAGGAGATTAGTGGACCTTGTGTGGATGAGTTTTCCTGTTCCAGCATCGAGAGGTGACGTTCGAGTTGTTGGTTTCGCCGGGTAGTGATTTGAGTTTGTCAAGGTTGGTAAACTAGTTTGACAGTGGACTTAGTTGTAAAAAAAAAATGTATAACAATTTTATTCTGAGGTTGAATTGTAATAATGTAATTTGATAGTTGTTTCATACCATAACCTGTATGCGGTCTTGGATCAGGGGTATTTTATTATTATTTTATGTAAATATCCAGGTATATATTTTGATGATTGTGGTTAGTGGCCCCAAATCTGTATCCCGGATTTTGGGATGCCACAGTTGGTATCAGAGCTACAGGTTATGGTCACTGAAACAGTTAGGATGGGTGGGTATACGTGCGTGAGACGGATGTTAGATAGAACGATTTAGGATAAGGTTCACTTTAGGATATTCAGACAAGTATTGCGACGTTGTACGGTCTTTCGACATATCGCGTGAGTATGAGCTCGATCCGTTCACAGATTTTGTTATGAGCGAGACAGATAATCCAGAGCCGCCTGGACTAAGTGAGCAGTTGAAGTTACCGGTTTGGAGGATATTATCTGGAGACTTTCACGTACATTCTAAAATGTTTTTACAACTTTAGCTACGATGTGAACGCTATAGAGAGAATACGAGAAGACTAGAAATAAGAGGTGCATGGGAAACGATTGTTGGCATGAGTTGGAAGTGAGGGCATAGTTACACACTACTAGCCGTTGATCTCGATTGAATTCTTAATTGATTCTCCATTTGGGCAGTTAAATTGATTCTTGTTCTGGCTCTGAATTGTTGTAAACGAATTCACGGTTTATATTGTCGCTGAAGCATTGTTGCATAGTGACAATTAAAATCGAGAATGAATTGAGATCTTCGTAGTTATTCAACTCATTATTGTCAGGCCGGTTTGGCAGCTAGGTATATATATTAATGCTTAGCCGACAAGAGTGAGATTATGAATAATTATGAATTTCTTGAACGTTTGTTTAATCGACTATACTTCCATTGATGATAAGTTTGTATATCAGATTCACTTGAATTCAATCATATTCTTTCAGAAATATCCCTATTTTTAAAAGGACACTTGATCCAACTCTATTCTTGAAAAATTTGACACTCTTGAACTCTTTTCATTTTTTCCCTGAATATTTAATCTTCTTTATTCAAACTGAGATGAACAACTGATAAGTGCATAATTTTGCATATTTTTATTGCCTATTTAATGCTTGAATTCGTATTTTAATAATTTATTTTGTTGCATTTCAGGAAATTTAAAGAAAAATAAAGAAATGGCAAAATAAAAGAATAAAGAGCAAGGAAGGGCCAAAAAGAGAAGAAAATGATAAAAATGCAAAAAGGCAAAAGAATTAGGAGTTTGGTGAAAAAAGGAAAGCTTAAGGAGTCCGGTTCCAGATCCTCAGTAGACCGCAGCTTAGGACTTAAGGATTTATTTATATTAATAAATATTTAATTTAATTAGGAAATTAAATTTATAAATATCTAATGATATTAGATATTTATTTTTATAATTTTCGAATTAAATTAATTATTTATTAATTAAAGATTATAAGCTGTGCGGGTTAAAAAGCATTTCTCCGGAACCCATCTTACAAGTCAAAGCCGCCGATCTTATTTTCTGGCAGGGAATCTTGAAAAGCATGAAGATGACTTTGATTTTTTGTATTTGTTTCATATGTAAACTAGTTATATAAAAAGTCCTATAAATGAACATAGACACCATACAACTAAAATCACCTTAGATTAGATTAGGACATTAGTAGTTCATTTCTTTGCAGCTTGTAAACAATATTTTCTTAATACGTATTCATTTTGTTTCTACTAGATTAATTCGAAGCATAATATTTCTTTCCCTGTCTTTGTTTAATTCACAGCACACTCCTGTTCTTTCATCTGTTTCCTCAATTAAGCAAGCCCCTTCTCCTTTTCTTCTTGTTTAGTCCGAATCCACAACCGCAAAACCAAGTCCATCCCATGTTTCGTTCTTCATCAATCTCCCCTTTCGAATCCTCCAAAACCCTCTCCCATGTTTAGTTTTCCCCTCGCTGAAATCCCTTTTCCCTTGTTAATCACCGAGTTCCGTAGTCGTCATATTGTTTGCTAAATAAGTTTGTTTGTCACTATGTTTATCTAGTTGTATTGAGTCATGTTTTCGCCCCAATTGTCGAGTATAGAGTTAAGTTCGGTTGTTACTGGTTGTTCCTGAGAATTATTTGAGTTGCTTCGATGTGCTTGGGTTTGGTAATTGCTTAAAGTTCTGAAAGTAGCTGCGTGTATAGCCGAGTCTGTGTTTGTTGGTGTGTCGCCAAGTTCTTTGCCGAGTAGAATCAGAGTTGCGAGTTTTGCTAAGTTTTGGTTCATAGTTTCGATTTGCTGAGTAATGTCCATTGTTGTTGATTGCCGTTTGTCCAATACTCTGAGTCGCCTCTGAGTTTCTTTGCTACGAGTTTCCGAGTTTTAGTTCAGAGAATGTTTGTCTGTGAAGAATTCTGAATTGTTCTGTATTCTGTAATGAGTCGCTGAGTTTTATTGTTTTTGTTTTGGTTCCGTTTAAATTCGAGTCTTGAGTTTGCTGAATTATTTTCGAGTCATGTTGTTTTCGTGATTGTAGTATGGTGCCGAGTTACCTGGTCTTGTTTCGTTGAGTGAATCAAAAAGCTTGTGCTGGTTGTAGTGTTGGCTAGTCGTATAATTAAACATTTCATGTCAAATTTTTATTAAAAAATTCTGTAAATAAATGTCTAGAATAAAACTTAGTTTTAATTAGAATTTAGAATTTTTGGAATAATTTGGTTAATTCGTTTATAATTAGAATAATTTAGAATAATTTAGTTTTATTTAATTAGATATCCATTAGTAATTAGTTAGTTAAAACCAAAATCTCAAAAACCCCATTTGTCTAGTTCGATTAAATTGTAAATTAAGGTTTGCGAGAATAATAAGTCCCTGTGGATCGAATCATAAATATTAAAACGATGATCGTGCGCTTGCGATATTAAATCTTTATTTTCGGCACATCAAGTTTTTGGCGCCGCTGCCGGGGACTAAATATTTTTTGCGCCTTGATTTTTAATTTTTCGGATTAGTTTTCTTTTGCTTGCCTTATTTTTGTTCGTTTTTTTTAGGAAAGTTTGGAATTTCGGGAATCTTCTCACGGAGCTCGGAACAAATCGGAATTCTTGGAAGCGTGCTTCGGTAACCCGTATCTCACTCTTTTCACATTTTTATTTTTAGAAAATCACAAAAAAAAAATCAAAAAAAAAAAATCAAAAATCACAAAAAAATTGAAAATTGAAAAAAATCCAAAAAAATTAGTTGTAAATACATAATTGTTGCATCATGCATTTAATCACTTAGGGCACATCATCTAGATTTTTATTTTCTTGTTTTTAATTTTTCGTACCTTATAAATTGTGGTGATTGCTGGAGGACCCAAAGGTACGTTAAATTCTTTTTTCTTTTCTTTCGTTAGAACACGTAGTTAAGCATCCATAATTATTTACCATTTTTTTTTGTATATATCTTATTGTTTGTTGCATCATTTGTAGCCTTAATAAAATTAATTAGACGTTTGCCCCTAGAAATTTCGCGCTCAATTAGAAAGGTGCCTAAAAATACACGTAATTAAGACTTATTCACGACCTTCAGTGTCTAAGGTTCGCCTGGCTGTTAAGATTCGGTGTCTAAGTGACGAGTTTGGCCTCTTGGCAATGCCTGCTCTAATCTGGCCGAATCGGTCTGAATAATTCTTAGTTTACGGATTTTTTTAGTGTCTTAACGTTAGGAGCAATGTCCAGTTATTTTATTTAGGGAACCTAGGTTAGATTTTTCTTTTAATTTTTCACCATTTCTTTTTGTGTGTTTGAATTTATTTGTTTTCTTTGTACACTACATGTCCGATGAGTAATAATGCGATGTCATGGATGGCCCCTGAAACTTACACATATTGTGAAATTTGTGGTATTTATGGTCACCTTGATTTTGAATGCTCTTACAATACTTACAATGCTCAATTCGGACAAGTGAATGATTATCAAGAAAGATATGAGTCCAATCCATACTATAATGCATATGATCAAGATTGGACGGGTCAACCGGATTTTTCGTACACGGAAAATAATTTCCAGAATTTCTCATATCATGAACAACAATTCCAGCAACAATTTGAGCAATCATCATGGCAACAATATGAGTATCCTTCACCGCAAAATTTACAGGTTCATCAAACCAATGCAAATGCGCTATCTAATCAAGTATTGAGCGAGTCGTTGAAAATTTTGAATGAGATAAACACTCGTAGCAAGCTGATGGAATCTGAAATTGCTCAATTAGCTAGCTCTTCTACTGCATGGCAACCTGACTCTACATTGCCGCCATCTATACCACCAGAAGATGAAATGGATTTGATCATTCTTACAAGTGATCAGGAGGAAAATAGTTTCTCGGTGTGTGTAGATGATGCACTTATTGAAATAGAAGAGGAGATTGCCACCAATGTTGAGATCAATGATGTTGTTATTGTTGAGGATGTTGTGAGTATGGACGAGAATTTGTGCTTAAAGGTTGACATAATGCCAAAAATAGTCCGAGAAGATTTTTCTCCAATTTTGCTTGATAATTCGTTCCAAATGGCTCCTACGCTTCACTTCTCAGAAAATGAAGATAGTGATAAGTATTCCTTACTCATTGATTTAAAGAGCCGAGAAGATCAACTAGCTCCAGAGAAAGTAAGGAATGGAGAAGAACCACCACCCGAGCCTCCACCTCACGTGAATATTAAGGGAGTTTGGCGTTTTCGAGGCTGTGAATTCTATCGTTGCTTTATCACAAAATTTTCCAAAACTACATATTTTCTTGATCAATTATTATTTATTGATGTATTAGCTAAATTTGCTAATGCTAATTTGGAAACTTTGTGCAGAATTAAAACAGCTGTTCATGCTTTTCGTGGTGGTCTAACGCAACAGGTTTTTGGGAGTGTCACTTCATGCTTCGATACTTCATGCTTATGCATTAGGGGAGTTTTTCCAATTTCTTTTATTTTTATTTTTAGTTATTTATTCTGTAATTTTTAGGATTTGTTGTGTTTTTTTTATTTTATTTTCCTCTTTTATAATTGTTCATCGAGAACTCTTTCCCACTGAATTGATTTAGAGGGCTATGCAGATATTGTTGTCGTTGAAAAGAAAGAACGTTGTGTGGCTCGAGGAGGACTTTGGAGAAAAAGTGAGAGTAGGGTTGGGGCTAAAAGAAGAAAAGCGGATAGCATAGCTTGTATTATATCACCTAACCGCTAATTTTTGAAACCTTATAATCATTGAGTTTCTGTCTGTGTTAATTCATCATTTCAGATATACAGAGCGTATTCACACAATTGCTGAGAACTTCAACCTCCCAAATCTCAATCTAGCTGTCTTGAAAATGGCAATGCAGGGAAGCTTCGTGATTGCTAAAGTTAATCCTACTTCCATTCAGGAAATCAGCACCATCCGTGATGAGCAGTTTCGAGCTTGGGCACAATTTCTGAATGAGCATTCAATCATTCGCTATGCTTTAGTTACACTAGTGCCGCTCAATTATGATGCCTTGCGTGAATTGTATTGCAGTGCGGTGAACACTTCTGGAAATGACGGGTTAGCAATCACATATCGACTGTTTGGTAGGTCGATTAAAGTCACTGAACGAGATGTTAATCGGATTCTTCATTTTCCTACGGAAAATCTCGTTGCTGATCCTACACCCGACCAGATTGAGAGGTTCTTCCGTCTGATAAAGTACCAAGATGGTAATTTCAATACTGGTAATCTCTCTAGAACATATCTAACCCAGTATTGGAATTTCTTCTTCCATATTCTTAACCATGTTTTTACCTCAGATAGAACAAATCTAGATCGCATATCTGAATTTATTCAAAAAATAGGGTATGCGGTAGCCAATAATTTGAGGATTAATTTTGGTAAGATAGTGCTTGGTCAAATTATTTTGAAGATGAATCGACTAGGAACCAGGGATGTCCAGACTCAAAGGGTAAAATGTCTATACCCAAGATTTCTGCAATTAATACTAAATGATTTTTTGAGTGATGCAGACAGGGTACGCTTGGACCATGGTAGAGATGTGGAATGCTCTTTCATGAAGACAAATGTAATTTATTACATTAGCAATAAGAGCTATACGGATGTGCCTACAGTCCTAACGGAATATCTGAAGACTGTCCCACTTCCGTTGTTACCAAGATCAGTCAGAGCAGCACCACATATGGAGTTTGCTACATCATCCACTCTACCTTATGCTAAATGGAGTAAACCTAGCGAACCCGAGACAGTCGAGGGAAACTTGGGTCTTGTGTCATTCAATCCATTCAAGTTCAACCTTCCAGGGAGAAAATCTCTTGATCTTTTTCCAGATTTACCACTCGTCACCAGTGGCAGGCATCTTGCTTCACGAGAGGTGGGAAGCTCCCGGACTTTCATTGCACCATCCGACAAAGGCCCTAGGATGATTTCATTTGCAGAGACACCAGCAGGACATGAGAGTGGGCAACAAACTCACCCACATGCACCTCTAACTAGAGCGGGATACAATAGACTCCTTGCACGAGTCCAAACACTGGAGAACGAGTTGCCACATATCCGTGAGTCCATTGTAGAAATAAGAAAGTTGCAACTTGTTCAAAATGATGTATTCCAGGCTCAATTGAGTTCCATGGCAGCCCAATTTAGTCATGCAATTAATTCCTTGATGAAGACAGCTTCTCCTAATTTTCCAACTCCACATCCAACTATTCTGGAGGATAACCCAACTGAGGGGGAGCAGGTGGATGAGCAAGAAGCTAGAAGGCGTAATAAAGGCAAGAAAAAGGTTGCTGACACAGATTTAAATTTATTCCTGGGAAGGAAAAGCTAAGGGGATTATTGGTGTTATGTGGAAAGCAAGAAAAACTTGAAGATATGTTCAGTCTAGAGGAACAAATGTCTTGCTCATTTTCAGGGGAGTTTTCGTTCACTCTTTCATACCTCATTTTTATTTGCATACATTGAGGACAATGCATGATTTAGGTATGGGGGAGAGTTCTTAGTGTAAATACATAAAATTGAAAAATCCAAAAAAATTAAAAAATTAGGAAATTAATTTCCTCGTCTCATAGTGTGTTAACATGGATAGGTACACATCTTGTGAGCTTATTTTGACATGATTATTTGACATGTCATATCTCTGAGAGTTATTTGTTACTTGATGATTCCTTGTACGTGCTTGTGAAAATTTTAAAACTTGAGATGTGTCGTTGTCAAATTTAGTGAGTACTAAAGCATGCTTTCACCTTGTGAGATCTTGAGCCTAATTTATGATTGGTACATTTTATATCAATCGAATTTTTATTGTTGTGTGTTGTTCATCATTTGGCATGTTGCTCTAGAACTTGCTTTAAACCATTTTGAGATTACATGATATCTGTATGCATAAAAATGATAAAGGCACTAGGATTAACCGTATTTATCCAAACAGTACCCTTGAAACATATATCCTTAGTGAACCCCTTTGAGCTTTATATCCGTTATTTTTGTATCACCAATCTAAATTCTTGAGCCTACTTGTTTATTCTTCTCTTGATTTACTAGTAGAGCATTTTGATTCATTTGAGGGTTGGTGAGTGAATAGTGCGGGGATTTCTTTGTTAAAGTGTGAAAATTGGGTGGGAATATTGAAAAAAAAAAAGAAAGAAGAAAGAAAAAAAAAAGAAAAAGAAAAGAAAATAAAAAGTCAAGTAGAGTTATGTTCATTGGTTTGTGCAATATGAAAATGGAAAAGTACATTGCGATATGTGCTTGGGGTTTAATGCTTGTGAGAGTCTGATCACCTTTTACATGATCGAAATTTCACGTTGAGTGCTTTAATTAGAAATGAACATTGTGCTCTATTAGTTTGTCAAGTTAGCCACTTGTTAGCCTTTTTCTTGATTCCCTACCCTTCACCTAAGCCACGTTACAACCTTTAACAAAGACCTTTTAATTTGTGCATGCATGTATACAAAGTAGTGGAGATTTGGTGGACAACCAAGCATATGGTAGCACATGACTTAATTGATTGAACTTGAGCGAATACACTTCACCTAAACACTTGTGTGATTCGAGAGTTATGTGAGATTTTCTATCCATAGCATGTTACTCACTGAATGCGGCATTGATATATATTTCATGATCTTTTGTGTATCTAGACTGTGTGCTTACTTGGATAGTCTTGTGCATATGATGTGTAAGTGAACAGACTGTCAATATTGTGCGTTTGAGGTTTTCTTGTGTGGAGTACTATGATATGTTGCATACTTGAGACTTGGCAGAAAAAAAAAATAGATTTTATGGGTATATCTTCTGTAAACCCTTAGGAGACAGCACTCCTCCTGTAGAGATCGTCTATGGGTTTAACGGGTTGGTAAACCTAAAATTACCCGTGATTCCTACGACAGTGAGCATAGGTTTTTATTCTGCATTTTTCTTTTTGTTTTACTCGAGGACGAGCAAAAGATAGGTATGGGGGTATTTGATAAGTGCATAATTTTGCATATTTTTATTGCCTATTTAATGCTTGAATTCGTATTTTAATAATTTATTTTGTTGCATTTCAGGAAATTTAAAGAAAAATAAAGAAATGGCAAAATAAAAGAATAAAGAGCAAGGAAGGGCCAAAAAGAGAAGAAAATGATAAAAATGCAAAAAGGCAAAAGAATTAGGAGTTTGGTGAAAAAAGGAAAGCTTAAGGAGTCCGGTTCCAGATCCTCAGTAGACCGCAGCTTAGGACTTAAGGATTTATTTATATTAATAAATATTTAATTTAATTAGGAAATTAAATTTATAAATATCTAATGATATTAGATATTTATTTTTATAATTTTCGGATTAAATTAATTATTTATTAATTAAAGATTATAAGCTGTGCGGGTTAAAATGCATTTCTCCGGAACCCATCTTACAAGTCAAAGCCGCCGATCTTATTTTCTGGCAGGGAATCTTGAAAAGCATGAAGATGACTTTGATTTTTTGTATTTGTTTCATATGTAAACTAGTTATATAAAAAGTCCTATAAATGAACATAGACACCATACAGCTAAAATCACCTTAGATTAGATTAGGACATTAGTAGTTCATTTCTTTGCAGCTTGTAAACAATATTTTCTTAATACGTATTCATTTTGTTTCTACTAGATTAATTCGAAGCATAATATTTCTTTCCCTGTCTTTGTTTAATTCACAGCACACTCCTGTTCTTTCATCTGTTTCCTCAATTAAGCAAGCCCCTTCTCCTTTTCTTCTTGTTTAGTCCGAATCCACAACCGCAAAACCAAGTCCATCCCATGTTTCGTTCTTCATCAATCTCCCCTTTCGAATCCTCCAAAACCCTCTCCCATGTTTAGTTTTCCCCTCGCTGAAATCCCTTTTCCCTTGTTAATCACCGAGTTCCGTAGTCGTCATATTGTTTGCTAAATAAGTTTGTTTGTCACTATGTTTATCTAGTTGTATTGAGTCATGTTTTCGCCCCAATTGCCGAGTATAGAGTTAAGTTCGGTTGTTACTGGTTGTTCCTGAGAATTATTTGAGTTGCTGCGATGTGCTTGGGTTTGGTAATTGCTTAAAGTTCTGAAAGTAGCTGCGTGTATAGCCGAGTCTGTGTTTGTTGGTGTGTCGCCAAGTTCTTTGCCGAGTAGAATCAGAGTTGCGAGTTTTGCTAAGTTTTGGTTCATAGTTTCGATTTGCTGAGTAATGTCCATTGTTGTTGATTGCCGTTTGTCCAATACTCTGAGTCGCCTTTGAGTTTCTTTGCTACGAGTTTCCGAGTTTTAGTTCAGAGAATGTTTGTCTGTGAAGAATTCTGAATTGTTCTGTATTCTGTAATGAGTCGCTGAGTTTTATTGTTTTTGTTTTGGTTCCGTTTAAATTCGAGTCTTGAGTTTGCTGAATTATTTTCGAGTCATGTTGTTTTCGTGATTGTAGTATGGTGCCGAGTTACCTGGTCTTGTTTCGTTGAGTGAATCAAAAAGCTTGTGCTGGTTGTAGTGTTGGCTAGTCGTATAATTAAACATTTCATGTCAAATTTTTATTAAAAAATTCTGTAAATAAATGTCTAGAATAAAACTTAGTTTTAATTAGAATTTAGAATTTTTGGAATAATTTGGTTAATTCGTTTATAAATAGAATAATTTAGAATAATTTAGTTTTATTTAATTAGATATCCATTAGTAATTAGTTAGTTAAAACCAAAATCTCAAAAACCCCATTTGTCTAGTTCGATTAAATTGTAAATTAAGGTTTGCGAGAATAATAAGTCCCTGTGGATCGAATCATAAATATTAAAACGATGATCGTGCGCTTGCGATATTAAATCTTTATTTTCGGCACATCAACAACCTATGTATATAGGGGATTCAGGGACATTTTATCTCTGTGATAAAAGTCCGGTGGGACGCCACTGATTGTGTTTGTCATGAAAGTACTGAAGATTGGCCATCTTAATGTACTATGGTGGTTGACCTAAGTGACAAATGCAACCTGATAACAGTTCGAAGATCATATTGATCTCTCGGTTAAATCCTTTCACAAAAGGTTTTATCAAACAAAATTCAATGTACATTCATATTGATACCTATTCATTCTATTTATTTCCTTGTCGTAAAAACCTTGATGATTTTAGATTACTAGTGATGAAGAGCCGCGAAGATAGACGCGATGACATTCTTAGTTGTTGAAACTGCGATTACGTGGCGAAGAATTGATTAAGCAAGATTGAGAAGAAGAGGAAGACAGTGAACCATGAAGTTTCAGAAGCGTTTCAACAGAAGACGTGTAATTCTGTTAAGGGAAGAATTTGAGAGAAAGCATATTAAGAAGATGTTGAGGTAAATGCGGAGAATTGTATATGTAATCGGAAAGAAGTTAAGGGTGACTTAGGATTTGGACGTATTAGCTTATGTTAAGGTACAAACAATTCGTGAGGACAAAAAGGTGAGATTGAGATTTTCAAGAGATTTAGTAGTAGTGCTTTGAGGCCGAGAACAGACATAGAAGTGTTAACGATCATGTTGACCAAGAAATTATTATATAAGATTATGAAGCTGTTTCATACAAAAGGAGACAGGCAAGTCGGAGCAGATTTCAGTTTTTAAAATTTTTGAATGTATATTCTGATGGATTACCCTGATTGGTACCAGGTAAGGATGAAGATATGATTGTTATTCATTTTTCCAAAAAAAAAAAAAACCTAAGATATTTTTGAAGCAGCATTTTGGATTGATGGGCACGATGAATTGTTGGTGATAGTGTTTGATTGAACAAGGGCAATTACCGCTTTATAGGTTCAAGGAATAAGATTTCAAGAAGTAGTCGGACGAACAATTTAATTTTTGTTCACAGATGATATTTCAAGATATTTGAAGACTTGCGAAGTGTATACAGATCAATCGATAACAACCTTAAGGAGTTTGAAGAAAAGGAAGAAGATTTTGCACAAGAACTTTGATGTGACTTTTGGAAGAGACGGAACCTAATTTCAAGACATGTGGTTATAAATGAAAAAGATCAGAGTGAATTTTGTGAAGATGAAGCAGTAATGAAGTGGGACTAACCCTAAAGACCAGCAGAGGTCAGAAGTTTTGTGAGAGTAACAAGGGACTATTGAAGATTATCGAAGATTTTATCCAGATAGCTACAGTAGTAATCAATTTACCAGAGAGAACCAAAGAGGTTTGGATGGACAGAGTAGTGTGAAAAGTGTTTCTAAGAGTTTAGGAGGGTTAATAACCGCTCTAGTGATAGTGAAGCCAAATGAGCAAGGAGACTTTGGGAATTGACCGTGATGGTTTTCGCCTAAGAACTGAGAAGTCAGTTGTGGAAATTCGAATGCCTAGTTTGCAACTAAAGTGACTCATATTGTGTTATTTCAGCTTGAGTTATCGTGGAATTAAGAGGTGCCGAGATGAGGTGACGGACCAGAATGTGAATGAGTAAGCCAAGTGGTGAACATGTATTTGTGTTGGAATATATAGTTCAAGATGCAAGTTATGGTTGAATGTTATGATTTTGTGGTTAATTCTAGTAGTGTTAAACGTTGTAGTTGTAATGCGCAGTCCAATTCGAGGACTCGTCGAGTATGCAGAGTTGTGTTTCGAGAGTTAATTTCAGAGGACGTGAAATAGTTAAATTAAACGATTTTTGAGGATCGCGAGTTAATTGTTGGAGACGCATAATTGATGTGGCGTATGTCAAGTCGAGTTTCATGTTAATAAAAGTTAGAGTTTATGGGGAAGTGTTGAATTGAAAGTTATTTTGTGGTCGGTATTGAGGGGGCTGACCCCGGAATAATGATGTTACAAACCAGTATTTTAAAATTTTATTCTTGTGGTGGCCGGGTTATGTTAAAGTCAAGGCAGATTTGTTTATTTACTTGTTTACTGCAAGTCAAGGCAGACTTCATAGTAGTACTGTATATGATTAAATTGAGATGGTGAATAAATGGAAATGAATTGTGTGTGGATGATTAAGTTGGTATTTGAAGTAATTACGCAGGGCATAGTCCATTATACAAAAAGGTCATACCCGATTTTCTAGATCAGGCATTCGTCTAAGAGTAGTAAACGTTTCGAATTGACGGAATTTGTAAGGGTAAGGTTTAAATTTATCTTGGGGTTTGAGGGCTTACAGGATGAGCCTATCGATGTATGATACCCAAATTGAGGAAATTGGAGCGAGATGTTTGAGAAGTACTGTTACTTGTGTTCTTAAAATTGATTCTGAGGACAGAATCCTATTAAGGGGGGAAGGATATAACGCCCTAGAAATTCGCGTATTTATAAATATTTATTTAATATTAAATGTGGATTATATGATTTGAATATTTTTTAGGAGATCAATATATGTGATATTATGTTATATGTTTACATGATGATTTGTGTATGCTGGATAAGTCCGTGCATTTTTATTTGTATTTTTGATCATTTAAATGTATTTAAATCATGCACTATTGATCTTCTAAAATTTTTATAAAATCATCGGAGTTATGAAAAATCATGAAATCTTTTGTAATATTATCTTTGTATAATTATTTAGTTTTTAAAATTATGGGGTGACTTATTTTGGGTGTTTTTGTATTTTAAAATGATTTTAAGAGTTTTATTGCATTTTAGGAATGAAAACTTGTGAAATTCATATTTTATTCGTTCTTGGTCCTAAAAATATTTTAAAAATACAGGGAGTTAGATAATTTTATTTTCTACATTTTAAAAATATTATTGAGATTTTTCTCAAATACTACTTATTTATCTTTCATTTTACCATGAAATTTTATTGTTCTAAGTGGAAAATTTAATAGTAAATTGTAAATGGCCTCATTACCTTAAATCCCTAATCAGCTTTGCCCCAAATAAAACATCGATATCTTGCCCTGCTCTTTCTCATTTTATCTGGAAAGTTCTCAATCTCTCTCGATGCTCTCTCAATCTCTCTCGCTATTTTTCTCTAATCCCTCTTTCCCTCACTCCCCTCTCTTCATATCATTATAAATATATATTTGTATGTATAGCGCCTGTGTGAAAATGCTCAGCTGGGTTCGTATACTGCTGGGTTGTGGTTCGAGATTGTGCAAGTATGTGTAAGCAAAGTGTGCGTGTGTGCAACTGTGGCGTGTGTGTGTGTGTAAACGTGGTGTTCTTGTGTGTGGTAGCAGCTGGGCAGTCTGCGTGTATAGCGTATCTGTGATTGGAGTGAGCTGCGAGGTGTCTATGTGTGTGTGATTTTGGGTTGCTGTGTGTGCGTGTATGGAGCAGTCGAGCTTGAGGTGGTATGGTCTAAGTTTTGCTGCTGGTGTGTATATATATACGCGTGTGTGTGCTTCGCAGTGTATGCTTCACTGTGTGTGTGGCCGGACTAATTGGTTGAATTGGAATGTTATTGGGCTGGTTTATGCGAGTTGGAGTATAGTCGAGGGTGTGACTGTAAGCTACTGTGTAGCTGTGCGTGTGTCGAATTGGTGGGAGTACTGTTGTTGGTTTAATTGTTGCGGTGTAAGTATGTCGTGCGTGTATGCAAATGCTGGTTGCCTTCCCCTGTTCTTGCTGCGTTGTTGTGTGCAAGTGTGTGGCCTTGGTGTTGCCGTGCTTGGTTTGTTGAGCCTGGATTGCAGTGGTATGTACATACAGTGACTGTGTGTGGTTCGATGTCTCGGCTGTGAGTTAATGTAGGTTGGTGGTGTTGTACTGGAAGATTGAGGAAGAGAAGGGGGTGATAAGAGGAGGCAGATGTGTGCTGATTGTAGTGTTAAGGAACCGAAAGAGAAGAGGTGGGTGCAAGTCTAGAGCATTTCGTAGGTGCGTTTTGATATAAGTAGATGTGTCCGTGTATGTGGCTATGATGTATGTTTATGGTACAAGGATGAAGAAGTAAAGAGAGGTGAAGGACAAGAGTAAAGGAGAAGGAAAGAGCTGTGTGGTTTGTACAAAATTGTTGAGAGTGTTAACGTAGATAGAGAAGTAGGGTGTCCGAGAATGTGCATGTTTGGGGTCCTCGGCAGTGGTGAATTGGGTGAGCAGGAGAGTATGCTCGAGAGGCTGTGCAGGGATAAGTATTTCTGTATTCTGTGTCTGTTCGTGAGGGTGTATGTGTGAATGTGGTTATGGTTATGGGTGCTAAGCATTGACGTTGGTGGCTGGTTCGTGTCTTTGTGCATAGCAAATATTCGAAGTGGTGTGGTATATGATTGTTAGTGCAAAGTAAGTGGACTAGTGATCGTTATATGTTAATTAGTGTCATTGTGAAGACTTGACTATTGGATATCTGTTGCATGAATAAATTAGGATATTATAAGTATACAAGTTGATTTTATATGATAATGTGAAGTGTATGGTAAACTGTGAGTTGTAAAAATAAGGTGGAGTTAGTAATTGATTATGAGATGGTTTGAATGATAATGGTGGGTCGGTTGTATTCCGACGGGTTATACGATTTTATAAAGGAGGTGCTGTCCGATTCTTAAAAATATATTCTAATTCTTAGAGTAAGTAGACAAGGACTAATTGTGAACCAATGGGCTATATGTGTTAAGTTGTAAACATTATAGGTAGCGTTTGGGTAGAACAGAGTTAGACGGTTACGATTATAAGCGTATTAAATTAGTACTTTACCTTGATATAGGTACGATACGAGTAGGAGGTTCGGCCTGGAGCAGTGCACGGGTAAAAGGAATTTTGAGCAGAAAGATATTTGTCGAATCCGACGAGTGTATTGACATGAAGATTGACGAATTATGAAGGAAAGATGGAAGTAGAACCGAGTAAGAGGCCATTATGTAAAGAAGTAGAAGCTGTTGTAAAGTGAGTGACGGATCGAGATTTTGGAAGTGGAAGCTTCATATATTGAGGCAAGTGTTTGTTCTTCACTTATCTTTCAAGTGATGCAATTCATTCCTTTTTGTCGTATAAAATAGTTTGGTCAAATGTGTTTAGAAGAGGAGATGTGAAAATGTTTATGGTCCCCACCCATAGTTCAAATACCAAATTTTCAAAGGATCTTACCAATAACCCTTTTTCGCAAAATACTTTACTCATGATATGTCATCGGATCCCTCAATGGAATGCCATTACTTTTATTTTTCTTGAAAAATGTTTGAGGGATTTTCTAAATGGAGAGAATCCAAGTTTTAAATCCCCATAAATACCTGTTAATGGAATTCTTGATTTTTAGCATATTTTCACCAGTGGATTCCCTTTTTAATAATGTTTTCCCTAAACTAAACCGCTATTGCTCACCCTGAAATTATTTTACAAATAATTGTTTTTAAACTGCCTTATTCACTTATGTTGACTCAAATAATTCAACGTGTCGTAAAAATTTTATTAAACGCGCTGAGCTTGATTATAGCCCTGCTCCAACTTAGAATTTTACTTGTTGATAATCTTGTTGCCCCTTTATATCTTTTATTGTTGCCCAAGTTCGAATCTTTCTTTAATCAAGTTAATGATGTTATCTCTCCAATTACCTATATCTATCTTGTCGATATGAATTCAAAGTATTGTTCTCTATATTCTCCACCCCATTTCATACCGAACTTGTCGGTATTTACTTAAGATCTTGATTATCTAGTTATTTTCCTGTATTGTATCGAACTCGTCGATACTTGTTGATGATCTTGATTATGCAGTTTTTACCATTTATTGTATCGAACTTGTCGATACCATTAGAGCTTATTATGCTTTAATTATCACCCAATCATCGTGTCGACACATGTTGATCCTGAATTCTTCATTAATTCTTCATTATCACCCAATTATCGTGTCAACTTGTCGACACATGTTGATCCTGAATTCTTCATTAATTCTTGGATTATTAGTTGTTCTGGAACGTGAGTTTCCTAATTGGTTGATGTGGTAAGGTTGTCGATTGTTCCGACACCTAGTGCGTTCGATATAGAATTGGAATATTTTTGACCGTAAGGTCGGACCCTATTGTGGTCGTGATAGAAATGTTTTGACCGAAAGGTCGGACCCTATTGTGGTCGTGATAAAAATATTTTTGGACCGTAAGGTCGGACCAGATTCGTGGTCGGAAGTTAATAAGGCCAATGTGTGCCATGGATCCAAATAAGGACATTGCTGTGTGCGTTTGTCCGGGGTTAGTGCGTGACTGATCAGCAGCCTAACCTTATTGTTTTTTAAAATATATAAAAATCAAATTCTAATCCATACATTGAGGTTGAGTTGCTTCAAAGCCTGATTCCCTTGAAGCCTATTATGATTATCTTTAATTATCAGAACTTTTATCGGTTCTCATTGTTGATGCATTTTATTTTAGCGGAGTCCTGTTGGCTCATCTGGGAGTTACAATATTTAATTTCTTCAGCTGATTTCTTTCGTACCGTATGATGATTATTCTTGTTGATCAGAACCTATATTGTTCTTGATATTGCTATCACTGTTTACACTTGCTGAGCATTGTTGGCTCACTCTTGCTTGTTTATTTTCCTTCAGTTAATAAAGGAGATTAGTGGACCTTGTGTGGAAGAGTTTTCCTGTTCCAGCAGCGAGAGGTGACGTTCGTGTTGTTGGTTTCGCCGGGTAGTGATTTGAGTTTGTCAAGGTTGGTAAACTAGTTTGACAGTGGACTTAGTTGTAAAAAAAAATGTATAACAATTTTATTCTGAGGTTGAATTGTAATAATGTAATTTGATAGTTGTTTCATACCATAACCTGTATGCGTTCTTGGATCAGGGGTATTTTATTATTATTTTATGTAAATATCCAGGTATATATTTTGATGATTGTGGTTAGTGGCCCCAAATCTGTACCCCGGATTTTGGGATGCCACAGAAAATACCCAGCTGCTTACAAATGGCTTGCTGTTTGCTGTGCTGAACTAACTCTCTAAGCAATACTTCCCAAGTACACTTCTCTAGTCTAGTTCAACCCACCCAAAACCTTAAGCCAACCTTGTACAGCAACTATTCAATACAATATGAACAATACAATGATTTGAATCAATTACAACTCAACCTATGAACCCCTCTGAATATATATATGCGTGTATATATGGGTTTAAAAGGTTTAGAAGGATTTTGCAATGTAAGCTTTGTGGTTGTGTATATCTTTTTTTTCTACACTGTAAGGTTGATAAAAACTGAAGATATTCAGTCTTTTAAATAGGAAAACAAGAGTGTTTGAATGAAGGCTTGAAATGGCTCCAACGGGAGGAAAATCAAAAGGTTGAATATGAGATTAGATTTGTTTTGATTCTCAAGAACGTGGGAGAGCTAGAAATTCAACTGATGAAGAAAGAGATATGGAACGTGTATAGTGAATGGAGAATAATATTTGTTTATGATGAGGAAGAGACAAGAGCATGTGGTTGGAAAAGAAAAGTCAAGAATGTCATGCTACTTTTCTTAATTCAAAACAAGGAATATATTGTCCCCAATATACTTGAGTGATGCTCTGGCGTGATAGAATAATTCAGAGGATTCATTACAATATTTCTAAAGATGTCTCCACCAATTGCTCCTTGAAAACCGCAAGTATATATATTTCTGGCAGACAGAATCAGCTTGCTGTTTGTTCTGGTGAGTTCATATCAGCCTGCTGCTTTGGTTCTGATAGGCTGAATGTAAACTTTGTTCTTCCATATCATCAACCAAGATACCTGAGAGTATGAATATGTCTAGTTGATCTTTATCTGCAGGAATTCTGAACAGTTGGAAATGGCTTGCTGTTTGCGACAAACTGATTATACAATCAGTAAGCTGTAGAGCCCTGCAAAACCAAGTTAGCACAAAAACAAGTAGCATGCTGTTTTATATATATTAATAAGCCAAATGTATGTGAACATATTATCATCAAAATGAATAGCATGTTAGTATAATAAATAACATTCCAAAATATATGTAATCATCGAATCATCAAAATCAATAGGCTAACACAAATCACCTTTTATTATAAGAAATCACTGTTTTTATATCACTTTTAAAAAGAACTAGCCTCTTAACAAATCAGTAAACTATATACAAAAAAGCACAATATAATCACAACTCACAAATCACGTTTTACTATAAGAAATCACTTTTTTATATCACCACATATCAAAAATTACTATTAATCACAACTTACAAATCTCAAGTTACAAGTCACTTATTATCATCACAAATCAATAGTTTTATACAGAAAATCACAAATCAACAATAAAGAGTATAAACAAATCAACAAATAAACGTAATATATTACCTCCTTTAGTATTATCCATTGAAGTAAAGTATTTGTTAATAGATCCTGCAATAAAGAGTAATGGACACACATTAATATTATAATCACTTAAAAAACGAAAGTAAAACAACAATATCAACTGAAACAAACCAAAACATCAAAAATGACTTAAAAACGAAAATATTCTCTGTTGTAACATGCAAAAAATCACTTAAAAACGTAATTCAAGCAAATAAAACGTGATTCAAGCAAATAAATCGTGACTCAAGCAAAATATGAGCGAAATCATCTTCTACAACAATGTAACAAAGTGATTTATACACGTATTTTTCACAATAATGAAGAGTATATCGTGTTTTATACTTACAGTCGAGATATTGTACTGTTATGAAGATCTTCAACGGTTTAGAGGCTCGATTAGGGCAAATTTGGGGGTGATTAGAAGGTGTGAGCAACAGAGGAAATGGTTAATAACCGTGCAACAGAGAGAGGTGGTTTCATCGATAGTGGTGAATAATAAAGAAGGTAGTTAGGCCTGTCTGTTTTTTTTAATTTGGAGAATGTAGTGCCGCGTGCGTGTTTTGCTTATTGGGCCTAATCTGTGGCCCAATGTGCAGTTCTCACTATAACAGGGGTCTCACTAGAATAGCCATATATATATATATATATTAGAGGTCAAAAAAGAGGTCGAAAATGACAACTGAAAAATGGAACTTGAAATCAGAAATTTAGTTGCATATAGTTCAATGTGGTTGCATTCAGTTAAATATGCCCATGCGGGGCCATGCAACCCAAAATGTGGTTGTATTTAGTTGAATGTGGTTGCATTCAGTTGCTGATTTGAATTTCCATTTTTCAGTTGTCGTTTTCGACCTCTTTTTTAAACTCTAATATATATATATATATATATATATATATATATATATATATATAGGCCTTTGCTCCATACAGAACTCTCTTATATAACAAACAACAAAGAACACCTTAGATTTATTAGATCCTTTGGCCCCGCCAGGGGCACCCAATACAAAAAGTTATTATTTTTTTTACCCTCTATCAAGCCAGCAAAAAAAAATAAAAAAAAACTAAAAAAAAAAAATTTACTGTTCATGATGACGTCACTGATGACGTCATCATCATGAACAGTAACTTTTTAATTTTTTTTTTTTTTTTTTGAGATGATGGATGGATAGAGGGTAAAAAAATAAGAACTTTTTGTATTAGGTGGCCCCGCCAGGGGCAATGGATCTATTAGATATGAGGTGTTCTTTATTGTTTGTTATATAAGGTGTTTGCTATGGAGTCCAACCCTATATATATATATATATATATATATATATATATTAGAGTTCAAAAAAGAGGTCGAAAACGACAACTGAAAAATGGAACTTGAAATCAGAAATTTAGTTGCATTTAGTTCAATGTGGTTGCATTCAGTTGAATATGCCCCTACGGGGCCATGCAACCCAAAATCATCCCACCTTAAAAAAAAAGTACAGGCGTAAGGAATGAGGGAGGAAGGAAGGGGGGGGGGAAGGGGAACCTAGTATTTTTGCAATTTTGAAACTTAGGTTGGTAAAATTGCAAATAATTATTCTTAACAAAAGTAAATGTGCAAAAATTTACTTTTTTCTATATATTTATGAAAAAAGCCCTAATTTTTTTAAGTCAATGAAGTGGTTGGTAATTATAAGTTATAAGTTAAATAATAATAAATTTTTTTAATTAATACATGGATTTGAAATTAGAAAGATTTTGTTTAAAACACAAATATCTCCAAAAAAAGAAGAAGTATATAACCAATTACATCAAAGAGAAAATTAAAATAAATTACCATTTCAACATAACACGAATATTTTAAATTAGTAAAACTAAAAACATACATAAACAACCTAGCTAATCGGTGAACAAATTTAAAACAAATCAAGAATAAATTGATGCAATTAACTTGTTAAACAAATTAAAAATGAAGTTGAATGTAAAATTAACTTGTTAAACAACCTAGCTAATGAGTGGAATTTGTTGAATCTAACCTCTGTCTCCCTCATTACATAACTCATTCACAACATCCATATCCCAGGAATTATGGTTTTCAGAAATCAACCCACTTACTGAGACATTTTCAAGCTCACTCTACACTGGACTTGTTAGAAATCCATTATCTCACAAGGCAACCATGGGTTCCTCCATATATTTGTATCCTGACCATTCCCAATTTTCCTCCTACACCCTTGCAGAATCGCCCCCTGAGAAGCTAAAATGCTACGTCACATGGTTCAGGCCGGATTGTAGGAAGTGGGCAGTAAGAGGGATTCGCTCCCAACGTCGCATTCAAAAAATCTGTCTGAGCATAATACTTAGCCTTCATTATATCTGTGACTAACAGATTAACATTATTAATCAATCTCCATGCCTGCTTAGCCAACATGGCAACATTAAAATCACTCAACTTCCGAAATCCCAATTCCCAGCTTCCTTAACTTCACATAGCCTCTCCCATGACATCCATCTAATACCTCGATTCTCTTCCCCACCAATAAGCATTCATCATTTTCTCAATCTTGTCACAAATTTCTCCAAGGATCAATAAAAGACTCATCCAAAAATTCGGAATGGATTGAGCCGCTGTTTTCAACAATGTAACTTTCCCCGCTTTAGAAATACTTTAGAAATACTCTGCACACTCCACATTTGTAATCTTTGTTCCACCCAATCAATCAAGAAACTAAATGTTGAGTATTTATTCTTACCAATTCTCATGGGCGTTCCGAAATACTTACTCGGATCAATACTCTCCTGCACTCCCAGTTTTTCGCACACTACTACTCAATCCTCCAACTTTGTATTAGATGAGAAAGTAACTACAAATTTATTAAAATTAACCAACTGACCAGAAATATTAACATACCTCTGCAATATACTTTTCATTATACATGCTTCTCCCTCATTTGCTTTGAAGAACATGTAACAATCATCTGCGAACAATAGGTGAGAAATAGTTGGCCATCCCCTTGCAATTCTACACCCATGAATTAAGCCCGCCTCCTCATGACTTCTAATTATTGAGCTCAACCCCTCAGCACACATAATATAGAACAACGTGACCAAATTCCTCCCCGTTATGCAAGAATTTGTAGGACACTGATGTATGATGTAGTGAATTTCATTATCCTTTCAATCCATAACTCACTAAAGCCAAACTTGAGTACCATATTTCTTATAAAGGACCACTCCAACCAATCATAAGCTTTCGAGATATCGATCTTAAGCCCCACCACTCCCTCATTCCCCTGAGTCTTTGTACTCCCTCCGTCCCGGTTTGTATGAACCACTTTGACCTTCACGGAGATTAAGAAATTGTAGTAGAAAAAGAGTAAAGTTAGTTGAAAAGTGAGTAAAGTGGTAGGACCCATCATTATTTAATAATAGATTTGAGATAGTGGAGGAAAATAATGGGTGTAATAGTGTTTATTCATGGTTCTAAAAATCGGCCGATACACCGATAAATCGGCCGATAAATCGTTAGTAGCCAAGCCGCCGATCTGTTATGAACAAATCGTTGATACAATCGTATTTCAAGTAAATCGGTCAAAATCATCAAAAATCGGTCAAGATCATAAAAAATCGGTAAAGTCCATTCTGATTTTGTATGATGCCAATAGACTTGATGGTTAGAAAGAGGACAACAAAATGATAGTGAGATTGTAAGTTTAAAGGCAAGAAGATGATATATATTTGTGCCGGATCTTCTGTAACCGTGAACTCGTCGGTTTCGGTTGTTGAACCGGCGGTGGCGTAGTGACTCGGTCGTGAACCGGGTGAGCCGGTGAGTTTTGGAACCACGTCGCGAAAATTAGTGGTTGTCTCTGTTCTTACCAGTGGTTATAGTTGTAGTAGAAATAGAAGATTCAGTTGTTGTAAGAGAAGTTTTTTCCATTTTGTTTATGAAAAATCTCTCCTTTCTCGATCTCTCTCTCTAGTGATTAGTCAATGACTCTTGGAATACTTTTCCTGGAAGAAGAGATTTGGGATTAGATGGATATGTATGACTCCAAAAAAAATAGTGCGTACATATGTCTGTATATATTATTTTTTTATATATTTTTGTATATAATAATAATAAGAATGGTCTAATTTAATAAATATTATAAAATAAATTATTAATAAACATCCGATTTAATTCTGATTTATCATTCCGATAAATCACCGATTTCCGATAAATCGCAAATCGGTAGCTCAACCGATTTAGTCCGATAAGCGATTTCTGTAACATTGTGTTTATTTAATAAAAAAGTGTATAAGTAGTGGGTGTAATAGTGAAAAGTAGTGTTCAAAAATAGTAAGTATCTTATGTTCATTCTTTTTGGGACGTCCCAAAAAGGAAAGAGGTTCACATAAAATGGGACGGAGGGAGTAATGATTAAGCTCAAACGCTATTAATGCGTTATCCGTCAACAACCTTATTAGGAATTATGTTGTCCTTGATGATAAGCACACTAAAACACCTTGAAAAAGATATGTGTATAAGTTGAGTTTGTAACTTATCAACGGATATCCAGTCTATAATTATCCGTTGATAAAGCAGCTTATCGATAAGCTGTAACATACCTGTTTAAGTCTTGTTAGATAAGTTGCTTGTTACTGTCATAGTTGATAGAATTCCTAAGTCATGTTGACTATCAATGGATATGCAGAATAGGGTAGCTAATTGTATATAAGCTGTGCTATGTAATTCTGTATAAGTTAAGTGATGTTTCAACGGATGAAGCTTCTATGTCAACGAATATCACACTCCAACAAACAACAGTCAACCTATCGATCGATGTCTGCTTCAACGGATAAAACGCTGCAACCAATAATGTCTTGAAATTAGAGGTTGATAGTGACTTGACATGCCTGACAGATCACATGGGTTGATAGACTTAAAAAGAGCATGGAAGCCAGTATTGGAAACGAAGAAAAAAAAGAAACATTCCTTATTCTCACAAGCAATTTAGCTGGTAAATCTAGTGCAAATTTGTCCAAGACAATCCAGACAAAATTGCATCACATAGAGACAAGAGTGGCAGCAAAACCACAAAATACTTTGACTTTGTAAGATTCGTTTATTTTGTAGGGTTTGTAAACTTGAAGTATATATATCTTCAAGTGTAGCAAGGCAAAGTAGAGAAGAAAACACTGAGCTGAAAAGCACAAAGCATTAGGTTTTCTTGTAAACACTTAGTCTTGTATTCGCAGCTGTGTATATTTTTACACAGGTTATTTTCTTCAATACAACCCTTAGGTGAACTCGACAAACCCACCTGAAATTTTAAAGGTGTGTTGTATGTTTGTTTTTGTTCTATAGTTCTTATCTATTCACCTATTCTTATCAAGATCCATCTGTTGTCTTGTTGATTCGAAAGAATTTTCATCAAGATTGTATTCAACCCCCCTTCTACAATCTTGTGGTGTTTAACTGGGAAATAACAAGCCTACCTTCAAGAAACGCACTATGTTTATCAGATATGATAGAACCAAGACAATTTTTTAGCCGATTAGCCATAACCTTTGATAATATCCTCACCAGCACATTACACAAAGAAATGGGATGAAGATCTCCCATCGATTTAGGCTCCTTAACTTTGGGAATCAAATAAACTACCGCCTCGTTTATCTCCTCAGGCAATTCTCTTGTCTACATAAAACTCCAACAAAAACTGACGACATCCTTCTCCACTATTTCCAAAAAAACCTGGTAGAAGGCCGGATTTAAACCATTCGGTCCACATGCCTTATCAGGATGCATTGCAAAAACAGCTTCTTCAACTTCATCATTCGTCACTGGCAATAACAACTCCTCATTCTCATTTTCTGTTACCTGTTTAACCTTCTCTCGTTCTGATAGACTTCTTATATACATTCGAAGCTGTAAATAGGTTTGCGAAGTAGTCTTCAATCACCCTTTGAACTCCCTCCGGTGTCTCCTGCCAAATCCCATTTGCATCTTTAATGCATTCAAGTCTATTATTCTGCTTTCTAGTTGATGCAAATCGATGAAAGAACCGTTTATTTTTATCCCCTTCCCTCAACCAATGCTGTTTAGCTCATTGTTTGCAGTAAATTTCTTGGCGCTCTAACAACTTCAAATATTCGCTTCTTATTGCATTATACTGACCAATCCCAAGAATATCCCTTCTCGGTCGTAATTTTTTCAAACGTCTTCTACACACTTGTAATTCCAATTAATACCTCATATTAGTTCATCCCCCCATTCCTGAAACCAAACCCCACAAATTCTGATTTTTTCTACAATTCCACTCCAAAGGTACATGTTTCCTAACTTGCGGCTTATGACCGTATAAGTTAGAAATGTAGTCCACATAAGTGTTTTCCCAAACAGTCGGCATAAGTTAGAAGGGACTCATGACGGACCTATCATGTTTCCCAAACACACTCAATTAGTGACGAAGTCAGAAATTTTTAGTTGCACCATATATTTATTTGGCCCATATATTTATTTTCTAATTTGAAAATTCGTTTGGGCCCAAATGGCATCTATCTCGCAAGAATATCCATGCGTTGTTAAATACGATTCTGTTACATAGAATCATTTTTCTCTATTTCTTAACATCATCCCCCCCACAAAGAATATAAAGAGATCATATTTATTTAAAAAGTGTCATAGTTTTTTTTTTCTAAATTGGTATATATATAAACAAGCAAAAACAGGGATTCACCCATGCCCATCGACAAACCGAAGGGGAGGACTATCTATAAGCATTCTACATGAAGTAGAATGCAAACAGAAAGAAAAAATAGAAGATTAACCTAATCAACTAGGCAAACTAGTTTAGGAAATCATGGAATAAAAATCCACCTATACTTATCAAGAGGAGCATATTGTTTAAACCAGGTAGAAGTCCGTAACTTAGTCTTAAGATCCAACATAATTACTCGCAGCAGCTTTGTTGGACCAAAGCTCCCATTATTATGGAGTCTAGCATTACGCTCCCTCCACAAATGGTAAGAAAAAATTTGCGCAGCTAAGAGTGCGACATGTCGAAGAGAACAGACCACAATTGAACCCCAAATAGAAATAACTTCCACCCAAGAGGAACCATAGCAACCAATCCTCAAAAAACCTGCTATTTTTGAGAGAATGAAGCTGCTATAAGGGCATAGGACGAGTAAATGGGAGTCTGTTTCAGTACCACCTACACAGAGCTGACAGAACGGAGAAACATCAAGCCCAAAAGATGCAAGCCTATGCAGGGTGGGCAACTGACCATGGCAAAGCAGCCACTCATGATGAGCATATCTAAGGATTTTAAGTTTATGCCAAACGAAATTGCACCACGGCACAGTAGTCGCAGTGTTGCGAATAGCATTCCAAAGGTGCCACGTTTTAACTTTACGGAGAGAGATTCCATTCCATAAAATTGCATCAGAGGCATGAAGATCAAAAGGAGGGAAGTCAAACTGTTGCAACCAAGAAATAAGACCTGGGTCAAGATGGTGGATCCTGTGAGATGGACGAGGAAGAATCCAGTCTCCTGATGAAATAAGAACATGCAGTTCAGCATTGTGAGGCATATTTGACTAAGCAATAATGTTGTCAAAACGCGAACTAGCAAGACATGTAGATCGCCACCAAGGATCAAACCATAACGAGGTCTCATGGCCATTCCCAATTTTAAAAGTAATATATTGGCGAGCCAATGGCCGAAGATTAAGAACACTTCGAAGAATCCAAGAGCAGTCAGTCGGAATAAGAATAGTCCAGAAATGATACCTCTTTAATAATGTTTTGTTGACCCAAGATGCCCAAAGGGACTTACTTTTCTTCACAATGTTGCAGAGATGCAATAGGAGCTGTGCTTGATTCCAGTCTTTCAGATTTTTTATTCCCAATCCACCTTCCTCAATAGGAGTACACACCCTGTCCCAGCTAACCTTTGCTCCCCCTTTTGAATCAATATCTCCTTTCCAAAGAAACCGCATACAAAGTGACTGAAGCTTTCGATGCACCGTGCCAGAGAGTAAGAAATGCTTGGTCCAATAAGCTTGAATAGCAAAAATAACAGAACGAATAAGCTCCACCCTTCCAGCAAATGAAAGAAGCAAGGCCGTCCAAGATGATATTCGAGCTGTAACTTTATCCAGTAGAGGAATGCAGTCGTTGTGACTAAGCATGGATGAAATCAAAGGGACCCCCAAAAATTTTACTGGAAGCTGTCCATGAGCAATGCCATAAATCCGATCAAACCAACGAATAAATCTAGAGGTACAGTTTCCAAAGAAAATGGTGCTCTTAGCAATGCTAGGGTGTAAACCACTTGAAGCAGAAAATTTTGAAACACAGTCCATGAGGTGAGACACCGAGTTCTTATCACCATTAGAGAAAAGAAGAACATCATCCGCATAGAAGAGGTGAGTGAGTTTAAGATCCTCACATTTCCAATGAAATTTGAAATGAGAAGGAGTCACTGCAAGAATGCATGAAAGAACATTCATAGCAATCGAGAAAAGATATGGGGAGATTGGGTCTCCTTGACGAAGGCCTTTTTTCCCTGGAAAAAACCCACATAAAGCTCCATTTACCTTTACAGAGAACGTTGCAGTGGATATGCAAGCATAAATCCAATTCATAAATTTACACGGGAAATTTAGCTTGTGAAGAGCCTCCATAATAAAACCCCAATCTATTGAATTTCCGTAGGTCAAGTTTTAAACCACATTTAGGCAACCCCGAGTCTCGTTTGTACCCCCTGAACAGCTCTTGAGCCATAAGAATATTGTCAGAGATGCTACGCCCCGGAATGAAGGCTGATTGGGAGATATCAACCAGACCAGGTACCACAGTTTTGAGACGGGCTGCAATGAATTTGGCAATGCATTTATAAAGAATGGAGCAAAGGGAAATAGGACGGAAATCAGCCATACTAGAAAGGGTGGGGACCTTAGGGATTAAGGCAATGCTAGTAGCATTTACTTCCTTATGCACAGATGCAGTGTTAAAGAAGCTCCGAACAGCTGCACAAAAGGTGTCACCAACAATTTCCCAGGTGGCAACAAAAAATTCTGCTGTAAAACCGTCAGGTCCGGGAGCCTTATTCCCTTTCATACCTTTCAAAGTAGCACAAATGAGGTCATTCGAAACAGGGGCTTCTAGGGAAACTGCCTGAGTAGGAGAGATTGTAGCACAATTGATAATATTAAAGTCAAAGGGAGGCAATCGTTGAGCTGTCCCTAGAGAACTAGAAAAGAAGTCCACAGCTACTTGAGCAACTTGTTTATGACCCATAACTAAGTCACCACTCGAATCCTCAATAGCCAGCAACTTATTATTATTCCAATTCGCCCTGATTCTGTTGAAAAAGAATCTTGAGTTACCATCTCCCACGTTAAGCCACTTTACACGAGATTTTTGCAATAGAAGAGATTCCTCAACAAGGATCGCACTCTCCAACCGCTGGATAACCTCAGATTCTTGTTGAAGAAGCTCAGCATTGTCATTGTCATTAGCAAGAGAGTTCCGAATGTCATTAAGCAAAGTTCGAGCTGAAGAAACATTATTATTAACATTACCATGAGCCCTATTCAAAACAATAATCTCCTTCTTCACCTCTTTCAACTTGCGCATAAGAATAGCCATAGGATCTCCGTACCACTGATTTGCCCAAACTCGAGAAATAGTGGGCAAGAATTTAACAAAATCTCTCATATAGTTGAAAAACTGGAAAGGTTTCTGAATTTTTTCTAACTGCACAGGTAAGATGCACAGCAGAGGACAGTGGTCCATAGTTTCTTTATTTTTGACAATAACAGAACTTTCACAGAAGAGATTGAACCATGCTTTGTTACCAAGCATTCTATCAAGCCGCTTTTGAACAAGATGAGAGGGTCTTCTTTTATTAGTCCATGTATACAGAGGCCCTATCGTTCTTATATGACCCAAAGAAGAGTTAGATATACAATCCAGAAAAGATTGCATTCCAGTAGTCCAATGTTCACGTCCACCTTTGACCTCATTCAAGGCAAGAATGCAGTTAAAGTCCCCCGATACGCACCAAGGAACAGATATGGAGCGACTTAGATTAACAATTTCATTCCAAAGAGGTTCCTTCTGATGAGCTTTGTTACGAGCATACACAAAAGTAGCACAAGTGGTGATTTGTTTCTCCAAGAAGGTGGCAAAATAAGTGATTTGTTGTGATGATTTAGACTGCACAGAGATGGACCAGACTGAGGGGTACCAACCAATCCATATTCTCCCATAGTCATCCTCATCATAATTATGAATCCATCTCCAGTTTTTATTAATACGTTTAGAGATATAAACAAAATGATTAGCACGCACTTTAGTTTCCACTAAGCACATAAAAGACACTTGATTTTTTGAAATAAAATTGATTACCTCCTTTTGGTGAGGACTCTTATTCAATCCCCTAACATTCCAAACAGTAAAATTCATTTATGGAATTTCCTGACTGGTTTTCCTGCTAGCCTCAGGCATCGTTTAACAGAGACACTTTCTTCATTACATTGTTGAAGTTCCTCAACTATGGTGAGAGGTGAATTATTCTTTGTTCTTTCCCGCTTACTTGGAGACTTTTCTGGCATGGTTGGTATTTCACCTGGCTCTAAAGAATTTAGTAGGTCAAACGGGTTGTCATCTTCTATTGTTGTTTCAGGAGGTAGTGTGGAGATTGGCAAGGCAATGCAAGGCAGAGAAGCAGGGGTTGAATAAAACTCCTCCAGATTGTCTTCATTCCCCAGATCGGCATTGATAGTGATACCCTGTTCTTCATTGAGAATTTGGTCCTCATCAATAACCACATCGCATCCAGCAAACCTGCCAATGACATATGGAACCATAGCTTGGTTCGCATTGAGATTATCACAAGGGACAGAGCACTGAAAGAGTTTGTCCTAAAATCCAATCATGTATGATGATTTAGGAAGAACTTTCTTGTACTCTTTTTTTTTTTTTGCCTGATCTTGTACTCTTATTTGATTTCATTAATATTAATAAAAAACTTATTTGTTTTTATTACGGGCTTTATCTATTTAAAGTGTCTTAAATAAGATGTTCCATAGTTTAGAGTAAAGCTTCTAAAATTATAATGAGATTATAATAGTGAGATCTAGAAGATGATAACTCTAGACTTAAATAGTTCCTGATCATAGGATAACTAATCGGAAGTTAGTGAATCCGCAAAGATTGGTACATACTATGCTTGCTCCTTTAAGGAGGATGTCTGTTCTCATAGGCATTTGTGTGGTGACACTATAGCTAGTATGTAGGTGCTTATTATGGAATAAGTTCACTGAACATGACTCGATAAGTTGAACAACTAATGGAGTTTACTCACGTGTCGATAGTTGTTCACTGAGTGATAGTTGTACAAGTGTCCTTAGACTTGAGATCGTTATAGTAATCTTGTATATAATGAACTATGCTTTGGTTTAGTCCTTAGTCTCAAGGACATCCATTAGGTCTATTCTGGGCATAGGGATTTGTGTATGGAGATAGTTAACGGTCAATAAAGGATCTACCCCTTCCAGTAAAGGAAGAGAATATCCTATGTTATTCTTAGTATGCGAGTTCTGGAATCTCTGGCCAGAGTGTATGAAATTAGAAAGGAGTTTCTAATTTGCATTAATATGAACTTTGCATTATGAATAAGAATCATATGATTAAATTTGATAGGCTTGACACGAGTTCCATGCCTTGTATTTAATCGGGATATTGCAGGGTAGAAGGAATTGATTGTACGGTAACTAGCACTGACAGGTTCTTGGTATTCTAAGCAGTGAATTCATATTATACGGATAGTCGCGATATGTTGAGAAGCATCACTCACGATGTAGAATAAATATAATTAATCAGTTAATTATATTTAATGAATTATTAGAATTCATATAAATAATAAATAAAAAGTTTATTATTATTTATTTCTACTACCGGCTAAAAATTGTTTTAATTAAAATTCATAAAATAATTATGCATGAGAATTATATGGAATTAAAATTTGTACAAGGACCCCTTGCCTGATCTGACATTTTTGCTGCTAATGATTTTCAGAAATCATGTTTTATGATTTTTTTTATTAATTTATTAATTAATAGTTAATTAATTTATTAATATTAAAGTTATAAAAAGGTAATAATAAAAGTTAATACAACGGCAGTTGTAAATATTTAGTAGTAATGTCAGTCATTAATCCATGGTTGGCGTTTCAAGAAGTACACTGAACATTAACTGCTGAAGTCGTACAACGTAAACAAAAAAAAAAAAACTGCTGTCGGCAATGTGTCGGGCGCGTGCAGTGCACGCGGGGAGGGGTGTCACGCATTTAAGAAATGTGTGACAGGTCCAGTCGCGCATTTACGAATTGCGTTATACAATAAAATTGTTTTAATTGTTGTAACGCATATAATAAATGCGTTACAGCCTTTTGTCCACATTAAATTCGATTTTTTGGGAGTTTCGTAACTCCGTTTTGGGCGTGCAATATATCGTTGGATTCGTATTTCCGAGACGGATCTAATGGAGTGGTCAAATATTTTTTATATAATATTTTTGAAATATTATATTACCGGAAGTGTTTTAAAGCATATTTTAATTGTTTTAAATTGCTTTTAAATGCTATGATAAATCCATACATCATTATATCAATGTGTGACATGATATTGCTTGCATGCTTGCTTGTTGATTTAATTTTATATATGAGATATATGCCTATGTTTACCATGAGATGATAGATTTAGGTGAACTTAAATCAAAATAAGGCGTGCTCTAGAAAATCTGGAATATGAATCGTTTCTTACCTTAATATTAATATTATAAATACAATCATGAAATTCTTGTGTTTGTGAAACACATGATTAAATATGAATTTTCAATATTGAGAGAAAGGATGATTCTGTCAAAAACAGATTTTGATCTGTAAGAAAGGGGTATTAAGTGATGCCTCTTGACAATGCTCCCCCCGATCTGGGAATCATCCGATTATCGATTATTGATTTGAAATATTTAATTCAGAAAAGAGAATTTCTTTATAATATGATTATGATTGTTAAATAATATTAGTTAATTAATAATGGTTGATAATTATTTATTTATGAGGTGAATAATTAGTTAGCAATTTTATTAATTGATTAAATAAGATTTAATTGATTATAAAATAATTAAGATGTGATCTTAATATTATTAATTATTGATTTAATTTAAGAAATTAAATTAAGGGAGAGATTAAATTTCTAAAGAGTTTAGAAATAGAATTAATAATTAAAAGAGTTTTAATTATTGGTTAATAGCAAAGAAGATGAGATCTATGTATTATATATGTCAAGTTGTAATCGGCCATAGGCACAAAAAGTTTTGTGTCGGTTATGGTCTTCCAACATGACAGAAAGTATTTCTTGTTTTCGGTGCATTGTCGTTTCGTGCTACAGCCGAGGACTTTGTTACCGATCAACATGAAAATACTTGTATGTTACATTAGATGTGTACAAAATTAGATTTTAGTGGTCGTTACGTGCTACAGCCATGGGCTATTGGAATCTAATTTAATTGTACAAAATGTTGGATTTGACTTGACTAATAATATTGAGATTTTTCGTGTTTTTGTTATAGATTTAGATTATCTATTAAACTTAAAACACGTTAGACTTATAGGTTTATACGAAAATGTTTCGTGACCTTAAAAAAAAACCTCTTTTATAAATATCAAGTAGTAATTAGCCAATGACACAACGGGCTTGTATCGGTCATAGCCTTCCAACATGGTAGAAAGTAGTTCTCATTTTTGAATCACTGTCGTTTCGTGCCACAGCCGAGGGCTTTGATTTCGAAATAAGAAATACTTGTCTATTACATAGAGATGTGTACAATGAATTAGAATCTAATGGTCGTTACGTGCCACAGCCGTGGGCTATTGGAGATTGATTCAATTGTACAGAATGTTGGGTTAGACTTGACTTAGAATATTGAGTTTGTCGTGCCACAGCCGTGACTCAATTATTCAAGAGGCTAAAGTTTTATTAGGGAATAACATGAGATGTAATTGACAAGAGTTGTCTGCCTACTGAACATCACATGGCGTTTCGTGCCACAGCCGGGGTTGTGTGATGGAATGTAGGATCCCTATTCCCACTAGCATTTTGAATGCTTATTTATTCACTTAGGGGGTTGTATAAATTAGATAAACTAGTGGGAGCCACTTATGAATAAAGAACCGATTCATATAGTGTTTTAATAATGAAATTGAATATTTGCTAAGTGTTGTTATGTGTATATCATTTGCAGACTTAATATATATAGATATATACACTAGGTCTTCTGCACAATCACTCCGTAGGATACTAGATGCTCACATATTGACTGATCCCAACTATGCTAACTGGCTTCGGAGCTTGAGAAAAGTTCTCAAGGGCTAAGAAGCCGGGATATGCTGTTTGTTTTCACTGTAACAAGGTGAGGCACTGGAAGAGGAACTGTAAGGTTTACCTTGCAGAACTGAACGTGAAGAAGGCTAGTAAGACTACCGTTTCTGATTCAGATATGTTTATGATTGAAGTAAACATGTCACTAAATCAAACTTCTACTTAGGTATTAGATACTACTTATGGTTCTCACATTTTCAATTCGTTGCGAGGACTAAGGAGAAGTAGGGCTCTTGGGGAAGAGAAGGCGATTCTACGGATGGGCAATGGAGCAAGAGTTGCTACCATAGCTGTAGGGTCGTTTGATTTATATATGCCTACGGGCAAGACTATTATTTTAAATAACTGTTATTTTGGTTCCCTCGATTGTGAGGAATATTATTTCTATTCCAATGTTAGACTTGGATGGATTTTCATTTATTATTCAGAATATTAAACATCCAATCCTTAGAGATAGAACTCTAAGATATGATTTTGAATCATATCCTACATCCAATTCTTTATGGTAGTGGAACTTTAAATAATGGTCTGTATGTATGTGACATATAATATGTTTTACTTCATATTAAACAAAGAGAAAAAAAAGGATGATGAAAATCCTACCTACTTATGGCACTATAAACTTGGTCATATTAGTAAAAATAGACTTCAGACATTGCATAAGGGAAGGTTACTGGAACCCTTTGATTTTGAATCATATCCTACATGCATGTCTTGTCTATTGGGTAAAATGACCAAATCTCCATTTAGTGGACATGGAGAGAGCGCTAGAGAGTTGCTGGTATTGGTACACATAGATGTATGTGGACAAATGTCTACGCAAGCCATGGCAGGATTTTAATACTTCGTGACTTTCATAGATAATTGATCTAGATTTAGATATATGTATTTGATGAAATACAAATCTGAAGCCTTTGAAAAGTTCAAAGAATACAGTTATGAAGTAGAGAAATAAACCAAACATTGTATTAGAGCTCTTCGATCAGATCGAGGAGATGAATACTTGAGTGGTGTGTTTCTAGATTATCTCAAAGAAAATAGTATAGTCTCCCAGTGGACTCATCCGGACACTCCATAGTTGAGTGGAGTATCTGAAAGGAGAAATTAAACTTTGTTAGACATGGTTTGATCCACGATAAGCTATGCAGATCTTCCAGTATCACTTTAGGGTTATGAATTGGAACCTCGGCATATTTACTGAATAAGGTGCTTTCCAAATCTGTTCCTCAAACTCCATATGAGATATAGAAAGAAAGGAAACCGAGTCTTAAACACGTTAAGGTTTGGGGATGTCCGGCTTATGTCAAGAAAGTTGACCCTGATAAGCTGGAATCTCGATCCGTAAAATGTAGTTTTGTGGGATATCCTAAAGAGATTTTAGGGTATTACTTCTACACCGATCATAGGGTTTTTGTCTCCAGACATGCTACCTTTTTTAGAAAAATAGTTTATCCTTGAAGGGAACAGTGGGAGCAAGATTGAACTTAAAGAAGTTCATGGAACACAAACTACTACGGTTCAAAAGGAAACTCCTATTCAAACTAAACAACCTTATATGACATAGTGTCGACTCTGAGAAATGGCAGAGTGCCATGAAATCCGAAATGGATTCTATGTATGCCAACCAAGTATGGACCTTGGTTGAAGCACCAGAGGATGTGAAGCCTATTGGGTGCAAATGGGTATACAAGAGAAAGATTGGAGTAGATGGCTAGGTGGAGACCTACAAGGCTAGGCTCATGGCAAAAGGATTCAGACAAAGGCAATGGATTGACTTTGATGAAACTTTTTGCATGTAGCCCTACTCAAATCAATTCGGATTTTACTTGCGATCCATATATGAATTAAAGCAAGCTTCTCGTAGATGGAACATCCATTTTGATGAGACAATCAAAGAGTTTGATTTTATCAAAAACATAGATGAACCATGTGTTTACAAGAAGGTTAGTGGGAGCACGGTAACATTTATTGGGTTGTATGTGGATGACATACTTCTATAGGAAATGATATATCGATGCTACAATCAGTCAAAGTGTGGCTATCGAAGAACTTCACTATGAAGGACTTGGAAGAAGCATTCTACATTCTTGGTATGGAGATCTATAGAGATAGATCTAGAAGAATGATAGGTCTTACCCAGGGTACATACATCGAGAAAGTGCTTAAAAGGTTTAGCATGGAAAACTCCAAGAGAGGTCTCATACCGATGAGCCATGGAGTATCCCTTTCCGAGAAGATGTCTCCTAAGACACCTGAGGAAAGAGAGCGTATGAGTAAAATTCCTTATGCTTCAGCAATAGGATCTATCATGTACGCGATGTTATGTACTAGGCCTGATGTTGCTCATTCAATTAATTTGACGAGCAGATATCAGTCGGATCCAGGTGAAGACCACTGGAAAGAAGTGAAGAACATCATTAAGTACTTGTGAAGGACTAAGGATATTTTTCTTGTTTTTAGTGGATCTGAGTTGAAAAATAGAAGGGTTATACCTACTCTAGTTTTCAATCAGAAAGTGATGATAGCAAATCCATGTTAGGGTACGTGTTTACCTTGAAGGGTGGAGCGATTAGTTGGAAGAGTTCCAAACAGCCTACAACGGCTGACTCAACAGCGGAAGCAGAGTTTATAGATGTAAGTGACGCTACAAAACTGTTTTGTGGCGCTTTCTTTTGATTAGGGAGATCACTGAAAGTAGAGATGTCAAGATTGAGAGAGTTGACACACATAACAACATAGCAGACCCACTCTCTAAGCCGCAATCTCAGATTCACTTCGATCGTCATAATGAGTGAATGGGTATTAGATACCAGAGTGATTGGCTTTAGTACAAGTGGGAGATTGAAAGAGTTTGTCCTAAAATCCAATCATGTATGATGATTTAGGAAGAACTTTCTTGTACTCTTATTTGATTTCATTAATATTAATAAAAGACTTATTTATTTTTATTACGGGCTTTATCTATTTAAAGTGTCTTAAATAAGATGTTCCATAGTTTAGAGTAAAGCTTCTAGAATTATAATGAGATTATAATAGTGAGATCTAGAAGATGATAACTCTAGACTTAAACAGTTCCTGATCATAGGATAACTAATCGGAAGTTAGTGAATCCGCAAAGATTGGTACATACTATGCTTGCTCCTTTAAGGAGGATGTCTGTTCTCATAGGCATTTGTGTGGTGACACTATAGCTAGTATGTAGGTGCTTATTATGGAATAAGTTCACTGAACATGACTCGATAAGTTGAACAACTAATGGAGTTTACTCACGTGTCGATAGTTGTTCACTGAGTGATAGTTGTACAAGTGTCCTTAGACTTGAGATCGTTATAGTAATCTTGTATATAATGAACTATGCTTTGGTTTAGTCCTTAGTCTCAAGGACATCCATTAGGTCTATTCTGGGCATAGGGATTTGTGTATGGAGATAGTTAACGGTCAATAAAGGATCTACCCCTTCCAGTAAATGAAGAGAATATCCTATGTTATTCTTAGTATGCGAGTTCTGGAATCTCTGGCCAGAGTGTATGAAATTAGAAAGGAGTTTCTAATTTGCATTAATATGAACTTTGCATTATGAATAAGAATCATATGATTAAATTTGATAGGCTTGACACGAGTTCCATGCCTTGTATTTAATCGGGATATTGCAGGGTAGAAGGAATTGATTGTACGGTAACTAGCACTGACAGGTTCTTGGTATTCTAAGCAGTGAATTCATATTATCCGGATAGTCGCGATATGTTGAGAAGCATCACTCACGATGTAGAATAAATATAATTAATCAGTTAATTATATTTAATGAATTATTAGAATTCATATAAATAATAAATAAAAAGTTTATTATTATTTATTTCTACTACCGGCTTAATATTGAACCTACAGGGTCACACCATAAAAAGATTAATTTATTGATGAAGGTATTTTGAGAGAGCAAGTTGTTTTAATAATGATTAAAATTGTTTTAATTATTATTTAACATTTTATAAAATAAAGTGTAGGATTTATATATTAATATATAATGATATATTAATTATGAAAACCCTACATGAGCCCTATAAATAGAATGAGATGAGAATGAGTTTATATACTTTTGGTTTTTGTGAAAAACCTAGTTGCCTCCCTCATCTTCTTCATCTCCCTCTCTCTCTCTCTCAAACCTCCATTTTTATAAAAGCTTAGTTTTATAAAAAGCTTCGTCGAAGAATTAATCTTGGTGGATACCGGTAGAGTGCTTCACACTCTGAGGAGCAACTGCTAAAACACCATTTTGTAAAGCTTCGATTTCAAGGTATGGTTACGATTCCTCCGGTCTTTCGTTTCTATATGATTTTCTATATGCACGATACATGGTTTTTACGGAATAATTATTATACCGCGCTTCCGCTCGTCCGTAAATTCCTTCAAGCACTCCCCTGTTCCTTTGGAAGAAATATCGACGTTGTCACCAAGATTTGTACTATCTTTTTTCTGTGTGGTTTTTTGCCTTACATTCCTGGTTGGTCTAACAGCATCCGGATTATTTGAGCACCTAGCCAATGAATGACCAAAGGCCTTACATAAGCTACATGAATACGGGAGCTGGGGATAAAGAATCTCTACCCTTTCACGGTCCTCTAAGCCATTGCAAACCACATCAACCCAAGCATAGTCTGGTCTTGGACCGTTATAATCCAGTTCCACCTGAATTGCAGCATATTTTTTAATGGTTCAAATCGAGAAGTAGCCTCATCAAATTTCAAGGGTTTGCCAACACCCTTAGCTATAACAGTGAGCCCTTCACGGCTCCAATATGAATGTGGAACATCAACCAGTTTAATCCAACATGGAATTTTTGTTATCACATTTCGTTTGAACTTAGAGCCTTCCATCCAAGGTTTAAGATACATTGTTTTGCCACCAATATTTACCGAATTCATACTAAAAACCGTATCTTTCTCATGCACAGAATTGAATCTGAAGGTGAAGTATCCCTTAGAGCTGTAATAGATTTTAGATAAACCCTTATGGTGCCACATCTTGGTCACTTGCTCCTTGAAAAATTTAAAGGCAAAACTGCTTCCAATGAAGTGACATATGAGACTGGTATCCCACTGTTTATGAGCATTAATATGAAACTGACGAGGAGGTTTTATATTAACAGACCCATCAACATTATATGAGATTAAATCATTCAAGTTGGAGGTACTATCCTCAACAATTTCTGCATTAGGAATGTTCTTACTAACAAAGTTACTCCAAGTAACATTTTTCGTGATTTTATTAGTCTCACCATGTTCAACCCCAGCTAGACCAATACCCCCAGTAACAGGGTTACCTTTGGAACAGGAGGCTTGAAATTGAACTGAATTAACCTCCTCCGGAGAATGAGTAGCTCCAGAAGAAGCACCAACAGCCGGGCCACTAGCATTACGTACAGAGCCATTATCAAGTATGAGCTGAAATTGTTCTCGCATCCTTTGCTGAGTTCGTGGTGAAAGTGGTTCTCCTATGACTTCGACTGAGTTAAAAGATCCATTATTTAACTCAAGATGAACCTGTAGGGGAGGGTTGATGACTGGGCCAGCATAATTGTGCCCAATAAACGCTGCAAACTCGTCGGAATCCATGGAACCTGAATTTTCCGAGTTACGGGAACCCATCGGAAAACACAAGCTTCACAGATCGAGAGTGAAAGTGAGTAGATTTGACAGAGACGAGTGAAAGGAACAAAGAAATGAGGGACGTGAGGCGAGTGAGGTGAGGGACAGTGATGAATAGGGTGGTCAAAAATGATGTTTGAGCTATTTTCCGATAAGCCAAAAAAGAAAAGTTGTAAAAGTGTTTAAACGGGCTAGAAAAGTTAGTGAGAAGGGAGAGCATTTTCTCTTTCTCTCTCTAACATTTTTCTATAGCTTTTTCGATTCTTAAGTGTAGTGTCATAGTTCATTTTCTATCATACGTGTTAGAAATCTTGACTTATTGATATCTTAATTCTAGTCAATTTCTTTATTGACATCCTTTTTCTCGTAGGATTAGCTTCTCTCAAGTTTTGAGGTTTACCTTCAAACAAAATTTCAGACATTTTTGGACTAAGAAATTTTTCAAGTTTTTTGCTCTGTCTAGGTTCAACCTCACATTTATCCAACAACTCATAAGTCTATTAGGATAAATTTTAAGTACATATTTACAAGGAACTACTAATTCATCATAGAAGCATTTCTAGTTTTTTGTTTAACTTTTTTATAATTATAATATCTACTACAATTTAAATTGTAAAATTATAAATACATAATATTTCATCTATAATTTCTGATTTATTAAAAAAATAATTAATTTTTGGAAAAGATTAGTCAAATGATATAAAAACAAAAAATTAGGATCAAAATTTATGAAAGATATTGTATTAATAACAAAATTAGAGTCCAAAGAAAAGAAAAGAAAATTCAAAGTTACTAAATTTAAAGTTAAAAATTAGAGTATCTCCAAGAGACTCCTACCTCCACTCTTCATAATAATATAAATAAATGCCTCTTAGCAAGTTATTACATTGGTTTATGTGTCAAACTCCAACAATCCTCTTTATATTAGCTCTTTATTTATAATTTATTCATAAATTAATCCCACTATAACCAAAAGTTTTGCAACAATTGGTGGGCATGTATATTTTATTATTAAAATACAAGTTAAGAGCTAATAGTGACTCTTAGAAATGAGGAGAGAGAAGAGGCTTTTAGTGTTTTTAAGAGCCACTAAGAGTCTCTTGGAGCAACATTTTCATTCTCTCTCCTCATTTTTTGAGTTAAGAGCTTGAATAGAGAGCCTCTTGGAGATGCTCTTATACTTCTTTCGTCCCAATGTTTTCTTTACATTGTCTTTTTACACGAAAACCAAGAAATATTGTTAAGATAAATGAAGTAGTGGGTGTAATAGTGATTTTATTATTAAAATAAGTGAAGTAGTGGGTATAATAGTGTAAAGTGTTGAAAAAATGGAGTGAAGTAGTGGGTGTAATAATGTATTTTATTGTTAAAAATTATTATTTTTAGTAATGTAAAGAATTGGTGGGACGTTTGTAATCTTGTAATTATAATTGTTTCGATTATAGCAATGGTTGAATTGGAGTTTTAGGCCTATCATCAAATATTGAAGTTTTAGACCTGTCGTCAATCAAATGGTATTCTGAATAAAAGTTTTATTCGATTATATTAGTTAAATATTTTAGGAAAATTTTCAATAATATTCTCGTAGAATTGGTTTTTAGATCCGGGACTGATCTGACGGGAGGGTAGGGAAGAACTAAAAGAACGTTGCAAGAATTTAGTAACTACTTTTACTTGCAAGGATGTAGTTCATGGCTACATTTGAGATTCTTGAGAAAGAAAGATATATTAGAAATGATGATATAGATACAATTATTAACGACTCTACATCTAGAAATGCATGAATAAGTTGTTTCTCATGATCTTAGTTTTAAGATTTTTTGATTGATTTATGATTATTATTTATGATTTCTTGCTCTAAAAATTGGTGATTAATCCCGATTAATCATTAAATTTACATGTTATATTAAAAAACAAAAATTGTATTTAATTTATCACTTTATCCTAATTTAAATATCAAATAAAAAATATGGCCCGCTAAAACAACAAATCATGTTGAAAAGACCTAAGCTGTCGAAGCTCGTCAATCACTAATCTAATCAAACATATAACAATAAAGTCCACTAATATATCTTCTCTTTAATTCATCTTTTCTTCCGAATTAATTTATCTTCTCGTTATTCTTTATTTATTTACGATTAGGTAATTAAGTAATTAAGTATCATTGTGAAAGTGATCCATCAGCTTTGACATAAAATATCTACTTTCTTTAATTTAAAGTCACGATAAAGTAATGTTGGCACCTTCTAAGCCATACCATCTCCCCATGGACCTCACCTAATTTTAATTACCAAAATAACAACTCACCACCGACACTATATTTGCAACAATATATGTATTCATTCAATAAAAATAATTTATGTGTAAAGCCGGCCATTCCCATTTCTCCATACATAACAAAACAACACCAAAAATGTAAAGAAAAATGTGTGCAAATGAATCACAATGCACAAATAATTGTATATAAAAAATGTGGAAAGAACACACAACTCTTAATTGAGCACCAAAACATGTTCTTTAAGGATTTTATACTTGTGCATACAGAGAAGAAGAGGCAAAAAAAAGGTAAAAACAAACTTAAATACAGCAAAAAAAATGACAAGTAATTACAGTATATATGACCAAAGAAACTTGTATTTTCTTCTAAGGAATTCACTTCAATGCAAACAAATCCAACCCTTTATTATTACTCAACCAGGGTCATCCTATCCTACAACTGCAATAACATTCCAGCAGAAGAACACTGAGCCTCAGTAACAGAGGCAGTGTATACGACGTTTGATATCGGGAATGTTGATGCATATAGTTACCTTGATGCATTGTTGTGCTTGATTATTGTTTGCTCTGCGCTTTACTTGACTCTGAATTTTCAGTGGCAGCTGGTGAAGTGAGAATCCTGTCGTAATGCCCCCAGCATACTACATGTGACTTCCATCAACTTGCCTGTTGGAAGCGCATACAACAAAAATGTTGCTATTAGTCGGTCAGCTATGTATAAATTATTAGTCACAAGAATAAGCAATCTGTATAACATACTGTGTGATGAAAGCAATAATCGTTTTACTAATCGAAACCGCCAAATCTACCATTGAGACTATGTATGTCGTAATGCTCCGAGAATGAAAAGGCTTGTACAATAAACTCTTGAATGCCGAAATTCTTAAGAACTAGTATATCCTGTTGGTCTGTAAATGGTAAGATATACGCAGACCTTACAGAGATGAGAGATTGTTTTGGGGGGAAAACAAAATACATTATCAACCCTACAAATCAAACAGCATGCAAAGAAATGGTCCAGTCTATGATCCCAATTGGATACTAAATTAAAAAACGTCAAACATACAAAAGGAACTCTAATGAAAGAATCAATTGAAATAAGCCACGCAAAGCACATAACCATGTTTTCCACAAAATGTGTGATGGGAAAGACTTGATTGGCTTTACCCTTAACAAAATAAACATGTCCAACCAGGCAAGCTAGTGATTATATGCAAACTAATACTAAAAGGAAAATGCTAAATTTACAAAAAAATTCACAAAAAGATTTATAGTACCCCCTCCGTCTCATAATGTTTCTCTCATTTGAAATGTCGGGACTGTTCATAACATGAGACAAATTACTAATTTACGTCTAATCTATAAAACCAAATATAGTCATGAGTGATCTTGTTGGATTCGTATTTCTGAGTACTTTAATACACTGAAGTTTTTATATTTAATACTAATATGAAATTGAAGATATTAACGATCAAAAGTGTGCGTTGGCAAACGTGTCCAACTCAAATGGGAAAAGTATTTAGAGACGGAGGGAGTATAATTTAATGGTCCTCTGCGTAAACATCTATACTAATGGAATCCAACTCATTCTGTAACCAATTTTATGCACCTAACATTACTCATACTAAAATTAAATGGTAGGAATTAAATGCACTGTGTGCACAACTTATTATATAAGTCCCACTTGACCCATCACCTATACTATCAATCAATATCATATCTGCTGCAACCCAGCTATGACTCTTAAATTGTATCACCGACACACATTTTTCTGCGGAAAAACAAAATTTTGCACGAATTTTTTTTCTAAATATGTTAATTTCCTCGCAATTTTCACCCGAAATAAGGTCAATGCACCGCAAAGTCCTTAACAAATCCTATTAGACCGACTTTTGTAAAACCGTAATTAAGGTGATAAGTAGAAACCCCTGCATGGATCGTGTACTAACAACAAATTTAACTTGATTTTATAAAACTAACCTAGCAATAATCACATCCAAAATGCTAACTATCTGAATTCTATCATGTGTACAATTAATCAATAATGTTTACAGTTGTATGAAGAAAACAAAATTTACAAGTTACACTAACAAACCTCTTCTTGATGGCTTAGCAGCAACTTTACTCACACCAGGCACAACTTTCTTAACCGGCTTTGTCTCCTCTTCCACCGGAAACAAAACCCCGTCAATCCCCTGAACCGAAATTCTACCATCGATATAAATATCTGGATCAAACAAATAAGCCGAACCCTCTCCTTGTCCGAATTTGACCGAACCATCAGCCTCCTCAGCAACAACCTTATGAGGCAATCTCAAAGTATCATAATTCACTTTCCCAAATCTCCTCACAGAATTGTACATACTTTCCTCTGTTTGATACTCTGGTATCAAATGATAATACATTATTTGTTCGGGTGCACCAGGCTCACTTAACTGATCAGTAGTCAATTTCGCCATCGCCTCATCATTCGGTGCTAAAACTGTCAACACGTAACCTTCCGAAACCAATCTTCCCATTTCCGAGGCTAATGATGTTAAATTTACCAGAATATCCGCCATTTCGTTGTACCCTCCGTAATGCAACAGTGTTTGAATGAAATCCTTTACTTGACTCTCACCGTCAAAATGATGCTTGGCACCACCAGGCCCTGGCGCTGGTGCTGGGGCAATAGACGGTCCCGGTGCCAAAGCATCATAAATCGGTAAAACAGGAGGAGCTCCAACAGGAACCGGAGCAGGTTTTTTTAACCTGTTTGTTCTCGGGTCAACTTCCGGAGCTCCCTCGGGTAAAACCGCGGATATGGATCTCAAACTTCTGCGAGCATTAAAATCTTCTTCCACAGATTTAGGAATCAGTAAGCGCTCAATCCCATGGATGATCCCGTCGGGTCGGGTTATGTCATCGGGCCGGGTCACTTTAGCCTCACCGACAAAATGTTCATTTTTGGAACTAAAATATTTCAGGTTCAAATGAGTACCGGAGAGAGTTGCATGGTTTGCATGCGGCCAATGAGAAGAGTGTATTCGCTGTGGAATAATGTGAAACAACAAAAGCTCCTGCAGAGATTTTAAATTTCTAGGCTCCAGAAGAAAGCGCTTAAACTCGGCATCAATATTTTGTTGAAGAGCTTCATTTTGAGGTGCAAAAATGGTAATATTATGAATTGTAACAGCCCGTTCCAGAGTTTGTAGAAGTAGAGCCTTTTCGATAAGTTCCGAAAGCTCAGTGAACCGAGAGTCTAGAAGCGCAACAAGGACAGAGTTGGAGTTGATCTGAGAAGAGGTTGCGGACAATGCAGAGGTAGAGATGAAGAGGAGAGAGAGTAGAAGTAGAGAGATAGCGCGTGTGGCGCCATAGATATGAGAATCCATGGCGCAATGGTTAGAGAGATTCCAAGGAGAGACTTGGAGATGAGGAGAGGAACTACTTCTTGTTGTTCTTGTTGGTTCCTTGATAAGTAGTACTGCTGCTGTTTTTTTTTTCTTTTTGTTTTTGTTTTCTGTGTTGTATTTGTGTGAGTTTCTGAATTTTCTCTCACTACATGTGAATAAAATGAGTAATAATAAATAGAGTCCAACAAACAGCACAGTGCTTCTGTATCACTTGTTTTCACTTTATATCTATTTTCTGATTTCCAAATCACAGTGATTTTTATTTCATTAAAAAAATAAAAAATTCACAGTTACTATTTTGTTTAGTAGTGTATTTATTGGATTGTACTAAATAGTATGTACTGCTAAATTATATGTATTCCTTCCGTACCATTAATATTGACCACCAACCAAAATTCATGTATTTAGCCATCAAGTAAAAATTACCATATTTAACTATAATTATTAACATATTTATGAAAACTTAACAAATTTAACATATAATTTGTTTTGTTAAGGAAATACAGACAGACAATAATTTTGAGACAAGCAAATTTGGAATTGTGATCAATATTAACGGGACGGAGGGAGATTATTAAAGTGTTGTTTGGGTGGCAGATATGAGTTTGGTCTTAGACAGGCTGTTGGTCCGGTTCAGCTGCCAACACCCTAGCCTCTCAGGTCTCAGCTCGGCTTGGCTTTGCATGCTTTCCAACTTCGAATCTCGGTATGTGCACGAAATTAGTGGGAAAAAATGTACTCCCTCCGTCCCTTAAAACTCTTTCCATTTCTCTTGGACACGTTTGTCAACGCACATTTTTATTCGTTAATATTTTTAATTTCCTATTAGTATTGAATATAAAAATTTCACTGTATTAAAGTACTCATAAATACGAATCCAACAAGATCACTCATGACTATATTTTGTTTTATAAATTAGACGTAAATTATTAATTTGTCTCTTGTTATGAACAGTCCGGACATTCTAAACCGGAAGAAAATAAAGGGACAGAGGGAGTAGTACTTATGTGCTAGGTTCCCCAAAACTTTTCCCCAAATGATGAGGTGGTTGTTTTTGATTGGTGATTGGTGTGAATGTAAGGGATCCCATTTATATTAATGAGAGATGAGTCAATTAAAACTTAACAATGGCATTTGGGGAAAGATTTGGAATTTTTTTTGGGTATTTAACATTTTCCTTATAATAGTTTTCTCTAAAAAGTTTCCTGCATATTTCATGCAGTACAATTTTATCCAGCATTCTTAAATGTGTTTTTAATTTATTTTTATCAAACGTGTCATCTTGAAAACGTGTTTTTACTTTTTGGACCAAACAGTACACGAATTAATTACGACTCGAATAAGATTATGGACTAAAGAATACTAGTGTATTCTACTAGAGAGCTAAAAGAAAAACAATACTCCACTGTACTACTTAGAGAGTGTCGGCAAGTTAAGCTAAAGAATCAAGTCAATACTAGATCAATTTGTTCCATCTCAATTATATATACTACTACTACTACTATGACTCCATTAAAGCGGATCTCAAATCAATCTAAAGCATATGCTAATAATTCATCGATCTTCTTGCTTGGCATTTGTCTCCACCAATGGTCATTAGCTACATTTCTCGTATTCACAAGTTTGCAACAACACCTAATATGTATGGTTTGAAATTAGATCGGTACTCACGAGTTGAATATTAATTATATAATGTATCCGGTTGTTAATTTCAAATATACAAATAACTAGTTATCGATTCTCAGTTCTCGTTTTAAGTGAGTTTAGATCCGAATCTCAATATGTACACAACATTTGTAGAACATTATAACCAATAATCGCCTAAAGTAAGGCTTGGGGTGATCTGCATACAAGAACTGAAAGGCAAGCATTGGCAAGGCTGTAAATCAACCAACCTAGCTAAAACGAATTACTTGTACAATGTGTGCATTATATTTTAGTTCACGGGATCTACTACATTTTACAATCTACATATCCATAAGAAAATTGACAAAAGAAGTAACCATTACCATAGGAGTAGCATATGATAGAAACCGGACAGCTAACTCTTAAAGGACTTGTTAACAACCTAGCTAGCTACTGCTCCCTCCGTCTCGTAATATGTTTACTGTTTTTTAAAACACATTTGTCAACGCACATTTTTAATTGTTAATATCTTCAATTTCTTATTAGTATTAAATATAAAAACTTCACTATATTAAAGTACTCATAAATACGAATCCAACAAGATCACTTATAACTATATTTTGTCTTATAAATTATACGTGTAAATTAGTAGTCAATCACTTATAATGAATAGTGTAAAAAGTCAAAACGAGAAACACATACCGAGACGGAGGGAGTATTGATCAATCCAAGCTGAACGTGTGCATTACAGAACAAGTATCTTTAACTTATTACTCCCTCTATCCCTCTCATTTCTTTACGGTTACTATTTTGGGATGTCTCTCTCATTTCTTTACGTTATCATAAATATTAAGTTCCATCCACTATTATATCCACTACTTTCCCTCACTATCTCATATTTAATAATAAAAATTACTATTACATCCACTACTTTTCTCCACTATCTCAAATCTACTATTAAATATTAATAGATCACACCACTTTACCCACTTTTCATTTAACTTTACTCATTTTTTATACATTTTCTTGGTCTCCGTGCTCATTTTCAATGTAAACAATCTAGAGGGACGGAGGGAGTACTATTTTATACTTCCTCCGTCCATTGGAATTGTTATCATTTGCTTTTTGCACGGAGATCAAGATAGTGAGTGTAATATTGTTAAAATAATGAAGTAGTGGGTGTAATAGTGATTTTATTGTTAAAATAAGTGAAGTAGTTGGTGTAATAGTGTAAAGTGTTGAAAAAGTAGAGTGAAGTAGTGGATGTAATAATGTACTTTATTATTAAAAGTTACTATTTTTAGTAATGTAAAAAATGGAATGAATGACTCAAAATAGAAAATGTAAAGAAATGAAAAGGAACGAGAGTACACGAAAAAAGATATAGGAGTAAATAACATTGGACCCATCTGTTTAATTGTAAAGTGAAGGCATGTCAAAAGTTGTTGGAAGAGGACAAGGAACCATCGGCAAGGAAGCTTCGGTAAATATATGCTTTGGAAGCATCACACACCAAACTCAATGCTGACATTTAGCGTTGTTTGTTGAGGATCCTTGAAGTTCTTAATTATTTACTTGGCTTAGCTGGGTTTAAAGATTAGCTACAACTAATCTATCGGACTGTTCTTACTTTTCAATAAATTTATGTTCGTTTGTAAATGTATTTTAACTCAACAATAGTAATATTATAATATCCTCGATCGAATTTAATCTAAGCATCCATATGTTTTTGAGCAACCGAATAATGCTTGAAACTTCTAGGTAGGAGGAATGGTGTATATAGAATAAGAATTTCAATTATGTTTTATTTACGGGTCCTACAAATATTTAAGAAATAAACAAGTTAATAATGCTCTTAACAAGAGAAAAAGCTATAGGAGATTTGATATGTTATCATACGGAAAGATACATTTCATCTTTTGGGTTTAGAGTCTTTGATTTGCCCTAAAAATGTCTTTCTTTCACAACACTTTGTCGGGGCGAACGATTAATTAATTAAAATCTGTTTTTATGTACATTATCAAAATCGGAAACGGAATCCGTACAAGTTTTATATTCAACTATGGTTGAAGTGTCGCATTTATTGTTTACTACTCCCTCCGTCCCAAAAAGATTGACACACTTTCCTTTTTGGGACGTCCCAAAACTAATGAATCTACTTTACTTACTATTTTTGAACACTACTTTTCACTATTACACCCACTACTTCTCCATTTTATACTCTTTTTTACACTATTACACCCACTACTTTCCTCCACTATCTCAAATCTACAATTAAATATTAATAGGTCCCACCACTTTATCCACTTTTCAACTAACTTTACTCTTTTTCTACTACATTTTCTTAATCTCCGTGAAAGTCAAACCAGCTCAGTCTTTTTGGGACGGAGGTAGTATAAATTATTGCATTATGCATGTTTTTCTTTCCAATTACACATCTGAATCTCAAAGAACAATAGTACTCCCTCCGTCCTAATTTACATGTTCCTTTTCTAAAAAGCACACATATTAAGATAAAGTTAGTTGGGTAAAATTTTCCAACTAATACCCTTATTTAATAACGTTGGAAAATGATAATAGAGTTAAGTTTAAAAAAGTCAAAATTTTCATACAATAAATGTAGGGATAGTTTTGTAAAATTACACTTAAACTTGCATTGAAAGGAGAAAAGGGACATGTAATTTGGGACAAATTTGTTTTAGAAAAGGTACATGTATTTTGGGACGGAGGGAGTAACAATGATTTTATTTTATTTTTGCTAACTCAAAATATATAATGAGATTAGGGAGCCTGGCCATGTTTGGTATTGCTGTTACTGACAGCAACAGCGGCTTATTTTTGAAAAGTTGGTAAAATGCTATTTGGTAATTTTTAAAGCAATTTTTCTGAAAAGTGTTTTTGGCTCAAAAGCTGTTTTTAAGAAAGCATGACCCGCATGCTTTTGAAAAAAGTTGCTTTACAACTTTTATAGAAAGCAATTACTGATATCAACATCAAATATAACCAAAAACATTATTTTTAAAAATAATATGCAAAACATGCATATATCAAAAAAATTACGAAATAGTTTTTTTGATTTTCGCAACAGCACTTATTTTAACAACACTTTTTTCAATAACACAGCAGTTTTAACAGCAATCCCAAACAGAACCTAAGATATGTTTTAGATAAATTCCCTAAAATAGATAAATTTTATATGCAAACATCGGATCAACAATTTTGTAAAATTAAAATTCGTTTAAAATTTTGCAATTATATCCTATTATATAATAAGAGTAACAGGGATAATAAGCAAGTACTACCATAGGTCAAGGGTTCGACTCTCACTAACAATATAATTAAATTTAATGTTTGTAACTTTAAATATACTAATAAAACATATGATAAAATTCACTTTTAAAAATACATTAATCAACAATTAAATTTAATATTGAAAACTCATTAATTATCTATTAAATTTGATATTAGTACACACTAAAATTTAGTTTACATAATTGTATTGAAAAATTGCGAGTAAATAGGTATTGAAATAATCAACAAAGCATTAAATCGTGAAGTTTGTTGGGAGCAGAAAAGAGGTATTGAACCCCTGTGCTGCACGACAGAACATAGTTGAGGACTTCCATCGGGACTACTATCTCTATGCCTGAATTTCCGGAAACAATCTAAATTAAACTTAGACTTTAATTATTAAATAGTTACGGTTGAAAATAAAAATTCATTTTTGTTTTCTATATTTCATATGTGCACATAATTTACATTAATTTTGAAAAAAAAATCAACTAACAATAAAATGTAATAAAAAAGTCAAAAAAACAACTTATTATTAGTTACATATATAAATTTCTTACAAAATTATATCGTTATATATAATAAGCGTAAGAGTGATTTTATCCATAATTTTGGTCACTGTACTATCAAAAAAATCTCAACCATTGAATCTAATTTTTTTAAAAATAGACGATGAAGATTATATAAAATTATAATATAAAAAGGATATAATTAGAAAATGTTGCATTAGAATTGATTTTTAGAAAGAAAATTATAGTCAAAAAAGGATATAATTAAAAAAGTTTCTATTAGAATTGAATTTATAAGGAAAATTATAATTATATATAATTAAAAAAGGTTGTATTATAATTGAATTTTACTTATTTTTTTATTAGTATTAAAAAAAACTCATATTTACTACTTGAGCCCTATCTTGAAATTCTAGAAATCAGATTTTGATGAATTTACAATCCACGTGAAGCTCATAAAATTATCTTTAATTTAGTGATGATTTAATTATTATTATTCAAATGGAAACACTCAGAATCTCAAGAGAAACTATAATTACCAATTTTTAAATTTATCCTATTCAATGTAGAAGTCATACATTGATTATTCTATTCAATGCAGACAACCTAATTATATATGATTTATATCATTGACATACATCTTTTCGTATTTCAATATTAATACACTTTTTAGTTTATAACATATTAATATATAAAATATTTTTTATGTCAGATCCAACGGTTTTCATCTATTTATTTTAAGATCTAACGGTTCTTATTTATTTTAGCGTACGGAGGACCAGACTACCGATAATCAAAGTTTTGGACAAAATCCTTCTTACACTTATTATCTTCAAATAATAAAAAGGTATTTTGATAATCAAAACGAATTATAATGTAAAGTTCATAAATCGAATAGAATTTTCAACGTAAAAAATCGTCAATTTCTTATATCTTTTGTTTCTACGTAGATTTAATTGAAAAATAATTGTTAAACCATCACTAAATAAAAGATTATTTTATTAATTTCACGAAAGTTGTAAAATCGTCCAAATCAAAATTTATGAATTCAAGATAGAGTACAAATATAAAATCGAACGTGTAAAATATTATATACATCAAATTTAACAATTATTTGATATGTAAATTAATAACATATAAAATTAATATAGTTATTAATATTAAAAAGGAACCGTGCATTGCACGGGTTATAAGCTAGTATTACTTAATTAGCCATGTGGTTCAATAAATTTTAAAACTTATTTTTTAATTATCTTAGAAAATTTTCATGAGATGAATCTATCCTTTTTCTCATATTTGTTGAAAAGAAACAATAATGTTGTTGTGTATCAACAACAAACAAATCCGTTTTTGTGGCAAAATAAAAATAAAATAAGAGCAGATATTTATTTTACAGGTTTGGCCGTGAGAAAGTGTAAATCCCAAGGGATCCGAAGTTTTGTACCCAACAAAATATAAATTGAATATAGATGTAATTTATAAAATTACATGAGAAAATTATCAAAATACTCATATTTAAGCTTGGTTGAACCTATTTATCGACGGGATACGTTAAACCGTTTCGTGATATATAGGGTAACATACTAAATCGTGTAACGTGAAAGGCTATAATACGGCAAACCGTGTAGCGTGTTTGTGCAATACGGTGGATTGTGTTCCGTGTTAGCCGGGTGCGCAGCACAATCACGTACACGATATTCCGTATCATGTCGTGTTACGGAAGAGCGTGTACCATATCCACCTAATACGGAGTTTCGTGCAACGTATCAAACTAATACGGAGGACGCAACTTCGCATCCCGTCGATAAATCGGACCAACTTTTTGAATTTCAGTATTTTGGGCATTTCAAAGTCAAAAATGATAATTTAGGGAATGATAATTTAGGGCCATCACCCATTTATATTTTGAAAAATATCCTCCTATAAATTTGCAAGCGAACATTCACGAATTTTTCAAATTATTTATAACCTAATTTTTTTCTTTATGCCCTTGCATATTACAATTTTTTATTTTGCTTCTTTAAATATAAAAAAAATTGCTCCCAAAATTACTTTTTTTTGCCATGATCTCATATGACATTATAAATATAGCTAGATTTATGATGCTTTAAAAGCATAAATGATTTGATCCTAGGGCCGATCCTGAGTGCATAGTTCATTTTTATGATATAATTATAAATATATAACCAAATTCTGCAATTAAAAAAGTATTCTCATCTATTTGAATTTAATAAATTTGTATTTCATATAATTTAGAGCATCCATCATAAATTTAGAGCTAAAAATCCACATGGACTAGCCTTATTCCACTGTAATACACTGAAAATTTTACAAAAAATTTGTATAAGTGTTTTGTTTAAATTTTTCTGTTTATCAATATTTTTTATTTTTCATAGAATAAATCAAATTTAATTCCAATATAATAATTATCTAACAATAATTAATGTCAATAATATATAGGTTTTTGTTCAAATACAAATCAATCCTTAAATACAAACTACAAACTAACATTAAATATTTTATATTTCATTTATTCTAAGAGCCCCACCAGGGGCACCTTCACAAAAAGTGTATAAAATTCTTGGTTCCATTCAAAAAAAAAAAAAAAAACTGTTCACGCTGACGTCTCTGCCACGTCAGCAGTGAATAGTTTTTTTTTTTTGCTGAATGGAGCCAAGAATTTTAAACATTTTTTGTATTGGGATACCCCTAGTTTGGTCATTAGATTAGCATGAAATGTTGGATTAGTGTTTGGCTTTTAGTTTGTAGTTAATTTTGGTTTGTAGTTGAGTAGGACTCTATATATATATATATATATGGGTGCCCTTCCACAACCCCAGCTGGTTGGGTTTTAAAAACCATCCAACAAATCAGGTCCGTTAAATTGTAAAATGTAAGGGTGGGATTAATTGCTCCAGCAATGAAACATTGCGGTAGCAACATCTCCAGCAATGATACATTGCGGTAGACATAATTTTGTGCAATTACTGTTATGCCCTTCTTTTTACAAATAAACGGCTACACAAACACAAAGAGAAACACACAATTTCACTTCATTCGAACTAAACAGAAACACAGAGAGGAGAGAAAAACGTATAGAGAGGGGGAAAATTTTGGTGATTTTTAGTTCTTGTTCGAACTAATCTTCTTAATCTTGTTTGATATACTCCTCTTATTCAGGTATTGTTCTTAAACTTCTTCTTTTTCATATCTCTCTAAATGTACACACACAATTATTATACACACGCCTGCACTTACACACACACACACACACACACACACTCAATTATAGACACGAATTGATGCGTGAAATTGGGATTTTTTTACCCATTAGGTTGAAATTAGCTTGAATTTAAGATTTTTGTCCCCAATTGGTTTATTGGTTTGAATTTAGGGCTTTTTATTCCCAGTGGTTTAAATTTTTGAATTTTGAATTTCTTTTATCAATTTAGAGAAATTTTTATTAAACGAATTTGTCAGTGGTAATAGACGTATTTTGAACCTGTGTTTGCCTTGCTATTGTAGTGCATTTCGTATTAATTTAGTTGCGAGTTTGATTCTGTAGCTTCTGTGTCTACTAGCGACTTTGTCAAAATATGGCATTATAAGATATTAAATATCATTCTCTCCGTTGTATAGAACAAGTGCAGAGAACATGTACTCGATAGTATATATACAGTTCCCGGACCACTATCACAAAGGTACTAGCAGAAATTGAGCTTTGAGTGTTTAGTTCAAGTTGTACTAAATCTTAAGTACATTTCATAAAATACTGAAATTTGCCATCACAAGTTTCTCGTCTGGGACTTTCTCCAAAAATAACTTACTGTTAGCTTCTCTTGTGTGCAGTTTTTGAAGTTATAGCCAATTCTTTATTTTTCTTTTAATTTTATAGTAAAATTCGATGGCCCTAGTATTGGCATGAGATCTAAAGTGGGACCAAATTCCAGGCATGTTAAAATGAAAAGAAATTACAATGGACCACCTGATGCCAGGAAATTGCAAATCGTTTATTATAACATTTGTTATCTCTGTTTTATACCAAACAACGCATTTCATGACCCGTTATACTTATGATAATGAGATGGTTAAAAAATAAAAATTAATAATTTTTCCTTGAATAGTATGAAATGCATAGATTAATTCTTGGTTGGCTTCTTTTTCTATTTATGTTTTAATATAAATAGAATATGAATTTTGTTGCTGTTATGTGTTTTGTTGAGCTTCTTAGTTTTGCCCTTTCGAGGGGGGCTATAAAAGGTTTATTTAAAAAGTAAGGTCTCTTGACTTGCTACTGCCTTTATCAATTTGAATTAATTTCCCTAATTTAGGCTAAATTTCTCAAAAATAGATTAAAAATGATATATTAATTCGAATTTATCATTTATTAATCCAAATTGTGCTTAATTTCCATAGTTTTGATTTAATTTCCCTAATTTAGGCTAAATCTCTCATAAATAGATTTAAAATGATTTGTCAATTCAAATTCATCATTTATAATCCAAATTAGGCTTCATTTCCCTAATTTTGATTTAATTTCCCTAATTTAGGCTAAATTATCATTTATTAATCCAAGTTAGGCTTAATTTTTCTAGTTTGATTTAATTTCCCTAATTTAGGCTAAATCTCTCATAAATAGATTAAAAATGATTTTTTAATTCAAATTCGTCATTTATAATCAAAATTAGGCCTAATTTATAACTTGATTTTCTTTTTTAATCTATAATTTGGTAATTGCATGTTAAATTACGTATGTTGAAATATTCAGTGTGCCTAATTTCTTTTTGATTTTGAATCGTTGCAGATATTATAGATATGGAATGTGGTCCTCTTGATCGATCTTTCCTGGTTCAGCAGGACGAGCATATCAGCACTTTGATATGGGAGGGAGGTGACAGGGAGAAGTTGGATGTGAGGTAGTATACTACACAGCAGGGTGTGTGGGAGTTACAGGTAGACCAGCGTGCACTTTTGTGTACTTGGGGATTTGGGGTGTTTATTAATCCTCGCTCAGTACCTCAGAATGAGATTGCCCTGATCAAAGCAATGGTGGAGCGGTGGAGACCGGAAACTAATTCATTTCACTTCAGTTTTGGTGAGATGACTATTGTTGGTTCGAAAACTAACTACGCAAGCATACGTGGTCACAAGTAATATAATAAGATCGATCCCACGAAGACTTGGTGTTTGTTCAGAAATAGTGCTTATGCAACGACGTATGATTAAACAACAAACTGCTTGAATAAATATAAAAGGGGAGTTTTGTTTTATTATTCTAATTGATTTATCAAAATAATAATACTAAATAATTCAAACTACTTGATTTAATTAAACGAGATTTTATATGTGAGAAAAACATGGGATTCTAATTTCATTGCTTATTTCATTTAGAATTGATGCCTTAATTCAAAGTGATTTGATAATTACGAAAGCTAGCCAGGAAATATAAGCGCCTTTCAGCCTTAACTTATATCAAACCACATGAACATCCACTTAAAAAGATAGAAGTTGCGTGGACACCGTTTATGCTTAGACCCTATATGTCTATAAGATTTGAAAACATAAGTGGTTTACGGATAAATTCCTTTATTATGACTACATAGGGTGGTGTGATCCAAAACCCTACCACTTATCGTAAATGTGCATGACAATTACGAACCTATGCTAACATGGCAAATTCTAAATTCCTAAATCCACTTTCGCATTCATTAGGAATTAGTAATTTAGACGATAGCTACACATCTAATAAATTAAGCACAACCATAATAGGCAATCTGAATTTTTATCATAATATAAATTATTAAGGCATCGAATTACTAAATTACGTAAATAAATCCATTAGAATCCCATGACGTCGATTAGTTCATAATCGAACGAATCGTCATCGTGGGATTAAATGAAAACATGGTATAAAATTGCATGAATAAAATATGAAATACAAGAGTTTAGAAAATAGAACCGAAATAGCTTCCAATGAAAGAGAAGAGCACTCCAAAATAATCCCCTTACAATCTTCAACCAAAATAGAACTTATACTAAATTTACAGAAAATTAAAGTGTATGAAATAAAACTGAAAATACAAAAGAAGCAACTGAATTTTTATGGAATACTAGAGAGAATTCAGTTGAGAGATGATATATAACTTATGGAAAACACTCCAATTTAATGGAGAAATTAGCCCACATTTGTAGAAAACACCGGAGTCAGCGGCTGGTGGCTCACGCAATTTGTTTGCCTAACTTTTGCTTTTCAAACTCAATTTGTTTACAACAAGTCACGTGCTAACATTTTGTTTTTTTAACGAGCTCCGTAGAATGCTTTTTTAACCCGCACAATTTATAATCTTTAATTAATAAATAATTTATTTAATCCAGAAATTATAAAAATAAAAATCTAATATTATTAGATATTTATAAATATAATTTTCTAATTAAATAAAATATTTATTAATATAAATATATCCTTACGCTCTAAGCTGCGGTCTATTGAGGGTCTGGAACCGGACTCCTTTTCCTTAACAAAAAAATATATCAATTCTAACCGGGATTCCAGCTTTAAGAATATATCACTCAGAATTTCTTTATGATAATTCTTTTTCCTCGTAGCCAGTCCACTTGATAATAAAATCCTTGTGATTAAATTCCGAATTGAGGGAAAAATCTACCATTTTTAGTCTTTTATCGCCACGATACCTAAAGTTGCGAGTTCTGCACAACAAAGACTGAAACAACATAAATGAATTAAAAGACATAACATACTTAAAGATAAACCACCAATCTATGTCCAATTAGCGCATAATAAGTGGATATAAAATCCACTTATCAACTATTACACTCGAGGATGTGTACATGATCATGGGTCTGCCGATCAGTGGGCGTGCTTTGACCCATACTGAGCTATCTGATCCGATTGGCTACTGGATAAATGAATGGGAGGATCTGCGGTTACATGTTCAGGAGCGCAAGGACATGTATGCAGATGGCGGGGGCGGGGTAAGATTGTTTGAATTGCGGGATAGATATAAGGCGAGAAGCAAGAGATCGAAGCGTCCAGAATGGGTTGCTCAGGATCCTGTAGTGTATACCAGGGGATATCTGTTGTATATTATTGGGGCCATACTATTTCTTACTTCCAACCAGCATCTTGTGCGTCCCCAATACATACAGTTTTTGCAGCAGCCAGATCAGATTATTGATTATGCTCGGGGCGCTGCAGTTCTGGCACATTTATACAGAGCCCTGTCTAAATCTGTGAAGAAGTCATGCACCTCTTTCAACGGGTGCAACATATATGCTTCTTCAGTTGTGGGCGTGGGAGAGATTGAATCCAGGGCGTCCAGAGATTGCGCCACGCCAGCAGTATCGGTGGCCGAGAGCATTAGCTTGGGCTGAACCGGTGAAGCGGAGGAGGGTTAACCCCCACCACCATACTGGTGGGTATCGGGGAGATTTTGATAGCTTTATGCCGCACTGGGTCACATGTATGCCAGGTGAATACTTAATATTTTAGTCTTACTACTTGCATTTTAGTACCAGTGATTGCCTTCCATTCTTTACTTGTTTACCACTTGCATTTCAATTTTAAGTGTAATATTTAAACAGATTTTACGAGGGGGAGGATGCTGATGAGGATGCTGACATGATGGTGGCCCGTCATATGGCTCTTGGGCGTATACCCTTGGTGTCATTTGAGTTTATTGAGTACCAGATGTCGGATAGGGTACTTAGGCAGTTCGGTATGTTGAAGCATATATCGCAGGAGCCGCTTGACCATACCTTTTTGCGGACGGGGAGGAAAACTCAATTCCAACGAGATGCACATATAGTTACTTACCGGAGCTATTTGGATGAGTGGGCTAGTTATGTGGAGAGCGGTATGCCCATCACCGTGGAGGGCGTGTATGTACCTATTCAGGATTACTTGGATTGGTATAGGCGTGTCAGTAAACTCAGGATTGCTCCTTGTGTGGTTCGTACGGATGATAAGATTATGCCCCGAGATTGGTTCCCGCAGCAGTCTGCCATTGATGCAGTATGTTCTTAATACAGTTGCTAAATAATTGCATTTTAGTTATAATAATTTTATTTTAGACCTTATAATTGCATTTTAGTCATAATAATAGCATTTTTAGTCCTTATAATTGCATTTTAGTCATAATAATAGCGTTTTTGTCCTAATAATTGCATTAATGATATTTGTAGTTGGAGAGTGCTATGAGGTTGATACACCAAGTCCACTTGCACAGACCTGCTAAGTGGTTCTATGATTCCCTTCCTGATTTTCTATACTCGTATGATTGAGTCAACATAGAGTGGAGGGGTGCTGATTTTAGTCGACCCTCTTTTTTTGGAGAGGAGGATATAGATAGACCCTCTACCTTTGGAGATGAGGATACAAAGGCTCCTACTGTTGATCCTCCTATTGTAGATCCTATTGTAGATCCCCATGCACTATACCTTGACGATTATGATGCACCAATATTGGCAAGAACGAGAGGGGTATACGGTAGAGGTCTGGCAATTTTATTGCCCTCCATTTTCCACCTTGGCATGATGTAGAGGTCTGGTATTTTGAGTTTTTGCTTCTTGTCTAGGTACCGGATCATGTGTTTACAAATCATCCCGGAATGTTCAAAATTCTTACAAGTACATTCTAGCTTTCCGTCAAAGTGAGCCGTTAAAAAGTAACTTCTACTACAATTCTCCGGAACCGTACACTTCTCAACCAAGTACAATTTAAACAAATAAGTTTCACCTTGTCTAGCCCTCGTCACTTGGTATGATGTGCTTTTCAAAAGCTCCTTTTGGAAAAGCTTAAACATTTCTTTCGTGTAAATCTTGGATGCATTAATTTCCAAGGGCGAATGCAACACTAGTTTCCTATCCCATTCCTCGGTCTCATAGTCACTTTTAACTTCCCTAAGATATTGTGACTCCAAAGCTTTTTGTGAGTTCTCAATAAACTCTTTCAAATCGGTTGATGCTCGCACATATTCATCAAAAAAAGAATTCATGGACTCGCTTCTTGAGGTTGTGGTCATACCGGCGGTAAAGTGTTGTCTCGTGTAAGCACCAATCCATTGACCTCCAATAGCATACCTTTCATTTAGCCAATCATGATTCTCAAGATCCTACTTCTCGACCAATTCCTCCCACCGACCTTCGAATTTCGTGGGTGTCAATGACTTATGCACACATGCATTAAAATCCTTTTTGAATTCCGGATAATTGGTGTACAAGATAGATAACTTCTCGAGGAACTTACTACTTATATGCCATGTACAATACATGTGCTTTGTTTCTGGCATAATATCCGCAATAACATTTCCCAAAGCAATGTCTTGATCGGTAATGATTGTAATTGGTGCCTTGTTGTCAACGGCTTCCAACCATGTTTTCAAAACCTATTTTTAAGATGTCTCTTTCTCATCCCTCATTAGTGCAAACCCAAACAAAATATTTTGGTAGTGGTGGTTTACCCCTGTAATAGGTATGAAAGGCATGCAATATCTATTCGTCCGATAAGTTGAATCGAACGTAACCACATCACCAATTCTTGTAGGCATTCAAGCATCGAGGATCAACCCACACCAAACCCCTAACACGGTTCTCTTCATCCACATCCACTTGATAGAAGAAATTACCAAAATTATTCTCTTGTAATTCTCGTAGCAATATCAATCCACACTCGGCATCACCGGAATCAAACACTCGGCGCCGAATGTCACGTATCACATTACGTACATCTTGATGAGAAAAACCTAGATTCTCAACACCACCACACGTCTCACTAAGATATTTCATCACTTTATTCGTCTCGATCCCCGATTTATTAAACAACTCAATCAATGATCGGGTGAGCGGATCTATGTTGCGTGATCTTTGAAAAAATTGCACCTTCTCCGGTGCCACCATATCATGATTGTGTTCCAGATCGACCTTTGTAACTCTCCATTTATTTGTCTTAATATTATGAGCGACACACATTCGAGCATGACAATCCGTTCGTGGAATCGACTCCCTAATACGTTTCCCTTTACCACGATCTTCCGAATTCAATGGTGTCGTTCTTCCACCTTTTATAAAAATATACGCACGAGATGATGGTTCTCTACTTCGTTGATACCTGTTGGGATTTATGGGTGATGGAATAGACAACTTAACTAGTTTTATTGGTATACTTAGTTTTACTAAGTAGAACATACTGTCATAGCCTGAAGTGTATTCCTGTAATCAAAATAAGTACTGTCATGTAATAATTGTAATTCTTGAAAGAAGTTCGATCATGTTCAAGCCTCAAGAAATACAGAAGTTCGACAACAGGAATAAAAGTTACTGTCAAGTATTGACATTAAGATTACAAGGAAACAGCATGTTGCAAAGCTCGACAGCAAGTTTAATTGAGTCGACAGCAAGTTTCAACTTGACAGCAACATTGGCGGAGATTCTGAGGACAACAACTTTGATATATAGTTTGCGACAGTAAGTTTGGAATTCTTGGCAGCAATCTCTGCGGGAAATACATGATGTCAATCAAAGCACAATCCTTGACAGTAATCTCTGCGGAAATTCATGCTGTCAACCAAAGCACAATCCTTGACATCAATATCTGCGGGAATTCATACTGTCAACCAAAGTACAATCCATTGACAGCAAACTCTGAAGCAAACATACTGTCATAAAGAATCAAATTGATTTAGGAATTTTCTAAGTCAATTTAAGCGACATAATACATGATCAAAAGAAGCAAGCGTGTTGTAATATTCAACCTTTACAGCAAACTTGGAAAGTCTATAACTGAAGCTCGAGAGATCACATGGAGCAACCTGTAAAGTCTAGAGCAGATAAAATTGAATACGGCTAGATCTGGGTGGCTCAAATGTGGAAAGTATCTTAAAGTTACTTTGTGATGATCACATGGGAATAAATCATGGAATGAGCTGCAAAAGGAATATAACAGCAACTCAACAACCCATGCTGATAGTAGTAGTATAGTCGACTATCACACTATAAATAGAGCACTCTATTTATACAATAAAAACATCTCTACAACTGTAATCTCTTGAGTATTTGAAGCTTGAGAATTATTTTGTTCTCAAGGTTGTAGTCGCAAAATAAATAAAATAATTATTTTGTGAAACATCTTGTTAGATATTACTTGTGATTGCATTTCTTCTACTAGTAAATTACAAACTCTATTTAAGTTGTTGAAATAGTTTTTGAAATTTATTAGTATTGCATTCAACCCCCCTTCTGCAATACTTTCCGGGACCAACAACTGGTATCAGAGCGTTCAGATTAATACACATATCTGAGATCCAGATGGCAAGTATTCAAAGGTCAAGTAATATCAAGATTCCAGCTTTTGATAAAGAAAACTACAACATATGGAAAAAGAAGATTATGTTATTTATCAAAGCTCAGAATCCATTATTCCTAGGTATTCTGGAAAATGGCCTCTTCGTTCCTCAAAAGGAAATTCCATCTGCTACAGTTAATGATGTAGTAATCCCAGCTCTTTGGGTTGCTAAGAAGCCTACTGAGTATAATGACTCAGAAAAAGAAAAGGTAGCACTGGATGATCATCTGCAACTCATTCTACTAGATGCACTTACCCTGGACAAAGCTATGAGTGTAAATATAATAGCATGCAACTCTGCCAGGGATATGTGGAAAAAGATAGAACTGTTATGTGAAGGAAGTGAAGAGGTCAGAGAAAATCAAAAACAAATACTGGTGTCACAATATGAAGCGTTTATGGGCAAGCATGGAGAAGAGTTAACTCACATGTTTGAAAGATTTAGCAAACTGATAGCTGAGCTCCAGATTCATGGAAAGTTTTATGAAAAGAAGGAAGTCAATATCAAGTTTCTGCTAACTCTTCCAGAACACCTTGAGCATAGAGTAACAGCCATAAGAGAAGGAAGAGATTTAAACTCTGTCTCTCTTGAAACATTGTATGGAGTTCTAAAATCTTATGAACTTGAATATTATCAAAAGAAAGCCATACAAAGTGGATCCAAAGGATTGATGGCAAACATGGCTGGTGCTCTAGTTGCTCAAGGACCATCATATTTTCAAGCAAGTGAGCAAATTCAAAATGATCAACAACCTCAATTTTCATCTGTGAAAATTGAAGAGGTGGTTGAAGATGAAGAAAAGGTTGTCCTTCAATTAGAAGATGTTGAAGATGAAGAATTCTTCACTCTAGAAGAAATGGAGAAAATGGATAATCCAACCATGGCTTTTATGGCAAGAAAATTCAAAAATATAAGGTTCAAGAGGAACAAGCCATATAAGCCTCAAGGTCAAATTCCAAAATATAACCAAGGAAGCTCATCAAAACCTGCTACTGGCACCAAGGGAGGATACAAAACAGGAATGGTAGATAGATCAAAGTTTAGATGCTACAACTGCAATGAACTTGGTCACTTTGCTACTGAATGCAAAAGACCAAAACAAATACAAAGAATGGAGAGAGGAATTGGAAGTCAATTTAAGAAAGGACAAGGAAAAGCCTATGTGGCTGAAGGAAAATGCTGGGATGAATCTGATGATGAAGAAGAAGAGGAATTTGTGAATCTAGCCTTGATGGCTAGAGAGGATGAAGAAGCATCAACCTCGACAAGTCAGGTACCATCCTTAGTCTTGCTAGATATGTCTTTAAATGACTATAAGCAAACCATTGAGGAAATGAGTACTGAAATGTTTAATATCCACACTAGTTTATCTGCTGCAAATGAAGAAATTGCTAGATTAACTAAGGAAAATGAAACACTCAAATCCAACAATGATGTGTTGTTGCTTAAGACCAGTTCTATTGATTCTTTAGCTCAGGAAAACGAAAGATTAAAAAATGATTTAATCTGTGCTAAAGAGATAGAGGAATATCTAAGAAAAGACATTTCTGAAAATGAATTTAAGCTAAAGGCATTTAGAAATTCCTCTAAAATAGTTCAAGAGTATCATGAAAAACATACTGAAAGTAAGAAGATAGGCATAGGCTATGATTATAGTAGGAGACATGGTAAAGAGGCTATTATACAGAACAATGATGATAACAATACTGTAAGACCTCACATCCTCAAAAATGTGAGCAATCCAATTTTCAAAAGTACAGAGTTTGAGGTTAATGAAAATTCCCTAATTATTAATCAAGAACTCTGTGATGAAGATGAGAGGGCTGACAGTGTATCCAAGAAAGAAAAAGATTCTGTCAAAATGACTATGACAGAAACCGTATCAAACAGCCCAACCAAGTGTTCAAAAGAAACTGTCATAAAGGATGAGACAGTAATTTTCAAAGATACTATCAAGAAGTCACCCAAGACAGTAACTTTCAAACCTACTGTCAAGACAGCAAGTACAAAAGGTGCTGTCAAAAATAGCTCGACAGTACCTTCTGAACAGATTGTCAAGATAGTTGTCTCCAAGTCCAAAAATAGAAATGGGAAGCTAGGCATTGATAAAAAGAATAATTATGCGTATGCTAAGCAGGCACCCAGGAAACTTTGCAATAATTGTGGCTCCTCACATCATTTAACTCATGTTTGTAAGAAATCAACTAGTAGCATATCTAATGCAACAGAGTTGAAAGGAAACTTACACAGAACCCCCATTATGCAAAGAAAATTGGTAGTTTGTAATAACATTGACTGTATGCCATGCAAAATTACTGCCATGAGTACATGTTTTAATTTGCAAATTTCATCTAATGAATTATGTTCTTATATGCAAACTACAAAGACTTCTGAATCTACTAAAGAAAGTGAGAAGACTGCTCTCACTAAGAAAAAGTCTAAGTCAATGTCTAAAACTAAGTGGGTAATAAAAGAAGTCAAGGAACCATCTTCTGATGATATTGTTTCAAATATTGGTAAAGTTTCTGATGATACTGAGTATGCAGGACCCAACAAGACTTGGGTACCAAATGCAAATTAAACTCTTTCTGTCTTGCAGGGAAAGAAAGGTAAACAGGTCATGTGGATAATCGAAAGTGGATGTTCCAAACACATGACTGGTGATATATCCCTGCTATCACAATATGTTGAGAAGGTTGGCCCAACAATAACCTTTGGAGACAACAGCAAAGGTTATACTGTGGGATATGGCTGCTTAAAAGCTGGAAATGTTGTCATTGAAGAAATCTCTCTTGTGGAAGGTTTGAAGCATAATCTGCTCAGTGTCAGTCAATTCACTGACAAAGGATTCAAAGTTAACTTTGGCATGATGGAATGCACAATCTACCACAAGAAGGATAGAAACCTATCTCTGAAAGGAGTCAGGAAAGGAAGCCTATTTGTTGCAGACTTAAACTCAACAAATGAGGAAAGAATATTTTGCTTCTACAGCAAAGCAAGTGTTGGAGATAGAATGCTTTGGCACAAGAAACTTTCCTATCTCAACTTCAAAACAATGAACATGCTAATGAAGAAGGAATTGGTGAGAGGACTACCTCAACAGGAATTCTGTCAAGAAGGACTCTGTGAAGATTGTCAAATGGGAAAACTAAGGAAAGCATTGCATAAATCAAAACAAGTCAACACTAACACTGAAGCACTCAAGTTGATTCACATGGATCTTTTTGGACCAGTGAATGTTCAATCACTATCCAGAAAAAGATATGCACTGGTCATGATAGATGACTATTCTAGGTACACTTGGGTGAAATTTTTAGAATCAAAAGATGAAGCTGCTCAAGAAATCATTGATCACATAAGGGTACTTGACAGGACCCCTGGAGCAAAAGTTCAATTTCTAAGAAGTGACAATGGAACTGAGTTCATAAATGCTACACTTGGAAACTTCTGCAAAGATCAAGGGATTGTTCAACAATTCTCTGCTGCAAGGACTCCACAGCAAAATGGAGTTGTAGAAAGGAAAAATAGGACACTTATTGAAGCTACAAGGACTATGTTGAGCAATGCTAAATTACCAACATATTTCTAGGCAGAAGCCATCAACACTGCTTGTTACACACAGAACAGGACACTAATCAACAAGGCTCATGGCAATACTCCTTACTATCTTTTGACAGGAAAGAAACCTACTGTCAAGTACTTTCATATTTTTGGAAGCAAGTGCTTTTTGATGAAAGACAACCATGAAAGAAAAGGCAAGTTTGATACTAAAGCATATGAAGGCATTTTCATGGGATATGGGATAGAAAGGACTGCCTACAGAGTCTATATCATGGAGCACAAGACAATTGAAGAAAGTGTCAATGTCACGTTTGATGAAACCAGTTTCCAGGGTTACATGAGGATGGTCAAATGCAACCCTTCAGATTTGAGAATCAAGGATACTTGGAAATAGAAGAATATGTTGATGAAGAACCTAGTCTCACTCAATCAATGGGATATGAGAAAGAATCTGTCAATACTCATAATCTAAATCAAACCTCAGCCCAATCACAGACAATTTCAGGCATCAATCAACAAGACTGTGAGACTGGAGAAATTGAGCTAAATGAGCAGAACAATGAAAATGGTGGAGAATCAAATCCTCATATTGATGAAAGGCAATCTCATCAAACAAGAAGCATGCCTCAATCAACAAAGTGGAACAAGGATTATACCAGTAATCTAATTATTGGAGATCCCACTACTGGTGTAAGGACAAGGAGGAATATCTCTGCTGACAGCATGTTTTCATGTTTCTTATCTCAAATGGAACCAAAAATAGTTGAAGAAGCATTGTTGGATTCTGATTGGGTGATGTCCATGCAGGAAGAGCTCAATCAATTTGAAAGAAACAATGTTTGAAAGCTGGTTCCAAGGCCAAAAGGAAAATCAGTCATTGAGAGAAAATGGGTCTTCAGAAACAAGATAGATGAAAGTGGAAATGTGACAAGAAATAAAGCAAGGCTAGTGGCCAAAGGTTACTGCCAACAGGAAGGGATAGATTATGATGAAACATTTACACCTGTTGCCAGACTTGAAGCCATAAGAATTTTCTTAGCCTTTGCTGCACACTGCAAATTCAAGGTATTTCAAATGGATGTCAAAAGTGCCTTTCTAAATGGAGAATTAGAAGAAGAAGTGTATGTTGAACAGCCTCCTGGATTTGAGAATGACAAACTGCATAATTTTGTCTACAAGCTGTTCAAGGCTCTATATGGCTTAAAGCAAGCACCAAGAGCCTGGTATGACACACTATCCACTTTTCTCCTGGAAAATCAATTTGTAAGAGGTATGGTGGATAAAACTTTATTCTATAAATACCATGGCAAAGACATCATCCTTGTGCAGATATATGTTGATGACATAATTTTTGGTTCAACAAACGAAAAATTGTGTGAAAAGTTCTCATCTCTAATGAGAAACAAGTATGAAATGAGCATGATGGGAGAATTAGCATTCTTTCTTGGTCTTCAAATCTATCAGAAGAAGGATGGAATCTTCATCTGTCAATCTAAGTATGTCAAAGAACTTCTCAAGAAGTTTAACTTAGAAGATTCATCACCTGCCAAGACACCTATCTCAACAGCCACCAAATTAGAGTTAGATCCTAAAGGCAAGAAAGTGGATTCTAGTACCTACAGAGGCATGGTTGGATCATTGCTTTACTTAACAGTAAGCAGGCCAGACATAATGTTTGCTACATGTCTTTGTGCAAGGTTTCAGGCTGATCCAAAAGAATCACACTTAGTTGCAATTAAAAGAATCTTTAGGTATCTCAAAGGCACCCCAAATCTAGGTCTTTGGTACCCTAGGGAAACTGGATTTGATCTAATTGGATATTCTGATTCAGACTATGCTGGCTGCAAGATTGACAGAAAAAGTACTACAGGAAGCTGTCAATTTCTTGGGGAAAGATTGCTGTCATGGTTCAGTAAGAAGCAACACTCAGTTTCTACATCAACTGCAGAAGCTGAATATATTGCAGCTGGAAGTTGCTGTGCACAAATACTTTGGATGAAGAATCAATTAATGGATTATGGACTAGAGTTGTCAAATATTCCTATCTACTGTGACAACACTAGTGCTATAGCCATATCAGACAATCCAGTTCAACACTCCAGAACAAAACATATTGATATAAGGCATCATTTCATCAGGGAGCATGTTGAAAAGGGAGATGTAAAATTGGTTAATGTTCCAACAGATAAGCAACTTGCAGATATATTCACCAAGCCACTGGATGAAGCAACATTTACCAGGTTGGTGAGTGAATTGGGAATGCTAAATCAGGTATGACTATCTAACTGGTTTGTCAATTCTCAGTCGCAGCTCATGACAGAAACTTTCAAAGTACTGTAATAAAAAAAAAGGTACTGTCTGTTATTAGTATTTTTTTTGTTCGTTCGCAAGGAAGGACTGAATGTAATATCAAAGTTCAGGTTTCTTATCTCTTTACGTCTAGAAGTGTGTGAGAAGAATTTTGGGTTTGTGTATTAACTAAATTATCCAAGAACTAATTATAAGCACTAAGAATTGATTTTAAACTGAGATTCAAATATATGGGAAAACAATCTAAGAACTAGGGTTCTTCACTTGGTCTCAATACATGCTCAATATTAATGTGATATCTGTGTTCCTACCTTGCTGAAAACAATTCTTCTAAAGTTATACTGTACCCTCCCAGGTTACAATATAGTGCCTACAGCTACACCCTAATTGTCACTCCCGTGATACAATCAAAGTATATCTATAAACTGTTAAGTGCCAAGAATTATATGTCTCACAATTCTCCTATTAATCTCCCGATCTAATATTCAAATTATGTCTGTTAAATCATGTACTAAGATTGCAACTTCTCTCCCAAGCTTATTACAATCCCTAGAATACAATCAAAGGTTCATGACTCCCCTAATTGTGTTAAGATCTCATTAACAGATCAGCAAAGCAGAAAATCACATAATCAAGCATGCATGAATACCAAGGAATACTACCCAATCCTCAGATTAGAGAATTAGTTACACATATTAAATAAGGAAAACATAATAATAATGATAATGAATGAAAACATAATATTGAAGAAAGAATTTAAGATCGAAAGTACCTTGATACGATTAAAAGCTATGAATTGTTATTATTTACAATGGTAGGATATGTTTAAATAGGCTCTACAAATCTTTCCCAACAAGATATTACCTTCTATTACAATTAGAATTCAATTAAGGTATTAAAAATTGCCCAAAATACAATTAGAACTAGAAAAGGGCAAAACAGTAATTTCTCTGCTCCCATCTATCTGCTGGTCGTGCTTCCTGGGCCCACCACACGCGGCCTGGTCGTGTAAGACCTATCCCATATTGTATAAAATCTCTCAAGCTTCGCGTGGGCAGTAAGATCGCTGAAAACGGACTTCTAGAACTCCAGATATGGCCAAAACAGTATAAGCTGCGCAGCCTTCCCGGAAAATCCGAATTTTAATCAATTAAATCTCCAAAAACGATAGAAGCATCAACTTTAATCAACTTTCTCGTAAATCTGCACAACTAAGCAAAACACATCAAAACTACAACTTGAGTCCAAAACAATCAATTTAAGCCGAACGGAGACATTCCAAGTGGATATAAAATCCACTTATCAAACCCAATTTGTTAGTAGTATTTTTGTGTGTTCGTTCGCAGGGAAGGACTGAATGTAATATCAAGTTCAAGTATCTTATCTCTCACAATTTAGAAGTGTAGAAGAATGTTGGGTTTGTGTATTAACTAAATTAACCAAGAACTAATTATAAGCACTAAGAATTGATTTTAAACTGAGATTCAAATATATGGGAAAACAATCTAAGAACTGGGGTTCTTCAATTGGTCTCAATACATGCTCAATATTAATGTGATATCTGTGTTCCTACCTTGCTGAAAACAATTCTTCTAAAGTTATACTGTACCCTCCCAGGTTACAATATAGTGCCTACAGCTACACCCTAATTGTCACTCCCGTGATACAATCAAAGTATATCTATAAACTGTTAAGTGCCAAGAATTATATGTCTCACAATTCTCCTATTAATCTCCCGATCTAATAGTCAAATTATGTCTGTTAAATCATGTACTAAGATTGCAACTTCTCTCCCAAGCTTATTACAATCCCTAGAATACAATCAAAGGTTCATGACTCCCCTAATTGTGTTAAGATCTCATTAACAGATCAGCAAAGAAGAAAATCACGTAATCAAGCATGCATGAATACCAAGGAATACTACCCAATCCTCAGATTAGAGAATTAGTTACACATATTTAATAAAGAAAACATAATAATAATGATAATGAATGAAAGCATAATATTGAAGAAAGAATTGAAGATCGAAAGTACCTTGATACGATTAAAAGCTATGAATTGTTAGCTATGAATTGTTATCTATGAATTGTTATAGCTATGAATTGTTATGATTTACAATGGTAGGATGTGTTTATATAGGCTCTACAAATCTTGCCCAGCAAGAAATTGCCTTCTATTACAATTAGGATTTAAAGAAGGTACCCAAAACTGCCCAGAATACAATTAGAATTAGAAAAAGGGCAAAACAGTAAATTCCCAGCCTTCTTTTACAAGAACACGTGCGCGATTTAATTCAGCATATTTCTTGCACTTGTTTCCTATCCCAGGTTGTTGAAAATCTCTCAAGCTTCGCGTGGGCAGTAAGATCGCTGAAAACGGACTTCTAGAACTCCAGATATGGCCAAAACAGTATAAGCTGCGCAGCCTTCCCGGAAAATCCGAATTTTAATCAATTAAATCTCCAAAAACGATAGAAGCATCAACTTTAATCAACTTTCTCGTAAATCTGCACAACTAAGCAAAACACATCAAAACTACAACAACTTGAGTCCAAAACAATCAATTTAAGCCGAACGGAGACATTCCAAGTGGCTATAAAATCCACTTATCAAACCCCCAAACTTAAAATGATGCTTGTCCTCAAGCATAAACAATTACAACTACCTAATTAGTACCACTTCCGTAGGTGATCACGGTTGCATTTGGCATATGCAACAAGCCCTTTAAACCCCTAGGCAGCCCTAGTGGACGAGTAAGGTCTCGTGAGGGCCTGTAGCGAATGTACCCACAAAATCCATTTAACCTAATGCAATGCAATGCATGAATGCAACTAATATGCAAATGCAATTAATCTAGCCTACCATACCTTCAAATCCTCTCTTGCCTTATCAACTTAAGAATCAAAGTAAATACGCAATGTCTTGGTGTCGAAAGTGCAAGTATTCACATAGTCTACTCAATGAACATGCATAAGTTCTCACAAGTCCATGTCAAGTGTAAGAATAAGTTAGTAAACATGCTAAGCCTACAAGAGCACATCTTTGAGACAAAACTCGGGATCTCATACGCAAAAATAAGCAAACACTCACAATCCACTCACAAAAGAATATTCACTCAAGAACAAGGGTAAGTGTATCACTCAATTCCAACAAAATCATAAACATGCTTGACATTTGGTATCAATCTAACTCTTAACACAACATACATCAATGACGATAATCAAAAGGTCTTTAATTGGGTTGTAACGGGGCTAGGGACAAGGTATGTCAAATAAGCCAAAACAGGTGAAGTGTCAAAAGCTAGTAAGTACCATAATGAACCATTCACAACACCCTATTTCCTCCCACATAAATTTTACTAAGAACACAAACATGCTCTCATAATATTTTTTTTTTCTTTTTTTTCTTTTTTTTTCTTTTTTTCTTTTTTTTTCTTTTTTTCGAGATCTAAATATAACACAAACAATAATATAAACAATAACAATCATCCCACAATTTATTACATATGCCGACTATCAAGTAAACAACCAAACCCAATCTCAATATTTTTCCCCAAAATTATGACCAACCATACCCCTCCTTGCACACCTTATTACTCCCTTAAGCACTTTACTAGCCTTTGACAATGTGGGTTCAAATTAATGTAAGGCCAATACAAGAAAAAGGTCTAGGCAAGTAATGTGGTATGTCACCGAAAAATAGGATTAAGCTCAACGGGTTAACTAATTGATCATGTAAATATGGTGTGGTAATATGGGAAAATATTCGGTTATTCCTAATGCCTTTATCATTTTAATCGTCAAATAATGTCATGCGTTTCAAGAAAGACCTCAAACAACTGCTAGCAATGCAAACAATCCGTGGACACTCAAGCAAACGAATAAATTGCAAAAAATATGCAATATGCAATAAGGCTCAAAATCTCACTTGGTGGAAAAACATACTCAATCCCAAGCAAAAATCTCTCTAACGCACCAACTTGTATTCAAGGCATGCAAACTAAATCATCTTGCACATATTCATGTCCTTCTAATTACTTACAACATTCAATAAGTCTACTAGCTTCAACTTACTAGTGTATGTGTGTGCACAAGAACAAAGCATATCACTTCTCAATCAAAAGCGTCAACAACACAAAATTCCTATCAAGCATGGGTGCAAATGCAAACTATTATGAACTCACATGATATACAAAAAAAAAAAAATAGAATGTCCTATATGAAACAAACGTAGATAACACGAACATACATGCATAATTACTATTACTAATATGCAAAACATGAAATCCTACATGAACAAATAATACAACAACTACTAATCCCTCAAACCACTCCCAAACTTAAAATATTCAATCCCCGCATTGAATGGAAGTAAATACAAAGGATAGCAGAACATACCTAAAATGCGCCTTACACAACCTCATCCACGCTAGGAGCCATAAGAATCAATACCCAACTCACAAGAAGCTCCACCAATAATTACCAAGCAATATCACACCACAAATAGCCCAAATTCCAAGAATAATACAAAATTCCCAATTTACAAGAACACAAATTCGTAATAAAAATAAAATTAGAGAAAAAGATTTACCCAATACGAATCGGAGAGGTGAACTTGCAATTAATTCCTCTTTAGAATTGAATTTTTAGAGATTTAAAGAAGTAAAGGAATTGGATTTGTATGTATAGGTGGGTATATATATTTGGGGGGGGGAAAAAAAAATAATAATAATAAAAAATAAAAATAAGAATAAATAAAATAAATAAAATAAAATAAAATATGAAATAGAAGATGGATTGGGAATAATTTGGAATTAATATGGGTGTACTCGCCACTTGCCAACAATCTTATTAATTCGTGGCCACAAATTAAAAACTTACCTGGGCTGATGATGATTTACACGCACGGTTCCTGGAGAGGGAGTGGGCACACGCGCTGGACAGAAACATGTTGGCGCTCCTGCGCGGCTGGCGCATCTGGCGCTGGCGCATCCTGCAAATTTTTTATTTTTTTTTTAAACACACAATTCAATTTTTTTTTTCTTATACTAATGCGTGGGTTGCCTCCCACCAAGCGCTTCTTTAACGTCAATAGCTTGACGTATTTGCACATAAAATATTCAGTGAGGAGAAAAAGCAAATAGATTCACATATTTACGAATTAGTAATAAAATTATGATGCGCATATATGCCTTAGATCCATTGAAAGGTACGAAAACTTTCAAGAACCTATCATGCTCAAGAGACTTGGAAACATCAAAATAGCTAGAAAAATTGTCAGAATAATCATTATAAGTACGACTCATATACTCCTCCCAAATCGGATCCTTATACTCTAAAGCAAAATTTTCAATTTCATCAATCTTAACTTCCTTCTCTTCTATAATTGGACACTCATCAATTTTAATCTCGTCTACCAATGTATTAAGCTCAAAATTTTCTAGATTTGGTAGAATTTGAATTGCATCCAAATTATCATTAATGCGCATGGGACAATTATCAACTACACAAGTAGACTCATCAGACACAACATTATCATCAATTGCTAAACAAGAATCATGGCATAGAGGAAAATTGACACAAGGGGGAGTTCTATAACAACCTTCATACCACACTGCTCGAACTTCCCAAATAAAATTATTTAGTTTAGCATTCTCCTCGTACCAAGCTATTGAATCACATGGAATATCATTGTCACTAGCAATCTCTAAAGTTGGTTAATCAAAAACTCCCAAAGAAAGTAAGGGAGGATTAGACTGAGTTCCTTGAATCATTTTATTAAGCGCAATCTCCCAATCAGCAGGTAAAGAAGGATTAGACTGAGTTAAACTCGTATCAACATCATTACACATATATGGATAAACATCATCATGATATTCATTTTCAAACGAATATGAATAATCATTGCTAGGGGCATATGGAGCATAAAATGAGTTCTCAGAATAGAACGAATTCACCTGATATGCATTACAATCTTCATAGGAATTGAATTGTGGGTAAGGATTGAAGTCTTGATATTGTTCCTGACTGTTGTAGAAATTCTGAGCATTGTTCCAACCTAAGTTGTACTCCATCTAGTCTCTCTCCTCAAAACCTATTTAAGTTGTCTACCTCAAAGAACCTGTAGACACACCAAAGAAAGAAATACAAAAAGAAAGAAAAGAAAAATATATACAAAGATAAAATCCAACTACAAGAAACAATTAACTCAAACTCAACATTGTTGCCTTCCCCGGCAGCGGCGCCAATTTGTTATTAGTATTTTTTTGTTCGTTCGCAGGGAAGGACTGAATGTAATATCAAAGTTCAGGTTTCTTATCTCTTTACGTCTAGAAGTGTGTGAGAAGAATTTTGGGTTTGTGTATTAACTAAATTATCCAAGAACTAATTATAAGCACTAAGAATTGATTTTAAACTGAGATTCAAATATATGGGAAAACAATCTAAGAACTAGGGTTCTTCACTTGGTCTCAATACATGCTCAATATTAATGTGATATCTGTGTTCCTACCTTGCTGAAAACAATTCTTCTAAAGTTATACTGTACCCTCCCAGGTTACAATATAGTGCCTACAGCTACACCCTAATTGTCACTCCCGTGATACAATCAAAGTATATCTATAAACTGTTAAGTGCCAAGAATTATATGTCTCACAATTCTCCTATTAATCTCCCGATCTAATATTCAAATTATGTCTGTTAAATCATGTACTAAGATTGCAACTTCTCTCCCAAGCTTATTACAATCCCTAGAATACAATCAAAGGTTCATGACTCCCCTAATTGTGTTAAGATCTCATTAACAGATCAGCAAAGCAGAAAATCACATAATCAAGCATGCATGAATACCAAGGAATACTACCCAATCCTCAGATTAGAGAATTAGTTACACATATTAAATAAGGAAAACATAATAATAATGATAATGAATGAAAACATAATATTGAAGAAAGAATTTAAGATCGAAAGTACCTTGATACGATTAAAAGCTATGAATTGTTATTATTTACAATGGTAGGATGTGTTTAAATAGGCTCTACAAATCTTGCCCAGCAAGATATTACCTTCTATTACAATTAGAATTCAATTAAGGTATTAAAAATTGCCCAAAATACAATTAGAACTAGAAAAGGGAAAAACAGTAATTTCTCTGCTCCCATCTATCTACTGGTCGTGCTTCCTGGGCCCACCACACGCGGCCTGGTCGTGTAAGACCTATCCCATATTGTATAAAATCTCTCAAGCTTCGCGTGGGCAGTAAGATCGCTGAAAACGGACTTCTAGAACTCCAGATATGGCCAAAACAGTATAAGCTGCGCAGCCTTCCCGGAAAATCCGAATTTTAATCAATTAAATCTCCAAGAACGATAGAAGCATCAACTTTAATCAACTTTCTCGTAAATCCGCACAACTAAGCAAAACACATCAAAACTACAAAAACTTGAGTCCAAAACAATCAATTTAAGCTGAACGGAGACATTCCAAGTGGATATAAAATCCACTTATCACTGTCACTAGAAGGTACTGTCATGAGAAGTTAAGGTTCTAGGTGCTACTTGTTCAGACAGCATGTTTGCTATGACTATGCTAAAAGGATTTTTAGATATCATGTTTGCTATGACTATGCTAAAAGGATTTTTAGATATCATGTTTGCTATGACTATGCTAAAAGGATTTTTAGATATCATGTTTGCTATGACTAAGCTAAAATAGTTTTACATGTCTGTCTTAATACGGTTTTAAGAAATCAAGTGTCCTTAACTTAAGTTATGTGTGAACAGTGATAGCATGATTTTGCGCTTAGTTTACTGTTAGATAAACTTACTGTCACTCATTAAACTGATTGACAGAAAAGTTGTTAGCGCACAGGTTGCTGTCAATAAAAGTTGCTGTCACGAGAAATTGCTGTCAAAAATAGTAGAAAGAAAGAAAAGCGCACAGGTTACTGTCAATGAAAGTTGCTGTCACGAGAAGTTGCTGTCAAAGATAGTGGGGAGATATAAATTTACTTACAGTAATTTATATATATATATATATATATATATATATATATATATATATATATATATATATATAAACTTAATCCACCAATCCACGATCTAGTAGCAACTGCCACGTGATACAGCAAGTGCGGTTAATGGGTAAAATCATTACTACACGTTCAATTAAGACAGGTTAAATCGATTCATCTTATAAACTGAATCTACCATTTAATCTACTATCAATTTCATTTGCAAAACCTTTCAACTTTCTGCATCCAAAAACCGCATTTTCTCTCTCATTTTTCAAAGCATTCATCAATGGCACCTAAACAAAGTGTTGCTCAAACCAACTTTGCTGGTATCTTCTCTCCTAATGATGCTGGTGAAAGCTTCAAAGGACTTATTTCCTTCATAAATAAATCCTACCTAGGTCATGCAATAATCTCAACCCCTAAAATCAATATTGATAGAATTGAAAAGTTCTGAAAATCAGCCAGTGTTCAAGGAACTGGAGAGGATGAAGCAATTAACTTCAAAATAGATGATGCAAGCCATACTCTCTCAGTCAAGGATATCAATAATGCCTTGGGTATTGTTTTGGCCAGTGGAGAAAGCTTTCAGGAACTAGCAAATGATGACACTCTGAAGAGGTTCTTTCTGAAGATTGGGTATTCAGGTTCTAAACTTGAAGAAACCTCTGATAAGTGGTATCAAACGGGAGAAATGGACAGGAAGTATCTGAGAAAGGAGTGAAGCATGATCTTTGATGTTATGGTGAAGGTGTTCTCTACTAAGTCTACTGGTTGGAATGGAATACCATCATATATCAAGAAACTCACTCATTCTTTAGTCCATGGATACAAGGTGAACGTTGGAAAGCTGGTCATGGCACAGTTGAAAAGCACCATAGGCAAAAAGGTATCCATATACCCTCGCTTTTTAACTATGTGTATTAATCATATTTGTGGAAATGTTGAAGATGCACCTAATACTGAGGAATGCCCTGTTTTGAAGAAAAACACACACACACATCTCTCAACACACAAAATTTGAATGCAAATATTCCACTATGTCTTACACAACACATGGTTAATCAAGTGCCCAACCTTGATTTTCCATTACCTACAGGGTACACTATTTTCACACTTGAGAATGAGACTGAATTAGACCCAAATTCAGTTAACCCACATTCTACACCATACATTCCACCTAGGGACTCTAGACTACCCAAAGCCCTTAAAATGGCCAAACAGGAATCCAAGAAAAGAACCCTAGAGAGTGCAACTGGTGAAAATGTTGTGAGTCAAGAGGGAGTTACTGCACCTAGTGCAGTAAATAAGGATGGTAGTGAAATAGAACCCACAGTAGCCCCTTCTGAGCCTAAGAAGAAGAGAGCTAGAAGGGCCAATGTTACTGTCAACCACTCTACAGTTTCCCAAAAGACTGTAGAGGATGATAGGGAAATAAACTCATCTCTAGGTGCCTCTTCTCAACAAGAGGCATCTATTGAAATTGGCCTGTCTCCCAAGGCACCTTGTAAAGAGTCTGCACAAACTCAATAACTCACTCTTGAGGAACCGGTATTTGAAGATACACACATAGAGATAGAGCACAGTGAGGAATTCACTCATACTGTTGATGTTCCACAATCTTCTTCTGTGGAACAGCCAATTAATCAATCTGAACTTCAAACTTCTTATTTCATTCCTACATCTGTTGTTTCTTCTGAACAACCTAGAGAGGGGGACAGTACCAACCCCTCAGGTTTTGATCATCCATCTCAAATCATGGATGAGCCCCCATCTAGTGGTCCACAAGAACCCATTTCTCAAAGTGAAATGGATACAACTCCATCAAACACTAGATTAGATCAAGATGCAAATTTGTCAGAAATTGAAACAGCCAGCATCTTGATCGATTCCCTCAAAGCATCTTACCCTAGGGAAGTTGCTGTCACAGCTAAAGATGCTGTCAATGACAAACCAGAAGGTGCTGTCAAACAATCAAGTGACAGTATCATTCTGACAAAAGATGCTGTCAAAGGTCTCTCTAAAGCTGCTGTCAACACACCTTCTGACAGTAACTTATTGGTGAAAGATGCTGTCAACCCTGCTCAACCTCAATATCAGGAAGGATTAATTGAGGACATCTCTAATGATGACATGCCAATCTCCAAGGCTTTTAAGGTAAAATCTAAATCACCTTTCTCTTCATTGCATGTTAGTACTGCTCATACACATGCATCTAGGATGAGTGAGGGAGAGCAAAAGAAAAGAGAGATAAAAGAAAAGAGAAGTGAGCCTAAAAATGAGAGGCAGCCAAATGTGCTGGCAAAAGGAGAGGGAATTGAGCATGTCCAGAGTGAAATTGAGGGAGCCAGCTAGACACCCTATCATCTACTGTGAAGACTGGTTTTACTGAAATTCAAGCCACCCTGCTGTCACTTTCTTCCTTGATTCAAGCTGCCAACTTAACTAAGGGGGAGAAAGTAATAGATCAGAAAAAGGCTGAGCAACCAGAAAGGAAAATGGAGTTACAAGGGGAAGCTGAAAGACAGGGGGAGCAAAGGAGTAAGGGGGAGCAAAAAGATACTGTTATAGCCTCTAGAACTGATGAACTGATTGAAACTGAAGTATATGGGGAGAAAATGCTAGTATCTGAGGAAGTATTGAAACTAATACAAAGAAATAAAGCATCTTCCATCAAAATTAGTGAACCAGTTCCTGAAAAGAAAGAATCTACTTTGGAGAGGCTTTGGAGAGAAAAAGAGGAGTCTAACAGGATGGGTAAAGGCAAGGGTAAGCTGCCTGAATATGTGAATCCTTCTGAGTTGGTTACCTGGACTGATGGAAGCACATATTCTCAAGAAGAAGCTGATTCTATAATAGTAAGTCATATGGAGAGCACCTTGAATAATAAGGATGAGGAATTCAACACTCTGGTGAATGAAGCAATCACAGAATCTAGAGGAAAACCTGCTAAGTTGGCAGAAGCTTTGAAAGAAAAGATTGTCAATCTTTCTGTGAAGATTAGCTCAGAGAAGAGGTGGGCAGTTGAAGTATACCTGAAGAGTGGACATTCAATATTTATAACAATGCAACTGCTAGAAACTTTCTCTGCTAGAGTGCAATACATCCTTGGGATTCTTGTTAAGAAAAAGTCTACCATTTTTTATGAAAGTCTCTATATGCAACTGAGTACAATGGTGAACAGCAAACTTCCAGAAGTATGTCTCCAACCATATGGTGTAAGCTTTAAACAGACAACAGCCAAAGGAACTAAAGGACTTGGGTTCTTAACTCTTGAAGGCAAAACATCTCTACAAAGTAAAGTCATCATGGATGTACTTAAGTTGTTGCTGAAAGCACCCATCACCAAGGAAATGATTCAAGCAGTTAAAGATATCCACAAGATAATGGCAAAGAGAGATATGGAAAATAGTGTCAAAATTAAGAAGCTCATTGCCAAAGCAAACGAAAGCAGAAATGCTCAAGGTGGAAAATGCTCCTTTGATGACACCTTGGATAAAGATGGTGATGATAATGAAGATGGAGGTAAAGCTGGAGGAGCTAAAGAGTCAGAAAAGGGAAACTCTTCAAAAGAGCAATCCCAAGCTAAAGAAGCTGAGCCGAATGAAACTTCAGAAGCTCCTGGAACAAGCAAGAAAAATGAAGAAAAGGAGAAAGAAGAGGAGATACTTGAAGCATTAGAAATTAACCAAGCAGAAATGGAAATTGACAGTATGTATTCTGAAATAGATACTGTCAACAAAGATGCTGTCAAGAATGTTAACAAAGATGCTGTCGAGGATCCTATGAAAGATACTGTCAATGATCGTACTATCAAAACATCCAAGACAGTAAGAATCAAAAGAAAGTCAAACAGACCAAAAAGGGGAAAGACTGTCTATTCTGGACAAAGAAAAGCTACAGGTCTAGGGTTTAAGAAACCAATCATGAGCAGAAGGATGAACAGCCTTGAACAACTGCAAGAGAAAGCCAAAGAAACAATCACTTCTGTATCCATAGAGTTGGATGAGTCAAAAGAAGAAGTCACAAGATACATTCTATGGGAAAACAAAGAAAGATTGATTATGGTAGAACCTGATTTCACTCAGATATCAAAATCAAAAGTAATATCCAACAGTCTAGTTCAAACCCAAGCACATGTAAGAAGAAGAATTGATTATTTCAATTTGGAAAGAATGGTTGAACTCTTGGAAAGCTATGGTGATATCTCTGAGAAGATCATGAATAATGTTCATAAGTACTATGCATCCAGACATGCTGAATTCATTGAAAAGCATGGTGATTGGACACTTCAAAATGATGAATATGTTTTTGAAGCTCTAGGTCTGGAAAATGAAGAAGATAATCCTATCCCTGAGTATGACTGGAATGAAATGGAGAAACCTTATTCAAAGCAAGAGATGGATAGGTATGAGGCAGAGCAGAAATTCAGAGAAGAATTAGCCTCAAGACAAAAATCTCGTCAACAGATAGAAGATGAGATTGAAGCTCAAATGAAGGAAAGTTGGAGTAAACTCAACAAGGTCAACAGCAGTGAATTAAACTATCAGCCAATTGTACTGGACAATCCTCTGAGAATCAAATATGGCAAAGAAGAAATCTACATAGACAGCTTTTCTAAGTTGAAGACCAGTGTGCTAAAAGAACTGTACTGGCAAGTGATAGGATCATCTAACAAACTTGAAGCACTATGTTCTTGGGAGCTAGATATGATTTTTGATCAAAGGAAAGGAGAGAATCCCAGCTTGGACAGACAAAGAAGGGAAACTTTAAATCAGCTTCCTGGCAGAAGATTCAAGATGGAGGGAGATGTGTTGAAATTCAGATCAATAGTAAAACAAAATGTTTATTGGATGGAACTCAGAGATGTATTAAACACTACTTCCTTAATGATCAGAAAATACATCGTGGAAAATGAAGATGATGCACAGTCCCCTGAAGAAAAGGAGTTAATTGAAAATCTCAGAAGAGCTCTGAGGGAAAAGGAGCAAGGCGAAAGTTCAAATCAAGCTAAGTAAAGATTTTTTTTCTTGATTTTTAATTATGAACTTTTATGATACATTGTTTGAAAACAATCCAGTTTTATCATTGTTCAGAAATGAAGAGTTTATTCTTTCTGATCTATGTTAGTTAAGTTGTCAGCATGATATTGGTAAATTTGTCCTTATTGTCCATAAAAACAAATTGGGGGAGATTGTTGGGATTTATGGGTGATGGAATAGACAACTTAACTAGTTTTATTGGTATACTTAGTTTTACTAAGTAGAACATACTGTCATAGCCTGAAGTGTATTCCTGTAATCAAAATAAGTACTGTCATGTAATAATTGTAATTCTTGAAAGAAGTTCGATCATGTTCAAGCCTCAAGAAATACAGAAGTTCGACAGCAGGAATAAAAGTTACTGTCAAGTATTGACAGTAAGATTACAAGGAAACAGCATGTTGCAAAGCTCGACAGCAAGTTTAATTGAGTCGACAGCAAGTTTCAACTTGACAGCAACATTGGCAGAGATTCTGAGGACAGCAACTTTGATATATAGTTTGCGACAGTAAGTTTGGAATTCTTGGCAGCAATCTCTGCGGGAAATACATGCTGTCAATCAAAGCACAATCCTTGATAGTAATCTCTGCGGAAATTCATACTGTCAACCAAAGCACAATCCTTGACAGCAATATCTGCGGGAATTCATACTGTCAACCAAAGTACAATCCATTGACAGCAAACTCTGAAGCAAACATACTGTCATAAAGAATCAAATTGATTTATGAATTTTCTAAGTCAATTTAAGCGACATAATACATGATCAAAAGAAGCAAGCGTGTTGTAATATTCAACCTTTACAGCAAACTTGGAAAGTCTATAACTGAAGCTCGAGAGATCACATGGAGCAACCTGTAAAGTCTAGAGCAGATAAAATTGAATACGGCTAGATCTGGGTGGCTCAAATGTGGAAAGTATCTTAAAGTTACTTTGTGATGATCACATGGGAATAAATCATGGAATGAGCTGCAAAAGGAATATAACAGCAACTCAACAACCCATGCTGATAGTAGTAGTACAGTCGACTATCACACTATAAATAGAGCACTCTATTTATACAATAAAAACATCTCTACAACTGTAATCTCTTGAGTATTTGAAGCTTGAGAATTATTTTGTTCTCAAGGTTGTAGCAAAACTTCGCAAAATAAATAAAACAATTATTTTGTGAAACATCTTGTTAGATATTACTTGTGATTGCATTTCTTCTACTAGTAAATTACAAACTCTATTTAAGTTGTTGAAATAGTTTTTGAAATTTATTAGTATTGCATTCAACCCCCCTTCTGCAATACTTTCCGGGACCAACAATACCTATGAGTACCGCGGATTATTATTTGAAACCCGACACTTCGACCATAATCTCTATAAAACCTTTCCGCATCGTCTAAAGTATTAAAATTCATACCAACACAAAGCACGACATCATTAATATTCGGAAAGGTTTTGTTTTCGTTTTTGATATTAATATCATCATCCACATCATTTTTTCCCATCCTAATATTATTTTGTTCATCATCATCACTATCATTATCAATTTCTATGTCCACCTTCTTTTTACCCATATGAACATCATTCTTTCTTCCACCAACATCATCCACATTCATCTTTTCTTTACCCATATCATAAGAATCAACATCTACAATTTTTTTTCCCAACAAATAACTTTCGAAATACCGGAATTTTTCTTACGGGTGTAACATAATCGAAATTATCATGATCACTCGATGAACTAGAAGAACTAAATAAATATTCCATGATAATTAGAGAGCTAGCCTTTTTTGTTGAATTTTTGATCTTCAAGAACCTTCAAACCCTTAACTTTTGGAAGTGTATGTATATGTGAAAAATGGGAAAGAGCTAACCTTTTTGTTGAATTTTTGATCTTCAAGAACCTTCAAACACTTAACTTTTGGAAGTGTATGTATATGTGAAAAATGGGGAAGAGCTATTTTTTTTTGTAGTGTGTATATGTGAGAAATGGGAGAATGAGAAGTTCACACAGCTGTTTAAAACTACTGGCTGATAAAAAATGGGGCCCGAACTACCGCAATGTTTCATTGCGGTAGCAACATAGTTTTAAACAGGCAACAATGAAACATTGCGGTAGTGTTATATGTTCTGCTTGCATTTATTACCAAACCACCAATCACAACTACCACATTTAATGCTGGATGAGAAATTGTTTTTTTAACGAAATTTTAGGACTACCACAATGAAGCATTGCGGCAGCAAAGACTACCACAATGTTTCATTGCGGTAGTCAATTGATTTTTTTCTCATCTTTTTTTAAAATTTAGTTATTAAATTTTTTTAACGAAATAATAATAAATTAATTTAAAATTTGAAATATCTTCAATTATAAGTTAAGAACATTTTTTTCATACTCACTATGAACACTACAAAACAACTAAAAGTAGTAGTAGTAGTAGTAGTAGTAGTAGTAGTAGCAATGGAAGAACTGATTTTGGCCAGTGAAGAAGAATCGGGCCCAAAACCGTACAGAGGTCAAGATCCATCCTTTTCAATGTTATTGCCAAAATTTCAGAAAAAATGAATTTATTTGATTTGATAATTTAACGATCAACTAGTACTTTGACTAAAACTCCTAACTAGAGTTTAGTCACGGTTTAGGTTTACATTTTTAAAAAAATATTTCTTGACGACCAAACCGTACAAAAGTCAAGATCCAGCCTTTTTAATGTTATCGCCAAAATTTCAGAAAAAATAAATTTATTTAATTTGCTAATTTCGGTCAACTAATATTTTGACTAAAACCCCTAAAGAGGGTTTCATCAGAGTTTAGGATTTCGTTTTTTTTTAAAATATTTCTCGATAATCAAACCGTACATAGGTCAAGAACCATGCTTTTTGATGTTATTACCAAAATTACAGATTTTTTTTTATTTATCCCCAATTGTTAGATAATTTGTAAAATAAATTAAAAATTCTTCTAAAAATAGGAAAAAGGCAAAGCTTTGAACATAAATTTATACACACCAAAGTGGTCATACTCACTATTTATGTGATGAATGTTATGCTACTTTCACTAATTTTCCATTTTTTTTGATTTTCCCCTCATTTTAAACTAGTTTGTAAAATAAATATAGAAATAATTAATTTAATTTTGGTAGTAATGTTTGTTAAGATTCTTTGGTGTTGTGGTTAAACACTTTGTTCCCTAGACATAAGGTCAGATGTTCGATTCCAACTACTAACAAATCATTTTTTGGTTTTTTAAGGCATTTTTCAACTACCGCAATGAAGCATAAGCATTGCACAAGGCACTTGACCTACCGCAATGCTTGCGGCAGCCATAATGAAACACAGCAAAAGGCACTCCACCTACCGCAATGAAGATATATACATATACATATATATATATATATATAGTTTCAATTTATGTTATATCATGGAGTAAGATAAAATCTAATTTATAAATTTTTATAATCATTATGTTTTTTAAATTAAATATTTGTTTATTCATTAGTTTCCTAAATTTAAATTTGATAAATTTTATTGTTAATATTGTTGGAATTATATCAGATTAATTATTAACAACTTTTTTCTAAATTTTAAAAATATTTATTAGGATTTATTTCTATGTCTATTTTTAATATTGTGATGTTATTTTTAAATATTTTAATCATAAGTGATTTAATTCCATTTATTCATTTATTTGTTTACATACTTTTTCCTAAAAGTTTACCAATGCCATGATTTAATTTTATTAACTTTTAATAATAATTGAAATTAATAGTATTCAGAAATATATAAACTCTTTTTTGGAGAAAATGTAAACTTTGTTTTAGAGTATTCTATACTTTTAAAATTTAAAATTTTCCTATTTAATATTATTAAATATATGTTAAATTTAAAATAAATCTCCAAATCTTTAACTATTGAGACTTTTTAGCTAAGAGCACAACACAACAAAACCATACCAATATAAAGATATAATTTGTAAAAATTTTGTCACTGTAGTGGAAGGCTTGTCAATGGACCGGAACTCCGATCTTACCTGAAATCTTATAATTCGATATGGATTTATATAAAATAAATTCGATCCGATAAAAATTCGATCTGATAAGAGTCTGATCCATGCAATACGGATATGGATCTTGCATGATCTAATCTGTTAATAATCCGATCCGAATAAATATAATTATATAATTACATATTTTATTATATATTAATATTAATATAATTATAATTATACAAATAATGTATAATTTCCAAATCATATTAGATCCAAAATCCTTTAATAGTATTTTATATTATAACTTGAAAAAAGTATTACGTTTATAAAAAATACGTTATCATTGTATTGCATCTAAAATTGAATTCATATTTTCATTTGAATTATTTTATGCTTAGAATACATTTCTTGATCATTCTAATTCTGTCAGGTATATTTTAAGATTAATAGATATTTATTTTTGATTTTCAATGTTCAATTTTTCTTTTATTTGGATGTTAATATATGATTTTACATTTTAAAATTGTTTATTTAATCATTTTAGATTTCAATATTAATAAAAATAAAATTTGAAAAAAATATTAATTGGATTGGATATCATATTCGATTACTCGTAATCCTAACGGAGCAGATATGAATTAGTCTTAAAAAAAACCAAAACTTAATCCGATCCGAAAAATTAAATGAATTTGGATATGAATTCAGGCTGATCCAATCCAAACCCGATCGATTGTTAGACCAATGAAACATCACCCCTAACTAAAAATTTAGCATATTTTATCAGACTTGTTGTGGAACAAAAAGTAGGGTGTATTTATTGTGTGTTGAATGCTAGGGTTATGGAGAGCTTCGAGCTTTAATGGTTGATCAAGTGTTTCGTGACTTAACTCAGGTCCTCACAAGATGCCTACGTATCTTGCAAATATCAAGAATCTAGCCAATAAAGCGTAGTTCTAGAGTTGCCTACGTGGCTTGATGCGCCCTCGCGGCGTAGTGACGTAGTGGCTTGTATGTCCTTACTCGAGGATTAAGCCTAAAACGTGGTGGGTGACATATGGAGCTGTGCCCAAAAAACGTTCTCCTTGAGAATGAGGGGTCAGACCCTTTATATAGGTGTTGGATGCCTTGGAGTTAGGGTAGGGTTTGGTAACTTAGTGGGCAAGTTTCCCACTTTAGGCCCAATTCTAGATCCTTCCATAAGGAAGGTTGTTTTCTATTTGACTTAGATGTCTTGGGGGCTACTCCTTAGAGGAGTTGGTTCCCATTTGGACTCGATATTTGTGTCCAATAATCAGCTGTTTCGTTAATTACGTTTTTTATATTAACTAGGGTTTCGGGCCTCATTTATGGGCTTTAACCTTGAACCAATCTAGGTTTATTTTAATGATGTATTAAATATATCTTTAGGGCTTATTTTTAGCCCATATCAAGGCTATATAGGTTGAACCCTAACAACATACACGGGCATTGAACTAATTATTTTTCCAAAACTGTATATTTATTCAAATAATTTTGTAATTAAAAATATGATAATCGATGAGTATTTTGAAATTTTAAACCTAATTAGAATCGACCCCTTCTCTCTCCCATCTCTTTCCTCACCCGCCGCCTGCTCTCCCCTCTACTTCTTACGTACATACATTCAATCTAAATAACCATAGTCACCGCAAGAGACCCATTTTCTTCTTTCTCTTATTTTCTTTTTGTTTTTTCCTTCAATAATTTTCAATAATCTTCATCTTTAGGTGAGATTTTTGATTCTTGCATCCATTTTTTGGATGTTTTATGTCTCTCCTTTTGGAGTTGTTTGTGTCTCTCCTTTTGGAATGTTTCATATGTTTTGGGTGTTTTGTTTTTTTATTTGGTCTTTTGATAATGATTCAATTGGTGTCCTGGGAGATCTGGAAAGGCCGATTCGAGGCTGGGGCGGTGGTGATCATTGCAATTTGCAAGAGCTCACCTTTTCATAATAGAAGAGCGTTCATCCATTGGGGATTTCACTTACGGCATGCCTATAGCTGGTATCCAGTAAATAGATAGTTGGGGTGCAATTTCTCCAACCTCAATTTGTGCAATTTGGGTTTCTAAACACTGGGTTACCAATGATTCTTATGTGTTAAGGTCAATTGTGATACTACTGTATTCATGGATGTCGGTGCAATTTGGGTTTCTAAACACTGGGTTACCAATGATTCTTATGTGTTAAGGTCAATTGTGATGTGTTAAGGTCAATTGTGATACTACTGTATTCATGGATGTCGGTGCAATTTGGATTGATTGAGATGTCTTTGATTCAATTTTTAGCTTCAATAATGTCCAAATTCTGTTTGTTAAACGAACAGGAAACAAATCAGCTAATTGTGTTAGCTTATCTATTTGTTTTTCAACCTAGTTGTATTGCCAGTTGGGGTTCTGTCTCGGATGTGTTTTGTTCTAATAAATGAGAACTGGTAAATTTTCTTGGCAAAAAAATAAAATGATAATCGATAATATTTCAATTTACTTAATGTTTTCACAATTATTTTTTAATTTTGTATACCAATTTTTTATATTATATTTTGAATTATTTTTTAATTCAATTTTGAATTTTTCAAATATTCCAGTCGATGTTAAATATGATTAAACGACCTTAATGACCTGTGCATGTATAAGAAACCTAAAATTATTTTTTTTTTTTGATTTTATCGTATACTGATCTAAGAATGTGTTATAAGTCAACCATTATATATTATATTGATCAATTTGTCATATTATATAAAAAAATCATATGTACCATAATTCATAGTCGAGTTACAGTCTAATTGATCATTACAAATAATTATTGTAGTTTTGTAATATTTATGATTTAAAAATTCATATCTTTTTTTATTTAATTTGAATGTTAATTATATATTTTTTTATATGTACGATAGATCATATTTTTAGAGTTCTCATCTTTTTGACATAATTTTAATTATTTTTGTGTATATTTAAATATTTATGTTTTAAGACCAATCATATATTTAAATCGTTGAAAACCTAAATTGTTGGTCTACCAAAACCCCTTAATATAACTCATGTATTTAAATTTTTATATACATAAAACTAATGTGATGCAATTATTAATTATGTATGATTCGATAACTAAAATTTACGTATTCTTTAAAACCAAATCTTATTATTTATTTCAAGAATCTAAAATTAACACGGAGACGCATATAAATAAATCTTTTTTTTTAACTTGGTTACATTATGCATAATCTAAAATTTTATTTTTATATTAATTATCTAAAATGAAAAAAGAGAATTGTAGAGTATACTCAACTGATTAGAATATTTTTTGTAATTTTATCTATCCAATATTCTTGAAATAATATAAATTAATATTTTATTTAGTCAAAAATAAAAATAAAAGAGGAAGAGACAAGAAGAGAATATGTCGTTTATCTTATTGGATTTTTAAACAAAACTCAAAATTAAGTGTATCATAGTTGGTTATGGCATGTGTTTGAGAGAAAAAGGTCAGTGGTTCGAATCCCAATACTAACATAATTTCACTATTTTTTCATAATTAATAATGAATGACATTTTTGTAATTTATGAAATTATAAGGGTAAAATCGTAACTTCACAGGCATTAAAATTGCAATCTTTGCCCTTGTGTTGAAGTTTAACATTAAAATTTCAATCTTTGCCCTTGTGTTGAAGTTTAATATATAGTAATAGATACCAAAATTTTACATCATCTATTATCATAGTTATATAACATATTGTATTTTATAATAACTTGAAATAATATTAACATATTACATTGGAATATAATTAACATAGAACAAGTTCAAACAAAGCAAAAACCAAATCGAATAAAAAAATGACAATCACAAGAGTTACGTGTAGGGGTGAGCAAAAATTTCCGAAACCGTCCAAACCGAAATTTACGGTTTTATAACGGTTTGGATTGGTTATGGTTTCATTTTTTTAAAAACCGAAAAATAATGGTTTGATTTGGTTTTATATTTTATACCGACCGATATAACCGAACCGTAAACCGATAACCAAACCGCCCGTTATACCCGAACCGCCCGAGTATATTAATATATATATATATATATATATATATATATTATAGTAATATATTTAACATTTAATAAGTGACATTAAACATACTGAATTACTGATAAATACAGACATACAGACTGGAATTTAGAGTTATATGGGCCGGCCCATTATCTAAGGGCTCTGTCTATGTTCTAATCTCTCGTGACCTAGTCTCTCTAAGTTTTAACCCTAAAAAACAGTTGCTCTCTCTTCACTTTCTCTCAAACACAGAACGGTTCTACATTACGTCTCAAAGTGTCAAGTCTCTCTCTGAGTCTCGATTACTCATATCTTTTAGGTTTGATTTCTGATCTTTTTGCTTGTTAGTTCTTCTTCTTCATTGTATATTTGTTTAAATTTGATTGTACATAGGTTCTTTTAGCAACTATTTATTAGTTGAGCACTTAATAATATTAAGTTGGTCAAATGAAGATTTACTTGCCATATTTGTTTAAGTTTGTTTTCTTGACCCACCTTTTTTGAAGGTTTTTCTAAATTACGTGTTTCCTAAATTTCTACATCACAACCGCACTATAATTTTGTCTCTCATTTGTGCTAGGATTTTCAATTATAAGATGGGCTTAATGTTCCTATAGTTAACTATAGGTAATATCCTATAGTTGATTCATTTTACAATACAAAAATAAGGATATTTTTGTAAATACAGGGGGTGAATTCTATTATTACAAAAATGCCATCAAAGTTTTGTATATAAAATACAATTGACTTTAGGTAATTTTCATACAGTTAACTGTAGGAACATTTTTCTCTTATAAGATAATACTAGCGTAATAACATCGCACGGTTTATCTTATAGAAACTTATGTAAATTTATTTATTTTTACGATTTAAAAAATATATATGGACATGAGTTAAAACATGTTTGTTATAATGTTCCAATTTTGTTTTACAGAAAATTTGATTTAATTATTCAGATAAGCACTCAAAATAAGATATTTCGTGGCATATAAATGTGTTGGATATAGTATAACACATTTACACCAATTTGTACAGATTTATGTCACAAGTAGAAAACATCTAGTAATTTGTTATTGTAATAAATTTGGGTAAGAGAACATAAAATTTAAATAATAAGGGGGCATTTTCGGTTTAATTCTCCTTAGTGTTTTTCATCACTATTAAATCAATTTTTTGGAGTGATATTTTTTAATATTTTATCCTCATTTTTTTGTCATTCTTTCATAAAGAATTTAGTTAATACATAAGACGGAGAAATAAAGTTCTTTTGATGTCTTTCTCTTTCAAGGTATATTTAAGAATACAATCATAAAATAAATGAGTCGTACACGAATGACATATTTATTCATATACCTATTATTTATTCATATACATATTTATTTATTCATAAAATAAAGAAACCTATTATTTACTCATGTAATATTTCGCAATAAAGATGTTGTCCAATCAGTATATAAAAAACTAATTGCATAATTTAAAATTTTATCTTTTTAGGCAAATAATTTTAACTACCTCATAGTATATAATGTGATGGATCGATTATAATATTTTATGTATGTGTATGCTATGCAATATACTATTTTCTAAGATATTTGTTAACTTGACTGTACATTTTAATCCTTTTAACAATGAATTTTTTAATATTCTTTCCAACCAAAAATTCTCTATGTGTATTATACGACTTTTAATCGATGTACATATAATATGAACTGATTCCTATATTTTGTATTATTATATATTATGAGTAGCACTCCATGGAGAACCATCTTAGGTGGAGAACCGTAGAGTACCACCTTATTTTTTCTGATTCTGTAGCAGAACCAAAATTTTTCAAAAAAATAAAATAAAATAAAAAACCACGTCACCGCCGCCACGTCATCGATGTCGTCGTCACTGCTGACGTGACCTGTCACATCAACAATGCTGACGTGGCACTTCCACGTCTCCTGCCACGTCTACAAGATTCATTTTTTTAAACTTTTGTACTATCTAACAATTTTAAGGATCTCATCTTTTAATTATATATTGTTATGTAAAAATATAAAATATATTATAGTTAATATTATATGTAAGAAATGTATAATTAATTGAAAACAAACCAATTTACATCGCGTGATATCATTATCAAAAGTTATATATATAATCACGTACCATGTTTTGTAAATAAAAATACAATATTTTGAAAGTAATGTGAATCACCATTATATTTTGCTCCAAAATTAAAGTAGTAGTAAAAATAGAATAAATAAGAGGTCGAATTTATCTAAAAAAATTTAACTAAAAATATATGTAGTACAATGACCGAAAGGATGAATTGTTTGGACGAGGTTAATGATTCAATTCACAACAAAAATAAACTAACTCATTTTAAATAAGAGAGCGGAATAAAATTTTGAAATTAGTGTATATAATTACGTACCATATTTTAAAAAGTAAAATTTCAAATTTTGAAACTAATATTTGTCATTACTATTTTTACTCATAAATTAAAAAATAGTAAAAACAGGATAACAGAGAGGTCGAACTTATGTAAAAAAAAGTTTTAACTCCATACCGAAAAACATAATGTAACATGATGGTTTGGTGGAAGAAATATATGGAGGAGGTTGTGGGTTCAATATAACTTATTTTATTTATTTAAATAAGGGAGTGACAAATCAATATAATTTTGTAATATATAAGGGCAAACTCGTAATTTCACAGGGAGTTTATTGACTCAAAATACCCCTAAAATATCTCATATCTCCTATTTTATATAGAAGAAGATTTGTAATAGAATAAACTGAGGCCAAATCTGAAAAGTGCGGCTCATGATCCTCAACACAAAATAGTGTGTTGGCTGATTTGCTCAAGGGTCTAAACCTACGCTCAGGGCCCTTGATTAGTCAAGACTCCACATACAGACGTACTTAGAAGATTCAAATTTCTTAGATATAATTTTATTATGTGCAAATTACAAAATTATAATCAGAGGGGAAAGTGTTCCAAATACTTGTGATAGATTGATGTCATGAGTTGGAACGGATATTATTATTGGGCTAGATTGTTGTTGGGCCAGGACCAAGAGATAGATTTGGGCTTGAAATTAGACTACTGAGGGCTGTAATTGCTTATATACTGTACTTGTTCTTGAATTCAGGATTATGATTTATGAATGAGAATATTGTTTCTACTTTTTCTTCGTTTATTATCTTCTGCATTTCTTCTTTTACTTTCTTATCTAAAATCCTAAAAATAGCTCCAACCGTAACAGTGGTATCAGAGCCTATCGTTTCTCGGACACGATGGATTCAAATTTTAAAAATCAACTAAATGACCTGTTAATGGAGGCAGCGAGGTCGCAATCGAATTTCACAAATCAACAACATGGAGGAGTCACCAACTATTTGAATTTCTTTGATAACGGTGGTGCTATAGAGTTGGAGATCAACGAACCACATCAAGTTGGACCACCTATAAGCTTTATCTCAGACTACACAACTTATGCATCTTACTTAAATGCCTCTATTGACATTCAACTTCACATGCCAAACATCATAATGTTAATGTTAACCCATATTTCTATCCAACATCATTTACATCCTCTGAAACACCCCCAATTTACACGCAATTAGCCACTTGTCATCAACTCAATTCTCTAAACACACCACAACTAGCCACACAAACCATGTTACCAAGTTATACAATGGGTGCTACTTTTAATTTACCAAATGAAGTTGAACCTAAATTGTTTGACAAAATGCTGGAGAGACAGATTTTAATTAGTGAACCGACAATAATCAGTTTGCCAAATAGAGAGTCTGCACTTCAGCTGTTTGATGAAAATTCTAGAAGAGTTGAAAATCATGAAGCTAATTCTAGAGTCACACTTAGCACCACTGCTAGTGTACTAAAACACGTGGACATAATTCATGGAGAACATCCCAATGTTTTACCACCTTTTGATGGTACAGATCCCCGGGGTTGGATATTACGGGCTCACAATTATTTCAAATTCAAAAATGAAGTGGATGCGGATAAAATAAGGTTAGCTGGACTTCATTTTGTAGGCAGAGCTCATTCTTGGTATAGGTGGTTTTATGGGAAAAGAAATGAACTAGTAGACTGGAAAATGTTTTTACATGATGTGTTAGTTCGATTTGACGATTGTGAGGTGGATCTTTACTATTTGGTAAATCGTTTAGATATCCAACAGTGGAATTCAGTTGATGAGTATGAGATTGAATTTTTACAAACTAAGAATTTATCCGAGTGCCTTTATGATTTTGTGTTTAGTGAGGAAATTCTTGCTCATAATTTTATAAATGGGCTCAAAGAAGAAATCCGGGAAACTATTGATGTGTGGTAAATTACAACTTTGCAGGGGGCAGTAAATTGGGCCAAGTTTCAGGAGTTGCTCATTGAAGATAACTTGTTATTTGAAGTTGCTGAAGAAGAATACGAAATGTATGAAGGGATGAAACGAATGTTTAAAGAAAATTCTGCTCCTATTGAAGTCGGAGGAGGTACCACACCTGCTATACTTCATTTACTAGAGGTTAGAGTTAAGCCTGGTGACACTCATTTGGATAGCGAAGACTTTAATGAAAAGAAGCTGAACCATGTCGATCATGAGTGTTTTGATAACAAGGATGATCAAATATCTCAGTTGGATGAAAAGCTCATTCACATCAAGTTGTTAATGATGAACAGCAGGAAGTGCGTGGAAGTTTGTGAAGCTAGAAACGGAAATACTCTATATAAATTTACAATTGTGGCTAGTACTAATAAGGGTATTCTGGCTATAGACGAGGTAGCACCGAGAGGTACAAATAGTGAAGCTGATGATTTTATTCTGGAGGATACTGGTGTTATTTTTTACATAAACTGGATGCATATTATGTACGAGCCTAGAACACCTGCAAATGCTTTTTTGTTGAAAAAAGTCTTTAGCAATATTGGTGACACGACTGTGCATAAATTTGATCCAGGAGGCACATTTGCTCTTTTTCAGAGTGCAGTTTCAAGTGGTGAAAAGAATGATAAGGTGAAAGATTATGGTATTCATGTGTCACTTGGTTTGGAGACCGCGATAGAGGTTATGGTTGTGTTTGTTCCAATAAACAAAAACATTTTGCTAGAGAAGGATCAGGTCTTCTACTCTCATATTAAATTTGGTGTTCTAATTCAAGTGCTTGAAGGTCAGAGAATTAAAACAAATGACAAAAATTTCTTAGGCAAGACTAAGCTTTTTGGTATCCCATCTGCTACTAGTGTGCCACAAATTATTCTGTTTGCAATCGGAGTATGGTATGATGATCAGAACGAAACAAAACCTTATATGTCTGAGTTTGAGAGGAGGTCCATGCACCATATTTTTCTAGAAGTTAATAATTTATTATTTCAGCTTAGCACTATGGCTGCAGGGGCTGTTGGAATATATGCTCGTATTGACTTGGCTGATATAAGCAAATTGTTAAGAGATATACAAATTGTTGAATTGGGGACGCGAGAAATTAAATTCATAAATCTGGCCGTTGTATTTTTTAGAAATGTGCACACTAATGAGGTTGGAATATATCTTCCATGTTGTACACTCTCTTGGCCAATTATGTCTGTGCATGATCCGGTGTTCCATTTGCATGTGAAGATCACAGCTAGCGTTGCTGAGAGATGTACAAGGACTGAGATTTTACTTCTGATATATTTATGGAGTAATAGGATGATGTTGTTGCAGGCTGGTAAAGCTATTGATAGGATCGTTGTGGATGGGAATCTTAGTGAAGCTACTAACCAATACTCCATGCCACCAATGAGTCAGAAAGAGCACTTGGTAGAGCTGGTTAATCATGTATTTAGTTGGAAGGTTAATGCTGATGGGAAAGCAGCAAACAGTTCACTGGAATATCTGCAATACAAGAAGCAAATTACAAGTTCTAATGGGTTAAGGCTTGATGAGTTTAGAATTTCTGATACTCTTCCCTTACTTAATGTACCTGTTGCCAAAATGGTAATCGTTGCTTGGTACTGGGGTGCTATAATATTAGTGTTTGATCCAGGAGATTGTGATGACCGCAAAGCTAATTTCAAATTTAAAATGATGCATCCTTGAGGACAAGGATGTTTTCAAGGGGAAGGTATTGTCATGAGTTGGAACGGATATTATTATTGGGCTAGATTGTTGTTGGGCCAGGGAAGAGTGTTGGACCAAGAGATTGTTAGAAAATTGGAGTTTAGAGCATAAATTAGTTTATGTTCTTGATATTAATTCCGGATTTTAACAATTGTAAAGTGTTCCTTGTTATGGGAACTTAAACTTTGATTTATGGATCTAAGTTATTTACTTAGTGAAATCCATTGAGAAATTAAGTTGAAAGTGTTAGCTTATGAAAGCTTGGAAATGAGAATGTGTTGTTTTTGTCCCACATTGAGATAAATAAAGGAGGCTATTGGCTTTATATTGTATTACACACAAGGGTAGTGTACAACTACTAGAGTGTGTGATAGTGCATGGTGTTACTGTGTGCTATACGCACACACACACACACACGCGCGCGCCGCCGCCGCCCGCCTCGCCTCGCCACGCCACGTCACGTCTCGACTCGACTCGACTCGACTCGACTCGGGTCGGGTCGAAGGGCGATTTGGGCGAATGTCTCGGCGTCTCGCGTACGCGAGGCGACCTGGGCGAGGGTTTTATTTATATTTTTAATTAGAATTAATATATATATTTATCAAAGTTGGACTGGTTGTACTGTTGGGCTAGATCACTATTGTAAGTGGGCTATCCGGACTTGGACTGGATCACTTGCTAGTGGGAACAGATACATTGAACCTGGACATGTAACTGATATATATATATATATATATATATTCTATATTAAAAACGTAATTTAATTGTGAGGAATAAATGGGCTGTTACAATTGATTTAAATTATCAGTTTTGATTTTTTAATTAATTATATAGCAGCTGTTACAATATTCATATATTAAATTGGTGCAACAGTTACACTTAGCCTCTCCTATAAATAGAGAGCTAAGCATACACTGAAAATACATACACACCAGACATTCTTTCTTTCTCTCCATTCTCTCTGCTCTCCCTAAGTTCTGTTTAGCTGTGGTTTTTCCGGCCAACTGAGGTACCAGTCGCTGTTGAGCATCGCCGGTTGCTGTGAACTCTTTACTCGTTGCTGTTTTATCCTGGGAAAGATATTGCAAGCATCCTAACACACAGTAGGTAAGGGGCAATATACTTTTCAAGAACAGTCAGTGCTTCGTACAAGTGCTGGCGACTCAGCTGTTCGGTTATATATTTTCACCACTGTTCTTAGCATCTTCTCCGATTATGTATTCAGTTCGACCTACAGTTTATGGTACGCATGCTAATCTTCTGTTGTTATTACAGTTTCTAATTTGCATGTGTTTTACCCTCATGATTTGTTTCGCGAATTGTTACTGTGGCCTTGCCTTGTTAAATTTGTTATGTAACTGCCTCGGAATACTTCTTTTTTCCAACAGTCTTGAAAAGTATATTAGTTACATAATATTTAGAGTAATGACTGGCGCAACTGAAAATCCTGTTACTGGTGCTGATGGTAGTTCGAGTGCAACTGTTGGGGTCATTGATTGGACCACGTATAGTTTTCCACAACCAGTTGAGTTAACTGGTCTACCCGAGAAGTTCAACGGTGGCGTTGGCTTCTCTCGTTGGCAGAAGAGGATGAAGCTGTGGTTAACTGTAAAGGGTCTTCGGCCCGTCATGGAGTATGAGAAGCCGGTGGTGATTCAAGGAAATGCTGAAACGGTTAAGGCTTTAGCGAAGTGGGCTGAGAAGGATGGGGTTGCTAGGGCGGCCATTTTGGCTGCTCTAACCAACACATTGTTTGATGTGTATTCTTCTGATGCCTACACCGCAAAACTCTTATGGGAGAAGCTGGACCAAACCCACAATACTGACTCACAAGGTCTGGCAAAGTATTCGGTGGCTAGGTTCCTTGAGTTCAAGCTGGTGGACAACAAGTCGATGACGGAGCAAGTGCATGAGTTCGAGATGTTGGTGCATGCTTTGAAGGAGTCTGGTATGGACCTCCCTGAAAAGTTCAAGGTTATGAGCGTGATTGAAAAGCTTCCAAAGTCTTGGGAGGAGTTTTCTCTCTCCCTGAAAAGACAGAAAGGAGAGATCACCTGGACCAACCTTATGCTAGACATCTCGGTTCAAGAACAACACAAGTCCAAACAGGGACATGTGATGCCCACTGAGCATGGTAGTTCAAAGGTAAATGTTGCAACTGTAGGTCAGAAACGTAAGAACTTTGCTAAGAAACCTAATAGTAATAAACCTAAGAACGACAAGGACAAGGTCAAGAAACCCAAGGCGAACAAACCATGTTGGTCTTGTGGGCAGGTTGGGCACTGGAGTAAGGACTGCCCTACAAAGAAAGCGAAGAAAACCGAGGTGGTAGCACAAGCGAATGCTGTGCTTGGAACCACAAGTGGGCCTGTAGTGAACATTGTTGTTGGTGAGGTCACGGCTTCTGAAACCAACATGGACCGGTATGTATCCTACAACCCTTTAATATTTTCTACATATCTGTCAAATGAATGGTTGATCGATACTGGTGCTAATGTGCATGTTTGTGCTGACATTAGTCTGTTTGTATCTTATCAACAGAGTCATAGCTTGACAGTGACGATGGGGAATGCGAGTGCTGCTCAAGTGCATGGAGTAGGAAACGTGGACCTGAAGTTCCCTTCGGGGCGTGTTCTATCTCTAACTCGAGTGCATCATGTTCCCGACATGCGTAGAAATATAATAAGTGGAAGCTGTTTAGTTTCTAATGGTTTTGAAATTTCGTTGAAGTGTAATAAAGTAGTTCTTATTCACACTGGTACTTTCTTTGGCAAGGGTTACTTGTCGAATGGTTTATTTGTAATAAATGCTGAACCCGTTTTGGGATCTTTAGTTAATAATATTTCTGTTGTTAACTGTGTTGAATCCGCAAATTTATGGCATGCTAGACTTGGTCACTTAAATTTTGGTGCTCTTAAAAATATGATGAACTTAGAGTTGATTCCAAAACACACTATAGAAAAGAATTCTAAATGTCAAGTATGTGTGTCTGCTAAACAAATAAGGAAACCTTTTCATAATATTGTTAGGGATTCAGACTTGTTAGATTTAGTACACACTGATATTTGTGAATTTGGTGGTGTGTTGACTAAGGACCATTTTAGATACTTCATTACCTTTATAGATGATAGTAGTAGATACTGTTATGTTTATTTACTTAGACATAAGGATGAAGCACTTAGTAAATTCATTATATATAAAACTGAAGTAGAAAAACAAACTAGTAAGGTACTTAAAAGGTTGAGATCTGATAGAGGTGGTGAGTATACGAGTAACGCTTTTAATGAATTTTGTGCAAGCAATGGTATAGTTCATGAAGTTACCCCACCATACACACCTGAGTCTAATGGGGTTGCTGAACGAAAGAACAGAACATTTAAAGATATGATTAATAGTATGCTTATTAATTCTGGGTTGCCTAAATACATGTGGGGAGAAGCTCTGAATACGGCTTGCCATATTCTGAATAGAGTTCCTCTGAAACACATGGATAAGACACCGTATGAGTTATGGAAAAGCAAGAAGACTAGTCTTAAGTATCTTCGTGTGTGGGGGTGCCTTGCTAAGGTACTTGTCCCTGAACACAAGAGAAAGAAACTAGGTCCGAAGACTGTTGATTGTATCTTTCTGGGCTATCTTGAGACCACTACAGCTATGAGATTTTTAGTATTAAAATCTGACATAGATGGAATAGTGGCAAACACGATAGTTGAGTTTCGTGATGCTACATTCTTTGAGGATGTTTACCCTATGAAGACTGGTATGCCTCAAGATACTTCTACTGAAGATCCTACTCACACATCAAGTTCTATTCCTGATCATGTGGAAAAGATGACAAATGTGGGGGCGGAACCTAGTAGTAGCTCTACTCCAAAGGAGGTAGAGGAACCACGAAGGAGTAAGCGTGCTAAGGTAGTCAAGGATTTTGGAAGTGATTTTATCACTTACAATGTCGAGGACGAACCTATAACTTTCCGACAAGCTATGGATTCTTCAGAGTCTAGGCACTGGAAGGGCGCTGTAAAGAGTGAAATTGACTCTATTGTTTCTAATGGAACATGGGAGTTAGTTGATCTCCCTCCTGGGTGTTCTACTATCGGGTGCAGATGGATCTTTAAGAGGAAGTTGAACCCTGACGGCTCAATAGATAAATACAAAGCTAGACTGGTAGCTAAGGGTTTTAAGCAAATGGAGGGCATTGATTACTTTGACACATACTCTCCAGTAGCTAGGATGACAACAATCCGAATGCTTGTAGCATTGGCTTCCGTACATGGTCTTATCATCCATCAAATGGATGTAAAGACAGCTTTTCTTCATGGTGAACTTGAAGAAGAGATTTATATGGATCAGCCTGAGGGATTTGTTGCATCTGGTAACGAAAGGAAAGTATGTAAGTTGATCAAATCCATCTATGGCTTGAAACAAGCTCCTAGGGATTGGCATAAAAAGTTTGATGAAACTATAGTGCCGTTCAGTTATGATATTAATGATAGTGACAAGTGTGTCTACACCAAAGTTAAAGGTAGTGAGTGTGTGATCATGTGCCTGTATGTGGATGACATCTTACTGTTTGGAACCAATATTGAGATTATTAACGAGACAAAAGCTTTCTTGAAAAGGCACTTTGAAATGAAGGATATGGGTGAGGCTAGTGTGATTCTTGGAATCAAACTGATTCAGTCTGCTGAGGGAATAACCTTGACTCAATCTCATTATATAGAGAAATCTATACTTGAGAAATATGGTTATTCACAGTGTAGAATCGCTAGTACACCCTATGATCCTAAAGTTGCCCTTGTCAAGAATACTTCTGGAGTGCCAGTGTCTCAGTTAAGGTATTCTCAGATTATTGGGAGCTTGCAGTATCTTGCTAACTGTACTAGACCAGACATTTCCTATTCTGTGTCTAAGTTGGCTAGATATACAAGCTGTCCAAACAGAACTCATTGGGATGCTCTTGATAGAGTACTTAGATATCTAAAAGGCACAATGTACCTAAGTCTACACTATAGGAGATTTCCTGATGTACTTGAAGGGTACAGTGATGCAAGTTGGATAGCTAAGATGTCTGGTTCCAATGGAGTGACTGGATACGTGTTCACCCTGGGTGGTGGAGCGATATCCTGGAGGTCGACTAGACAGACTATTGTGACTTGTTAGTAGTATTTTTGTTGTTCGTTCGCAGGGAAGGACTGAATTGTAATATCAAAGTTCAGGTTTCTTATCTCTTTACGTCTAGAAGTGTGTGAGAAGAATTTTGGGTTTGTGTATTAACTAAATTATCCAAGAACTAATTATAAGCACTAAGAATTGATTTTAAACTGAAATTCAAATATATGGGAAAACAATCTAAGAACTGGGGTTCTTCACTTGGTCTCAATACATGCTCAATATTAATGTGATATTTGTGTTCCTACCTTGCTGAAAACAATTCTTCTAAAGTTATACTGCACCCTCCCAGGTTACAATATAGTGCCTACAGCTACACCCTAATTGTCACTCCCGTGATACAATCAAAGTATATCTATAAACTGTTAAGTGCCAAGAATTATATGTCTCACAATTCTCCTATTAATCTCCCGATCTAATATTCAAATTATGTCTGTTAAATCATGTACTAAGATTTCAACTTCTCTCCCAAGCTTATTACAATCCCTAGAATACAATCAAAAGTTAGCTACTCTTCTAATTGTGTTAAGATCTCATTAACAGATCAGCAAAGCAGAAAATCACGTAATCAAGCATGCATGAATACCAAGGAATACTACCCAATCCTCAGATTAGAGAATTAGTTACACATAATTAAAGAAGAAAACAAAATAATAATGATAATGAATGAAAACATAATATTGAAAAAGAATTGAAGATCGAAAGTACCTTGATACAATTAAAAGCTATGAATTGTTAGCTATGAATTGTTATGATTTACAATGGTAGGATGTGTTTATATAGGCTCTACAAATCTTGCCCAGCAAGATATTGCCTTCTATTACAATTAGGATTTAAAGAAGGTACCCAAAACTGCCCAGAATACAATTAGAATTAGAAAAAGGGCAAAACAGTAAATTCCAAGCCTTCTTTAATATAAACACGCGCGCGAATTTATTCAGCTTATTTCTTGCACTTGTTTCCTATCCTAGGTTGTAGAAAATCTCTCAAGCTTCGCGTGGGCAGTAAGATCGCTGAAAACGGACTTCTAGAACTCCAGATATGGCCAAAACAGTATAAGCTGCGCAGCCTTCCCGGAAAATCCGAATTTTAATCAATTAAATCTCCAAAAACGACAAAATCTTAGATATTCTTGGAAACCTGCATAACTACACAAAACACATCAAAACTACACAAACTTGAGTCCAAAACAATCAATTTAAGCCGATATAGAATGTTCCAAGTGGATATAAAATCCACTTATCAAACACCCCCAAACTTAAACCGATGCTTGTCCTCAAGCATAAACAATTATAACTACCTAATTAGTACCACTTCCGTAGGTGATCACGGTTGCATTTGGCATATGCAACAAGCCCTTTAAACCCCTAGGCAGCCCTAGTGGACGAGTAAGGTCTCGTGAGGGCCTATAGCGAATGTACCCACAAAATCCATTTATCCTAATGCAATGCAATGCATGAATGCAACTAATATGAAAAATGCAATTAATCTAGCCTACCAAACCTTCAAATCCTCTCATGCCATATCAACTTAAGAATCAAAGTAAACACGCAGTGTCTTGGTGTCGAAAGTGCAAGTATTCACATAGTCTACTCAATGAACATGCATAAGTTCTCACAAGCCCATGTCAAGTGTAAGAATAAGTTAGTAAACATGCTAAGCCTACAAGAGTACATCTTTGAGACAAAACTCGGGATCTCATACGCAAAAACAAGCAAACACTCACAATCCACTCACAAAAGAATATTCACTCAAGATCAAGGGTAAGTGTATCACTCAATTCCAACAAAATCATAAACATGCTTGACATTTGGTATCAATCTAACTCTTAACACAACATACATCAATGACGATAATCAAAAGGTCTTTAATTGGGTTGTAACGTGGGCTAGGGACAAGGTATGTCAAATAAGCCAAAACAGGTGAAGTGTCAAAAGCTAGTAAGCACCATAATAAATCATACACAACACTCTATTCCCCCCCACATAAATTTTACTAAGAACACTTGACTAGTCGACTAAAGTAGGATCATAACAAACACAAACATGCTCTCATAATTTTTTTTTTCTTCTTTTTTTTTTTCTTTTTTTTTTCTTTTTTTTTTCTTTTTTTTCGAGAGCTAAATACAACAATAATATAAACAATAACAATGATCCCACAATTTATTACATATGCCGACTATCAAGTAAACAAACCCAATTTCAATATTTCCCCCAACGGTATGATCATCAATAAACCCCTACTTGCACACCTTATTACTCCCTTAAGCACTATACTAGCCTTTGACAATGTGGGTTCAAATTAATGTAAGGCCAATACAAGAAAAAGGTCTAGGCAAGTAATGTGGTATGTCACCGAAAGAATAGGATTAAGCTCAACGGGTTAACTAATTGATCATGTAAACATGGTGTGGTAATATGGGAAAATATGCGGTTATTCCTAATGCCTTTATCATTTTAATCGTCAAATAATGTCATGCGTTTCAAGAAAGACCTCAAACAACTGCTAGCAATGCAAACAATCCGTGGACACTCAAGCAAACGAATAAATTGCATATGGCTCAAAATCTCACTTGATGGAAAAACATACTCAATCCCAAGCAAAAATCTCTCTAATGCACCGACTTGTATTCAAAGCATGCAAACTAAATCATCTTGCACATATTCATGTTCTTCTAATTACTTACAACATTCAATAAGTCTACTAGCTTCAACTTACTAGTGTATGTGTGTGCACAAGAACAAAGCCTATCACTTCTCAATCAAAAGCGTCAACAACACAAAATTCCTATCAAGCATGGGTGCAAATGCAAACTATTATGAACTCACATGATATACTAAAAAAAATAAAAACAGAATGTCCTATATGAAACAAACGTAGATAACACAAACATAAATGCATAATTTACTACTACTAATATGCAAAGCATGAAATCCTACATGAACAATTAATACAACAACAACTACATATCCCTCAAACCACCCCCAAACTTAAAATATTCAATGTCCGCATTGAATGGAAGTAAATACAAGGGATAGCAGAAAACATACCTACTCGTCCTCCTCCTCGGATGAATCTGGCGGAGGATATTGCGCACGAGCTCCATAGACTGGCCACCTTTCATGAACACTACAAAATCCAATTGACAAGAACACAAATTCGTAATAAAAATAAGATTAGAGAAAAAGATTTACCCAATACGAATCAAAGAGGTGAACTTGCAATTAATTCCTCTTTAGAATTGAATTTTTAGAGATTAAAATAAAATAGAAGAGGAATTGGATTTGTATGTATAGGTGGGTATATAAAAAATAATAAAAATAAATTATAATACTAAATATAATAATAATAATAATAATAATAATAATAATAATAAAATAATAATAATAATAATAATAATAATAATAAGAATAAGAATAATAATAATAATAATAATAATAATAATAATAATAATATGAATTAGAATAGAAATAGGTTTAGAATTTTTGAAGAAAAGATGGGGGTTTTTGGAATTGAAATAGGAAAAGATTAAGGGTTTAGAGATGATAGTATAAATAAGATTTTGGGGGTTGAAAAGAATTTGGGGATGAAAAAGAATTTTTTTTTACAACAACCGCTCAAAACAATCTGATCACTGCTCCAGTTCTGAACCACGTCCAGGAACACGCGTCTGGGCCACTCGCGCACAAAGGAGACACGCAGGCGCAGATTGCGTGTCAGGGGCGCAGCCTGCCTTCAATACAGTAACGCAGGCGCAGCCTGCGTTACAGACCCGCAATCTGCCTGAAATACAGAAACGCAGGCGCAGCCTGCGTTACACAGCCAAAATTCGATTTTTTTTTTATTATTTTTTTTTTTTCACAGCACAGATTTTTCTTTTCTGAAAACACTCAAAATATTTTTTTTTCTTCCTACACTAATGCGTGGGTTGCCTCCCACGAAGCGCTCCTTTAACGTCAATAGCTTGACGTATTTCTACCTGCAAACTTCAATGAACAGAAAAAGCAAACAGATGCACATATCTACGAATTTCTAATATAAGCATATTGTGCAAATAAACCTTAGATTCATTGAAAGGTACGAAAACTTTCAAGAACCTATCATGCTCAAGAGACTTGGAAACATCAAAATAGCTAGAAAAGTCGTCAGAATAATCATTATAAGTACGACTCATATACTCCTCCCAAATCGGATCCTTATACTCTAAAGCAAGATTTTCAACTTCATCAATCTTAACTTCCTTCTCTTCTATAATTGGACACTCATCAATTTTAATCTCGTCTACCAATGTATTAAGCTCAAAATTTTCTAGATTTGGTAGAATTTCAATTGCATCCAAATTATCATTAATGCGCATGGGACAATTATCAACTACACAAGTAGACTCATCAGACACAACATTATCATCAATTGCTAAACAAGAATCATGGCATAGAGGAAAATTGACACAAGGGGGAGTTCTATAACAACCTTCATACCACACTGCTCGAACTTCCCAAATAAAATTATTTAGTTTAGCATTCTCCTCGTACCAAGCTATTGAATCACATGGAATATCATTGTCACTAGCAATTTCTAAAGTTGGTTCATCAACAACTCCCAATGAAAGTAAAGGAGGATTAGACTGAGTTCCTTGAATTATTTTATTGAGCGCAATCTCCCAATCAGCAAGTAAAGAAGGATTAGACTGAGTTAAACTCGTATCAACATCATTACACATATATGGATAAACATCATCCTGATATTGATTTTCAAACGAATATGAATAATCATTGCTAGGGGCATATGGAGCATAAAATGAGTTCTCAGAATAGAACGAATTCACCTGATATGCATTACAATCCTCATAAGCATTGAATTGTGGGTAAGGATTGAAGTCTTGATATTGTTCCTGACTGTTGTAGAAATTCTGAACGTTGTTCCAACCAAAGTTGTACTCCATCTAGTCTCTCTCCTCAAAACCAAAGAAAGAAATACAAAAAGAAAGAAAAGAAAAATATATACAAAGATAAAATCCAAACTACAAGAAACAATTAACCTAAACTCAACTATACTGCCTTCCCCGGCAGCGGCGCCAATTTGTTAGTAGTATTTTTGTTGTTCGTTCGCAGGGAAGGACTGAATTGTAATATCAAAGTTCAGGTTTCTTATCTCTTTACGTCTAGAAGTGTGTGAGAAGAATTTTGGGTTTGTGTATTAACTAAATTATCCAAGAACTAATTATAAGCACTAAGAATTGATTTTAAACTGAAATTCAAATATATGGGAAAACAATCTAAGAACTGGGGTTCTTCACTTGGTCTCAATACATGCTCAATATTAATGTGATATTTGTGTTCCTACCTTGCTGAAAACAATTCTTCTAAAGTTATACTGCACCCTCCCAGGTTACAATATAGTGCCTACAGCTACACCCTAATTGTCACTCCCGTGATACAATCAAAGTATATCTATAAACTGTTAAGTGCCAAGAATTATATGTCTCACAATTCTCCTATTAATCTCCCGATCTAATATTCAAATTATGTCTGTTAAATCATGTACTAAGATTGCAACTTCTCTCCCAAGCTTATTACAATCCCTAGAATACAATCAAAAGTTAGCTACTCTTCTAATTGTGTTAAGATCTCATTAACAGATCAGCAAAGCAGAAAATCACGTAATCAAGCATGCATGAATACCAAGGAATACTACCCAATCCTCAGATTAGAGAATTAGTTACACATAATTAAAGAAGAAAACAAAATAATAATGATAATGAATGAAAACATAATATTGAAAAAGAATTGAAGATCGAAAGTACCTTGATACAATTAAAAGCTATGAATTGTTAGCTATGAATTGTTATGATTTACAATGGTAGGATGTGTTTATATAGGCTCTACAAATCTTGCCCAGCAAGATATTGCCTTCTATTACAATTAGGATTTAAAGAAGGTACCCAAAACTGCCCAGAATACAATTAGAATTAGAAAAAGGGCAAAACAGTAAATTCCAAGCCTTCTTTAATATAAACACGCGCGCGAATTTATTCAGCTTATTTCTTGCACTTGTTTCCTATCCTAGGTTGTAGAAAATCTCTCAAGCTTCGCGTGGGCAGTAAGATCGCTGAAAACGGACTTCTAGAACTCCAGATATGGCCAAAACAGTATAAGCTGCGCAGCCTTCCCGGAAAATCCGAATTTTAATCAATTAAATCTCCAAAAACGACAAAAGCTTAGATATTCTTGGAAACCTGCATAACTACACAAAACACATCAAAACTACACAAACTTGAGTCCAAAACAATCAATTTAAGCCGATATAGAATGTTCCAAGTGGATATAAAATCCACTTATCATGACTCGGTCTACATTTGAGGCTGAGTTGTGTGCACTTGATGCAACAGGGTCGGAGGCTGAATGGTTACACGGACTAATGTCCGCAATACCTGTAGTAAGCAGACCGCTTCCTGCTATTGCTATTCATTGTGATAGTAGAACAACTATCGACAAGATTAGCAGCAAAAAGCATAATGCTAAAACAAAGAGACACATCCAAGTTAGACTGAAGTCTATAAGGGGTTTGGTGTCTGATAGGATTATAGCTATAGAGTTCATAGGAACTCAGAATAATATAGCTGATCCTCTGACTAAGGGACTGGAACCTGCAGTGGTCCTTAAGTCAAGGTTGGGGATGGGACTGTCAACCCATAATAGTTCATCAACAGTGGGAACCCAATACACATGAGAGGAGATCCCTCGAAGTGTATTCAATGTGGTAATAACAAAGCTGTAAGGGTGAATTGGTAGTACTTTTGCTACATAGATGATACTTCAGTATCTGAGTCTATTCCCTGTAAACCTAGAAGGTACTGACACTGCTGGATAGCAAGAGTGTTAAAACTCTGAATGGGGTCAAGTCATTTTGACGAGATGGTAGCAGTACATCTCTGGAGATGCCCAGCTAAGCGAATGTAATTGTGTGGTCGCAATTAGAGGAAAGGGTTATTCCTTGAAGCATTCGACGAACAGGATCGAGACATGACCATTAACGTCTCAAAGCCGTAGATTGGCACCATGGCCGTTGACTTGTCGTCATCTATGGAACATGGTTACACTATACGGATTTAGATTCAAGGTGAAACATTCCATTTGAATCCGGTAGCCATTGAAGTAGAGGACTTAGGAGGGTTCAAACCTGGAAGGGTACCGACTCTGAAAAACAAGTCATGATGAGAAACCTGAAGCATTTCTGAATGGATTTGTGGGGGATTGTTAGAAAATTGGAGTTTAGAGCATAAATTAGTTTATATTCTTGATATTAATTCCGGATTTTAACAATTGTAAAGTGTTCCTTGTTATGGGAACTTAAACTTTGATTTATGGATCTAAGTTATTTACTTAGTGAAATCCATTGAGAAATTAAGTTGAAAGTGTTAGCTTATGAAAGCTTGGAAATGAGAATGTGTTGTTTTTGTCCCACATTGAGATAAATAAAGGAGGCTATTGGCTTTATATTGTATTACACACAAGGGTAGTGTACAACTACTAGAGTGTGTGATAGTGCATGGTGTTACTGTGTGCTATACGCGCACACACACACACACGCGCGCGCCGCCGCCGCCCGCCTCGCCTCGCCACGCCACGTCACGTCTCGACTCGACTCGGGTCGGGTCGAAGGGCGATTTGGGCGAATGTCTCGGCGTCTCGCGTACGCGAGGCGACCTGGGCGAGGGTTTTATTTATATTTTTAATTAGAATTAATATATATATTTATCAAAGTTGGACTGGTTGTACTGTTGGGCTAGATCACTATTGTAAGTGGGCTATCCGGACTTGGACTGGATCACTTGCTAGTGGGAACAGATACATTGAACCTGGACATGTAACTGATATATATATATATTCTATATTAAAAACGTAATTTAATTGTGAGGAATAAATGGGCTGTTACAATTGATTTAAATTATCAGTTTTGATTTTTTAATTAATTATATAGCAGCTGTTACAATATTCATATATTAAATTGGTGCAACAGTTACACTTAGCCTCTCCTATAAATAGAGAGCTAAGCATACACTGAAAATACATACACACCAGACATTCTCTCTTTCTCTCCATTCTCTCTGCTCTCCCTAAGTTCTGTTTAGCTGTGGTTTTTCCGGCCAACTGAGGTACCAGTCGCTGTTGAGCATCGCCGGTTGCTGTGAACTCTTTGCTCGTTGCTGTTTTATCCTGGGAAAGATATTGCAAGCATCCTAACACACAGTAGGTAAGGGGCAATATACTTTTCAAGAACAGTCAGTGCTTCGTACAAGTGCTGGCGACTCAGCTGTTCGGTTATATATTTTCACCACTGTTCTTAGCATCTTCTCCGATTATGTATTCAGTTCGACCTACAGTTTATGGTACGCATGCTAATCTTCTGTTGTTATTACAGTTTCTAATTTGCATGTGTTTTACCCTCATGATTTGTTTCGCGAATTGTTACTGTGGCCTTGCCTTGTTAAATTTGTTATGTAACTGCCTCGGAATACTTCTTTTTTCCAACAGAGATAGATTTGGGCTTGAAATTAGACTACTGAGGGCTGTAATTGCTTATATACTGTACTTGTTCTTGAATTCAGGATTATGAATGAGAATATTGTTTCTACTTTTTCTTCGTTTATTATCTTCTGCATTTCTTCTTTCAATTTCTTATCTAAAATCCTAAAAATAGCTCCAACCGTAACAATTGACTTAGTTATTTTACTTGCATAGTTTTGTTACCAGATGCTATTTGTATAAAGAAATCTGCATCTTGATGTTTAACTATTGCTGGTAGCCTGGTATCGTATAAGTTGACCTCTTGCGGTATATATATATATAACCACTTTGGCATTGTTTTGGAATTCCTTTTGCAAGATCCAATTCCAAAAGATATAAATGGCTATGCTAACTTTACGTTGACACACAGGAGCCCAGCCAAAAAGTGATGACAGCTAGAAGACGAGCTGTGGTTGTCACACGGATAGTTAATGACTTAATTCCTTGGCTTAGATAACACATTTTCCTTATATGGCGGGCGTATGAAGAATCTTTATTTACTTGTTTGTTTTGTTAAACATATTTTTAAATTTATTTGTGTTTTTTCTCTTTTTTTATCTTATTATATCCTTATATATATTATATTCTTATATACAATAGAAAAAAGAGTTTCTAACTGACACTGTAGGAAATTTTTCTACAGTATCGCCTTAAATTAAATTTGGGTCATAGATTAATCTAATCCAATGGCCCCGCTAGGGGCACCACACACAAATCGAATACACCCTCACACACACAATCCCACCTAATTTTCTCCATTTTTAATTTGATTTTTCTCGTCAAATAATGATTTTTTTTTTGAAATCTGACTTCACTGTATTTTTCTCCATCTCTCAACGATCAGTTTGCATATCATATGTGCAGCAAAATCGTGATTTTAAGGCGAAACGGTAAAAAAGTTTCCTACAGTGTCAGGTAGAAACTCTTTACCCTATACAATAAGCATAAGATAGATCTTATCCAAATTTTTGGTCTGGTCATTGTATTACCAAAATCATATGATCCGTTGGATTAAAATAGACGATCAAGATTAGATTACATTTTAAAAAAATATAATCTAAAAAGGATATAATTAGAAAAACTTGCATGATAAGCGAATTTTAAAAAGAGAAATTATAATATAAAAAGGATATAATTAAAAAAGGTTGTATTGGAATTGAATTTTAAAAAGAAAACTATAATCTGAAAAAAATATAATTAAAAAGCTTACATTAGAATCGAATTTTAGTTATTTTTTTATTAGTATTAAAAAATTCATATTTCCTATTTGGACTCTATTTTCAAATCTATCAAATCTAGAAATCAGATTTGGATGAACCTCATTAAATTATCTTTAATTTAGTGATGATTTAAGAATTATTATTAAAATGAAAATACTCAGAATCTCAATAGAAAATATAATTACGAATTTTTACATTAATCTTATTCAATGTAGAAGTCCTACATTAATAATGCTATTCAATGTAGAAAATCTAATTATATATGATTTAAATCATTGACATATACATTTTCGTATTTCAATATATAAAAACTTTTTAGTTTATGACATATTAAAATATAAAATATTTTTTAATGCTAGATCCAGCGGTTTTCATCTATTTATTTTAAGATCTTTGTCATATGACCAGACTACGGATTATCAAAGTTTTGGACAAAATCCCTCTTACATATATTATTAAAATTGTATTTGGTTGTTGTTATGCAAAATCACGCAAGCGCACGTTGTCACAAGTAATATATGATTAAAAATCAAGTTCGTTCCCACAGAGATCTAGAATGGTGTTCAATTCAGTAAATATGCCTATGCAACAATGTATGGTTTTAACTCACTGCTAAGAAAAGTAACAAATTGGGGTTGATTATCTAAATTATACTAAGATGCAAATTATAAAACTAAGAATTAAACAATTAACGATAATTAAAATCGAATTACTTATATGAGAATAAACATGGAATCCTAGTTCCATCATCTACTTCACTTAGAGTTGCAGCCTTTAATCACTATGTGCAATGGTTTTGATATCTGATCGGATAACACGAAACAAGTATACGCTACCTGTCAGCATACGCATACCAAACTAAACATACATCCACAAAAGAGATAGAAGATGAATAGACACCAATTATGCTTAGACCCTATATGTCTATAGAATTTGAAAACATAACGGTTGAAGAACAAGTTATCAATAAAGATCACATAGGGCGGTATAAGTATTTTCATCTCACACCACAACCATATTGATAAACAATTATGAACCTATGCTAGCATGGCAAGTTCTAAATCTCAAGATCCACTTTCACTTCACAAGAGATTAACAATTCAATTTAGATGTTAGCTACGCATCCAAAAGCATTAAGATTAACCATACGAGGATATCAAGAATTCACCACACATAAATCTTTAAGGCATGCAAACTACTAAGCTACATAGATAAATTCACTAGGATCCCACGACAACGATTAGCCCATAATTGAACTGTTCATCATCGTGGGATTTGATGAAAACATGATAAATAACAAGATATGAATAAAAGAAGTAATAGTATTAATATAACTAAAGTTTGAGAAAACAAATCTAGAACAAAGGATGAAGTAGATCTAGATCCGTTGCTTGTCACGAGCGTTGAACCTTTCTCTCCTTTTCTCCCTTGCAGATCTAAGCTGGTTACAATAATAAAACTATGATAATGTGTATATCTATATTACAATGGTAGGATGTGTTTAAATAGGCTCTAAAAGTCTTGCCCAGCAAGAAAATACCCAAAATAGAGTTAAAACAGAATTTCTGCAAAAGACGTTTCCTAAACTGATTCTGTTTTCTTAAGGAAATTCGTAGCTGACATTTCTTCTGTTTTCCAGAGCCGTTCCAGATGTAATTGGGCCTCTGGACCACCTTAGAATGATAGAGAATCTTGTTATCTTCGCGTGGACTGCTTACGGGCTGAAAACAGACTTATAGAACTCAAGATATGGCCCAAACAGTGAATCTCACGCGTGCAGCCCAATAAATCCGAATTTTAATAAATTAAATCTCCAAAAACGAAAAAAACATCCACAATAATCAACATCCTTGTAAATCTGCACAACTAAACAAAATACATCAAAACTACAAGAAACTTGAGCCCAAGACAATCAATTTAAGCCGATTTAGAATGCTCCAAGTGGATATAAATCCACTTATCACACCCCCAAACTTAAACTGATGCTTGTCCTCAAGCATAAACAATTACAACTAACTAACTAACTAGTACCACTTCCGTAGGTGATCACGGTTGCATTTGGCATATGCAACAAGCCCTTTAAACCCCTAGGCAGCCCTAGTGGACGAGTAAGGTCTCGTGAGGGCCTATAGCGAATGTACCCACAAAATCCATTTAACCTAATGCAATGCAATGCATGAATGCAACTAATATGCAAATGCAATTAATCTAACCTACCATACCTTCAAATCCTCTCATGCCATATCAACTTAAGAATCAAAGTAAATACACAATGTCTTGGTGTCGAAAGTGCAAGTATTCACATAGTCTACTCAATGAACATGCATAAGTTCTCACAAGCCCATGTCAAGTGTAAGAATAAGTTAGTAAACATGCTAAGCCTACAAGAGTACATCTTTGAGACAAAACTCGGGATCTCATACGCAAAAACAAGCAAACACTCACAATCCACTCACAAAAGAATTTTCACTCAAGAACAAGGGTAAGTGTATCACTCAATTCCAACAAAATCATAAACATGCTTGACATTTGGTATCAATCTAACTCTTAACACAACATACATCAATGACGATAATCAAAAGGTCTTTATTTGGGTTGTAACGGGGCTAGGGACAAGGTATGTCAAATAAGCCAAAACAGGTGTAGTGTCAAAAGCTAGTAAGTACCATAATACATCATACACAACACCCTATTTTCCCCCACATAATTTTACTAAAACAAACACTCGACTAGTCGACTGAAATAGGATCACAACAAACACAAACATGCTCTCATAATATTTTTTTTTTTCTTTTTTTTTTTCATATTTTTTTTTTCTTTTTTTTTTTCTCTTTTTTTTCTTTTTTTTTTCTTTTTTTTTTTTTTCGAGAGCTAAATAGAACACAAACAATAAACAATAACAATAACAATGATCCCATAATTTATTACATATGTCGACTTTCAAGTAAACAACCAAACCCAATATTCAATATTTCCCCCAAAAGTATGACCAACAATAACCCCTCCCTTGCACACCTTATTACTCCCTTAAGCACTCTACTAGCCTTTGACAATGTGGGTTCAAATTAATGTAAGGCCAATACAAGAAAAAGGTCTAGGCAAGTAATGTGGTATGTCACCGAAAAAAAATAGGATTAAGCTCAACGGGTTAACTAATTGATCATATAAACATGGTGTGGTAATATGGGAAAATATGCGGTTATTCCTAAATGCCTTTATCATTTTAATCGTCAAATAATGTCATGCGTTTCAAGAAAGACCTCAAACAACTGCTAGCAATGCAAACAATCCGTGGACACTCAAGCAAACGAATAACTTTGCAAATAATATGCAATATGCAATAAGGCTCAAAATCTCACTTGGTGGAAAAACATACTCAATCCCAAGCAAAAAATCTCTCTAACGCACCAACTTGTATTCAAAGCATGCAAACTAAATCATCTTGCACATATTCATGTCCTTCTAATCACTTACATCATTCAATAAGTCTACTAGCTTCAACTTACTAGTGTATCTGTGTGCACAAGAACAAAGCATATCACTTCTCAAACAAAAGCGTCAACAACACAAAATTCCTATCAAGCATGGATGTAAATGCAACTATTATGAACTCACATGGTATACGAAAATAAAACAAAATGTCCTATATGAAACAAACGTAGATAACACGACATAAATGCATAATTTACTACTACTAATATGCAAAGCATGAATTCCTACATGAACACATAATACAACAACAACTACTACTCCCTCAAACCACCCCCAAACTTAAAATATTCAATGTCCTCATTGAATGGAAGTAAATACAAGGGATAGCAGAAAACATACCTGAATACCGAAGCAGTCACCCTCCTCGAATGAATCTGGTGGAGGATATTGCGCACGAGCTCCATAGACTGGTCACCTTGCCTGAATACTACAAAACCCACAATTGACAAGAACACAAATTCGTAATAAAAATAATATTAGAGAAAAAGATTTACCCAATACGAATCAAAGAGGTGAACTTGCAATTAATTCCTCTTTAGAATTGAATTTATTAAAGATTTAAATAAAATAGAAGAGGAATTGGATTTGTATGTATAGGTGTGTATATAAAATAATAATAATAATAATAATAAATAATAATAATAATAATAATAATAATAATAAAGATAATAATAAAGAAAATAATAATAATAATAATAATAAATAATAACTATAATAATAATAATAATAATAAATAATAATAATAATAAGAATAAAATTAGAATTAGAAAAGAAATTGGTTTAGAATTTTGGAGAAAAGATGGGAGGTTTTGGAATTGAAATAGGATTAGAATAGGTTTAGAATGGGGGTATAAAAAGAATGGGGTGTAGAAAGATTTTTTTATATATATACAGGACATCAACTCACGGACAGAACATAGAATAAAACTGTGACAAATTTTTTTTTTTTTTCCTCACGCGCCAACCGCATGCAGGAGATGCAGACTGCCCCACATGCAGACACGCAGGCGCAGCCTGCGCAACAGCCTGCCCCTAGTCCAGTAACGCAGGTGCAGCCTGCGTTACACACCCAAAATTCGATTTTTTCATTTTTTTTTTTTTTTCACAAAACACTCAAATTTTTTTTTTTTTTTTCCTACACTAATGCATGGGTTGCCTCCCACGAAGCGCTTCTTTAACGTCAATAGCATGACGTTACTTCCTCAAATCAAGGCGGTTTCAAAAGAATAACTGAACCATCTTCAACAGACAAACCACTCATACGAATGTTGACATCTTGATTGTTTGCTTTCCACAAATCTCTTCCTTCAGACTTCAACTTAATTTTACTTCCCAACGGCCAAATCTTCTTCTTTTTCTTTTTCACACCTCTAAAGTGCTTCTCCAACTCAACCGGTTGAACAAAAATTTCTTCTTCCTTATCATCGGTCTTCCACCTTCGCAACACGTTATCATGCCCCTCTTCAAAAATCACTAGCTCATTATTCAAAAGGACATACCTCAAATGTGGTGGAAGTTTCCCAAGCTTGACATTCGAAAGATCACGAACCGAAGAACTGTCAATGGAATCACTAATGGGATGCTTAAGCATGTGCATGTCAGATTTTTCACTCAATAACTGATCAAACTTCTTTCTCTGACCCGTATCAACTATATCCACACTGCAACATTCTTCATCCTCTGTCGGAAATTTCATTGCCTTGAACACATTAAAGGTGACACTCTGATCTTGCACCCTCATTGTAAGCTCTCCTTTCTGCACATCGATCAAAGTACGACCCGTAGCTAGAAAAGGCCTTCCCAAGATTATGGGAATCTTCTTGTCTTCTTCAAAATCCAAGATCACAAAATCAGCTGGGAATATGAGCTTATCAACCTTTACCAAAACGTCCTCCACTATGCCCCTCGGATATGTGATAGATCGATCAGCCAACTGCAAAGAGATGTTAGTTGGCTTTGGCTCCGGTAGACCAAGTTGCTTGAAAACAGACAAGGGCATAAGATTAATACTAGCTCCCAAATCACATAAACATTTGTTGAAAGAAAGATTGCCTATAGTGCATGGAATAGTAAAGCTTCCTGGATCTTTCAGTTTAGGAGGCAACTTCTGCTGCAACACCGCACTGCACTCCTCTGTCAATGCCACTGTTTCAAAATCTTCCAACCTTCTCTTCTTTGACAAAATATCCTTCATGAACTTTGCATATCTCGGCATCTGCTCTAATGCTTCAACAAAAGGAATGTTAATGGACAGTTTCTTGAAGACATCCATAAATTTCTGAAACTGTTTTTCTTGACTCTTCTTCAAACGTCCAGGGAATGGAGGAGGTGGATAAATCTGATTATTCATTGAAGATTGCTCCGGAATAGACTTTTCAACAGGTTTCTTGCTCTTCTCACCATCAAGCTGATTAGCCACTAAATCAGATTTTTCAATTTCTGGCACTGCAGATTTTTCAACCTGCTGATTCTGAACATCTTCATCTTCTTCAGTTGCTGATTTAGGATCACTCGTGACTTTTCCGGATCTCAAAATAACTGCATTGACCTGTTCCTTGCTTTCCCTCCTACCTGGATTACCCATTGAATCACTTGGAAGAGTTCCTTGTTGCATATTTACCAAGGCACTTGTAATCTGCCCCAACTGGGTTTCCAAAAGCTTCTGACCAGCTTGTAGATTCTTTACCACTATCCACATCTCATCAGATTTATCATTAGATGATTGCCCCATATGAGCCTGGGGTTGTTGCTGCTGAAATCCCGGAGGTTGATATGGTGTCCTTGGAACATAAGGTTGCTGATAGCCTTGATTGAATGGCTTTGCTTGCTGATAAGATTGCTGAGTACTCTGATTGTTGCTCCAGCTGAAGTTAGGATGATTTCTGTTATTAGGATGATAAGTGGCTGGAACTGGTGCAGCAGGTCTCTGAAAATTACTCACGAACTGTACTGATTCAGGAGAGATAGCACACTGATTCGTCTCATGTGCGCCAGCACATAACTCACAAACACTAGCCACCTGCTGAACTCCATAATTAGCAAGAGAATCCACCTTCATAGCAAGAGCTTTCAACTGAGCCGTAATCATTGCAGCTGTATCTACTTCAAAAATTCCTGCTGCCTTGCCTTGAGATAGTCTCTGGGTTGGATTCTGATATTCATTAGCAGCCATCATCTCTATAAGATCATAAGCTTCAACATAGCTCTTCGCCCATAGAGCTCCACCTGATGCTGCATCTAGCAAAGGCCTAGACTGTGCTCCCAACCCATTGTAGAATCCATTGATAACCATCCAATCAGGCATGCCATGATGAGGACACTTCCTTAGCATCTCCTTGTAGCGTTCCCAAGCCTCACACAAGGACTCGCCAGATTGTTGTTGGAATTGAGTCAACTGGTTCCTTATTGCTGCAGTTTTCGCCATAGGGAAGAATTTAGTAAGAAACTTCTGAGCAAGATCCTCCCATGTAGCAATAGAACCAGGTGGTAAAGAGTGTAGCCAGCTTTTAGCCTTATCCCTCAGAGAGAATGGGAAAAGCCTCAACCTGATAGCATCATCCGTCACACCATTACACTTGAAAGTGTCGCAGATTTCGATAAAGTCCCGAACATGCATGTTAGGATCCTCCGTAGAAGCTCCCCCAAACTGGACTGAATTCTGCACCATCTGAATTGTGCCCGGCTTGATCTCAAAGTTGTTCGCTGCAATAGCTGGTCTAACAATGCTAGACTGAATATCATTGAGTTTCGGCTGAGAATACTCCCTCAAAGCCTTGACTGCTGCTGCTGCTGCGTCACCCATCTCTACAGTAGTCTCAGTTTCTTCTATCTTATTCTCCAAATTCTCTACAAGATTGTCTTCTGCCAGTTCTTCCAAACGTGCTTGTAAGCGTGTTCGCATACAAACTCAAGTACCTGACACACCACAAAACAAACAAACTAAGTAAGAATCCGAGTCAGTGAACGCTAACGACCACTATTGACAAACACATAAACTGAAATAAAAACACCGATGATCCCCGGCAGCGGCGCCAAAAACTTGTTATGCAAAATCACGCAAGCGCACGTTGTCACAAGTAATATATGATTAAAAATCAAGTTCGTTCCCACAGAGATCTAGAATGGTGTTCAATTCAGTAAATATGCCTATGCAACAATGTATGGTTTTAACTCACTGCTAAGAAAAGTAACAAATTGGGGTTGATTATCTAAATTATACTAAGATGCAAATTATAAAACTAAGAATTAAACAATTAACGATAATTAAAATCGAATTACTTATATGAGAATAAACATGGAATCCTAGTTCCATCATCTACTTCACTTAGAGTTGCAGCCTTTAATCACTATGTGCAATGGTTTTGATATCTGATCGGATAACACGAAACAAGTATACGCTACCTGTCAGCATACGCATACCAAACTAAACATACATCCAGAAAAGAGATAGAAGATGAATAGACACCAATTATGCTTAGACCCTATATGTCTATAGAATTTGAAAACATAACGGTTGAAGAACAAGTTATCCATAAAGATCACATAGGGCGGTATAAGTATTTTCATCTCACACCACAACCATATTGATAAACAATTATGAACCTATGCTAGCATGGCAAGTTCTAAATCTCAAGATCCACTTTCACTTCACAAGAGATTAACAATTCAATTTAGATGTTAGCTACGCATCCAAAAGCATTAAGATTAACCATACGAGGATATCAAGAATTCACCACACATAAATCTTTAAGGCATGCAAACTACTAAGCTACATAGATAAATTCACTAGGATCCCACGACAACGATTAGCCCATAATTGAACTGTTCATCATCGTGGGATTTGATGAAAACATGATAAATAACAAGATATGAATAAAAGAAGTAATAGTATTAATATAACTAAAGTTTGAGAAAACAAATCTAGAACAAAGGATGAAGTAGATCTAGATCCGTTGCTTGTCACGAGCGTTGAACCTTTCTCTCCTTTTCTCCCTTGCAGATCTAAGCTGGTTACAATAATAAAACTATGATAATGTGTATATCTATATTACAATGGTAGGATGTGTTTAAATAGGCTCTAAAAATCTTGCCCAGCAAGAAAATACCCAAAATAGAGTTAAAACAGAATTTCTGCAAAAGACGTTTCCTAAACTGATTCTGTTTTCTTAAGGAAATTCGTAGCTGACTTTTCTTCTGTTTTCCAGAGCCGTTCCAGATGTAATTGGGCCTCTGGACCACCTTAGAATGATAGAGAATCTCGTTATCTTCGCGTGGACTGCTTACGGGCTGAAAACAGACTTATAGAACTCAAGATATGGCCCAAACAGTGAATCTCACGCGTGCAGCCCAATAAATCCGAATTTTAATAAATTAAATCTCCAAAAACGACAAAAACATCTACCATAATCAACATCCTTGTAAATCTGCACAACTAAACAAAATACATCAAAACTACAAGAAACTTGAGCCCAAGACAATCAATTTAAGCCGATTTAGAATGCTCCAAGTGGATATAAATCCACTTATCAGTTGTTAGTATAACTATATTAAAATAATTATAGTAGAACAACTTATATAAAGAATAATAAAAACCACCGTTATTATACTTTATTTTTCATAAAAAATGATTTGTTATGATAAGAATCACAAATTATAACAACAATTAAGCTTAACATATCGAACCTACATAGAATCTCATCTAAATTTAAAAATCAAATGTTACATAGAATCCAATATATAATCCACCATAGAATCTTAAATATATTTTTTTAACAATAAAATTATGTGTAATCGTGTTATATTTGATCATATTTTTTTATTAGATTCTATTTTTATTTATGAAAAACCATTTTTGATGTGAAAATTAGAATCCAAAATCGATTTTATGTAAGATTCTATGGTGTTCTTTATATAAGGGTGTTCTTCATGGAGCAATGACCTATATATATATATATATATATATATATATATATATATATATATATATATATATATATATATATATATGCAAATGCTCAAATGAGAACCACTCTTAAAATGAGAACTTAGTCCCAAAAACATATCACCAAAATCTAGCAGAATCACCAATTCATTATAATTAATAAAAAAATGAAAAAATCAAATCAGTGCATACATCAGCATGATTCGGAAAAACATATTTCAGAATAAATATTTTGGAAAAAAAATATTTTCGAATAAATATTTTGGAAAAACATATTTCCGAATAAATAATTTTGGAAAAAATATTTCCGAATAAATAATTCGGGAAAAAATATTTCCGAACAAATAATTCGGGAAAAAATATTTTTGAATAAATATTTCGGAAAAAAATATTTCCGAATAAATATTTCGGGAAAAAATATTTCCGAATAAATATTTCGGGAAAAAATATTTCCGAATAAATATTTCGGGAAAAAATATTTCCGAAAAAATATTTCGGGAAAAAATATTTCCGAATAAATATTTCAGGAAAAAATATTTCCGAATAAATATTTTGGGAAAAAATATTTCGGAATAAATATTTTGGAAAAAAATATTTCCGAATAAAAATTTTGGGAAAAAATATTTACGAATAAATATTTCGGAAAAAATATTTCCGAATAAATATTTCGGAAAAAAATATTTCGAAATAAATGTTTTGGGAAAAAATATTTTCGAAAAAATATTTCGGAAAAAAATATTTCTGAATAAATATTTCGGAAAAAAATTTCTTAGAAAATTTTTAGTGATTTTGGGGTTGTATTTTACTGATTTACGAATATTTTACTGATTTTGGGGTGTGTAATTTACTGATTTCAGGTGGGGTGGGGTGGTGGTGGGGTGGAGTGTATTTTACTGACTTCAGGTGTGGTGGTGGTGGTGTTTGTATTTTAGTGATTTTGGGGGTGTATTTTACTGATTTCAAGTGGGTGGGGTGGGGTGGGGTGGTGGGGGGTGGTGGGGGTGGATGGTGGTGTTTGTATTTTAGTGATTTTGGGTGTGTATTTTACTGATTAAGTGGGGGCGCGGGGCGGGGGTGGGGTGGGGGTGGATGGTGGTGTTTGTATTTTAGTGATTTTGGGTGTGTATTTTACTGATTCCAAGTGGGAGGGATTGGGTGGTGATGTTTGTATTTGATTGATTTCAGGTGGGGTGGAGTGGTGGGGGGATTGGGTGGTGGTGTTTGTATTTTTGTGATTTTGGGGGTGTATTTTACTGATTTCAGGTGGGGGGGGGGGGGTGGGGTTGTATATTATAGAATATATTTGTATTTAAATTTTGGTGATTCGATTTATAAATTTAGTGATTCTGAATTAGTTCTTAGTTCTCACTGTAAGGAAGTTCTCACGCCACGTCATCATGCTGATGTCATCAATGATGTCATGCTGACATCAGTAGTGACGTGGCGCTAGAAAATAATATTTTTTTGTGATTCTGCTGGATTTTGGTGATTTGCTTTGGGGAATAAGTTCTCATTGTAAGAGGTTCTCACTAGAGTAGCTCTCTATATATATATATATAGGCTAGCGTTCAAATAAAAACCAACCTTACAATAGAAACTAGAAACCTATACTAAATAAATTATATTTCATTTATTTTAATGGCCCCGCTAGGGGCACCTTCACAAAAAAACTTATAAAATTCTTGGCTGAATATATATATATATATATATATATCAAGAATTTTAAACGTTTTTTGTATTGGGGTACCCCTAATTTGGTCATTAGATTAGCTTGAAATATTTAATTTAGGTTTAGTTTCTAGTTTCTATTCTAAGTTAGTTTCTATTAGAACAAGACCATATATATATATATATATATATATATATATATATATATATATATATATATATATATATATATATATATATATATCAATATTTTAACAATTTGATATGTAAGTTAATATCATATAAAATTTTAAAACATTAATATAATTGTGGATATTAAAAAAGAAGTCGTGCGTTGCACGGGTTATAAGCTAGTTTATATATAATAAGCATAAGAGGGATCTTATCCATAATTTTGGTCACTTTGGCTTGGTCACTGTACCGCCAAAATAATCTCAACCGTCGAATATAATATTTTTAAAAAATAGACGATCAAGATTATATTATATTAAAAAGAAAATTATAATCTAAAAAGGATATAATTAAAAAGGTTGTACTAGAATTGAATTTTAAAAAGAAGTTATAATCTGAAAAGGATATAAAATATTGTATTAGAAGTGAATTTTATTTAAATATTAATATTAAAAAAGGTTCATATTTACTATTTAGGCTCTATCTCGAGATATAGAAATCAAATTCGGATGATTTAATAGTCCACGCGAAACTCATAAAATTATATTTAATTTAGTGATGATTTGACAATTATTATCCAAATGAAAACACTCAGAATCTCAAAAGAAAATGTAATTACGAATTTTTACATTAGGCTTATTTAGTGTAGAATACCTACATTCTAGTACAAAACTGGCTTTTTACGTCGGTTAAATAGGTCTTATACGTCGGTTAAATGGCGACGTATAGAGGGGCGACGTATAAAGTCACGAGTCTTTTACGTCGGTTAAAAAGGCGACGTATAAAGTCTAAATATACGTCGCTAAAAAGCCGACGTATAATGTTGAAAAACCGACGTATAATGTACAAAAAAGCCCAACGTATAATGTAGAAAAACACCGACGTATAATGTAAAAATGACCTTTTACGTCGGTTAAATATAAGAACCGACGTATATTGTCAAAAAAAATTTTAAAAAAATAATTTTTCTATTTCTCTGTACCCATTCCCATGAACAATTTAAAAAAAAATTAAACTTCTTCACACGTTTGCTGAAATTTATATATGTCAATACTAAGAAGATTACAGAATGAACAATGGTCTAACACACACTAAAAAATCAGAAATTAAACACAAGCAGTAGATCTTTAACAACTGTACACATAAAAAAACACACTTTAAAAAATACAGAGTACTAACAAATTGTATTTGTTATATACACAGAAACCTTATGCATCTAGATCCTTGTTACTATTCCATGCAGAGGTTTTTTGTTACTATTCCATGCAGAGGTTTTTTGAACATCACCTCCATTTTCCACTTCAATTAACAGATCTCCTTCACTTTGCTTTGCCTACAACAAAGTATAAGCAGATCAGTAAACACCAATTTGTTGCGTCTCAAAACGAAGAAATGAAAGAAAGCATAAACTACAAAGAGTAAAACAAATGGACAAATGCATGCACCTGAGACAAATGCATTGGTGCTTCGCTGACTTTCTGCTGCTGGCTCTCCGTAGTACAATAATACGAATAGAGTGTCATCCCAAAAATCGCAATAAAGAGACCTAATATGTTCTGCCAGCTACTCGGGTCACGGAGTATAATATAGCCAAATGCCAAAACTAGGCATGTTTTTAGATGTCCCAGGACCTGATAGGTTATGGGAGATGTCTTTCCAATCACCAGAAATGTACTTAAGTTTACAGACACCGATATTAAGCAGAATAGCACTATGAATGCCTGCACTTGAAATAATACACATAGATTACTCAATATATATGCATTAAATGTCTGAATGTCTTGAAGGAAAAATAATAGGAGTGTTGTATCTTACCAGCACATTTGGGGTATAATTGAAATCAAAAACACTTTGACTTGTCAAATACTTATCAACAGATGGACCTACTAGGAAAAGCGTTATTGCTTGTTAGGGGCATGACTGATATAGGAGCTGGGTTGAAGAAACCTTGAACTTTTTCTGGATGGTATTAGTCATCTGAGAGTACATTTGTTCATTCAATACTCTTCTTATAGCACAACATACATTGAATAAATGGAACGATTAACTCATATAGGCGCTAATCACGTAAATTTCTTAGGTAAAGAAAAATCTGAATGCTAGGTGTACATATAGTCTTTGTGGATGATAAGAAATGAACCAATTTATTTTTTACACAAAAAATAGTGTCTTATTTCCAATACAAGCTTCAAAATGCAGCTAGATAATACCATGACATAACACTATATTTACAAGCTAATTTGCATCACCAGCTATATGTGTTCAAGTACTATCCAAACATTCTCGTTCATTTTCTGGTCTAAGGTTAAAATTTCTTTTCTCTCACGAGTTTCTTGCAGGGGAGAAAAACTTATTTTCTTTAAAAAAATTACGTATAACAGTAACACTATACAACTTCTCAAATCATAATAAACAAGAAGACACATGGAATTCACGAACTGCAATGTATATGTTCAATTACTTTCACTTCAAATACCCTTAGTCACGAATTACGTACTAATTGCGCCTTGTACTAAATACATTCAAAGTTAAAATATCCGATTAATTAGAAAAAAGGAGGAATTAAAGAGAAGATGTAAAAAAAGACGGTCCAAGCAGTAAGAGAAGATCCAGTAGCTAATCCTTTACCGAAACAAAAACACTTGGTAACACCATTAACAACAGTCTGGCTAATCAACAACAATCCAAACGCAGAAAATTCGTATGTGTCGACGCATCGGAATCATACAAATAGTAGCTCCTTTCATCATACTTATCTGGCACCACTTTCGCCTTCAATTTCATCAATAAATAAATAAATCAAGCTCACATTTTAGACAAATATAGTAAATCAAAAATTATATGCACATACATACAACAACATTTACCACAATAACAGTAAAATATATTTTATAATATTAACGAACACAGTTAATTATGAGGAAAGCGAGGGGGGAGGGAGGGAGGGAGAGAGAGAGAGAGAGAGAGAGAGAGAGAGAGACCTGGAGATAGTTTCTTCATTCATCTTCTGACCGTCTTTCTGCGATTTCTCTTTGATCTGCTGTAACGCCATCATGATTCCTTTTATATCACTACAATTTTCAAACACACACACATAAAATTCGTTCAGATCTCATAACAAACACATATACACATAAATCGAGCACTCAGAACCGAGCTTACTTAGAGAACTCAGGACCGAAATCATCATCGTCGTCAACGAGCACTAAATCGATAAAGAAAACACATATACACATCAATTGAACCGTAAACAATAAATCGAGAACAAATTAGAGAAATTCCAAGGGAGGGGAGAGAGAGATCATTGCACAGAGAATTTGGGAAAGAGGGAGAGAGAGAATTTGGGCATGGGGATAAAGAGAGCGGCTTGAATTTGGGGATAATGTAGAGCATGAGGAAATAAAGATCTAATATTATCATATACGAAAAATAATATTTTATACGTCGGCAAACAAGAAACCGACGTATAAGATGAACTTTATACATCGCCTTATACTAAATCGACGTAAAAAGTATAGATCTTATATGTCGCCTAAGAAAAGCCGACGTAAAAAGTGTATCTTATACGTCGCCTTTAAGTAGAACCGACGTATATAAGTATTTTATACGTCGCCTTTAAGTAGAACCGACGTATAATGGTACTCAGAAACACAAATATACGTCGCCTTTATGCGGAACTGACGTATAAAGGTAGAATATACGTCATCTTTAGGCGGAACCGACGTATATTAGGCGACGTAAAAGATCAGTTTTGTACTAGTTTAATAATCTTATTCAATATTTCAATATAGAAAACCTAATTATATATGATTTAAATCATTAACAAACACTTTTTAATATTCCAATATAAATACACTTTTTAGTTTGCATGTTAAAATATTAAATATTTTTTATGCTAGATCTAACATTTTTTATCTATTTATTTTAAGATCTAACATGCATTTCTTATTACCAGACTACCAACTACCAAAGTTTTGAACAAAATACCTCTTACACTTATTATTGAAACTGTATTTTGGTTGTTAGTACAACTATCTTCAAATCATAAGAAATTTATTTTGATAATAAAAACAAAATATAAGTAGATTTCCAAAATTGAATAGAATTTTCAATATAAAAAATCGTCAATTTCATCTCTCTTTTGTTTCTTGGTAATTTTATTGGAGAAAATTGTTAAATCATCACTAAATTAAAGATTATTTTGTTAATTTCATGTAAGCTGTAAAATCATCCAAATCAAGTTTTAAGAATTCAAGATAAAACACATAATAAATTGAACGTGTAAAATCTTATATATATATATATATATATATATATATATAGTGTGGCTCAAAAGAGAACTCATTTTTTGAAGAAAACTAAGGTACTAATCCTAACCATTGGATGTATTATAATCAATGGCCCCGCCAGGGGCACCCACACACTAATTAAATACACCCTCACACACACAATCACACCTAATTCCCTCCGTTTTTAATTTGATTTTTTCCGTCAATCGGTGATATTTTTTAAAAATCTAATTTCACCACATTTTTCTCCATCTCCCAACGATCAGTTTGCATACCATATGTGTTATATTTTAATTTAGTTTTCTAAGTTCTCATTTTAAAGGGGTTCTCTCTAGATCCCTACTCGAGTAGGAATCTAGAGAGAACCCCTTTAAAAGGAGAACTTAGAAAACTAAATTAAAATATAGCACATATGGTATGCAAACTGATCGTTGTGAGATGAAGAAAAATGTGGTGAAATTAGATTTAAAAAAAATATCACCGATTGACGGGAAAAATCAAATTAAAAATGGAGGGGATTAGGTGTGATTCTGTGTGTGAGGGTGTATTTGATTAGTGTGTGGGTGCCCCTGGCGGGGCCATTGATCTTAATACATCTAATGGCTAGGATTAGTACCTTAGTTTTCTTCAAAAAATAAGTTCTCTTTTGAGCACTTGCCTATATATATATATATATATATATATATATATATATATATATATATATATATATATATATATCAATTTCATAACAACAATTCGATATGTAAACTAATAACAAATAAATAATATAACAAATATTAGAAAAAGAGCAGTGCATTGCACGGATCATAAACTAGTACTCCCTCCGTCCCTCATGATTGTTTACATGAGGGATGGACACGGAGACCAAGAAAATGTGTAAAAAATGAATAAAGTTAGATGAAAAGTGGATAAAGTGGTGGGACCTATTAATATTTAATTATAGATTTGAGATAGTGGAGGAAAGTAGTGGGTGTAATAGTATTTTTTATTGTTAAATATATGAGATAGTGAGTGTAATAGTGGAAAAAACTTACTCCCTCCGTCCCTTTTGATTCTTAACATTTCACTTTTTCAAAACTTTCTGGCACGCATTTTAAGGTGCATTTTAAGGATAGTTAAATAACTTTTATTTAAAATTTTTTTTTTCTGTATAAAAATTTAATGTTTAAATTTTTATACAGAAAAAAAAAAAATTTAAAAAAGTTATTTAACTATCCTTAAAATGCACCTTAAAATGCGTGCCAGAAAGTTTTGAAAAAGTGAAATGTTAAGAATCAAAAGGGACGGAGGGAGTACTATTTTTGGAATGTAAAAAAATGAGAGGGATACCCCAAAATAGTAACTGTAAAGAAATGAGAGGGATAGAGGGAGTATATAATAAGTGAACTACCATTTTTATTCACGAATTTTTGTTGTACTTGTTGGAGTCGTCCAATTTATATGTATATTTATCATACATCTTGATTTATATAAAGGAAAGGCCCGTGCACCTAAGTGCATCGGTTAATTCGATTTATATATGGTGATGGGTCTCAGACCTTGAGGTTAGGTTTTAGAACAATTCCAACCATTTCCTAAAATTTCTTCAAAATAATATAAATAAAAAAGTTTTTAATTATTTAAGATCATGGTTCCGAAAATTTTCGATTTAGCCTATTAATCCCTAATTAATTCTTTGTAAAGTAACTAGTCGATTCGATTTTTGAAATCCGATTAATCCTGTAAATTTATTTAAAATGATATGTTTAATTGAAAAGGCGACTAATATATTAAGTATTATTATAATATCCGATTAATACTCCAAATCCTTCCGATTAATCCCCGATTATCCGATTAATCTTAAATCGGTACCTCAACCGATTTATACCGATTACCGATTTTTACAACCATGTTTAAGATACAAAAATGTTCATTCACTCCAACAATAATCTTCAAAACCATACATGATTTTATTAACATAAAATGAAGTAAGTAGGAAAGGTATACTCCTCATGTTTAATGAAAGATTTGAAGTTCTTAAAAATGTAGGGAAGAGTTAAGAGCAACTCCAACAAACTATTAAATTTTTTATTAAAAAGAAAATTTTTAATTGCCTCCTAGTCATTTAGGATAAAAATTTACTCAGCATCTCCAACAACATCTTTATCTTTACCTCCTAAGTAATTTTTATTACCAAATGTACTTGCAATATGTAGACATAGAAATGAGATATTGGTAGAAAGTTGAAAAAAAATGATGTATATTAATAAAAAAAATGGAATAAGGAGAGAAGAGAGAGTCTTAAATGTAGAGAGAATGATGGACCTCTTAAAATATTGAAGATGTTCTAGGAACTTGTTGGAGCTTATTTTTCATACATTTTCCTCAAAGTTTAACTTAAGAGTTTATTTAAGAGCTAGTTGGAGATGCTCTAAGAATCTCTTGAAGATTAATTTTAAGCTTCAATTTCCTCACAAAATGATTAAGGAGGGTGTATAAAGAAGGTGTTGGAGTTGCTCTTAGATGGACACATACGCTGTTTACTATGATATCAGTTTAAAAGAATTTAATGTTCTAATCCCTACATTCCATTTATTTAATTTAATATTATTATCAATGTTGATATTAGTTTATTTATGAGATCATAATGTTACTTATATATTATATATGTGATAATAATAGCTATTTAGAATTAAGAATATAAAATTTTAATTTAAATTTGTTGTTTACAAAATTTTAAACTTGGTCTTTAAGTATAATACTTAAAAGAAGAGTATTCCTTACAATTAAATCTATCGGTTTTCATCTATTTACCAAAAATTTAACACTCATTATTGTATTTGAACCAAATTATACCTTTGTTTGCTTATTGTAGTTTAGCATAGATATATACGACAGAGAAAAGTTTTATGGAGGACAAATAAGGTGGTTCTGTTTCTCAATCTTTCTTATTTGTTCCTACGGAACCAAGACCGAAAAGATTGAAAAACAAGTCATTCACAACCAGTACCACTGATGAAGGATTCCTCGAAAAGTTAAGGATTAATAATCTTTTTTAGAAATTGAATGGATTCGATCTTATACATACGGGAGGGAAGATAATCAAAATAGAAAGAAGATGATTTTTTTTTGATCACTTAGAAGCCGTGTGAGATGAAAGTCTCATGCACGGTTTTGAATGATAGAAAGAAGTGAGGAATCCTCCTTTCGACTGTGACTCTCCCACTCCAGTTGTTGCTTCTTTCTGTTACTTCGAAAGTAGCTGCTTCAGCTTCAGCCACTCGAATTTTCGATATTCCTTTTTAATTTTATTTTAGACCTTGAAGACCATAAACGTTCTGCAGTCAAAACATTACAAAATTTATTATTTTACAAAGCGTGTTACATTAAAATCATTATTTCATTAAAAATCTTCAAAATTATGTATGTTTCGCAAGCAAACATGTATGTTTTTGAAATGTTCTGCAAACAGAACGTGATTTGCGGAATAATTCATTTGCAATATTTTGTTAACAAAAAATGTAATGATATACATAGAATATGTTTTATAAAATAATTTATTTTTCAACATTTTACTCATGAAATATATACAATGAAAAATGCTAGAGGTACCAAATTATGTACCAAAAATTGTTACCAAATGACTTGTCATTATTGTGATTGGTTATAATTATATTGGGCCCGCCAGGACCAACTAATTAAAACATCCCAAAAAGCCAAATATCTAATGCCATGTCATTTGGTGGCAAATTTTGGTACTCAATTTGGTAACTATCTTCATATTCGACTAATCTGAAAACATATAAAATCGCTTTTAAAATGTTTAGAAATAGAGAGAAAAAACCGACACGTTGAAGCACCGTATACTAGTCGGGTCCATATGTACATTTCTAGGACAAGAAAGTGTAATTAAAACTTTGAAATACTATATCATTAATCATTATGGTAATAAATTAACTGGGGCATCTTTCTTGCAAAAAATAGAAATTAGTTCATATATTTCGAGGAAACCAATTGCTTTGGTAATTTGACCGAATTTTAATTTTCTAATCGGTAGTAATTTGTAATTTTGTATGAATGATAATGACAACAAGAAAAATTATGGCGAGTGTGGGGGCTGCACTTGTGCTTTGCTCGTTTTTGTCGGTGCTGAATTATAATTATATATGTGATTATTTTCGTAATATTGCATTTGATGCAATTTTAATTATCATGTTAAACTGAAATTATTTGAATGATTTTAAATTAAAATGAAAAAATAAATTAAAATGCATATCTATACCATAATACTATAAGCGAAACAGGACAAAAAATCTATACTACCTATCTATACTATACTATTATAAGCCAATGAAAAATAAATTAAAATACATATAAAATTTTATTTTACAAAAAATAAACCACATATGTAACTTGATAATAAACTCTTTTAATATATAAAATTTTATTTTACAAAAAATCTATACTACCTATCTATACTATACTATTATAAGCGAATGAAAAATAAATTAAAATACATATAAAATTTTATTTTACAAAAATAAACCACATATATAACTTAATAACAAACTCTTTTAATTACATTCCAATTAATATTTAATTACATACTCTTTTAGTCATATTTGAGTTAAAATTCTATACTTACACCCAACTTTTTTAGACTCTTTCAATTACTTGGAAACCAAATATTTTCAAAATAAATTTAAATAGTTTTATCACATATTTATTAACAAATTACAACAAATTATCAATAAAAAAAGTGAAAACAAACTAAAATTATATAATAACCAATAAAAATTTCACACTATTATAAATTAATATTAAATTCTATTTTAAACAAATATTACATTATGGAATCATAATTTGAAGGTATAAGCAAAACAATGTATATTTGGTTAGTGATTGGTTGGTTAACGCTTTTCAAAAAATATTGTTAACACCAACCTAAAAATAAAAATAACAAGTTAAAAATATTATGTTAAAAATATTAATTTATTAATTATAAACAATAAAATTTACCAATAAGGTACAAAAATATTTTTTTTAAAATTTAAAAAAAGCGTCAAAAATTCCAAATTCAGTTAAGTTATATATAATTTATTAAAAATAAAAAACCACATGTTTTACTATTATAAGCAAAATAAGGTATATGTGGTTAGTTGGCTGGTTGCTTAACTCCTTCAAAAAAAAAGGTTAAAACCTTCTTAAAAATAAAAATTAAAAAGATAATGTTAAAATATTAATTTATTTATTATGAACAACAAAATTTACCAATAAAATACAAATTTATTTTTAAAAGAATTAAAAAAATGTGTTAAAAATTCCAAATTCAGTTAAGTTATATATAATTTATTAAAAATAAAAAACTACATGTTTTATAGGATTATAAACGTTTTAATTATATTTCGATTAGAACCTTCCCAAAAAGTTTGTTAACACCTTCAAAAAATGAAAAATAAAAAATAAAATCACATATAAAATTTTATTTTACAAAAAATAAACCACAAACTTAATAACAAACTCTTTTAATTACACTCCAATTAATATTCAATTACATACTCTTTTGGTTATATTTAAGTTAAAATTCTTCGGCTACACCCAACTTTTTTAGACTCTTTTAATTACTTGGAAACCAAATATTTTCAAAATCATTTTAAAAAAGTTTAGTATCATATATTTATTAACAAATTTACAACAAATTATAAATCAACAAAGTGAAAACAAAATAAAACAATACAATAAACAATAAAAATTTCACACAATTACAAACTAATATATTAAATTCTATTTTAAACAAATATTACATTATGCATTATTATGGAATCATAATTTGACTATGATAATATCAATAAAAATTTGAATGTAAGTATATATGATACTTCCATTTATATTTATATTATTATGACAAAATATAGTCATAATTCGAACAATATATCACATAATTAAACAATTATTATTTAATAATATATGTTATGCCATATTTTTGGCATATCTAATAATCTCTCAAATTTCTAATATTTATTAATTATTAATTCAGATTAATAATTATTACTTGATCGCTAAGTTTTATCCTCTTTCTGAAACGAGAAAAGAATCAATCTCAATCAATCAATAACAGAAAATATCTCCAAACGATATTCTTCAAATCAAGAAGATATCACAACGCCAAGATTAAATCATATAAAATCAGTAATAACCACATTAACAAAGTTTATACCTAAAGTCTCTCAACTACGTGGGCTTGATCCTTGATCCTATATAAACACAGGTACGTAGGCATCTTGATATAAGATATGATGGAATTCGATACACGAGACAAATCGAGACACCTGCCAAGACCAACCCCTCTCTTTTTTACAAACCCTAAATCCCTTAAAACAACCACATACTCATAATTTCGCCCTATTATTCCAGCACACCCTCTGATTTCGTGTTGTTACGAAAAACCTCCAACAACATTTGGCGCTAGAAGGAGGAGTTTATTTTATTATTCGTGGAGGACGAATAATTATATCTAATTACGGGATTTTGGGTTTTATTAATACAAAAAACCGGGGGCTTCAACAGTTAAAAAAAGGGAAATTCTCAATGGTACACTCGTATAATTGGCTTTTCTCGATGGTACGCAAAATGTTTTTGACTTATCAATGGTACCATCGTAGTATTAACTCGTTCTCAACCATACCATTTTCGTCAACAAACGTTAGTCAAACGTTTATTCATGCAATTATGACCATATAAAACAAGGGGAATTTTCAGTGGTACACTCATAAAACAAGGGGAATTCTCGATGGTAAGCAAAAAATGTTTTTGACTTCTCAGTGGTACCATCATCGTAGTATTAACTCATTCCCAACCATAGCACTTTTGTCAATAAAGTACGTGATGACTTCCCTGCTTTAGAATATCTTGATGATACCTCCACAAGTGAAGCACGGAAAAGAAAAAATGTGAAGAGAGGGAAGAATGCATCACAAGCTTCTAAATATCTCATAATTTACTGCATCTCAGTCTCAAACCCAAGTTTAGTCTGTTCATAATTTGGATTTAGATTGACTTTTTGATGAACTTTATGCTATATAATGGTATAATCTGATATGAAATTGTTGTCACAATTGGTATTATTTTGGTATGAAATTGTAGCAACAATTGGTATTTTTTGATATGATATTGTTGCCACAATATCAGTACATTGGATGTTTATGGATGGTTTTGTATTAGACTGATTCTATATATACTATGACATTGTTATTATTCTAATTTGGCTGCTAGTTTTGTCATTTTTGGTTATTTATATGATCATGATTGCATGAATAAACGTTTGACTAACGTTTGTTGATGGGAATGGTATGGTTGAGAACGAGTTAATACTACGATGGTACCACTGAGAAGTCAAAAACATTTTGCGTACCATCGAGAAAAGCCAATTTTATGAGTGTACCATTGAGAATTTTCCTTGTTTTATATAGTCATAATTGCATGAATAAATGTTTGACTAACGTTTATTGACGGAAATGGTATGATTGGGAACTAGTTAATACTACGATGGTACCATTGAGAAGTAAAAACATTTTCGTACCATCGAGAAAAACCAATTCTACGAGTGTACCATTGAGAATTTCCCTTTAAAAAAAATGGCGACTGCGATTTTGGGGCATAACCTTCTCAGAGGCAGGCATGCAGGCAGGAAACAAGCGAAATCAAAGCACCGGCGAAAAAGGAAAAATACACACAAAAAAGAGGACATGTGAATCAAATAAAAAAAGGCAATATGATGAGATGATGTATGAAGACAGGAGAAGGAAAAAGCCAAAAGATGACACGCAACGGGAGCCAGCACCAGGAATAAAGAATTAAAAAATTGATGAATCCCATCTACTGAGCCAAGCAACTTGTTCGTGGAAGGGATGAATAAAAAAAAATAGCGTGCACAACATGAAAATAAAAATGAAACCGTGTTATAAAAAAAAAGATACTCCCTCCGTCCCACCCAAATGTTTACATTTGGGTTGGGCACGAAGACCAAGGAAAAATATAAAGGAGGAGAGAAATAGGAAAAATGAGTAAAGTGGTGGGATCCATCACTATATAATGTATAAAATGAGTTAATGGAGAAAAGTAGTGGATGTAGTAGATTTTTATATTATAAAACTTTACCATTTTAGGAAAGTTTAGAAATGTAAAGAATTTGATGGGACATCACAAAAAAGAAAGTGTAAAGAAATGGATGAGACAGAGGGAGTAAGTCTTTTCTCCCTTCTCGGTTATATTTTTCAGCAAATTATTAATTTTATCCTGCCATGCATGCATAATCATGTTTTTTTAAATATTTTTCCAGAAAAATATTTATTATTTAAAATTCGTGCGAGCAATATTATATTTTTATGCTTGTAAAATTATTGTGATTTGTAAAATATCGTACGAGATATTTATGTTGATGAATTGTAGATATTTATGTTGATTGATTGTGGATATTTTACAATCTCGTACGAGCTGCATGCTTTGAAGAAAAAAAATTATATATGCGAGACGCATAACTTTGTAAAAGATTTTCTACAAAGAAAAGAACATTATATTTGAAGAAAATAAATATCGTGACATTCTTAAAAGAGCATATATGTCAAAAACATTTTCAAACTTGCAAACTGAAATTGTCAAGTAGGGTAGGCTAGACAAGTTGTAAATCTTGCAATGCTACACGTTTGAGTAAAGAGCAGCATCCTCTGGAGGCCCATGACCAGATCTTGAGCTCAAGGTCGCATGGGTGGGAAGGCATCCCTATGCACAATATCTTTAAGACATGCACAGCTAGCCCAACAAGGGGCGCGTGCGATGTTCGCTAGGAAACCTCAGCACAGCTAGCCCAAGAAGGGACGCGTGCAAAGTTCGACAAGATTACATCTACATCTCTTAGTGAAGACCCTGCCAGACACATCCTTATGTGGTTGCATCAAACACTTGAAAAGCGTGTATGCCAATTCGGGATATATACAAATGCCAAGATCCTAATTAGACAACAAGGATCGCAAAGGATTTCAACAAATTATTTATGCTCGCACATTTGAAAACCTTGGCAAATATATATCTTATAGTGGTCATCGCATGCTATCACACTTGCATCCGCGTACGCCTAACGAGCACAGTGGTGCTCTAATTGTTTTTCTAATCATCTATTTTCAATTTTTTCAGCGACTCAAGAAATTTGGAAGCTTGAAGAATTCTTGAAGAACTAGGGGCTAGTTGTTATGCCATATTTTTGGCATATCTAATAATCTCCCAAATTTCTAATATTTATTAATGATTAATTCAGATTAATAATTATTACTTGATCACTAAGTTTTATCCTCTCTCTGAAATGAGGAAAGAATCAATTTCAATCAATTAATAACAGAAAATATCTCCAAACGATATTCTTCAAATCAAGAAGATATCACAACACCAAGATTAAATCAGATAAAATCAGTAATTACCACATTAACGAAGTTTATCCCTAAAGTCTCGCAGGGATAAACACAATTGCACAGAACTACGTGGGCTTGATCTTATATAAACATAGGTACGTAGGCATCTTGACATAAGATATGATGGAATCCGATACACGAGCCAAATCGAGACACCTGCCAAAACCAGCCCCTCTCTCTTTTTTACAAACCCTAAATTCCTTAAAATAGTCACATACTCATAATTTCGTTCTATTATTCCACCACACCCTCTGATTTCGTGTTGTTACGAAATTCCTCCAACAACAATATATATTATGCCAATATTATATTAAGTAATATATATGAGATAAACAATTATTAAAATATAAATAGAAAATTATTTAATTTTAAGAAAGCCGTGCATCGCATAGATTATAGGCTAGTAAAAAGTGATTTGCAAAATAAATTGTTTTCCAATATTTTGTTAACAAAGATTTTCAAGATTTTCATTGAAACAGTGATATCCATAAAACATGTTTTGTCAATGTTTTACTCGCTAAACATAGATGCTCTCCAATATCTCCGATTAAAAAATGATCTCCATAAAATCTAATTCTTTTAAAATTTATTGATATGAAATATACGTAATCGATAAATATAATAAAGTTTAAATAAATATTTTGTGATGATAAACAAGGCTTACATAAATTGATGACATTTTGTACGGGTTATGTATCAAATTAGTGACTAAATGGAGGCCATTCATTCACTTATCTCAATGGGTATCATTTGAATCATTAAATTCATAATACGTATCAATCAAATACCTTATATATGTACTCAGGAAATAAAAATAATTACTTTTCATTGAGTTCTATACATTTTTCTGCAATGATATTATAATCAAGTGAAAGGTTATGAATTATAGTATTATTGATGATATATTTAGATTTAAAGAAATTTATTTACTATTTATTTTTAATTTTATAAATACTTTATTTGTTTTTTTGTCAGAATATATATTTATTTAAATAAAAAAAATAGTAAATAAATTTCTGATTATCTAAATATATTATCAAAAATACTAAAATTCATAATCTTTCATTTGGTTACAATATCATTCTAATGTGTAGAACTCAATATAAATTATTTTTACTTTTTAAGTGAATTAAATTTCAAAATAATCATTGAAGTAAATATCATATATCAAAATATTCATTATAATTATCGAGACTTATAATGCACCATGCTAGTAACCACACTACCGTTAACCTAAAACATAAATGACGAGGACCAACAGAATAGGGATGGTAACGGGTTGGATCGGGTTGGATATGTGTGATATCCAAATCCAAACCCGAATCCTTAATTCAAATCCAAACCCGATTCACCGGATTTGGATCGGGTTCGGGTTTTATCCAAACCTGAAATTTTTAATTTTTTGTAAAAAAATAGTAATATTTTTTTAAGTTAAATTTCATAAAAATTAAAATTACAATAGCAAATAAATATCTAGATTTCAGAGACATGAAAATAAATAAGTCCAAGTTACACCACTATTAATATCTAAAGACATAAAAATTAAAATACAATTGCAAATAAATATCCACATAAATATTCAGTGTAGACTAGAAGACTAGCAGTAGCACAGCATGTGTATCAAAATTGCCTGAACTAAGAAATTTCATATTTCATAGTAGCATAGCATGTGTATCAAAATTGCCTGAACAAAATTACCTAGTGTAACTAAGTAACGGGTATTTATTTTTAAGGAATAAATTATAATATATATATTATAATTTATATATGTATATATATCCGGGTTTTTTTCGGGTTTGGATCGGGTTTTCGGGTTTCGGGTTTTGGATCAAGTTGGATATAGCTAATATCCAAATCCAAATTCAAACTCTTTCGGGTTTAAAAATCAAATCCAAATCCAAAAAATCGGATTCGGTAAGATCTAATCGGATCGAATTGGATCGGGTATCCGTCGGATCGGTTTTTTTTACCATCCATAGAATTTAACTTGTATATAAACTGTGAGATTTAACATATACAAACACGTATATGGAGATTGGGCTACATCGGTCGGCCCTTAGCCCTCTTCTTTTCGCCCTGATCCTAGATGTCATGTCGCGAGGGATCCAAGACGACATCCCTTGGTGTATGCTCTTCGCCGATGATATAGTGCTAGTGGCGGAATCGAGGGGGGAGGTGAATGAGAAGTTGGAGCTATGGAGATCCACATTGGAGCCCCAAGGACTGCGTCTGAGCAGGTCTAAAACCGAATACCTCTGGTGCAACTTCAGTGGTGACGCCAACGAGGAAGGTGTGGAGGTTAGGATTCAAGATCAGACCATCCCCCGTACGGATAAGTTCAAGTATTTGGGTTCGATCATCCAGAAGGAAGGTGAGATTGAAGACGATGTCACTCACCGTATCAACGCGGGGTGGCTAAGGTGGAGGGCTGCGTCAGGGGTGATGTGCGATAAGAAAGTCCCGTTAAAGCTGAAAGGGAAGTTCTATAGAGCAGCTATCCGTCCTGCGATGTTATATGGTTCGGAGTGTTGGGCGGCGAAGAAGGCCCTCGAGTGCAAGTTGGAAGCAGCTGAAATGAGGATGTTGCGGTGGTCCTTTGGCCGCACGATGTTAGATAGAATCCCGAATGTGGTTTTCAGGAGCGAGTTGGAGGTGGCGCCTTTTTCTGCGAAAGTTAGGGAAGGGAGGTTGAGATGGTTCGGCCACGTTCGTAGGAGGCTTCCGGAAGCCCCGGTGAGGAGGGTCGAGAGTCTTACGGTTGTTGGGGTGAGGAGAAGAGGCAGACAGAGGAGGTCGTGGGAAGAACAACTCAGGATGGATTTGAAGGCCTTAAACTTGGATGAGAACTCGATAGCGGATAGGAGTTGTTGGAGACGCCAGATTAGAGTTGTTGATTCCCTTCTAGGGAGCGGTTCTGTGGTTGAGAGCCTCAGAGTTGGCCTCTCTCGGTTAGCATTAGCTTAGAAGATTGGCTTTTCATCTTCATATTGTCTTCTGTTTTCTGTTTTTGCAGGCGCAGGGAGCTTGGCCGGAGGTCTTCCTAGATCAGGAGAGGAGTGCCCCTTGCCCGAGTAGGTAAGCCCCATGAGATCCAGGCCATGGGCCCAGGTTCGGTCGACTACTTTACCCACCATTATCATCTTTGTATAAAATTCACTTTGCTATTCGGTGCACTAAGCCGGGGGTCTTCACGGAAACAGCCTCTCTACTGTAAAGTAGGGGTATGGTCTGCGTACATTTTACCCTCCCCAGACCCTGCTTCATGCGGGATATACTGGGTATGTTTGGTTTGGTTTGGTTTGGTTTTAAACACGTATATGTATGTATTTCTATTCCTCTCTCTAGCTCTACGTACACCTTTATCCTTTACCTCGTTAGAGCATCTCCAACGGTGTTAGCTAAAAATAATTGGCTAAATTAAATAAAATATTGATTATGTAAAATTTGTCGAACCTGTAAGACATTGTGTTCCGAGGGTATTGACTATAATGATTGGCTATATTTTAAAAATGGTATGTTATTAATATTTCAAGTTGTTATTAATGGAATATATAATTTTAATATAGAAATAAGTGATGTACGTGCCAATTCACTACAGGTCTCTAGAGGTTCGACAAATATAGTCAACATAATTTTTTTTACACATTCTTTATAATTCTTATTTATATTAATTAAATTTAAAATTTACTTAAGGGGTCTCCCGTTGGAGATGCTCTTACACTCAAAGTAAATGGTTCCAAAATTAATATCCAAAAGAAATGTTTTCAAAATCACTTTACCCTTTTAAAAAATTTGGTAACTTTTTCTGTTTAGTCAATAAATCAAATTAATGGAATTGTCATTACATTTTACTATAGTGATGCATTAGAGACCCCAATAACTATAATGAACATTTTTTTTTTTTGAATATTTTGGCTTATAGCCTTTTACAATGAGTATCTGTTCATCGACAAATCTCATGGTAAGCGGATATCGAACCCAGTACCTCTGGTTCGACTAGAGATAAGCTCAACCAACTGAGCTACCTCAACTTTCTCTCCACTTCAATAATTATTTTGAGATTTAATCCCTTCTCGAGTACATCTATTGAACTATTTATTTAATATTTATTATGACTTTAATAATTTAAATGATACAATTGATATATGACCTCCACTTAAATAACCATTTTGATACTTAATCCCATTTTGTACACTTACCTGCTTTGCCCACTTCAATGACCATTTTAATACTTAATCCCAATTTATACAATTACCTGCTTTGCCCATGTGTCGGTTCGTACTAGTCTATTCCTGGGCATGAAACGATAAATTCTCCCACTTAATCATTTTACTGATTTTGATTTAAGAGCAACTCAGGTCACATCACTGCAATTTAATTACTAGGATTTAGGACTCGTATTCTGTTGAAATGAAAAAGTACATAATGCAACATTAAAATATAGATACTACGATTGTAAATGAGAAATCTGTTACATTGTGCTTATAATTGCTACCAAGAAAGTTAAAAGATTTGTTAAGTTGTATTAGTACTAAAATAACTAGGATAAGGTGAGAAATTTGTTGCATTGTACTAGTAACTATGACAAGTTTGATAACATTGTTGTGTCGTGGAAGAGCTCCGATTACAACAAATAAATTTGGGGAAAATTATACATAGTGTTAGATCCAATTGAGATACAAGGTCTTGTTTTTTAATTACATGCAAAAGCAGTACAACATGCGGCAGCACCACCGCTACCAGTGTCAGCAGTCGAATTAGCAAAATTAAGTAGAAGAAAAAGAAAGAAAAAAGCAAACTAAATACAACGCGTGGATAGCTTCCTCCTGTACTGTAAAATTCCTTTGTACAAAGCTTGCCAGTTCCTAGGCATTGAACCCTCCTTCATTTGCCCATGCTTATGATATTCCTTCACCACCCTTGAGCTACCACAGCTGCTACATGACGCGATTCTCGCATTCTTTATCTCATAAAATTGTGTCTTTCTATTCTCCATCTGCAGGGGGGTAAATGTTACCCTGTTCTTTGTTTCATCTTTCCCAGACCCTGCATATTTTCAAGTATATGAATATCAATTATCTCAAGCAAGTACGTAATCAGGTAAGAAAAAATACAGAATACGCGCTGGCACAATTGAGAAACACAATATTTCATCTCTTAAAGATTCACAATAAGACAATATGCCGGACACGGGGACAAGCAAGTTGCATGCAACTATTAATTTGGGGACTCCTAAAAACTCTTTTACACCTTTGCTATGTACATTGCTGTACATGCATATATATCACCAGTTATCAGATCTCTTATTATATACATTATGACCATTTTCGATCATGAATATGTAAAAAGAGTGTGGACGAACCTAGTTCAGATTCAATCTTCTTCATGAAGTCAGAGAGGAGGCGCTTGTGAACTTGAAGAGAGAGAAAAACTATGCTTCCTGAGACTGCAATTACAGCCATTAATCCAGCTCCCATAGAATCATCCATCTCTCTCTCTTCGCTTTCAATTCTCTCACTCTCTCTTTCTCCTTATTTCCCTCTATATTTTTTTGAGATTAAAGTATGGTCTGAATAAGAATTCTAAAGTTGAACATTTTATTAAGGTCCGAAGATGTTCGCAAGAGCGACATCAAATTAAAGAATTGGAGGGAAAAAGCTGTTGTTTCAAGAAACATCGATGTCTGGATATAATGTGAAAAGCTAATTGGTTTGTATTGTCAATAACTGAGTTTTTGGCGGGGACTCCAATGATATTTTGTTTTGTTTTTGTTACACGGATACCATCAATCACAAAATGCTCTCATTGGCTCTCTTATTGACCACATATTCCTGGCTAGCAGCTAAATATATATTAAAGCAAAATTAGAAATAAAATAGAAATCAAAAAATTGATCGCAACCATCCATTTCTTATAATGCCTTTTAAGTAGTTTTTGATCAACAATATGGTAAATATAAAATATAAAATCACAATTTACATCTGGTTTTTACGGTTGGTCTATGATCATCACAAGGCTATGATTTTCTTGGATGATAGCAGTGACGAAACCTGTAAGGGCCTTGTACAGGTTGAACTGTTGAAGCCTCTGCTGAGCCGGAAAAATTAATGAAACTTTTTATCTTAAATCTCATTTTGTTCTAGTATACATTTTACTTTGAGTCCCGACTAATTCTAAAAAATCATAGATTTTTTGTTTAATAAAAAAATTAGTTTCGATCATTGTAAATATTGCTTTCACCGCTAGCTGACCATGGAATCTACAGATAACAATTAACAATATTGGTCCCTAATCTGAAATTCAAAATCGCTAGATGCATGTATTAAAACTTCTTTCAAAGGTTTATGACCCATGAATGACTAATTACTTTGAATACAAGAGAATGTTTCTTGATTATAAATTATAATCTGCCACTTGCGTTGTACACCTCTTCTTCAAGTGGTGGTAAGTTCTTGAGACGATGGTTACCAGGACTTTTCCCTGACCGGGGAAGCCTTGTGCACCGGGTACGATTTTATCTATTTTGTTAATACACAGTAATAAACAACAGTCGTAATGAAGCCTAGACTGATATGTATGCTAACAGATAGTAGCCAAAAACTGTAGGCGACGGGGCACTTACATCATCAATTACCAAGTCACGTATTTGTACTGCACCTTCAGATGGAGTCTGTAAGTGTGATACCAGATCCATGGCAGAAATGTCAGTGCATTCCGCAAAATTATTAAGCTAAAAGGGGTTGCCAGTTACAGGATCTTTATGTATATGGTAGGTAGCCCAAAAAAGAAATGCGGTAAATTGGTATTCTCTTGTTGTACACTAACCTTCAAAAAGTAAACCACCAGCCAACATATAAGCCATCTCTGTTACTGAACCCAGAGTACTAGCCTTCTATATATTCTGGTAGTTTTTATACACACCTCTGAATAACATCACCTTCAGATTATTAAGCATTAGCAACATAACACATTTTAAATTTTTTGTCATTTCTGCGTAACGTGCAGTTTTAGTATGTACAAGATTGCTTCTCTCATGCACACCAGAGATACTGTCACATATTAAGCACTGATGTGTTTAAAGTGGTTTCAACATCAAGCGTGTCTTTAATATTTGTATTTTGTAGTGATTTAGGAACATGCACAGTCGTTTTAGGTTAAAAAACTCCATAGCTTCTATGGAGTTAAGATCTTTACTTTCATCACTGAAAGTCTCCAGTGTATCTTGTTGCAGTTTATTAAATCCATCAGCCACATGGAAAGTTTTTCCAGTCTACATTCTTCCTAACAGCCTAGTGAGCCTTATAATGCACCATGATTACGGAAACTAAATCTACCTCCTGATCATCATCATCATAAACAGATTGAAATACTTGCAACCATTCATGACCCAAAGCCTATGATCAGATTCATCAAATTCAGGAAAATCAATAAGATGGTAACCTAGAGATCTATGTTACTCAGACTCGGGTATGGAGTGTCGGACACGACACATATCCGAGTATCCAACATGAAAAATATGAAAATTGGGGACACGGGACACTGTCCTATTTTTGGACACGGTACGGGGACACACCATAATATATTAATAAAGAAATATGGTAAGTAAGACATCTTAACAAAAAGTAACGAAAAGTAACAATAAAACTTAGATTAAACATGAAGGATTTTGCAAATTAGGCGTCTTCTCTACTTTTATCTCATTCTTGCTTCTTTCTTTCTTCTTACATATCTATACTATTATATAAATTCCGAAACATTAAAAGTTTGGTTGGTCGGTTGGTTGGTACCTGTTGAATTTACATATTTACCCTTACTTAATTACAAATAAAAATCTTCTTTTTCTTTTAATAACTAAGCACTTTCCTTTTTTCTTATGTAACTAAAAAGTATATTATAATTATTATTAACTAATCAATTAACTTTTTCAGTTACCTTTAAACTTTTATCTAACTAAAATATCTCATTTTCCAATTACACCAGATTACCTTTTTCAGCCAAAATAAGTTAACTTTTCTATTTTCTCTAACTAAAACCTTTTTTTTTCATTTTTTAATAACTAAGCACTTTCCTATTTCAGATAAAATATAATATCTTTTATATTTTATCTAACTAAAAGTATATTATAATTAATAACTTTTTTTCTTTTACTTAGCAAAAAAAAAATTATCTCTTTTTCCAATTACATCACGGGTTACCTTTTTCAACCAAAACAAATTACCTTTTTTATTTTCTCTAATAAAAACCTCTCCTTTTCAAATTATATCATGGGCGATTCTATTTAGTAAAATAATAATAATAATAATATAATACCACTAATTAACCGATTACCTTTTCATCTCTAGATATATCACGGGTAACATTAATTTCTCATTTTCTAAAAATACTACGAGCAATTTTATTAAAATAACAATTAAATTATAATTACTATAAACTAATCAATTACCGTTTTCACCTAAAATATGTCATCTTATTAATTTTCACGTTATCTTTTTCTATTTTCTCAAACTAAAATATCTCTTTTTTTCCAATTATATCACATACGGTTCTATTTAATAAAATAATAATATTGTAATACTAATAATTAACTGATTATCCTTTTCAGCTAAAACGTATCATCTTTTCTATATTTTCTAACTAAAATCCCTCTCTAGAAATATCACGGGCAATATTAATTTCTCTTTTTCTAAAAACAATACGAGCAATTTTATTTTGTAAAATAACATAATTAAATTATAATTATTATAAACTAATCAATTACCTTTTTCGCCTAAAACAAGTTATCTTTTTAATTTTCACTAACTAAAGTCCTCTCTTTTTCCAATTATATAACGGGCATTCTATTTAATAAAATAAAATAATAATTTTATAATTACTAATGATTAACTGATTACCTTTTTAACCGAAACCTATCACATTTTTTAACTAAAATAACTGCTTTTCTATAAATATCACAGGATAACATTTATATAATTATGATCATCATCTCATTTACAAATTTAAGCCTCCAAAATTCATATTTTAAATAAATTAATTCAAATTAATAAAAAAACTAATATAATATTCAAAAGAAACCCGTGCTTCGCACGGGTTATAAGCTAGTTTATTTTAAATTGTAAGTTTTACTCTTATTTAATCTTTGAATTGGTCCAAGTGTCCACATTTTAGTCAAAGGATCCGATACGGAATAAGTGTTCCGAGTGTCCGACACGGCAACCGAAACAAAAGTAACATATATAGCTAGGGATTTGGAGTTGTTCAATACTTCTTTGATACAGTCTATGAAGAATCTATAATAGTATCTGGATCCTGAAATTAATTGTCACAACAGCTCTCTCGTGAAATTTATCATTAAACATTTTTTTTCCCGTCAACTCAGGGATTTCTATTTCCAGTTCTTTTCTACAAGGTCTTGATTGCTCATCCATTGCAGCAGTTTCCTGGTAGGAGTTAGATCTTTGTCTCGATTAATGATTATCAGGATTTGCAACATATACTTCTCTAATACCCCATATATGATAATCTCTATTAAGCTTCCATTTAGCATTCAGTTATTCAACGACTCAGAGTTTGGCCGAAATCGAAAAAAAAATACAAAGGGAGAGTATAGGGGAGAAAATTTTGTTAAATTTGTTTTTAAAGTTCATACAACTGCCTAATCTACTTGTACATCTCATTCTAGTTGTAACTAGGACAGTAAACAACTACATATATGTAAAACTGGATTTCTCAACAACTTGTGAAATAGCTGAAATTTACAATAAAATCAACTGCATTTGCCACCAATTTCAATCAACCACTATCTCTACGATTCTTCAATGGGTATAATTTGCAGCCTCTATCAGACACTACAGATATTCAACTTGTTAGTCCTTTGTGTTCGTTGTTTCATGATTTGTTTGCCTTGAATATTTCTAACATAAACCAGTACCAATCAGCCAGCAGCTTAATATCTATTCAGTGTGCTACGTAATACCAGAAATCATGTGCTACCACCCTTGAAGGCATCCCTTAATCCAATGCTGACACTGTTTTGGATCTTCTTCTTGCCTGACTCAGTGTTTTCCATCATAGCCACAAATTCATTGTAATCAATGTGCCCATCCTGATTAAGATGCCCAAAGAGAACGTACGTTAAAGCTGTTATCTTGGTTAAATAGTACCACGAATATGAGAGAAATTACAGACATGGCATTTGCAAGGAAAATGATCACCTTATCCTGATCAACTTCGTTCATAATTTCTTCCAGATGTACATCTCCTAAACCAAATTGCTCGCAGACCTGCTGAAGCTCATCCGGAGTGATATATCCACTTCCATCTTTGTCAAAATATGAGAAAGCCGCAAACAAGTGATCCTCCTTCAGCATTTTGTTTTGATGTAGCATTGCAGCAACAAATTCACTGTAGTCAATTGTACCACTATTATCCAAATCTGCCTGCAGTGCCCATTTACACAATGTCAACCAAACAAATCTGAGGATGTGTACACATGTCACATAATCAACACACGGAGGGCAGAAAGTTATGCAGACATAATGGTAGATGCAGCATCACCTACTCAATGCATAATCATGCATCAGCTGTTATAGGCAAACAAGGCATAATCGGTTAAAACTACAGATTTTATTATGTTTTTTCAGTAATCTATACTATATTATTATAAGCAAACTAGAGTTCTTTTGTAGTTTGTAGTTTGGTTAACCAAGCTATTCTCAACCGTTAGATCTTCAACTCAAATACATCATGACCGTTAGATACAACAATATTAAAAGTTATTATATTAAGAAGTCTAAAATCTTTTAGTTTAAAATTTTACCCTTTATAAACAACTAAAAACATAAATCATACCATTTCTTTCGATCATTAATATTTCTATCGAATTAAAACATGTCACCTTCTATTTAATTAAAAATTTAAAACACGTTACCTTTTATTTTAAAACTAATATAACAATCATTAATATATATATATATATATATATAGAGTAGGGATCTAGAGAGAACCCCTTTAAAAGGAGAACTTAGAAAACTAAATTAAAATATAACACATATGGTATGCAAACTGATTGTTGGGAGATGGAGAAAAATGTGGTGAAGTTAGATTTTAAAAAAATATCACCGATTGACGGAAAAAATTAAATTAAAAACGGAGGGAATTAGGTGTGATTGTGTGTGTGAGGGTGTATTTAATTAGTGTGTGGGTGCCCCTGGCGGGGCCATTGATTATAATGCATCCAATGGTAAGGATTAGTACCTTAGTTTTCTTCAAAAAATGAGTTCTCTTTTGAGCCACATCCTATATATATATATATATATATATATTCAAAAATATTGCACCATATCTTTCAACCATTAATAAACACCTAAAAATGAATCATACCATATCTTTCAATCATTAATATTTATTTTCAAATAAAAACATGTTACCTTTTAATTTAAAATTAATCTTGCAATTATTAATATATATCCAAAAATATCACATCATATCTTTCAATTACTAATAAAATATATTAAAAATCATTATACACTGTTTGTAATAAAAAAAACATAAGTATAATCATTAAACATGAATATATCAAATTTTACTAAATTAAAATTAAAAAATTATTGAAAATGATGTTTATATGAAAATATAATATAAATTTCAATAAAATTTATGACATATTAAAAGAAATTCGTGCATCGCACGGTTTACAAGCTAACTATACTATAATAAGCGAAAGGGGGTATAATTTGTAGTTTGGTTATCCCTTATTTTGGTTCCTCATTTTTGGTTATCCCCCATTCACAAGCGTTAGATCATCAACTCAAATAGATTATGATCGTCAGATACAACAATACTAAAAGTCAACAACATTTTAATATAAAATTAATACTAGATTATGTTATATAGAAAGGTTGAAAGTTCGATTCCCACAAACAACCTAATAATTTAGATTTGATACTAAAAATTATTTATATACAAAGGTCTAAAATTTGAATTCTTCCAACATATTAAAAGTAATGTTTATAATATTATATATACTAAACAATAAGTAAATTTAAAAAAAATTAAAAGTAACCCGTGCTTTGCACGGGTTATAAGCTAGTTTTATACTAATATATTAAAGCCAAAAGATTGAAAGTTTGTCGGTTTGATTATCCTGATTATTAAAATAAATAATAACATAATATAATTAATGTTAATTAGCCGATTTCTTTTTTCACATTTACTTTTAGTTAAAGATATTACCTTTATAAACACCTAAAAACATCAATCGTACCATTTCTTAATAATAGCATAATATAATTAATGGTAATTAGCCGATTGCTTTTTTCACATTTACTTTTAATTAAAGATATTATCTTTTATAAATACCTAAAAACATCAATCGTACCATTTCTTTCGATCATTAGTATTTTCTTTTTAATTAAAACGCACTACCTTTTTTATTTTAAACTAATCTTACAATCATTAATAAATACCCGAAAATGTTAGAAAAAATGCCCAAAATACACCATTTTTGGAGTCCAACTGCCCAAAATACCCGAAAGCGCTGTTGTCCGCCCTTTTTGACCACGAGTGCTGGGCATGCGTGGCCTACGATACGCATTACAGACTTGCGTATCCTGGGTCACGCATCTCCCAGATGCGTGATGACGTCATATGACGTCATTATTGCAGCTGCTGCTCCAGCGATCAAACGAAGCAAAAATCGCCTGCAAAATTGCCAACCTCCGTTCAGCTTACTCCGGCAACGTCCATTGCTCATGATGGCACCAAAATGAAGCCCATACGAACCTCTCCGTTTTACCCCATAGATCTATTGAGTTTTGGCCCCGCAGGGGCGTATACGATCATGCTGGAAAACGAAATCGGGAAAAACGGTTCGAATTGGGGCTTTCAAATTCGGGGAAATAAATGGAAAACGAAGGACATAGGTTTGTAGAGGGGAAGATTGCGGTCATTTTGGTGTATAGTATGCAAATGCTCGATGCCTGGAAAGAGCAAACGAAATCGTCAAAGTTTTTGGTCGAAAAAACGATTCCGGCGGCTTCAAAGGGGACGATGAACAGTGACCGATGTTGAACATGCGTATCCCCATATGCGCATTCTCAACATGCGTATTCGTCTACTGTTCACCGAGTGATAAAACTAAAGTTAACACACTCCACGCCACTGTATTATGCGTACGCCACTGTATTATGCGTATACAGTCACTGTACGCAATTTGAACATGCGTATACCCTCCACGCATGTGTGTAATGCGTGGTCCGTGGGTAAAAAGGGCGGAGGTTCCCGTCCGTGGGTATTTTGGGCAGCTCGAATTAAATGGTGGGTATTCTGATTTTTCACCCAAAATGTTACACCACTTTTATAAACATATAAAATATCGTATATTTCAATCAATAATATTTTTTCTAATCAAAACACGTTAACTTTTAATTTAAAACATAATTTACATTACCATTTTGATTTAAAACTAATCTTATAATCATTAATATATACCCGAAAATGTCACACCACTTTTATAAACATCTAAAATATCGTATATTTCAATCAATAATATTTTTTTTCTAATTAAAACACATTAACATTTAATTTAAAACATAATCTTGCAATAATTAATATATACACAAAAATATCTCAACATATTTTCTAATCACCAACAAAATATAGTAGAAATCCGTGTACAACGAATAATGATTGTTAGATTTCTAGTAAAAAATCAGAACCGTTAGATCTAATAAATAGATATATCACATGATTAAATTAATATAAGTTTAAAGGTTCGAATTCCGTATTTATTTTAAAATTTTATAATATAAGTTTTAAAACATGCATATCATTAATTAAATTTATATTAAATTATTTAAATTAAAATGAAAATAAATAATTGAAAACAATGATTGTATAAAAAAATGATTGTAAAATAAAATTTATTAAATAACAAAGAAATCCATGCATCGCATGAGTTACAAACTAGTATTTTATAATGGACAATACAAAAAGATTTATGTGATATACCACATAAGGTATGATGGAGATTTAGAATATCAATTTATATTGAGTGAAGAATATTTTGGGAAGTAACTAAGCCGGCCCAATGAGAGGTTTTAACCCATTTCTGAATTATAAGTAAGGGCTATTATCAAGGTTTTGTTTATCACCCTATTGACTAAAAGAAGATATCTATTTTTCGTACAGTAACCTAAGAGGTTTATGGGTAGAAACTCAGTATAGGCATGTGCATATAATAGGTAGTCTCCTGTTAAAACCCTGTTTGCATTTAAAAATAAAAACTTTAACATACATAATATATGCATGGTTCTAAAAATTGGACAAATCACCGATAAATCGGCCGAGAAATCGGAAGTCGGAGACTTACCGATCTGTTTTCGTGAAATCGCCGGAAAAACCGTTTTCCGATCAATGGGGTCAAAATCGGGTCAAAATCGGCAAAAATCGGAGAAAACAGAATGAATTGGGGGAGAATGTTAATGGGATTTGTTGGGTTAGTGATGGGAATGGTGGGTTTGTGTTGTGTTGGTTGCAGAGGGTGTGCGTAATCTTGATGAGTGAATTGGGGGTTTTGAGGTTTCGAGAGGTTGGAATGTTGATTCAGGTGGTGATAAGTTTGGATTTTGAGGTGTGTTGGTGATTGCCGATTGGTGATTGTTGGTTGTTGGGAGGATTGGTTAGTGTACCGATGGGAATATACATACAAACGTGACTGAGGAAGTAATACATTATTTGTATGTTTGGTGAATACTACTCCCTCCGTCTCTTTAAACATTGCTCGTTTGACTTAAAACACGGGTTTTAAGACAATGGGTAATGAATATTGTTTTTTAATGGAGTAGTGGGTATTGAATATTGTTTTTAAGGAGTAATGGGTGGAGTAGTGAATATTGAATATAGTTTTTAAAGAATAGTGAGGGAGTAGTGGGTATTGAATATTGTTTTTAAAGAGTAGTGGGTGAAATAGTGGTTATTAAATATTATTTTTAAGGAGTAGTGGATGGAGTAGTGGGTATTAAATATTGTTTTTAAGGAGTAGTGGGTGGAGTAGTGGGTATTGAATATTGTTTTATATGGCTTAAAATAGAAAGGGGAAAAGTATTTTGAATGTCCCGAAATAGTAAACAGGAAATGTTTTAAGAGACGGAGGGAATAGTACTGTATTGTTTGAGGGCATCCCGGGTTTGATATTGATGGTTGCTGAGTTTGTAGGCTAGAAGGTCGGTGTTTGTTCTTCTTGGCCAAATTCCATATATAACTCTTCCGCCCTTGTAAATAGGATTTAAACTGTTAACAAAAAGAATCATATATAATTCTGTAGTTTGCTTATGGCTCCCAACAACTATATTCGTAAAGGCTACCATATAGTAGCAATATTAAAAATAATAATGATCTAATTTAATATATATTATAGAAAAAATAATATTAAAGTACGTCCGATTTTATTCCAATTTTATTCCGATTTAACATTCCGATAAATCCCCGATTTTCGATAAATCGCAAATCGGTAGCTCAACCGATTTAGTCCGATTAACGATTTATGTAACATTGAATATATGAATGTAAACAACTTTACCATGCTAAGTACATGCAGGGGTGGAGGCACGCTACCACGAGCAGCAGCGGCCGCCTACCCTGAATTCTGAATAAAATAATTTTTTATTTTTATTTTTTAGTTTAGCAGCCCAGCCCAATTATCAGCGACAATATATCATCTTTCCTCTCTTAACAGGCAAATCACAATAGTGACTATAAATTTGCCTTGCCTTTGTTTCTTTTTCCTTTATTATATTTCATTTTAGTATTATAGTAAACAAAAGAATTTGTAATTTAGAAGTACTCTGGCAATAAAATTTGCTAGATGCATTAGTTTAGAAGCCTAATACTCTCAAATTGTTCAAAATTACTGTTCACTATTTTTATTTTTTTTGCTTGTTTTCTTTTAAGTTCTATTTTTATTTCAATTTTTTTTTCTTCATTTTTTTGCATATCATATATTTTGGCTCCCCTGAAGTTTTAGTCTAGCTCCGCCACTGAGTACATGTGCGGATTATACAACAATGAAGCAGAATAACAATAATATTAGCAAGCACTTACAGCTTCCATTAAATGACTGATCTCTGACTCCATCAGATTGGCGCCAACTTTTTCTAAACCAATCTGCAGTTCTTCAAGTGTGATTTGGCCACTATTATCGGAATCTATCATTTCAAACATTTGTTTCAGTCCAGCAATTTCATCTTCAGACAAGCGCTCAGCAATAATCTACGAGTAACAAAGACAAGATACACATTTGTAGTCAGATTTTTTTTTTTTTTTGAAATATAAGTGTAAACATAAATTTGACTCCTTTCATGACTTGATGGAAAACTCAAATGTTATGCATAGGCATTAACTATATATATCTACAGACTAAGAAGCAGAACATTGAAGTTTAAATAAGTTACTGACACCCAGGTAGTCGTGCCCTTGTGATATCATAGAGACCCTAAATAATAACTTGTCCAAGCCTACAAGATGCTGCCAACATCTACTAGAAGGGTGATATCGGATTCTAGAATGAATGCTAAAGTTTTCTCTACTTTGTAATAAGATTGTGAAATGAATAAAACATCTTCCTGAATTTAGCATGACATATCTCATATGCCAGCATCCCTACAAAAAAGCTTCGATTTGTATAGCTCATATTTATGCTTACTTTAGTGGCTATCTTCTTGAGCTTATGCATTGCAGAGAATTGCTTCAAACGACTTAAAACAGCAGAATCAAGAGGTTTGTCTGGAGCACTGCCGTGAACCTTCACCCAAGGGTGTCCTGGAAGGAAAGCGAACATTTGATTGCATGGTATTAATTGCTGAAGTAATTTACCCATTAGAAATTTTCTTATAAAGTTTTTCACTAGAAATTATTGTTGATTAGCCAAAGATTTTGGGAAAGACTTGAAATGCAGTAGTTTGGAGATAACGTATTTGTTGAGGAGGAATAACACAGCATGATATGATAAAACCGTAACATTTCATAGTTGTAAAGAACATAAGAAGTTGTCTCTTACATTATTTAACCATGTTTACAGTAAACAATGTAGAACATTTCACCAAGCAAAATCTCTAGATCATTTATATAACTGTTTTTAGATTATAGAATTGGCAAATGAATTAATTTTGGGCTGCATTACTTTCAAAAAATTGTTTATAAATAGATCTTGTTCATTATTATAATCTTCTCGTCTATTCTCTTTAGTAAATTATTTATATTTTATACAGATTTATATCAGCTTACATAAATTAGTCAACAAACTGAAGGCTATTACGTTAAGATGTAGTTAAGAATAAAGCTCAGAATATGGTTAATTTTTCTTTTAAAAAGCAAAACTTATTTACATGAAATCAGCTTAGTGGAATCCATATTTGTGGCCTATAATAACCCGGATAGGCTGGAAGTGTCCAACATGGATATGCTTCCAAGTGACGGACCCCGGAAATTTTTTGATGTTTTTAGCCAAAATGATGTGGCAAGTGTACATATTCATGTCCGACTTTGGAGGGTCCAAGTTCCAACACAGGTATGAGGTAAAATAAAGAGTCCAGGTAATATAATCCATAAAACATTATAGCCACCACATCCATTATGTTATTTAGAACAAGTGCAACCACCCAAGTCCCACCACTTTCCAGTTCCCTGCCGCTAACCCACAACTTAAATAACCAAAACACCACCATCAAGAAGAGATATTTTTAAAAAGTATAAATATATACTAAATTTGATTCAGTATAGGAATCCTAACTAAAAATGTTTTCATACAATTTAGGGATCTCTAATTTATGGCCGAAAGACATATGAGAATGCAATATACTTTCCATGAAACTAAAAAAAGAAAGGTGTACTTATACAGAACTGTGTTGTGTGACATTGCAGTGCATCTAAATTTGTTTGGGTAAAGTAAGAATGAAAGCCTTCACTATCGAAAGATTTTAAGGGCAAATGACAACGCAAGAAATAATTCTCTGCAGTGATTACTAATAAATAAAAAATAATTAATGAATATTAATGTAGCATATATACTTACTGAGGACCTCATGAGCTGTCAATCGCTTTTTAGGATCTCTTACAAGCATTTTTTTTACCAAATCCTTTGCATCTTCCGATATACTAGGCCATGGTTCTGATTCAAAATCAAGTTCACCTCTCAAAACCTGCTCAAATATTCCGTGCTCATTTTCTGAATCCAAGCATACCGAAACAAGATGGTTAGACAATTAATTAATGATCAAACAACAGAACCAGAAAGCAGGAAAGTTTTAAGTTCCTCACCATCCCAAAATGGAGGGACCCCACTAAGCAATATATAAATAATAACCCCCGCACTCCAGACATCACATTCTTGACCATAGAACTTCCGCAGAACCTCCGGGGCCACATAATAAGGGCTCCCAACCACGTCAGTAAATTTATCACCTGAGAGGGTGACAGATTGGCTCTAGATCATATCACAACCTTAAAACCAATGTAATCAAAAACGGAAATTCCGAAAACCCAAGGATACTTTTCTACAGAAAGTTTTTGCAAACAACAAGCATGAAGTCATGGATCACTTGGTCAATATATGCAGGACAGAAACATATTAATATACCATCAAAGCTAGAACAACAGGTATCGTATATAAAACTTGCTCTCCATCATCAAAATTAGCACAAATATCTGAAAGCACAAGCGCAGATGTTATTTGCTTATTGATGTAAAGAAAAGCTTGCCATATAATACAATTCAAATGTAACTTTAGTCTTTATACGATCTAGTTGAACCCAATGGTGATAATTTCTAACCATTCTAATTATTTCTTTGCTACTAACGTTTTCTTCATATGCATATTTTATATGTTAAGTGGTAAATTTTAAAGGACAAGGCTTGTTCCCCTGAAGACACCGCTTTGAAAGTTGTGGAATCCTTCAGAAGATAATGTGAGTCAGACAAATGACGGAAACGATATTAGATTCAGTAGTATTCTAATGTGAAAATGATGCAGGACAGAATATTAAATCGAAGATTTATTGAACAAAAACAAATAAAACAATGAATTATACGAATCCCAAGAATAATCAATAATATTATTCCCAAGAAAAATGTATAATCAAAGCTTCCCTAGAAATATATCATGTTCGGTCTATATATACCGAATATCAAACCCAAAGTCAAAAACAAATCCCTAAACATATGGGATCATATAAAATCAAATCACAAGTAATAAAGTAAATCCTTAAACATATGGGATAATATCAAATCAAATCTCTAGAGATAATATGATGAGCTGGTCCCTATCAACTTTATTTAGTAAACTACTTAAATAATAAGCTCCTAGCCCCACATATAAAATACATAGATAAATACATTATTTATCTCTACACTAAACAAATATAAACTGATTATTAATTCTTTATTCCCGTTCCTCATCATTCTCCCCTTGTTGGAGAAAACTCGACCACGAGTTTTGTAAAAGTCAAGAATCACGCAAGGATGAGATGGAACCAGGATGAACTTTGCGCTCTTCTTTAGAAACGGTTGAGGTGCAAAGAACTCTAAAAACGGACTACCACACAAAGGAGGCTCAAACGAATATTCTGGAATGATGAAGTCAATATGTTCAACCTCAATAATATCAACTACTTTATAATCATCGACAATTTTAAAGCAGTCAGGTTGTGGCAAAATTTCTTCTACTTGCTCCTCAATAGCAATCTTTGTATCCTCAACTTGTTTAACCTCCTCAAATAGATCTTCCGGATTTGTGTCTTTACCACGCTGAATTTCCATATTAGTTTCATGTTCTATGGCATTTTTTGCATTCTCCAAACCCACAAGACACTGAACTTGAGATGTGAGAGTTGCAAGAGCCCTTTTGACTTCCCCGGTTGCACTTTTTAGTTCCTCACTTGCACGTGCGTCCCTTTCTTTACTTAACTCAATTTTATACCTCTTTTGTAAGCTTCTAAGTTCATCATATTGATTTTCTAACTCCTTCAACGTAAGTTTATATTGATGTAACCAACGTTCACGATGACAAACATAGACTTCGTAATGCAACTCATCACGCTCACGCTCAAGGAAATAAATATTATCCTCCACGCCATCGATTTGACGCTTGATGTAAGAAAACATTGCTTAAACAAAGATAAGAGGGTTGATCTTGATGACTTCTGGAGTACAAGGGATTGAAACATCAAAATTCAGAAGTTTAAAAAGTCTGACCTGCCAACATTCTGAAGTCCAAAGGCAGTTTTGCGAATTTCAAGGACTGTTATGCAATTATCTGGAAACTTTCGGGACTGGACTTTAATTTATGGAAACCGTAGGGGCTTATTTGTGATATGTGTAAACTTCAGTGACTGATTTATGTTATCCAGCAAAGTCTGAGGCACCTAACTGTAGTTGACACAGCAAGCAATAGACTGCCACCGATAAAGAAGTTCAGAGAAGAGGCAGCACCGAACACGAACTATGGCAGCGCATCAGCAATACTTCGATGCAGCAGCGACAAACAAAAGCTCTGGCAACGACTTGCGGTAGCAACGGCGGCGTCCAGGTCTGTTCCTATGGTCTTTCCGATCTGCTACGTCTTCTCTTCTCCTGATTGGATTCGTTGATTGCTGATTAGTACAAAATAGATGAATAGCAGCGGGTTGGATTGTATTGTCGGGTCGATTTTGGTTATTAGGGTCCGATTAACTTGATTTGGGAATTAGGGATTGTATTCGGGTCGGGTCAGGTATCTAATTAGGGTCCAGAATTTGGGGATTTAGGGTTCTGATTGGTTTTATGGAGTTAGGGCAGCGTTCTGGTGGGTGAATGGTGGTGTATCTCAGTGGTGGCTAGTGAGAAGGATGGCGGCTGTTGTGTTTCCGATGGATGAACAGTAACCGACGATGCAAACAGTGAAAACGGTGATGAATAGTAAAAACGTCGATTGATGAACAGTAACAAAATTCCAGGAATTCGGCTTTGATGCCAATTGATGCAGGACAGAATATTAAATCGAAGATTTATTGAACAAAAACAAATAAAACAATGAATTATACGAATCCCAAGAATAATCAATAATATTATTCCCAAGAAAAATGTATAATCAAAGCTTCCCTAGAAATATATCATGTTCGGTCTATATATACCGAATATCAAACCCAAAGTCAAAAACAAATCCCTAAACATATGGGATCATATAAAATCAAATCACAAGTAATAAAGTAAATCCCTAAACATATGGGATAATATCAAATCAAATCTCTAGAGATAATATGATGAGCTGGTCCCTATCAGCTTTATTTAGTAAACTACTTAAATAATAAGCTCCTAGCCCCACATATAAAATACATAGATAAATACATTATTTATCTCTACACTAAACAAATATAAACTGATTATTAATTCTTTATTCCCGTTCCTCATCAGAAAATTTACAGCTATGAAGATAGATGGCTCCATAGGAACTGATCAAGTTTGGTCCACTTTCTACATTTTCCTTCACCAACCAGGTATGTAACCTGATCCAATGATGGCGTATATTTCTGCCTTGATTAAATACATCGATGAAACAATCATGCGACAGGTCTACTACATCAATTGCATATTCAAAATCAAGTACAATTTATACCAAAGAATTGTCACACGCACAAAACAAAAAATCAGAAAGCACATGAATACTACATGATCTACTATAAAGTATTTCAGTATTTTACAACTGCAAATGTTCAGTAAAAAGTGGTTATGGTTACAATAGATTATGAGCGTGTTTGGCTTAACTTAAAAAATGTTACTTATCACTTAAAGTGCTACTTACTCACTTTAAGTGAAAAGTGATAATTTTTACTTAAAGTTAGGTGTATCTGTTTGGCTAATTCTACTTAAAGTAAATTTATTTTTAAAAAATTAATTAAAAAAAAAGAAATTTATATTTTTTTGAAAGTATAAAATACAAATATATGCAAAGAATATAATACGAGTTAAAAGGTGACTCAAATACATAAAAATTGATATGAGAAAAAAAATAAGTGGAAAAAAAGTACCTCCAAGCTACTTTTTTTTTTTGAACTAAAACTAACTTTAAGTGGAAAAAAAAAAGGTTAGACAAACACCTTGTTTTTACTTTAAGTGGTCTTCAAAATAATTTAAGGACACCCAAACATGCTCTATAAATGCCTCCTAATTACTTAACATGGTACAAAGCCAACCTAACACAATACAAACCCGAAAGGTATAACATTTCAAAAGCTGCAGAATGCAAAAATCAGGCACTTGTAACTGATAGGCACAATTATTTGTTGGTGCAGTGGATTCGTTTGACTAATTTGAATATTATTCGTTCTTGCACTTTCCTATACCATCTTGTTCATGGAACTGGAATCAAGTTAAAAAATTGATACCACTAGTTTAAAATGCTTTTCGGGTAACTTCTACCTTTGGAGGGATCCTTAGGATTAGTTTGGGTCGTAAGAGTTTTCAATCCAAGGGTTCCTTTGTTGACTAATCTTTCGGTGCAGGCCAAGCTGTTAGAGGTGATTGCCTGATTGGGTGTGGTCAGGCCTCCAGAGTTGCAGGTTACTACCGCTAGCTTGCCTCACATTGGTGGTTGGAGGATATTAGTGACTTATAGCTGGTGTGTATTCTACTGCTTCGTCTTTTGGATTCAAAAAAGATCGGTATGCTCATGTTGCATGCGCACCACATATGGTCCTCGAAAATGCTGCGGTACACTTATTATATAGCTAGTTATTCTTTAGCGGCCATCTACAATAGATAAACCTTGGTTAGCTCATGTTGATGGAATTCGTGTTCTTTGTGGTACGGCATTGGAGACCCATGGTGACGTGTTCTTTCAGTCTCCTTACTCTAGTTACTGTATTCAGATGTTAGTAGAGAGGTCAGATTTCCTAGGCTGTTTTCCGATTGGAGTACGGGCATTATTCTGGCAGCTAGATGATGGATGGCTAACACAGTGGAACCAGGATCCCAAAATAGCTGGGGAGAGAAAAATCAATAATTTTTAGAGGTCAACCGGGGCTTAAATTAAAATTTTCTATCGATTTTCAACCAATAGTCAGGGTTTGAAAAAACAAATCTACTAAATTATGAGGGTCAGCCCGGGAGATAGGCTAGGCTATGCCCTCCCCCCTCTTGGCACGAGGGGTAAGCACGTTATTAGTGTTGCTTATTGTATTTTTTTTGGTTGTCTTAGTTCATCACTTATCTTACTGGTGGAGTGGTTCAAGATATTGTTTCCCGTATTTGCCTTGATGAATCTTTGGTTCTACTGCCATTAGACACATTTAGAGGGTAGCTTGGTAGAGTTATATTGAATCCGGTCATGTTTATTGGTGCTTCTATAGCTAGTGCATTTATATTGCTAGAGTTACTGGCCTGCCTTATAATTGATATATTATCTATATCGGTCTTAATTTATTTTAATGCAATTAACTATACCGTGTTATCTGAAAAGGAACAATCAAACAGATGTATATCCTAAAACAACAAAGTTCAGCATATGCCTGCTTTCAAGTACTCGTAATCATATAAGTTATTTTTATATACTGATTCATTCAGTGATGCTCTTTATATGAACCAGGAAATTTAAATTATAAGATTTGTAAGAAATACCTGGCTTAAAGAAAACTGAGAGTCCGAAGTCAATTGTTTTGAGTGGCGCATCCTCTTCCTCATCCACGAAAAGAAAATTCTCAGGCTTTAAATCTCGATGCATGACCCCTAGAGAGTGACAAGCTTCTACAACACCAACAATTACCCTAGCAAGTTCAGCTGCCTTCCGCTCTGAATAATGTCCTCTTTGTACGATCCTATCGAAAAGTTCCCCACCTGCACAAAGCTCCATAACCATATAGACCGCAACAGCATCCTCGTAAGCATCTATTATATTTATAACATTTGGGTGTCCTTCTAAATGGTGCATTATTTGAATTTCCCTCCTCACATCCTCAACATCCTCCTTTGTAATCAACTTCCTCTTTGCAATAGATTTGCAAGCAACCTCTTTTCCTGTCTTTCTATTTAAACAAAAATGTGTAGTCCCAAACTGCCCTTCTCCTAATTTCCTTCCGACAGTATAATCATCCTTCAAAATACCAGATTTCCTCTGTAAAACTGTATCAACCTGAAGCCCTACACTCGACACCCGCCTCATATGTTTCTTAGTACTTTTTGAAGGCCCCGGCTTACTTTGCTCTTGCTTAACCTCTATCCTAACATGCTTGCCTTCCTCTTGTTTAATCTCCGTAACAGGCTTAGTTGCCTCTTGCTTTACCTCCGTTTTAGCAGGCATACTATCCACTTGCTTATCCTCTGGCTTAGTGGCCATACTCTCCTCTTGTTTAACCTCCGTTTTAATAGGTTTACTTGTGTCTTCCTTAGACTCAGGTTTAAAAGACTTACTTTCCCCTTGTTTAACCTCCGGTTTAATGGCCTTACTTTCACCATGTTTAACCACCTCTGGCTTAGTGGCCTTACTTTCCTCTTGTTTAACCTCTGGTTTAGCAGGCTTACTTTCCCCTTGCTTAACCTCCGGTTGAGAATGTTTACTTTCCCCTTGTTTAACCTCCGGCTTAGTAGCCTTAGTTTCCCCTTGTTTAACTACTTCTGGCTTAGTGGCCTTACTTTCTTCTTGTTTAGCTTCCGCTTTAGCATGCTTACTTTCCCCTTGCCTAACCTCCGGCTTAGAAGGCTTACTTTCTCCTTGCTTAACCTCTGGTTTGGAAGGCTTACTTTCCCCTTGTTTAACCTCTGCGTTAGTCGGCTTACTTTTCTCTTGCTTGAACTCCGGTTTAGAAACCTTACTTTCCTTTTGCTTAATGTCCGGCTTTACAGGCTTACTTTCCTGTTGCTTAACATCCGTCTTAGCAGGCTTATAATCCTCTTGTTTTTTAGGCTTAGGAGACTTACTTTCTTCTTGCTCAACATCTGCCTTGACAGACTTGCTTTCCTCTTGCTTACCGGGCTTACTATCCTCTTGCTTAACCTTTGCCTTGGCAGGCTTACTTTCTTCTTGCTTTATTTCGGCCTTAGTAGGCTTACTTTCCTCTCTTTTAACCTCCTTCTTAGCATTTTTTCTCGGAGACCCCCCTTGGTCTATTCTAACTTGTGCAGGTGGTGTAGTTTGTGGTGAACCATCCGGCTCGAAATCTTTATCTTTTGATTTCTTCTTGGACTTGGATTTCCTAGAAAAAAACCCGGATTTTGGCGATTTGGAACCAGAATTGCTGCTGCTGGGGCTGCCATCTGCATTAGGAGAAGGAAGAGTTTTGCTTCCAAAAATCACATTTGAAACAGATTGCACGAATCCATTGGGTCCCGCAATGCATGAATTTCCCATCAAGTAAAAATCTCAAATGTATCCAAATCAGGCTTACACTTTTTCATCACGTTGATATATAATCAAATATGAAGCATGCAATTAATAGAAATTCAATCATGCAACATACATAGGACCAAACCCTAATTTTAGATAAATTTTAAGAATCAGCCTCTAGAAAATATGGCTGTTCAGAAGATTAATATATAACTTAACAGTAAATTACAATACGATCGTGAATTCAAAATAGGATACTCATAAATCTCAGAGCAAAGAATTATGAAAGGAGATCAAGAAAAACCTTAGTTTTGTGGGATGAAGAAACGGAAGCAAAACGACACGAGAAAAAATGTAGTATCAATTTTACGGAGGCCGGAGAGTTAGGTAACTGGTGTTATAACGATGTGTGTACGATACGTAATATTATTATCTTTCTATTTCCTATACTAGCTTATAGCCCGTGCAAAAGCACGGGTTGTTTTTAATTTATAGTTTAGTATAATAATATAAATATTAATTTTAATATGTTATCGAAAGAATTTGAATCTCATATTTTTGTATATAATAATTTAGTATTAAATATAAATTAATAAGTTGTTGGTGGGAATCGAACATTAGACATATGTATATAACAACTTTTAGTATTGCTGTATTTAACGGTCATGATCTATCTGAGTTGAAGATCTAACGGTTGTGGATGAGGAATAACAAAAAATGAAAGGATAACCAAAAATATGGATTAACCAAACTATAAATTATACCCCTTTCGCTTATTATAATATAGTATAGATATGAATGGTTCGGTCCAGTTATAAACAAATGGCACGTGCAAAGCACGGGTTACTTTTAATTTTTTTTAAATTTATAGTTTAGTATAATAACATTATAAATATTAATTATTACATGTTATTGAAAGAATTCGAACCTTACATATTTGTATATAATATTTTTTTAGTATTAAATATAAATTACTATGTTGTTGATGGGAATCGAACCTTATACCTCTGTATATAACAACTTTTAGTATTGTTGTATCTAACGAAAAAGATATATTAATTTACCTAAAAATGAAATTATTTAATTATGAAAAACAGGAAAGATAATATGTTTAACCTGAAAAAGAAAATTGATTCATAAAGGAGAAATTTTAGTTAGATAAAATATAAAAGAATGATATAATTGGTAAAAGAAAGATTTTAGTTAGAGAAAAGAGAAAAGTTAACGTGCTTTGACTGAAAAAGGTAATTGATTAGTTAATAGTAATTATAATATCATTATATTATTTTATTAAACAAAATTGCTCGTAGTGTTTTTAAAAAGGTGAAATTTTAGTTAGATAAAATGTAAAATATATTTTAATTTACCTAAAAAAGGAAATTATTTAATTATTGAAAAACAAAAAAGGTAATATGTTTAACCTGAAAAAGGAAATTGATTCATAAAGGAAAAATTTTAGTTAGATAAAATATAAAAGATATTGTATTTTATCTCAACAGGTATCGTACTGACCGACCGACCGACCGACCAAACTTTTAATATTTCGGCTTTTATATAATAGTATAGATTTTGTTAATGATTATAAGATATGATGTGAAAATTTTTGGTATATATTAATTGTTGCTAGATATGATATGATATGATATGATTGATGTTTTTAGGTGTTTATAAAAGGTAATATCTTCAACTAAAAGTAAATGTGAAAAACACAATCGACTAATTACCGTAATTATATTATGTTATTATTTATTTTAGGTGTTTTAATAGTATAGATATTGTATACATTTTTCTTTATAATAAAGGTTAAATAAGTAAATTCACGATATACTAAGAAACATATACCAAAAAATAAGTTTCAAAATTTTTAATGTTTCGGCTAATGTTTTCTTATTATAAACAGCGTATACATATTTTTAATATATTTATTAATATTTGAAAAATATGATATTATATTAATCTATACATACACACAATATCTTTATATGCACTAATCTATGCATATATGTAATCAAAACCATCAAAAACCCACTCAAAGTCAGACTTTTCATATATTAATGATTATAAGATTAGTTTTAAATTAAAAGGGTAACGTGTTTTAATTTGGAAAGAAAATATTAATGATTGGAAGATATGATACGATTGATGTTTTTAGGAGTTAATAAAAGGTAATATCTTCAATTAAAAGTAAATGCGAAAAAAGGCAATTGACTACTTACCATTACTTTATATTATGTTATTATTTATTTTAGAAGTTTTAAAAGTATAGATATCATATATATATTTTTTTATAATGAAGGGTAAATAAGTAAATTCACTTAGTACCAAAAAATAGGTACCAAAACTATAAAATTTTAAAATAAATATGTCGTTGATAGGATTCGAACCTTGAATATAATATATTTAATCATTAGATCTAACGATTTTGATTTTTTACTAAAAATCTAATGGTCATTATTCGTAGTATACAGATTTTTATTATATTTTGTTAATGATTAGAAGATATGATGTGAAATTTTTTGGTATATATTAATTATTGCTAGATACGATATGATCGGAAGATATGATATGATTGATGTTTTTAGGTGTTTATAAAAGGTAATATCTTCAACTAAAAGTAAATGTGAAAAACACAATCGACTAATTACCGTAATTATATTATGTTACTATTTATTTTAGGTGTTTTAATTGTATAGATATTGTATATATTTTTCTTTATAATAAAGGTTAAATAAGTAAATTCACGATATACTAAGAAACATATACCAAAAAATAAGTTTTAAAATTTTTAATGTTTCGGCTAATGTTTTCTTATTATAAACAGCGTATACATATTTTTAATATAAAAAAATAATTGAAAAATATGATATTATATTAATCTATACATATACACAACATCTTTATATGCATCGATCTATGCATATATGTAATCAAAACCATCAAAAACTCACTCGAAGTCAGACTTTTAATATATTAATGGTTATAAGATTAGTTTTAAATTAAAAGGGTAACGTGTTTTAATTTGGAAGAAAATATTAATGATTGGAAGATATGATACGATTGATGTTTGTAGGAGTTAATAAAAGGTAATATCTTCAATTAAAAGTAAATGCGAAAAAAAGCAATTGACTACTTACCATTACTTTATATTATGTTATTATTTATTTTAGAAGTTTTAGAAGTATAGATATCATATATATATTTTTTTATAATGAAGGGTAAATAAGTAAATTCACTTAGTAGTTAGTACCAAAAAACAGGTACCAAAACTTTCAATGTTCCGGAATTTATATAATAGTATAGATTATGTTATTATTTATTTTAGAAGTTTTAAAAGTATAAATATCATATATATATTTTTTTATAATGAAGGGTAAATAAATAAATTCACTTAGTACCAAAAAACAGGTACCAAAATTTTCAATGTTTCGGAACTTATATAATAGTATAGATAAGATTAGTTTTAAATTAAAAGGGTAACGTGTTTTAATTTGGAAGAAAATATTAATGATTGGAAGATATGATACGATTGATGTTTTTAGGAGTTAATAAAAGGTAATATCTTCAATTAAAAGTAAATGCGAAAAAAAGCAATTGACTACTTACCATTACTTTTTATTATGTTATGATTTATTTTAAAAGTTTTAAAAGTATAGATATCATATATATATTTTTTTATAATGAAGGGTAAATAAGTAAATTCACTTAGTACCAAAAAACAGGTACCAAAACTATAAAATTTTAAAATAAATATGTCGTTGATAGGATTCGAACCTTGAATATAATATATTTAATCATTAGATCTAACGATTTTGATTTTTTACTAAAAATCTAATGGTCATTATTCGTAGTATACAGATTTTTATTATATTTTGTTAATGATTAGAAGATATGATGTGAAATTTTTTGGTATATATTAATTATTGCTAGATACGATATGATCGGAAGATATGATATGATTGATGTTTTTAGGTGTTTATAAAAGGTAATATCTTCAACTAAAAGTAAATGTGAAAAACACAATCGACTAATTACCGTAATTATATTATGTTAATATTTATTTTAGGTGTTTTAATTGTATAGATATTGTATATATTTTTCTTTATAATAAAGGTTAAATAAGTAAATTCACGATATACTAAGAAACATATACCAAAAAATAAGTTTTAAAATTTTTAATGTTTCGGCTAATTTTTTCTTATTATAAACAGCGTATACATATTTTTAATATATTTATTAATAATTGAAAAATATGATATTATATTAATCTATACATATACACAACATCTTTATATGCACCGATCTATGCATATATGTAATCAAAACCATCAAAAATCCACTCGAAGTCAGACTTTTAATATATTAATGATTATGAGATTAGTTTTAAATTAAAAGGGTAACGTGTTTTAATTTGGAAGAAAATATTAATGATTGGAAGATATGATACGATTGATGTTTTTAGGAGTTAATAAAAGGTAATATCTTCAATTAAAAGTAAATGCGAAAAAAAGCAATTGACTACTTACCATTACTTTATATTATGTTATTATTTATTTTAGAAGTTTTAAAAGTATAGATATCATATATATATTTTTTTATAATGAAGGGTAAATAAGTAAATTCACTTAGTACAAAAAAACAGGTACCAAAACTTTCAATGTTTCGGAATTTTTATAATAGTATAGATATCAAGAGGGGTGTATTCAATTGAGATTTTGTTGGATTGTTAATAATCCATGGATTTTAATGTAATGTATAAATCCATGGATTATTTAAAATCTCTACACAAATTATTTTAATTCTCTACAGATTTTGATAAATTTTGATGGATTGATTTTGATGAATTTTTGTAGAATTACAAAATCCCACAGATTCTAAGAGATTGATTTCTTTCATTTTTTTATTTTATAATATCTATATATCAATTAAAGATAACATTTTAAAATTTTTCTTTGAGTAATAAAATGAAATTTTACAAGATTATACATAAAGCGAAAAAAATAAATATAAGTATAAAAGAAATATTTATATTTTATAATATCTATATATCAATTAAAGATAACATTTTAAATATTTCTTTGAGTAATAAAATGAAATTTTACAAGATTATACATAAAGCGAAAAAAATAAATATAAGTATAGAAGAAGTATTACCTTAAGGAACTTCCAGTCCATTTCTCCTTGATAATGCATCATTTAACAATTTTGAGGCACTTCAAGAACATAAGGAGAGATGAAGAAAGGAATGCAGAGATGACAATGGTTATAAATGAAAATATATTTTAACCTTTGTAGAATAGGTTAATGGTATAGGTTGGGAAGCATCATTAAAGTTACAAGTTGCAACCCTTGGTTTCCAGTGTACAGTATATTATACAGTGTACAGTCTATTATATTTCTAGGCCAAACTTGCATCGCATCTTCATTAGTTTTGAGTACGTTGTGTATAATCTGAAAGATTCATTTGATCAAGAAAACTCAAAAAATATGCAAATTTCTATTTGAGAACAAATCCATCAAAATATTGTGTAGTGGGAACAAATTTTACGTTGATAATTTTACATATAAAATCTTCTACAAATATTTCAAAATCCATGACTTTAGCAAATCTGTTGAAATTTGAATATCTTGAGATTTTGATTGATTGTTTAAAATCTGGATTGAATACCTACAGATTTTAGAAGATTTTTTAAAATCTCAATTTAATACCCACGGATTTAGAAAGATTATTTGAAATTTGAATTGAATACCTGTAGATTTTAAAAGATTGTTTAAAACCCCAAATGAATACCTACTGATTTTGAGAATCCATTAAAATCCAACAGATTCTCAAATGAATACACCCCTCTAAACTTCAACACAAGGGCAATATTTTTTAAAAAATCACAAAAATGCTAGCTTTTGGTAATTGTATGAAAAATAGGGAGATTATGTTTGTATTGGGATTTGAACCACTATCGTTCAACTCTCAAAATCATGCCTTAATCAATTATGCTATATATGATTGATTTTGAGTTTAATTTAAAAATCATATATAATAAACCACCTCTCTTCTCTTTTTATCTCATCCTCTTAACACAAGGGCAAAAATTGTCATTTTAATGGGTGTGAAATTATGATTTTACCTCTGTTTTTAAAAAATCACAAAAATGCCAGCTTTTGATAATTGTGTGAAAAATAGGAAATTATGTTTGTATAGGGATTCGAACCACTATCCTACAACTCTCAAACTCATGCCTTAACCAATTATTCTATAATTGATTTTGAGTTTAAAATCACAAAAATGCCAGCTTTTGGTAATTGTGTGAAAAGTAGGGAGATTATGTTTGTATTGGAATTCGAACCACTTTCTTTCAACTCTCAAACTCGTGCCTTAACCAATTATGCTATGATTGATTTTGAGTTTTGTTTAAAAATCATATATAATAAACCACCTCTCTTCTCTTTTTATCTCATCTGTTGGTCCCGGAGTATTGCAGAAGGGGGGGGGGGTTGAATACAATACTGATAAAATCGAATCTTTAAATCAACAACGAAGATAAAGATTATAGATTATCAATATATGTATGCAAGCAATAAGTGAAACAAGATTTCTCACAAAATAAATGTTTTATTTATTTTGTGCGAAGTATTGCTACAACCTGGAGAGAGAGTTTCTCCAGCTTCGATATCTCAAGAGATACAAATTGCTTCGTGTGCGTACATGAATAGAAAAGAATCTAAGATGTATCCAAGTAGACTAAGATACTCTGTTGTCTCTATCGCATGGGGTGTTGAGCTGCTGTCGTTTTCAAGTGGCAGCTCATTACAATTTGTACACCCATTTGACTTTCCTAAATTGCTATACAGACAGGATAAACCTTATAAGTAAAGCAACCTAGATTCTTTCTATTTCTAGCTAATACAATTCTAGTAGATGTGGATATTACATACTCCTCGAATTGACCAGCCTTGTCTTGTGAATCTCTTAAGCTTCTGTCGTAGTCTTTGCCGGTCTGCTACAAACGATAGAGTGTTGCAGCAAATCTGTTTCTTGAACATGTAACCTGTCACGGGCTTTGACTGAGAAAATACCCAACTCAAATAATTCAAGGTGACAGTAACCTTAATCGCAGAGTCTGCTGTCAAAGGAATATTCGGTGGTTGACAGTACGAGCTCCCGCCAATGTTGCTGTCGGAACTCCAGACTTGCTGTCAAGTGTGAGAATGTTACTGTCCCATGCTTCAGCCAATGTTGCTGTCAGATGTAGCTTTGTCGTGACTTTGCAACATTTGTCTTCTTGTAACTTTACTGTCAAGAACATGACAGTAACGTTTATTCTTGCTGTCTTCTGGATGTATTCCTTGAGGCTTGAACAAATGTATGAACTTCTCCCAAATCATACAATTATTACATGACAGCAATTATTCGAATACAAAGACATACTCTGGCTGTGACAATATGTTCAACTTAGTAAATCTAAGTACAGGGAAATATAGTTAAGTTGTCTCTATGCTATCACCCATAAATCCCAACAATCTCCCCCAATTTGTTTTATGGACAATAATAACAAATTTACAATCAAAACGTGCTGACAACTTAACTAACATAGATCAAAATAGTTGAAATACCATATCTGATAAATGTTAAAGAAAAATCTAGAACATGAAGCTTATGAATTAACTGCAAATCAATTGCTCCTATTGAATGAGCAAATCAGAGTTTAACTTAGCTTGATTTTGGCAGTCTCCATTTGTTCAAATTTTTCCCTCTCTTCTGAGATCTTCATTTCTTGCTTTCCTGAGGTCTTCAACTAAAACTTTTTCTTCTGGTGATCTGGCATCATCTTCAATGTCTTCAATGTACCCTTGTATCACTCGAGAAGGAAATACTTCAGCATCTTTTAGATCAAACCAAGGTTCAAAATCATAAGTGTATGTTCTGAACTTCAGAATTCCTTGGATGAACTTGAACCTCCTTCCAGGAAAAGCATTTAAGGATTCTCTTCTCTTTCTGTCTAGCTTTGGATCTTCATCTCTCCTTTGATCAAATATAACCTCTAGTTCCCAAGCAACTAGCATTTCGAGCTTATGAACAGATCCAACAACTTTCCAGTAGAGATCCTTCAGTATACTGGTCCTCAATTTGTGAAAACTATCAACATAGATTTCTTGCTTATCATCCTTGATTCTCAGAGGATTCTCCAGTACACAGGGCTGATAACCAGCTTCCTCACTGAATAGCTTGTTGATTTTATTGTAGCTTTCCTTCAGTTGAGCTTCTAGATCTTCAGCACTTTGTTTGGCAGATGTGGCAGGTTTGGTAGGTTTGGTAGATTGGGATGATTTAGATTTAGCAGCCTGATAAGCTTGTTCTACTTTATATTCAGCCATGCCAGCCTTTGTAAAAGGACGATGTGCTTCTGTAAGGTCCACATCATGCATTGGTTCCCCATCAGAACTAACTTCAAGGTCTACATCATCATGTGCTCTCCGGTCACCATACTTCTCATAAAATTCAGAATATCTTTGAGCATAGTATTCTTTGACATGCTCTAAGATACTGCTGGAAACATCTTGGTCTGTTTCCATGAGAGTGATTATCCTTTCCAGAATGAAGAAATCAATTATTTTCCTTACCTTTACCGTTTTGCATGAGAGATCACGCATGCCTACCACATGTGAAACTATCTCCATAGTGAAGTCTGGTTCTACAGTTATACATGTAGTTCCACAGTCCTTGAGATCATACTTGCGTACGTTTGTGTTGACTGGGTCTAGTTCCACTGAGACAGATGTAATGCTCCCATCAATTGACTTTTTTAATAGTTCAAAACTATTTACTTTTCTCTTATCAATGGGCTTCTCTATCAAAACTGCTCCATGCTTCTTTTTCCTTGCTGCTGTAACTGTCTTCCCTTTTATCTTGGTTGTACGATAGGCTTGTGCTCTTGTCTTTCTTGTGTTAGATGTGAAATTCTTAACAAGCTTTCGTACCGTGACAGTTTCTTCAAGTTGACCCTTGATAGCATCTTTCATGACAGCAACTTTGACAGCTTCTTCTGTTTGTCTCTTGACAGCATCTTTCACTTGGGTGTCTTCAGCCATTCTGACAGTATCCTTGTTGACAGTATCTTTTTCAACATTAAAGCATTCAACTACCAGTCTCAAGATACTTGCCTCCAAAGCTTCAAGAATTTCTAACTCCCCTTCATCATTGACAGCATCTTTCTTTTCAGTACTGGGAGTTTCTTGATCTTCTTGGGTAGCATCCATCTGAGTTTGTGTAGCAACATTCTCAGATGCTTCTCTCCTAGAACTCCTGAATTTTCCAGGTCCACCACTTCCTCCAGTTTCATCCTCATCATCATCCAAAGTATCATCATAGTTGCAGCTTCCTCCCATCTTGGCATTAGCATCAGAGATCAGCTTCTTTATGATTGAGCTAATTTCCTCATCTCTTTTTGCTAACAGCCTGTGAAAATCTTTGACAGCTTTAACCTTATCACTGGTGATACTGGATTTGAGAAGTTTCTTCAGCACTGTCATGATTGTTTCAGTGCTTAGTCCTGAGACCTTATCCAATGGTAAGAAATCCAACCTTTTTGCTTCTGTCTTTGTGATCCTTCTGAAACACACACCATAAGGATTTTGAATCACCTCAGGGAGTTTGTCTTCAACCATCCTTTTAATTTGTGCTATCAGACTATCATTGAAGGTTATTGAATTTCTGACTACCAAGGTTCCAAGGACTTGGAGTACTCTTGCATGCAGACTTTGTAAAAGTTGCATTGTGATGAATATGGTCAAACGGTTCTTTAGATAAACCTGAACAGCCCACCTTCTTTCCAAATTGATTCTCACAGAGATACTTATTACTTTGCTCTTCAGTGTTGATGCCAATTTTGTAAAAGCTCCCCCTACTTCACTAATTAATTCATCCACCAACTTACTGAAATCTTCATCCTTGTTGTTTAAAGTACTCTCCATGTGATCAACCATCATCAATTCTGCATTTTCAAGGGCATATTCACTTCCATCTGACCAAGTAGTTCCAGTAGATATGTTCACATACTCAGGCATTTTGCCTTTGCCTTTACCCAGAGCATTTTGAATTTCTTCTTCTCTCCATTCCTTCTGCAACTTCTGGAATGGAGCTTTGACTTCCTCAGGATTTGGCTCATTGATTTTCAGTGGAGGCAATACTGTTCTTTTAGACTTTTGAGTCCCTTTTAATTGCTCCAACACTTCCTTGGATAACAATACTGCCTCACCATCTATTTCTCCTTTAAACAATTCACCATCTCCAGCTGCCTTTAGTTTTTCACCAAAGTTTCTTTCTTCTTTCTCTTGCTCCCCCTCACTTTAATCTCCATCTCCATCTTCTTCCAAAACTTGCTCCCCCTCACCTGTAGCTCCACCTTGTTTCTCCTTCTCTACTAGGTTTGCTTCATTCTGATCTACCACCTTCTCTCCCTTACCCTCATTCTGATCTACCACTTTCTCCCCCTTAGTTGAGTTTGCAGCACTAAGGATGGTAGAGAATGAAAGAAGAGTTTGTTGAATATCAGCAAAACCAGTAGCTACCATAGTGGATAGAGCATCAAGTTTAGTTTCCATAGATGCACATCTACCCTCATGGGCTTCCAACCTTGATTCAGCTTGTTTAGAAGGACCACCAGTTCTCAACCTTTTTGGATATAAAGGAAGAAACTGGGGCAAGGAGGCTGGGGTTTTTCACACACTCATTGTTTTTCTGAGTGATCTCATCACTACTCACAGAATGACTCTCGAGGCCTAGTGCCTTTGCGTGTGGGGTTCCCTCAATTTCACTCTGGACATGCTCAAGTCCCTCACCTTTTGCCAGCTCGTTTGGCTGCCTCTCATTTTTATGCTCACCTCTCTTTTCTTTTATCTCTCCTTTTCTTTTCACTCCCTCACTCATCCTAGATGCATGGGTATGATCAGTACTTGAATGCATTTTAGTTGAAGAAGTAGAAAGCTTAGATTGTACCTTCAAAGCAGAGATAGTTATTTGATCATCATCTGAAGCATCTTCAATAATGACAGTATCATGATCAAGCTGTGTAGAGGTGACAACATCTTTACCCAAAATGTTACTGTCCACAGGTGGGTTGATAGCAACTTTTGTGGTGTCTTTGACAGCAGCTGAGGCTGTGACAACAACTTCCTGAAGGTCAGTTGCTCTTTGGAGTTCGACCAAGATGTTGGCTGTTTCATTTTTTGGCAGAGTACCATCTTGATCTAGCTCAGTGTTTGAGTGAGTGGTGTCCATTTCACTTTGAGAAATGGGTTCTTGTGGACCACTTGATGGGGGCTCATCCATGACTTAAGATGGATGATCAAAACCTGAAGGGTTGGGACTGTCCCCTTCTCTAGGTTGTTGAGAAGAAACAATTGATGGATTAGAGAATAAAGAAGATGATGGTTTAGAAGAGATTTTTGGCTGTTCCACAGGGGTAACTTATGGAACATCAAGAGTAGAAGTTTCATGACCCTCACTGTGCCCTATCTCTGTGTGCATTTCTGCAAGTGTAGGCTCCTCATGAGTGAGTACATGAGGTTGTGCTGACTCTTTATAGGATGCCTTGGGAGACATGCCAGTTTCAATAGATACTTCTTGTTGAGAAGAAGCACCTAGGGATGTGTTTGATTCCCTTTTATCATCCACAGCCTTTTGTGAGACTGTGGGGTGGCTGAGAGTGGCTTTGGCCCTCTTAGATCTCTTCTTCTTAGGCTCAAGAGGAACCACTGTGGGTTCACTTTCACTAACATCCTTATTTGCTGCATCATGTGTAGTTTCCCCCTCAACATTCTCAGAACCACTACCAACACCAGTTTCCAAGGGTCTTTTCTTGGATTCTTGTAAAGTTGTTTTTGTGGTCTTTGGTTGTCTAAATGATCTGATAGGAATGTATGGAGTAGAATGTGGGTTAACTGAATTTGGGTCTAATTCAGCTTCATTCTCAAGGGAGAAAACAACATACCCTGAGGGTAGTGCTACATCAAGATGAGGCTCTTGATCAGCCATGTGCTTGGTGAAACAGAGTGGAATAAGTGCATTTGAATTTTGTGAATTGAGTGATGTGTATGTATTTCTTTTCAAAACATTGCATTCTATAGTGAGAGATGCATTATCACCAATACCACATTATGAATTCAAACACATAGCAAGAAAACGAGGATAGACATGTACCTTCCTGCTCAGAGCTGACTTAAGTTGACTCATAAGCAACTTTCCTACATCCACTTTGTATCCATGGACAAGAGAGTGAGTGAGCTTCTTGATGTAGGAGGGAATTCCATTCCAGCCAGAGGTTTTGGTTGAGAAAACCTTCACCATGACATAAAAAATAATGCTCCATTCTTTCCTCAAATGCTTTCTGTCCATTTCACCAGTCGAGTACCATTTTGATGTACCCTCTTCAAGAACAGGACCATAATACCCAATTTTCAAGAAAAACTTCTTTAGGGTTTCATCACTTGCAAATTCCTTGTATGATTCTTTAGCTTGCAGTCCAGTTCCCAAAGCTTTGTTGATGCCTTTGATTGTGAGAGGGCGAGTAACTCCTTTGATTGTGCAATTTATGGTGTCATTACTTACACCCCCTGGAACATGGGCAGTGTTCCAGAATTCTTCAAGTCTTTCTAGGTTCAAGGGTGGTGTAGATGTTATGGCATAACCCAGATAAGACTTGTTGATAAAGGATACGAGTCCTTTAAAACCTTCACCAGCATCTCCAGTAGTGAGAATACCAGCAAAGTTAGTTTGAGAAGAGGATTGCTTGGGTGCCATTTCTTGCTTTGAACTTTGGAGAGAGATTTATGCTTTTGAGAGAGAGAGGTTCTGTTGAAAGTTATGTATTTGTGTGTTTGACAGTTGCTTACATGAAAATAGCAAATGTCTTACTAAGAAAGGGAAGGTAGCAATGTCTTAGTCCATTAATCAGTCACGTGGTGTCGTGGGTAGTTACTTTTTAGTGGCTATAAATTATGGAGGTAAAATCCCAATTAATTCGATCCACTAATCTTGACAGTAACCTGTGCGCTGTAACAAATTCATTAGTAATTTTGAGAGGATGACAGCATGTTTTACTTGACAGTAACATCGTCGCAAGAACATACTGTCATCATTAAACAATTTATACAATTTCCTTTAAATTTCATGACAGAGACTTTTTCCATTGTGTCGTCTAAGAAACTTGTTGTCAAGGCATATCGTGATAGCATCTTCACTTATTGACGGCAACTTAAGCGGAAATAATTTATGTCATGAATTTTAATCGACTTTGCCTATTGCTTAAGCGAAAATTACCAAATAGCATTTTAATCGATTTAGGCACATATTTGTTAGTTTTAGCACACATCAACAAACATCCATACACACAAACAAGTAAACAGACAACCATTCGCAGATAGCTAAGAATGAAAGAGATGAACAGCATGCAACACACTGAGAAGTTGAAACGATGAACTTTTAATAAAAAAAAACTTAAAAAAAATAATGCACAGTAGTTCTTAAGAACTAAACACCACTTCTTATTAAGCTCTCCAAGAGCTTCTACCAGCAGCTGTTCGACAACCTTCTCTATCTCTTTCTCTTCCGTGATCCCTTTAGCATCCAGATAATCCTGAAGCTTATCGAATAATGGATCAAAGGGATGATGCTCAACAGCAATCTCCTTCGGTGGTTTTGGCATCTCTGATGTAGACATATCTTCAGCCTTCCGCTTGCTCATGTCGCCTTTAGAGTTCTTAGTGTGTTAAGTGAGAACAAAGGGTTTGGCCTTGGTCTTATTTATAACACATTAAGTGACTATACAGCTTCCAATTGCCTCTTTTTAATGAAGTAATTAACTTTAAATTAAAAAGACTGACAAATACTCGAGGTCATTTCAAATGACACGAATACTTATCACTTAGCAGGCGTATGAAATAAGTTAATGTCACGTGACTACTCATTACATAAAATAAAACAGGCATGTGATTTGAATTTAGCATAGTCATAGCAAACATGCTGTCAAATAAACAAGTAGCACATAGGACAGTAACTTCTCATGACTGTAACATTGAAGGTTAAGGTCACAAGCTGCAATTTTTAACCACATTGAAAATGTAGAAACTAGTAAGTTAACATACCAGATTTAGCAATTCACTTACCAACCTGTTGAAGGTTGCTTCATCTAGTGGCTTCGTAAAAATGTTTGCAAGTTACTTTTCTGTTGGAACATAAATCAGCTTCACAGTTCCCTTTTCAACATGCTCTCTTAGGAAATTATGTCTGTTATCAATGCGCTTTGTCCTGGAGTGTTGAACTGGATTGTCTGAAATAGCTATGGCACTAGTGTTATCACAATAAATAGGAATATTGGACAACTCTAAACCATAATCAATTAGCCGATTTTTCATCCAAAGAATTTGAGCACAACAACTTCCAGCTACAATATATTCAGCTTCTGCAGTTGAGGTAGATACAGAATGCTGCTTCTTGCTAAACCATGACACTAATCTTCCACCAAGAAATTGACAGCTTCCTGTTGTACTTTTCCTGTCAATCTTGCATCCAGCGTAGTCTGAATCCGAATAACCAATAAAGTCAAATACAGTATCTTTAGGATACCAAAGGCCTAGGTTTGGAGTAACTTTGAGATATCTAAAGATTCTCTTGATTGCTACTAAGTGTGATTCTTTTGGATCAGCTTGAAACCTTGCACAGAGACATGTAGCAAACATAATGTCTGGTCTGCTAGCAGTTAGGTATAGCAACGATCCCACCATGCCTATGTAGGTACTAGAATCCACTTTCTTTCCTTTAGGATCCAAATCCAGTTTGGTTGCAGTAGAGATAGGTGTCTTGGCAGGTGATGCATCTTCCATGTTGAACTTTTTGAGAAGTTCTTTGACATATTTCGATTGGCTTATGAAGATACCATCATCCTTTTGATGAATTTGTAGACCTAGGAAAAATGACAGTTATCCCATCATGCTCATCTCATATTTGCTCTTCATAAGAGATGAAAACTTTTCACACAGCTTCTCATTTGTAGAACTAAAGATTATGTCATCAACATAAATCTGAACTAGAATGATGTCCTTGCCATGGTGCTTGTAGAACAGTGTCTTATCCACTACACCTCTTGTAAATTGATTCTCAATAAGAAAAGTAGAGAGAGTTTCATACCAAGCTCTAGGGGCTTGCTTCAATCCATAAAGTGCTTTGAACAGCTTGTAGACAAAGTCATACAACTCAGCATCCTCAAATCCAGGTGGCTGTTCAACATACAATTCCTCTTCTAATTCTCCATTAAGAAAGGCACTTTTGACATCCATTTGGAACACCTTGAAGTTACAGTGTGCAAAATAGGCTAAAAATATCCGAATAGCTTCAAGTCTGGCAACAGGTGCAAATGTTTCATCATAGTCGATCCCTTCCTATTGACAGTAACCTTTAGCTACTAGCCTTGCCTTGTTTCTTATCACATTTCCACTTTCATCCAACTTGTTTCTGAAAACCCACTTTGTGTCAACTACTGACTTCCATTTGGGTCTAGGGACCAGCTTCCATACATTGTTTCTCTCAAATTGGTTTAGCTCTTCTTGCATGGCTATCACCCAATCTGAATCCAACAATGCTTCATCAATTGACTTTGGCTCAGTTTGAGATAGAAAACATGAGAACATGCTGTTTGCAGAAACATTTCTCCTTGTCCTTATACCAGTAGTGGGATCACGAATGATTAGATTGCTAGTATGATCTCTGTTCCACTTAGTGGTTCTGGGCAAGCTTCTTTCTTGATCTACTTGATCATTTCCTCTTTGAGGGGTTGACTCTCCACCATTGATGTTTTCTCCTTCATGTTCTTCAACATCTCCAGAATCATTCTCATTCTGATGATTAGCTTATATAGTTTGAGATTGAGCTGGAGTTTGAGTAGCATCATTGGTGTTGACAGCATTTCTTTCAAACTAAATATCCTGAGTACCAGTAGGTTCATCAGTAACAATTTCTTCTTCTTCCAAATACCCTTGATTTTCAAATCTAAGAGGCTCCATTTGACCATCCTCTTGTAGTCCTGGGAATTTGGTTTCATTAAATGTGACATTCACACTTTCTTCAATGACTTTGTGATCAATGACATAGACTCTGTAGGCAGTCCTTTCCAATCCATATCCCATGAAAATGCCTTCATAAGCTTTAGCATCGAACTTTCCTTTCCTTTCATGGTTGTCAATCATCATGAAACACTTACTTCCAAATACATGAAAGTACTTGACAGTAGGTTTCTTTCCTGTTAACAGATAGTAAGGAGTGTTTCCATGAGTCTTGTTGATCAAGGTTCTGTTCTGTGTGTAGCAAGCTGTATTAATAGCTTCTGCCCAAAAGTATGTTGGTAATTTAGAATCATTCAACATAGTTCTCGCAGCTTCAATGGGAGTTCTGTTCTTCCTTTCTACAACTCCATTTTGTTGTGGTGTCCTGGTAGTGGAGAATTGTTGGACAATGCCTTCTTCCTTGCAGAAGTTTTCTAATGTGGCATTTCTGAACTCAGTACCATTGTCACTTCTCAGATATTGAACTTGAGCATTGGGGGTTCTTTCAAGAACTCTTATGTGATCAATGATTTCTTGAGCAGCTTCGTCCTTTGTCTCTAAAAACTTCACCCAAGTGTACCTTGAGTAGTCATCCACCATTACCAGGGCATTTCTCTTTCTTGCAAGAGATTGAACATTTACTAGACCAAACAAATCCATGTGAATTAATTTGAATGGCTCGGTGTTGGTATTCACTTGCTTTGATTTGTGCACTGATCTTTTCAATTTACCCATTTGACAGTCCTCACATAGTCCTTCTTGACAGAATTCCTGTTGAGGTAGTCCTCTCACCAAATCCTTCTTCATCAGAATATTCATATTCTTGAAATTGAGGTGTGAGAGCTTCTTGTGCCATAGCATGCTTTCACCAACTGATGCTTTACTGTAAAAACAGTAAGCCTTGTCTTTATTGACATAATTTTGGTCTGCAACAAACAAGCTCCCTTTCCTGACTCCTTTCAAAGAGAGGCTTCGATCTTTCTTGTGATAGATATTACAAACCATCATATCAAAATCAACCTTAAATCCCCTGTCACTGAACTGGCTGACACTGAGTAGGTTGTGCTTCAATCCATTAACAAGAGCAATATCTTCAATAACAACATTTCCAATTGCCAAACAGCTATATCCCACAGTGTAACCTTTGCTGTTGTCTCCAAAAGTTATGATTGGGCCGGCTTTCTCCACAAAATGTGATAGTAGGGCTATATCACCAGTCATGTGCCTGGAGCATCCACTGTCGATGATCCACATGACCTGCTTCTATTTCTTGCCCTGCAAAACAGATGATTTTAATTTGCATCTGGTACCCAAACTCTGTTGGTTCCTGCAGTTACAGCATCATTGTTCATATCATTCTACTTCACATTTAAATCAACACTAGAATCCTCATGTTTGACTTCTTTTGCTGTCCACTTGGTTCTAGAGTTAGACTTTGTCTTTCTCTTAGTGGAAGTTGCCTTTTTACCAACATGGGCAGGAACAGAAGTCTCAACAATTTCTAAATAGGAGCATCTTTCAGTAGACAGAATAGGTAGATTGAAACAAGTACTCATAACAACAATTTTCCATGGCATACAGTCAATGTTATTACAGACATCCATACTTCTTTGCATAATGGGGGTTCTATGTAAGTTACCACTAACATTGGATGCATTAACCTTATCCTGTTTGGGTTTCTTACAAACAAATGTTAAATGATGAGATGATCCACAATTATTGCAAAGCTTCCTAGGGGCATCCTTAACATGACTATATCCATTCTTCTTATCAATCCCTAACTTACCATTCCTATTCTTAGGCTTGTAGACATTTTCCTTGACAGTATGTTCTGAAGTTGCTGTCGAGCCACCCTTGACAGTACCTTTCTTCACCTCTGTCTTGAAAGCAGGTTTGAAAGTTGCTATCTTGGGTTCTCTCTTTATAGTATCTTTTGAAGTTTCTGTCTCATCCTTGCTGTCAGCTACTTTAGAACATTCTGTCTGATTGCTTGGTAGAGTTTCTGTCACGAGAGACTTGCCAGTATCTTTTCCTTTGCTCAGTGTGCTGTCAATGCACTCATCTTCATCAAGTAGCTCTTGTTTGATGAACAAGGAGGTTTCATCAAAATCAGCTTAAAGATTTTTGAAAATCGGTTTGTAAACTCTTTTGAGAATATGAGGTTTGACAACATCACTATCATTAAGAGCAATTGCCTTTCCATGCCTTCTACCATACTCGAAACCTATTCCTACCTTTTGATTCTCAATGTGATTATCATGATATTCCTGGACTAACTTAGAAGAGTTTCTAAAAGCTTTGAGTTTAAACTCATTTTCTACAATTTGACTCCTGAGAAACTCTTCTATTTCCTTAGCACAGACAATATCATTTTTCAACCTAGCATTCTCTTGAGCTAATGAATCTAGGGGACTGGTACTTAGCAACAACATTTCATTTTCAGATTTTAGAGTTTCATTCTGTTTAGTTAACCTAGCAATTTCTTCGTGAGCAGCAGATAAACTAACATGAATGTTAAACATCTCAGCACTTAAATCTTCAATGGTATGCTTGTACTCAGTTTTAGACATATCAAGTAAAACTAGAGATGGTACCTGATTTGATGAACTTGAAGCTTCTTCATCAGATTTAGCCATGAGGGCTAGGTTCACAAACTCCTCTTCTTCTTCATTTTCAGAATCATCCCAGCATTTTCCTTTAGCCACATAGGCTTTCCCTTGATTCCTCTTAAACTGATTTCCAGATCCTTTTCCCTGATTCTGTCTTGGTCTTCTGCACTCAGTATCAAAATGACCTAGCTCATTGCAGTTGTAACATCTGAACTTCGACCTATCCACCAACCCTGTCTTGTATCCTCCTCTTGTGGCTCCACCAGTGGCCTTTGAAAAACTTCCCTTGTTGAACTTAGATGATTGACCCTGTGGCTTGTATGACTTGTCCCTTCTGAACTTGATATTCTTGAATCTCTTAGCCATATAAGCCCTGGTTGGATTATCCATGTTTTCAATCTCTTCTACTATGTAGAAGTCTTCATCTTCAACATCTTTCAGCTGCAGAACCACCTTCTCCTCGTCATCCAACACCTCCTCAATCTTCAAAGATGGCATCTGTGTTGGTTGTGAACTTTGTGATGGTTCACTTAGACAAGTTACTTGTGGTTCATGAGCTATAAGGGCTCCTGACATGTTTGCTAACTTTCCTTTGGTTCCAGTTTGAATATCTCTCTTTTGAAAAAGCTCGAGTTCATATGATTTGAGCACACCATAGAGAGTTTCAAGAGAGACATCACTCAAGTTTCTTCCCTCTCTTATGGCTGTGACTTTGTACTCAAGATGCTCAGGGAGAGTGAGCAGAAATTTGATGTTAATCTCCTTTCTATCATAGAACTTTCCATGAATTTGTAACTCAGCTATTAGCTTACTGAACCTCTCAAACATGTGTGTAAGTTCTTCGCCTGGTTTAGCCATAAAGGCTTCATATTGTGATACAAGAATTTGTCTTTGATTCTCGCGAACCTCTTCACTTCCTTCACACAACAACTCTATCTTACTCCACATCTCTTTTGCAGATGTACATCCCATGACATTACCACACATGGCTTTGTCTAATGTAAGTGGGTCGAGCAAGATGAGTTATAAATAGTCATCCAAGACTACTTTCTCCTTTTCGGTCTCTGTGTACTCTGAAGGCTTCTTTGCAGCCCAATGGGCTGGAATGAGTTCATCATTCACAGTAGCAGCAGCTACTTCCTTCTGAGGTATGAAAGGGCCGTTCTCAAGAATTCCCAAATACAGTGGATGGGCAGCTTTGATAAATAACAAGATCTTTCTTTTCCAGAAATTGTAGTTCTCTTTATAAAAGATTGGAATCTTGATTCCACTTGACTTCTGAACACTCGTCATGATCTTCAGATTTATGTATCAATCTGGTCGCTCTGATACCATTTGTTGGTCCCGGAGTATTGCAGAAGGGGGGTTGAATGCAATACTGATAAAATCGAATCTTTAAATCAACAACGAAGATAAAGATTATAGATTATCAGTAGATGTATGCAAGCAATAAGTGAAACAAGATTTCTCACAAAATAAATGTTTTATTTATCTTGTGCGAAGTGTTGCTACAACCTGGAGAGAGATTTTCTCCAGCTTCGATATCTCAAGAGATACAAATTGCTTCGTGTGCGTACATGAATAGAAAATAATCTAAGATGTATCTAAGTAAACTAAGATACTCTGTTGTCTCTATCGCATGGGGTGTTGAGCTGTTGTCGTTTTCAAGTGGCAGCTCATTACAATTTGCACACCCATGTGACTTTCCTAAATTTCTATACAGACAGGATAAACCTTATAAGTAAAGCAACCTAGATTCTTTCTATTTCTAGCTAATACAATTCTAGTAGATGTGGATATTACATACTCCTCGAATTGACCAGCCTTGTCTTGTGAATCTCTTAAGCTTCTGTCGTAGTCTTTGCCGGTCTGCTACAAACGATAGAGTGTTGCAGCAAATATGTTTCTTGAACATGTAACCTGTCACGGGCTTCGACTGAGAAAATACCAAACTCAAATAATTCAAGGTGACAGTAACCTTAACCGCAGAGTCTGCTGTCAAAGGAATATTCAGTGGTTGACAGTATGAGATCCCGCCAATGTTGCTGTCGAAACTCCAGACTTGCTGTCAAGTGTGAGAATGTTACTGTCCCATGCTTCAGCCAATGTTGTTGTCAGATGTAGCTTTGTCGTGACTTTGCAACATTTGCCTTCTTGTAACTTTACTGTCAAGAACATGACAGTAACTTTTATTCTTGCTTTCTTCTGGATGTATTCCTTGAGTCTTGAACAAATGTATGAACTTCTCCCAAATCATACAATTATTACATGACAGCATTTATTCGAATACAAAGACATACTCTGGCTATGACAGTATGTTCAACTTAGTAAAAACTAAGTACAGGGAAATATAGTAAAGTTGTCTCTATGCTATCACTCATAAATCCCAACATCATCCTCTTACTATATATTAAACTTCAACACAAGGGCAAAAATTGTCATTTTAATGGGTGTGAAATTACGGTTTTACCCCTATTTTTAAAAAATCACAAAAATGCCAACTTTTGATAATTGTGTGAAAAATAGGAAAATTATGTTTGTATATGGATTCGAACCACTATCCTTCAACTCTCAAACTCACGCCTTAACCAATTATTCTATGATTGATTTTGAGTTTTGTTTAAAAATCATATACGATAAACCACCTCTCTTCTCTTTTTATCTCATCCTCTTTTTTTTTTTGCGTAAATGAATGTTGGTTCATATTGTTTCTAGAATATTGGTCAGAAAAAATTATAAAAAAAATATTTTAATCGATTGAGCATATTCTACAATTCTCTTTTGCCATTTTAAATAATTGATATAGGAAAAAAAATAGATTTTTCATAATGCAACCGAGTCCAAAAAGAAAAAAATATTTACATGCGTATCCTTGTAGATTTTAAATTATTTAAATAAAAAATAGGAGTTGATTTTAAAAAAATATGTAAATTTTAGTTATCAAATCAAAACATAATTAATAAATGCATCACATAACGTTTTAGGTATTTAAAATTCTGAATATTTGAGTTAGGTTTTGGTCGACCAATTATTTATACTTTCAACGATTTAAATATGTGAATCATATAAATATTTAAATTTATAAAAAAATTGAAATTATGATAAAAAGATGAAAATTATAAAAATATGTTCTATGTGATATATAAAAAAATACTATAATTGACATGCAAATTAAATCAAAAAAGATATATTAAATATTACAATAATTACAATAATTATTTAAAACGATCAATTAGATTATAACTCGACTATAAATTATGGTACATTTGAATTTTTATATAATATATTGATCAATTGATTTTAGAATTCATGTACATACACTGGTCATTAAGGTTGTCATATTTTACATCGATAGAAAAATTTTGAAAAATTTATAATTAAGTTTAAAAATAATTCAAAATTATAATATAATTTTTTTTTCAATTTACCCATTTTATTGAACTTTTGTATTGTGTAATAACATTAGACTAAAACTAAATATTTAAGTTTAAAAATGTATAAATGTATATGTTTAAAAAAAAAAGATTGAGACAAGCATAAGGATGACTTTTACTCAATATGAAGAGATTTTGTAAAGTCTCAAAATATAGTCTTACATAAACGATCAATTTTTTACAACAAAATTAATGAGTTTACATATGCCTCTATTACATACGGAATTACTAAGACAATTATTTATATTATACTCAAATTAATGTTCAATTTGATAAATTCATTTCACGCAATTGAAAACTAAATTAATAATTTAACAATCATAAGTATACATGTGATTATTATCGTATGAATATTTATCCAAATTTTATGAAATCTAAGCAAAAATATAAAATATTTGGTTAAAAAAATTGGTATACAATATTACAAAATAACGATAAAAACACATGAAAAAATGACCAAACTACATTACTTTTGTGTAGAAGCTACCCGAAATGCCTATATTCAAGTCCCCGCCCGTCTTTTTTACCCACAAACTACGCATGTTGTTCATGCATATAGTGGGATACACATTTAGGAAATACGTTTCGAGGATTGCGCATATCTGAAATGCGTAATGACGTCGCCTTTGTGGAGCTTAAAATTGCCTCCATCGTCGCCTTCCTTTGTTCGCCACCCTCCGGCAACCTCCACCAAATCTGAGCACATAGAAATGATGACCAGACATCCCTCTCCCTTTTGCCCTCTTTATTTCTTGATTTTCGGCCCCCGCAGGGGCGTGTATGGGCTGCTCAGAAAACGAATCGAAAAAAAGGATCTGTTTTGGGGGTTCGTATTCCGGCAAAAAAAATGAAAATTAAAGGGTATAGGGTTGTAGAGGGGAGAATACGATTCAAATGGTGTATATATGGTATGTTGGTGAAAGAAACTTAGATGGCGGTGAACAGATTCGTCGAATTTTTGACCAAAAAAAAGCTCCGACGCGGCGGGTTGTAGAATATGAACAGTAATTGAAATACGCATCTTGAAGATACGTATTTCATAATACCTATGTTACAATTGCGTATTCCAGCTACTTTCACCGGTGCAGATTTTCAATTTACACGCTCCACGCATTTGGGAAATGCGTATACCCTCAACGCATGACCTAAATGCGTAGTCCTTGGGTATTTTGGGCGGATCTTCCCACCTGCAGGTATTTTGGGTAATTGGAATTAAATTGTGGGCATTTTGGTTTTTCACCCTAAAAACATTCGATAAATCAAAATCTTATCGTTTATCATATTTCTAATTATCATATTTTTATTTACAAAATTATTTTAACATATACAATTTCGAATGAGAAATTAGTTCAGTGCCCGTGTAAAAATATGATTTGAGCATTATATATTTTTTGTATGTTTTTATAAAACCGTGCTCTTACAAATAATAACAAATATTAAAATAGCAAAAAAATATTAATATTACTATCTTATAATCCATGTAAAGTATGGATTTTTGGTGAATATTTAAATTTTTGTGTTTTAGCTTTTTCAATAGAATAATGTATATTACATGAAAATAAGCAAGAATTTATTTTTGATGTGACTTTAGTTTAATTTTTATTATTTATATTTTAAGAACAAATAAAATAGTTTTTTTAATAAGTGTCTAACATATATTAATTTAATATGTTATTGGTGTGATTTGAACCTTTTACTAATATGTGTTTATTTGTCAAGGATTTTTTCTATTCTTGTAAGTTTAATTTTTTATTGTTTTGTTTAAAATAGGTGTAATTCAAACCTTAAAATTTTGAAATAAGTTCAATCTTAAAAAAAATATTGATACATTTTCGTTATATAAACTGACTGATTGAAGGTAGATTTTATGGAAATAGTTATATTTTGAGAATATTATTTTTGTACTATTTAAGCTCATCTTTTTACTATTTAATACTATTTAAGTTCCAATTTTAATTTTTAGATATTTTAATTACACTATTATCCATGATTTCTATATAATGAATTTCATTGATTTTATTTTTATCATGGTAGCTATGTCAATTAGAGCTTAAATATCAATACATGAAACTTATTTATCAATTTCCTAATAATAAAAGAATAATTTAAAAAAGAATTAAAATTTGATAATAAATAGGATTTAAAATTGAAATAGAATAATGGGTCTAAAATATAGATCAAGTGGGCTTAAAGTTAGGGTTTTGTAACACTATTGGCCTGTTTGGGTGAACTTATATTAAGGACTTATGGACTTATTTTCGGGTAAAAATTTTATATTTTGATAATTTTTTTTAATACAAGTATTTAATGTATATTTGATATTCAATAAGTTGCAAAAATAAGTTAGAAAATAAGTTGGAAAGTTAGGAATCTTTAACTTTCAACGTAAAATAAGTTGACTTATTCTGGAAAATAAGTTTCCCCAAACACCCCCTATATACATCTTATTCTTCTTTTCTCATTTTTGTTATCAAAATTCGTAGGATTTTGTCCACACAAAATCAACAGTCTTCTAAAATTCGCAGTAAACTCTTCATAAGTCTGAATTCGTTAGTATTCTACAGCTTTCGTTCTTTGAGTTTTTCGAAAAAAATCATAGAAGTAAGTTTCTAATTGATCTTGCTAGTATTTTCCAAATTACGTGTTATATAACATTTAAGCCCCCAATCGAATGCATACCGGACCCAACATTGACCCACACCACATATGTTACAAACACCTCCTCTCATTGGGTTGACGTCCTCGTCGAGCCCACACATATTCATTAGTACTCTACAAGTTTCGTTCTTTGAGTTTTTCAAGAAAACATCGTAGAGATAAGTTTCTAATTAATCTTGCTAGTATTTTCAAAATTACGTGTTATATAACATTCAAGCCCCAACCGAATGTTTACCGGATTCAACATGACCCATTACAGGTCGGTCCAAAAGTGCTAGTAAATTTGTAGACATTAGTTGTTGACTTATATCTATAAAGGTGATAAGTGGATTTATATCCACATGGATCGCTTCATTTTGGCTTAAATTGATCGCTTGGATCTCAAGTATTCGTGTGTTCTAATGTGTTTTTGTGAAGAATTGTGTAGGACAACATTTCCATGCAGGATCAGGCTTTTCAGTGGTTATGTGGTGTTATTAAGGTCAAGAGAACAAGTGCCGGGAGTTATAATTGAAGATGGAGAAGAAATCAGCAAAAGCAAAAATAATTCACTGCTGGATAGAGAGATAGGCGTGGGCGCGCCTGATTTGTATTGAGTTAGAGCGCGGGCGCGCTTGGAAGAATGTTCAGAAATTGAAGGAGCGCGGGCGCGCCTGAAATGCATTAGGGGAGCACGCGGCCGCGCCTGACACCGCCAAAAACTGCCAGAACTCGATTTAAAATAGGAATTTGCCTTGAATTCAAATCCTATTTATTATGGCAATCACTTAGACGGCTAGAACATTCCAGAATCAGATCTAAACATGGAATTTGCAATTCTTATCTCATTCAAAGACAGAAATTGCCATACTTCTATTCCAACTCAAAAAAACAGCAATTGCTTGGAGGAGAGGCAAATTGGGGCTATAAATACACATCTTGGAGGGACATAACGACACCACTACACCAACACACCAGAGTTCAGATTCACATACATTCATAGCAGGAGATCGAGAAGCCAAGGCGAGGATTGTGAGGACAAGAAGATCTAGACATAGTTTTCTTGTATTTCTCTATTAGGCGTATCTTTTGGATGCTTGTTCCATACTCGGATCTGTTCTCTAAACCTTGTTACTTTATTAATTTATTCATCTTTGCTGTGACAGCCCCAAATCTGGGGTCAGGAATCCGGGCCGTTACGCTCCAATTTCCATTTATTAACCTTATCACTTTTGATCTTTTAAATATTTTAATATCATTTTAAAACTCACATAAGTGACCCCACACTAATATACACACCAGTCATATGCTCAGAGAACAACATCCATTAATGATAGCAGATAAAGATAAACTTTTGTTACAATCCCAGAATACCATCTATTATACCCATAAATAAGTATATACTACCTTGAGAACAGATGTCGATACTTTCTCATAAGGTAGACTTCCCCTTTACCCTCTTCCGGGTTGTACTGCGACGTTTTGACACCTGATCTAGCTGTTATATAAATAAATAGCAAGAGTGAGCTATAATAGCTCAGCAAGATAAATTTTGTAAACCAGAAATCAAAGCTAAAACTACAAATATATATTTATAAACGGAAAGTCCACTATAAGAATTAAGAGAATAATTAATCAATAATTATTCAATACACCATCCATTTTTCCTTTATAAGGAAAAAAATATATAAAACAATATAATATCAGTTTCTCTTCTAATATAATATAATATCAGTACATCATCTCAGTATAATATCTCAAGGTAATATAACATTTGAGTAAAAAGTTTCAATATAATCCTTCCATTTCCTTTTATACAACAATTATATAAAAATAATATAAAATCAGTTTCTCTTCAATCCATAAAACATTTCCATACTTTTCATGCCATTTTTTTTCCTTTTCCAGTATATAAAACTGTAACCATTTTCAATTCTTTCTTTAAATACTTTGGGGATATCTGCTAGCGCCAGATACGTAGGACGATGATCAGTCGCCTGACCGTACCTGCTCTTTGTTTTCTACTAGTAGAAGGGATGATCCCACCTGGTAATCAACCCTGGAGGAAGGCCACCTGCTAACATCCTCCCTTGGCATCTTCGTGCCGTAATAAAATGTAACACCCCCAGATCCGGGGTCAGGGATCTGGTCGTTATGGTCTCAATATCCATCTACAAAACCAACATAATTAAATTACAACCTTGTGACCCAAAACAACAACATAAAACACACCCGTTATAGTCCCAGAGATGAAATCAGAGTAACCATCAATATTATTAATCATAAGTTTGAGTTCTTACAACCCAAAGAATTATAATTTTACCATTACATATTCTTTGCCATCCATTGGTATATGCCATATAATAAATACATTTGATGATCAAATGCTAACAACTAGCCTACCAGAAGCTGCATCCTCAGCAATGGTAGCTATGACCTCAGCGGTTAATCCTCTGACGGCTAACACCTGCCTATGTTGGGTACGCCTTGCGCGGCCATCTGATCTAGCTGTTGTTGTGATATAAATAAATAAAGCAAGGGTGAGCAATAGCCCACCAAAATATAATTGAACAGTGATAATGTATAACAGTCCAAAATATCTTTGAAACCATATGCCATGCATTAACGAACGTATTACTAATATAAGGTATGAGATGAAGTTACAAGGTAACTTAAAATATAATTGTTCTGAAGAAATATCTGCTATGTCAAAGATAAGCAAGATATTACCAAATATTCATAATAGAGGAACTTGCAGGAAGAATATTGCAATTCCAGTTCAAACACTTTTCAAACCTGCCAACAATGATAATGTTGCAGAAAATTTCCAACATTGAGAGATGAACTAATACTGGAGTTTGACGCGCCAGGAGACATAGCATTTACACGATGATCAGTCGCATGTTATGCTCCCCACCTCTTGTTCTCTACATGTAAAAGGAAGCACCGACGGATTTACTTGTCTACCGCCCTCTGGAACCCCCCCGACCAACGGTTGGGCCATTTGCTGGACCGGCGCCACTGGGTCACTTACGCATCTCCTAGTTCATTTCACATCCATAACTTTGAAACGTAAAGTTCCTCCCCCTTTCCCCAAGTATTTTACTTGTTGATAAGACTCCACAAAGTAGTCGTATCTAGTTGGAAAGGAAAATTCACCAATATTTCCCAAGCTGATGTTTGTTAATGGATATAAACTTGTTCCATCAATTCTTACCCCTCGAGTGTTGAGGAGGTAACCAAACAGATTCATATCGATGTTTGAAAGAATCAAGATATGAGTGACAAGATAGTTTAGCAAGTATAGGACCGGGCAGCCCAATAAATAACATCTCTCAAGTGAGGTCCCCCTATATGTTTTTGGAAGTTTGGACGAGTATTTCAATCTTCTTATCAAATAGATTTAAATAAAAATAGAGTTTTGGGAACCTCCCCTTGATAAAATAGTCATAAAAAGACTCTAAAATATTTTGCGTAATATCTGAAGGTGAAAGATAATCTTTGTATGATATAAATCATTATAAAAAGAATTTAAAAGAACTTACGTAAGTATTCCAAGAATGTTTATTAAATCAATAATACTTAAGGACTATTTTTAAGTCATAATATTACTCGTAAGTAGTCCTCGAATGAATATATAAAATTATTTATTAAATAATTCTCTTCTTAAATGAGTATTCAAAATAATATTCATTAAATAAATAAAACTTCCAATGAATATTCAAGATGATATTCGATAAATAAATAGACTCAAATAAATATTTAAAATAGTAATCACTAAGTAAATCAAACCTTAAATGAATATTTGAAACTAATATTCATTAAAGAAATAACATTCTAAATGAATATCCAAATAATATTCATTCAGTAACCAAAACTTTAAATAAATATTCAAAATAATATTCCTTAAGTAATTAGAATTTCATATGAATATCTTAAAGTAATATTCATTGAATAGATAAAACCTTAAATGAATATTCGCAAGTAATATTCATTTAATAAACAATATTCTAAATAAATATTGAAATAATATTCATGAAATAATCAAACTCTAAATGAATATTCGAAATAATATTCATTTAATAAATAATATTCTAAATTTGTATTCAAAAGTAATTTTCATTCCATAGCCAAAACTTTAGAGGAATATTCGAAATCATATTCTTTAAGTAAATAGAACTTCAAATGAATATTTTAAAATAATATTCATTTAATAAATAACACCTTAAATGAATATCCGAAAGTAATATTCATTTAATAAATACTATTCTAAATGAATATTGAAATAATATTCATGAAATAATCAAACTCTAAATGAACATTCGAAAATAATATTCATTAAATATTTCTCGACTGAGATAATACTCAAATAACAATCCTCGAAAGATTTCCAAGTAATTAATACTTTATGGAAATATAATTAATGTTTAATAACAACATTCCTCAAAAGGAGTACTAATCTGTCGCTGGAATCCCTCCGGGTTTCCACGACTATCTCTATATCTCAAAATACCGACTCCCGGTCTATATTTACAGAGTGAATATTAATACCCTTCACTAAGGGTCTTACAAAACAATCTGGCTTATAACTGATAATCCTCATCTAATCTATAAGCCAATATCAATTCAGGGAACAAGTATTTCAATAGACTTTGAAAGTAGGCATGCATGCTATGGCATATGTAAAACAACAATCATATATATATATATATTATCACAACAA